>JAMWET010004768.1:0-600000 GCA_024036415.1 Prochilodus magdalenae
AGTGCAGCAAAAAACGAGAGAGATATAAAAACAGAAATAGAATTAATAACGTGGCGTCACTCTTGCTTTCACAATTCTGGAGACCATGAAATTTAATTTACGTACATTTCCCTATCCTTTTAATATATAAATATGCGCTTTTGATTCTAACCCTTTATTATATATATTTTCCTTTCCTTGTCTGTATTTTCTTTCTCCCCCCTTCCACAGCTTGTTTGGAATTAACAAGCTTCACCCAAAAGTCATCCTCTTTACCACTCTTTATTCTCCTTTTAAAACATACCCCCTTTGCATTCCTTTCATTTATCTTGGTGTAAAAGAAACAAAAATGTGTTAGTGAAAAATCCAACAGTTTTATAATGTTTCCCAGTGAGTGAGTGAAAAGCATTTCAATGTGTACAATGCATAGTGTATTTAAACTTTTCATGGATTCTGGAGAATTCTGTGTGTGTAAAGAGTGAAGCCAAGAACTATGCTAATTAGTCCCTGTATAGGCCAATTTGATGAAAAATCTGATGGAAAATTCTGATCTGCTGTCTTAATGCATATCATCGCACCTTCGTACGATGTGAGCTGTCTCAGGAATACTTTAATAACAATTGACAGGCTCATATTAATCATGTGTGTGACACAACCAGTATAGCTATGTTAATCAGAGGTGTTTCACACTCGCTAGCACTGGCCCTTCCGTACAATAAAAAATATCTCATCCCCCTTTCTGAAAAACACCCCCCACATGGTGAATTATTAAGTGCAAAATATGATCATGAAGGACCTGTATGGTTTTGGACGAGCTAAGTATAGGAGTCAATTTGGTGTCGATTCAGTTAGTATGTATCATTATATTTATGTGAAACAAAATTAGCTAAAGACATCAGAATACGATGTCACTGCTTTCTGCTTTTATTGGTGTTTCACATAATATATGTTTAATGACTTTTAAGTTCATATCGAGGTTTTGTCACCTCTTGCGTTCGCGCTCCTGGTCCGAGACGCCGACTGTTAAAAAAATCAGTACACGCATGTATTGTTGCGTTTTTTCAAGGTTAAAATTTGTCATTTATCACACATTACCTTTTCACGCTTTCATTTTTAAATTTGAATTGATCACTTTTTTGTCGCTCTGTTATAGTTTATTTGTTTAATTTCATTTGATAATATTCAACTCACATCACGTGTTATGATGTAACTTTTCAAAGATGGAACAAAAGAGAGCAAATGAACTTTTTTGAGTAGGTGGAGGGTGTGGGCTGAGAAACGTCTATGATGTGTCTGCGCTATGCCTCTCTGTGTGGCGGCGTGTTTGTGAACAAGGCCTAAATGGAAACATGTGAGTGAGAAAGTCTCTTTAGGCCTGTACAAGCGGAGCAAACACTCCAGGACAAGAGGTGATTCTGCATTAGGTCATAGACAGTTAAAGATTCATGGGGGGTCGCCCCATCTTGAAATTAAGTGTAACTTTTAAAACTGAAAACACTGTCCACGTCGGTTTTCCTGGACATGAGATTGATCTCAAACACGGGAAATCACAAAACAACAAAACGCATGGAGCTTGTGAGGTCGGCCCTGGACGCCAAACCTAACCTCATGCTGTCCAGTAAGGGGGATTTCACTTGTCCCTCTGAGCTTTCCTGACCCTTCTGCTGAAAAAGATGAATGCATCTTCACTGACGCATGCATGTGTGCTTGTCTCTGTCTGTGTGCATGTTTTGTTTTTTGTATGTACGGAACATGCTCGCGTCTCTGTCTCTGTGTCTGCTGTCTCTGTGTGTCTCAGCCAGCCCCATTCACTGTGTGATTTCTGTACTCCCACTAGGGTCGAGCCTATTTACAGTGTCATCCACAAACATCTTGGGGAAAGCAGCCCTCCCTCCCCCCACCTGTGCAGAGGGGGGTCAGGGGATGGGGGCTGTGGCCCCGTCCCGCCTGCCCTGTGCCAAAGCCTGGTCCCGTACTCTGGCAGGTACTAACCCTATTAACCCACTGCTTCTTGCTCTGCCTGGCCCAGACTAGTCTAGCCTCGCTAACCTAACCTCAACCCCCTCCCTGATGCTCTTCCACAACACCCCTCATCCCATCCACCTTCACTGTCACTGCAGGAGGCTGCACAGTGTGTGGTGACTGTGTGCTCCTCCTGTTTGGCAGATATACTGAAAGGCAGATGTGCATAATACAGAAAGCAGCAGGGTTAGAAGGGTGAGGCTTAGCTGGACTTATATGGACACAGCTGGGCTTGAGAGATTGTAGAGTTACATGATAGTGATTGCTTTACCCTTCCAGTCATTAGTTTGGAAACACCTGATGTGTTCTTTTCCCCCAGAAGCTATTTGCCAGAAGCAAAGATATTTTGATCTAAACAAGCCTTCCAAGCCTGCCACGTCATCGTTTTCCATGGAGAAATACAAGCAAAATTCATGCAGTTTTTTCATTAGTAATTGTTAAGGTTTTGCCCAATAGGCTCTTAATTGGATCTTAAATATTGAGTTCAACCAATTACAAAACTGCAGCAATATTACATAGGTATGTAATTCCTAGGTTTGTTTTTGTTTTTGTTTTGTTTTGTTTTTTTATTTTAAATAAATTGAAGGTGATCCCTCTTCAACAGTATACACATTGTGTAATTCGTTGTAATATTTACATTGTGCATAAGTTTAGTCAGGTAAAAGTCTTTGTCCTTTACCAACCCATATATACCCTGCTGAATTATTTCGGCCTCCTGAGACTTTCTGCACCATGCTGATGTGATGTGCTACAACTTGTTCCCTGAGATGGGTATCTTCTCAGCAGCGTGCCTGTGTGTACAGTCTGTTAGTTGTCTCTGCTATTTGTAAATAGTGATTGTTTTCAAGAAATAGTGTTAAGCCTTTTATACTAAACCAACAATTTAAGAAAAATTCCTAAACTGTTATTTTATTTATTATTTTTAAAATAGGAAGCATCTATTTACACCAATGCATCAACAACTAAATACAGTGGAGGAAATAAATATTTGATCCCTTGCTGATTCTGAGTTTGCCCACTGACCAAGACATGAACAGTCTGTCATTTTAAGGGTAGGTTTATTTTAACAGTGAGAGACAGAGTATCAAAAAGAAAATCCAGAAAATTACATTGTATAAAATATATACATTTAATTGCATTTTGCGGAGAGAAAGAAGTATTTGATCCCTCTAGCAAACAAGACTTAATACTTGGTGGCAAAACGCTTAAAGTTGGTGCAAGGAGCAGATATCAGAGCACAGTTTTATTTGTAACGCTTGACCTTCGCGATGAGGTTTGCGCACATGTCAGGAGGAATTTTGATCCACTCCTCTTTGCAGATCATCTCTAAATCATTAGGATTTTAAGGCTGTCGAAGGTCCCGGCAACTGGGACCTTCAGCTTCCTTCATAAGTTTTCTATGGGATTAAGATCTGGAGACTGGCTAGGCCACTCCATGACCTTATTGTGCTTCTATTTGAGCCACTCCTTTGTTGCCTTGGCTGTATGTTTTGGGTCATTGTCGTGCTGGAAGACCCAGCCACGACCCATATTTAATGTCCTGGCGGAGGGAAGGAGGTAGTCAGCATTTCTCTTCCTCCTAACACGGCGAGTTGAGTTAATGCCAAAGAGTTAAATGTTGGTCTCATCTGACCACAGCACCTTCTCCCAATCACTCTCAGAATCATCCAGGTGTTCATTGGAAGACTTCAGACAGGCCTGCACATGTGCCTTCTTGAGCAGGGAGACCTTGCGGGCACTGCAGGATTTTAATCCATTACGGCGTAATGTGTTTTACCATAATAGGTTTTCTTTGGTGACTGGGGTGGTCCCACGCTGCTTTAAGATCATTAAACAAGTTGCCCCCCGTGTAGTTTTTAGGCTGATTTTCTCACTTTCCCTTATGATCAGGGATACCCCACGAGGTGGAGATTTTGCATGGAGAACCCAGGTCCCGAGGTTGATTGGACAGTCATTTTGTATTTCTTATTCCATTTTCCTTACAATGGCACCAACAGTTGTCTCCTTCTCACCCAGCGTCTTACTGAAGGTTCTGTAGGCCCATTCCATTCCATCCAGCCTTGTGCAGGTCTATGATCTTTGTCTCTGACATCGTTTAGAAAGCTCTTTGGTCCTTGCCCATGTTGGACAGTTTACGAGTCCTGACTGATTTAATTGAGTCTTGTGGACAGGTGTCTTTTATACAGGTAGACAATTTTAAAGACAGCTGTCTTAGAAATGCATGTAACAGGGTTGATAATTGGGAGCGTCCTGACTCGTCTGAAGGAGCCAGATAAAGCATTGTGTGCTTGTAGTGCTATCTATGAAGCATTGAACGATAGGACTCGAAAATACTTATTTCTCTCTGCAAAATGCAATTAAATTTATATATTTTATACAGTGTCATTTTCTAGATTTTCTTTTTGATATTCTATCTGTCACTGTTAAAATAAACCTACCCTTAAAATGACAGACTGTTCATATCTTTGTCAGTGGGCAAACCTACAAAATCACCAAGGGATCAAATATTTATTTCCTCCACTGTATAATATCAAACTGTACTGGTATTTAGTGTGTCCGCGCTGCGCCTTTATTACAGCTTCGCTTAGTTTCAGGAGACTTTTCAGTTTTTCCAAAAAATCTGCAAGGATTGTTTAGCACACCGCAGCAGTCGGTTGCGCTATCTGCTTCTTACAATATAAATAGTGTAAAAGAATTTAAGCTTATCAGTCTGTAAAACTTTATTCCACCTCTCAGATATCCGGTGTCTGTATTCTACAGCATTTAGTCTTTTTCTAGATGTGAAGCTTGTTTGTGTGAGTGTTAGTGTCAGTTTGAAGGGAACATTAAGTCAGTAACTTCTCTGTTTGGGAGATCACAGTTGTAACTAGCTGGTTTAAAGATTGGAAGGATAGCCGGGAACAGGGTCACATGGTTTTTGAGAGGGGAGTTATTCCAACCTTAACCAGACAAAAGGAACTTGTGCCCCATTCGTATAAACCAGCCTGGTTTACTAAACTTTTGCGATTATTGTGATCATTTTTGTAAAACAGTCTTGTTTTACAATTTACTTTAATTGCCCAATTTACTTAAATTGCCATGCACCATCTAAATACACCTTATATATAATCTTTGACTAGGCTGACAGTAGAGTGCACCAAAGTAAAGTAAAGTTTGTCAATTTTCTGTTAAATGTTAACTGACAGTAGAAAATACATAGCTTTGGCTTGTTTTGACTGGACATAAAATAAGCAAATGGATTATGAGAGGAACTGACTGAAAAATTAACACCTGCATGCTGGTGCATGTGTAGCATAAGTAGTGATGTAAAATGATGTACAATTGTTATTTACCAATGTTTTTTTTCCATAATCAAGAATATCGAAGATTTTGCAAATAGATTAAGCTTTTTTGTACATCTTTTAAAGACTTATTTGCTTTAGACAGTGTTTATTTGTGTTTTGTCGTGCAATGCATGCATGTGCAGCTGTATGCGGGTCCATGTTTTTGTGATCTGTGCTTTATATGTACGGCAAATTGGTTGGTTTTAATTTAATTCCACACAATGTAGTGGAATAACAATTATCTTGGAAGCTGCAAATACATAAGGTAACACACGCACGCTTGCACAAACACACAGACCCACACGCACACACACACACACACACTAATGTTGCCCTGCAGCACTGGAACATTTTAGCTGCTGTTGCAGTTATGCAAATATAAACACTAGGCTCTGTTCTTCCTGTAAAGGTATTGGGGAGTGAGAGGTTGCTTCTGTAGTTAGGCCACAAATGATGAGTGGAGCACATTCCTGCAGCTGTCATGATTCATCTGCACAGGGAGGAAAGCAGGCCACACACCCTGGTCCTCCCCCATTCACGCAACGCACAAACATGCAACATGCCAACATCACATATACTGATTGACTCAGACAGCCTTTCAGAATATGCTGACATGAACACAGTGCATGCATAAGCAGGCGCATGCACACACACACACTTGTAAACTAGCAGACGAACATTCAAGTGCAAAATCACTAAGGATTTCAGACACGTATAGGAAGAAATGGACAAACACAGGCCAATAGACACTCTTAAACTGACAAATAAGTGTGTAAATAGGTTATAAATCCACATTATTTCATACCCATGCCTGTTTAGTCAAGGTACCAGGAGACAAGTATGTATAAACATGCATATAACTATGTACTTGATTCTTCCACATCACCAGTTTGCTTATGCAGGACTTTGCCAGGCCGTCTATTTGTGTGTGTATGTGACACTGACTGAGTCACAGGAGAGACTTAGATCGGCCTTCTGCCCATCTGTGCTTCCCCCACACTAGAGCTGTCACAGACACATTGCATGTCTATCTGGTCCACCACAGGACCACAGACCTTGCCAGATGCATAATACTAGGGAGATTCTGAGGTGATCTCCTTCTCACCTCTTGAGTGACGGCGTGCAGTTAAAGCTAAATGCTGCAATTTTCGGGCCGAAGGCAGGAAACCCACCAGTTCATTGCAGAAAGTAAAATATTGGATGTGATAAATATTAATAGATACATTAATTGTTTTTTTCTTTTTAAAAAGTAACTTTTTATTGAATAAAATTTTTAAATTTTTATACAATAATATTATCTGTCAAAGTGTTAAATTTTGCTTTAATGTACATTTACTTATCTGTTAAAGGGTTGCCCTACACCTGCTGATCCTATTTGCTGCTGTCAGATTAAAATAAATATAGCTGTTTTATACCTGATTTTAAACTTCTGTACAAACACCAACTGATATTTTGCTTTCCGGGTTTTTTTTATATAAACAGTGACTACTTTGTGAGGAGTGCATATTTTGTGTGTGTGTGTGTGTGTGTGTGTGGCTGTGTGTGTGTGTGTGTGGCTGTGTGTGTGTGTGTGTGACTGTCATCTTAATAACAGCACAATTGCAATGTTAACTACCTCTAGCTACCATATTGATTTACATTCTTAACTAGCTATTACACAGAGACATTATTAATGTACATTCCTTTCTAGGCTTCATCTCAACTAGTAAATATTTTTAAGATAAAATATAAAAGAATATATAAAAAAATATAAAATATTTTTTTTTTTACATTAAATGCTAATGTTAACATTGCCCTGTATTCTAGGTCTTCTCTAGACTAAATGCTTTCTGCTGAGATGCTGAGTTCTTGTTTTACAATAGACACACTGCAGATAGTTTTTGTTTTGGTTTAGCTTAAAATGATCCCAAACTTTCTGTCATTTTCTCTGGCCTGTCTCTTCCATTTCCCTTCTGCTATCTGATGCAGTCTGCATCTTCAAATCGCATTCATGTCACGCCACCAGCCCACAGCGTTAGCACATTGTGCAGCAATATTAATCACTTGTGTGAAATAGTGAGCTGAATACTTATATATAGTTCTATATGGGATAAATGATGACTTTTAATAATACAGTTGCTCAGCGTTCTTGAGGAATTCATTTAGCCCTACAATTTATGTTGTATGCCATAATTTAGCCATTCTTCAGTGGTTTCTGACCACACTGCCGCTTTTGTCTGAATATTTTTTAGTGGCATTAACATCTGTATAGATCTAATCAACACTGTGCCTGATAGAGTTACACCAGTGCCACACACATTAACATGCTATTACCTAGTATCACTGCTGCATCGAGACTAACTGAATATGAGAAGATGGTGCACATGGCAATTGGACTACAGTCTATAATAGTACATCTTGACAATAGACGTATAAAGTAGGTGCATGTCATAAAGTACCCGGTGAATAGAAGAAGAAGGCAGATGTTTTTAAAAGTGGAGGTTGAGTGTATATACAAACAGGGATATATACATATGCTGTGAGAGGACCGAATTAGTCATCACTGACTTGACATGTTTTGTTCCCCTCTATAATGTGTTGCTGTTCTGCTGAACACTTCATGAATGTTTGGTGATACAAGCACCCTGATGGGGTCAGTATGAGCCTTGTGCATGTGTGTGTGTGGGTGAAACCTGTGCATCTGACCAGCTTTGTTTGCTCAGTGTACACAACAGGACATGGGGGATTGATCAGTAACTTTGCGCTTTCATGAGTCAACAATGACTGTAAAAGTGGTCAGCTCTTTACTGCTGATAGCCCTATAAATTCCTTTTACTTCAACTGTGTATAACTGGGCCGCTAAGTTATGTAAACCCCATTAAACGGCGGAAAGGTATGATTAAACACAGGGGTCATTTTTGGCAGCTTTAACCAAGCACTAGCATTTAAACTGTTCATCATTCATCACACCAAGTTTATTCTTAGCCGCTCTGGAAGGTCTAAAATGTCTTGAGCGGTCTGTTGGTGCAGAGCCAAATTAGAATGAAGTAGTGTGCTCTGAGGAAGAGAGCTGCGGTGGAGTATTCACCCGAGACTGAAGCCACCTCAGAAAAAGGAACAGAAAAAGTGCTGCATGGCAGCCATGAAAGCCATGGGCCTGTGATCTTGCCAAAGAGAGTCAGGCCTCTATGTGTTTGTGGAAAGATGTGTCTGCAGTGTCCTCCATTAATCACCCAAGCAGAGCCAATTACTGTGGGTCGAGAGAGACAGAGATGACGATAGAGAGATATAGACTTTGAGTGCACTGGGGCACTGTAAAACAGTAAACTTCAAAACCACACAGCTCCATCCAGAGCATAGAGGTTAGGGAATTTCATTCTGCGCCACAAAAGAGTCTCCTTTTTGGCGGGGGGGAGTGTGACAGATAAAATGAATAATTTCTCCACACAGTACTGTTTACGTCCTTCACGCAGATGAGAAGGCAGTGGGGGAAGGGAGGGAGGTCCCATGATAGGGAGAAGAGCTTGATAGCTGTGTTCATAACCTTTGGAATTTACTCCTTCCCTCTTTTTTTTCGTCCCCACTGGCACTGCCCGAGTCGTCCACTCCCCTTATCGTGCCTTTTTCTCACACGTGTGGTTAAAGATATGAAGCAGGCGTAATGCAACCAAACACATGACGAAACCTAATACAGTGTTAGTCAGTTCTCAGATGTTCAGACATGAGCCTCCCTGCCTCCAGTGCTTGAATGAACCACATGCTACTGTGTTTACATGTTCTCAAATGTTCGCAGAAGGACCACATGAAAGCTGGTAAGCTAATCTCCCTAAGAAGGTTAAGGTGACAGGCCGGTATGTTGCCATTCTCATAAAGGCCTAGAAGTAACCCTTGACTGTGTATTACACACCATATTTCGTACAAACACACATAACCCTGTTTTATGCTGAGTGGTTATATCAAAGCGTAGCGTAATCTGGACTTAATATATGTCATTCCACTTCCTCAACATTTTGCCAGGAAGGGTTCTCCATGTGTTACCATTACTTTTAGAATTGTTTAGGTCTTTAGAGGACCCTATTTGTAAATGATGTGTCTAAAGAACCTTTTTTATAGTCATCGTGACTCTTGGTTCTCAGCACCACCACTGGAAAAGCAGATCCGAGTCAGGAGGTTTGCATCAGACCACTCTTGGGTTAAATCTTGAAGGTTGAATTCTGCACAACTTTTGAAAAATCAGAGAAATGACTTATAAAAAACTTAAAATCTTTAAACCTTCTTTACACTTTAAGGTTCTTTAAGGAAGGACTTGATTTGATGTGAAATGGCACACTGTAAAGAAACGTACCAACTCAGGTTTTTGTACAATGGTGCTGACTCATAATGTTTGCAACCCAAAGATGTCATCTTTTTACAACTAGTGAATCTACACTTGTGCTAGGAGTTTATATATATATATATATATACAGTATATGCATAATTATATAATAATATAAATATTTAGCACCAACAAAATAATATCTCAGGCATCAGGCAGTTACTCATAACTATTTTACTTTCTATGCGGCCATTTTTAGAGGCATTTAACACGTCTGTTTAAAATGTCTGGTTCCTTTCACAACTACTGTGAATAAACCATTTCACGTTACAATACTTTGAAAACTGTAGTTTACATTTTAAAGATGAAATTATGCAGAAATTGTACAAAAACTGCCAAACTTCCCTTTAAATATATGTAATTGGCTTTAATTCTAAAGGTTCAGGACTAACATGGGGGATGAAAGCTAGAATGACACAGAGACCATTGCATCAAGAAAGCCTTATTGATCACTCTATCTTTGAGATAAGATGATACACACAGGTCAAAGAGAGATGAGTGAAAGAAGAAAGTATGTGCTTGTTTGTGCAATAGTCAGGTCAGGGAATAACGTGATCAGGGTGTGGAAGAGTTAAGTCTTACACGGTTCCTGATGAGGCCAGTGTGTGACAGCCAAAGTGGAGCTGTTTCCCATCACACCCCTACAGTCAAGGATTCCACACACACATACACATATCACCACACCAGAAACTGGACTGAGAAATAGGCAGTCTCAGGATACCATCCAACCAGCCTGTGTGGAATAGCTGGTGGCAGGCACCATGTTCACCGTGAACATCTCCTCCTCAATGCCGATGATGAGGTTTAGTGCGGATAGACAAGCTGAGAAAAACAGTTCCTTTAGGGCTGAGCAGAGGCGCACCAGGTAACTGTGTGTTGTGTGTCTGTGTGTGTGTGTGTGTGTGTGTGTGTTTTAGTGTTCCCTCTAAATACCACTGCTGCTTTATACACCATGTCTTAAAAGGACACCATGCATCTGGATTTCTTCAGAAACAAAATAGAACCTTTCGTAGTAGTTTGCTGCTTTTTACTTTAATAGCAAATTAATAGCAAAGAGATTTTCATCATTTAACGTTTGGCACCTAATATTTTAGCTGTTTGACCAAATATGGCTATAAATCTATTGCATGTTTAAGTAAATATATAACTGGTATTAAGAACTCAATGAATCTTTTAATGGAAAGCAATGTTGTTAGTTGATGATAGCTCTTGGTCTTGATCCTGGAGAATCACACGGTATTGAAGTATAAGCCTATTTTGCAGATTGTTTTTGCCATAGGTCTTTTCATCTTGTAAGAGAACAGTGGGTAGAGAGGGGTTTTTTATAAATTGTTGGGGTTTTAATTGATAGTACATGAGGATTAAAACATGTAACAAGACTTTTTTTTGTCTGAGTCAAATTAAACTCTATATTATATAATATATAAATGTCTGTAGAATTAATTTTCAAAATATTTAATTTAAGCTTGTCCTTTAACCCTGAATTTAAAAAAGTTACATTGCATGTAAGTTACATTAACTTACAAACACAAAGTGCATATTCAGGAACATGATATATAAAATATAAATATAAAAATGTATCATACCAATATTGAATTACCATATTGAATTTGGTGCATCATTACACTTCAATTCTGCACAAATTGTTTTGTAAAAGGAGTATTAGCTAGTTTTTCAAGTTCCAAGTCCATATAGCTTTGCATGTGGTATAGTGCTGTGTGAATGTGTGCCTGATCCTCTGACTTCGTCATTATTGCCCTGTGTTAATCTTCAGTGAGTTTGGTAAAGGCTTTCGTCCCTCACTGTGGTCCAGACTCTGCAAGTTGCCAGCACTGGGCAATCTGGAATGCCTCTATGCCTGCAGATGAGTCACAGCAGCTAAAACCGAACTGCAGTGGAGTGGTCAAGCATGAGGCAGGAATGAGCTCAGTATGTGAGTGTTTTGTGTATGTGTGAGAAAAAAGTGTGTGTGTGTATGCTGGAGGAACAGACTTGCTGTTAAGCTTTGTAAAAAATGATTGCTTGCCAGTCTCATCAAGTCGTGACCAGAATAAGAGCATTGTTTTATGTGACAGTGCTATTCATCTTCATTTCTTCTCTCTATTCACTGTGTATTATACACTCTACTTTGCATAAAAAAACAAACCCTGCTTTATTTCCAGCGGTTATATCAAAACCTAGTGCAACCCACACTTAATATATTAAACACTTTGCACCCCGCCAAGGATGGGGACCACTTCCTACAGTGTGACATGCTGGGAATTTAGGGAATGACTTTGTTTGTTTCCTTTGTGACTATCAAACATGTATACAGTCAAATGCATTGCACTGTCCTACACCCCTAGCTCTATAAGGTGCACATGTTCACTCACCTATCTCTCTTTCTGCTGCACCGGTGTCTCTCTCCTGCCCCCACTCTCTACTGTTGGCTGGATTGTGCCCTGATACATGCCCTGACGTTGTTGCTCTTGTTTGGCAGGGAGCCACGGAAGGTCCTTCTGCACAAGGGCTCCACAGGACTGGGTTTTAATATCGTGGGCGGGGAGGATGGAGAAGGAATCTTTGTGTCTTTTATCTTGGCGGGTGGGCCTGCCGACCTGAGTGGCGAGCTGAGAAGAGGAGATCGCATCCTGTCGGTCAGTACCTGCCAATAACATTCAACAAAAATACCAATACTAATACTAAAAATATCAACTTGCCTGATAAGAGTGGGATTTGGTACGTTTGGTCTTTAACAACCTCCAAGCCTGATGGAGATGGGTGTTCCAGATGCAAATACCAAAAGGTATCATTTCTGGCATGGGTAAAATACCCTGTTAAAATGTTTTTAAGTCTTAACTGATACACCAATGTGATGTTTGAGTTTCAACTGATGTGAATATTTAACCAGTGGTGTAATTTTTGTGCACCATTCTTTAAGTATAGTTTTAATATTTCTGGTGATTTCCTGAAAAAGAAGCTAAATTTGTTCCAGAATGCATTTCACCTTGTTCCCTATTGTATAAACCAAATTTTCCTTCTTTTTTCATAACCCCCAATCAGGTTAAGTTGAGTTGTGACCCTATGGAAAACGCAAACAAAATACGTAGTGTTTTCTTGGTTCACTTTGACTTTTATTCTTTTGAAGACAGTGTGAACCCAATATATTCATGTTTTGTCTGATCAGCTTAATTGTATTTCTTAATATACATCTATTTCTGCATTACAGAACTGCAACACATTCCAAAAAGAGTTGAATTATGATTTCAATCAGGTTATGTCAACAGGTGATTGTAATTATGATTTTGTACAGAAGCAGTATCCACAAAGGCTGAGTCTTTAAAGAGATTTCTAGTTTGTCAATAAATGCTTGAGAAAATGATTGAAATTATGGGAATCTTGGAGGGGATTTGCTTATTTCTTTCTATACAGTGCATAATATCATGGAACGATTCAGGGAATCAGGAAGAATTTCACTGTGTAAAGCTCAAGGGTGCAAGCCTAAGATGAATGCCTGTGATCTCCATTCCCTCTGAAGGCACTTCATGAAGAACTGTCATTCCACCATAGCTGACATAACCTTTGTCAAGCACAACAATACAGAGTTAAATTTACAAAGGCCACTTAAAACCTTACTGTGCAAAAAAGAAAGCTTGTGTTAACCATGTCCAGAGTTGCTGTCCACTTCTCTGGGATAGACTGTAACACAGTGCAAATGTGTATTGTGGTCAGAAGAATCAGTATTGTGCTGTGTGCATCGTACCAAAGATCCAGAATTCAGAAATGTTATAAGCAAAATCCAAAAACCAGGGTCTGTCATGGCATGGAGTCAATGTACCATTGCCCTTGGCATTTATTTTTCAAGACAATGCAAAACCCAATGCTGCACACATGACAAATGCATGGCTGGGGAATAAGAGGGTACAGGTACTAGACTGGCCTGCCTGCAGTCCTGACCTGTCTCCAATGGTGAATGTATGAAGAATGTCAAAACAAAACAATGTGTCAACAATGATTGCACCTGTTAACAGGAAAAATAACATGATTTTTTTTGCTTGGTATACTTTGATATATATATATATATATATATATATATATATATATATATATATATATATATATATATATATATATATATATATATACAATATATATATTTGTTTACAAAAGTACTGTCTCTCAGTATAGCGTTGGGTGACCATGTTTGCTAATACAACATGCCAGATTTCTCTGCATGGAATTGTAGCAGTTCTTAATGATGTCTTGCAATAATCCATCCCATGCAGATTTTGCTGTAGTGGTGACAGTCTGGCACGACACCATTGCAGTCTTTGGGGATGTTGATGTGGTGTTAAGGGCAGTCGGCATAACAGTCTGCATACATGCATACATACATTTGTCATGCAACCATCAGTCAAAGGTGCTGGCATTAACAAGGTGACCCATAAAGACATCACTGCTGACTAAATGTCCGCAAAACTTTTGATGATGATGTGTAATAGGTGAAAGGTGAAATCAGCTGCTTTTGCTTAGTTACTTTATGTCTCTGGACTTGGTTTCGCATAATCTGTAGCTGAAGTGTAGCCACTTTTGCTTTCCTTTGCTTACCTTGAAAACATCTTTCTTTGTAGGCTCACCATGTATTTAGCATGAAGGGAAAAATAAGCAGTTGCATCACGTTTCCACTCTCCCCTTTACCATCCACATCTATCATCAAAATGCACTTTTTTGATGTCCCTCAATTTGTCCCAATGTAAAATCAACATCACAGTATGGAGGAAAAACACATTATGATTCTTAATAAATTCACATTTAAAGGGATAAACAGAAGTTAGATGTGGCCATGTAAAATGGGTTTGTTTGTGTATGAAACCTCACAAATATTTAGACCTTACTATACATTTAAACCTATTTATAAGTAGACCTCAGGGGAAAAAAATCAATATGAAAAATGTAGACCCTGTAGAGTCTTTAGTTTTAATTGTACATTGTTGAGTTGATTTTTCTCTCTGAAAGTGTACCTGGTTAGTATGGATGTGCGAGTTCCAAGAGTATGTAACATATATCTCTGTATTCTGTGCCTTACAATTTTGTATTCTACAAGTCAGTTAAATCATGTTAATATACTTTAGTCAAAATCATCCTCTTACCAAAGTGTTTTCTCTGATGATTTTGTATCAGGTGAATGGTGTGAATCTGCGGAATGCCACTCATGAACAGGCAGCTGCTGCACTGAAGAGAGCCGGGCAGACGGTGACAATCATCGCCCAGTACAGACCAGAAGGTATATAGAGTTTTTAAAGTGCATTTTCCATTATATTAGCTAAAGCAGTGGGTATGCATTTCACAGGGCAGTGTGATGAAAGATGAGATGACTGATGATACATATATGCTGAAAGAATTCACACAGTATATATTATGTTGATGGCCAGTTGCTTTGGTATGTCTGTAATTAATTAAGGACTTGTGATATGATTTTGTAGTTTCCTGATAAACTAGATGTTGAATGTGTTCTCCTACCTTTAAGTGTCTTTATGTCTAACTTCCTGATGGAAAAGCCCAAAAATGGCAAAATGGCTTACTAAGCTTCAAAATGGCTTATTGATTCTTTGCCTGTTCAAATTTGTTACATACTATTTTCCTGACAGCTCTCCTGGACTTTTCTCTGTTTTAATTGTTCTGTCACTTACATTTGTTCTGTTTTCGGAAGCACCTTGAGCTGGGTTTCTATGTGTGGTTTTTAATTAGTAATAAATAGTACTTATATATAGAAATATATAGGTTATTCCGTTGTACATTTTTTTTATGTCTGGTATTACATAAAATGTACTACTCTCTATGAATTTTCTCTAGAAATTTCGGAAACGGTGTAGTGCCCCTTTAACGCTGCAGCAGTGAAGCCATTGCTTTAAGCCTTGTAGCGTGTCCCTTTAAGGCAGGTAGGCTACAGAGCCTCGCCTAGTTCATAAAAAAAGAGCCTAGTTTGCAAACGAGGACATTGTTGGTGAAAGCTGATTGGCTGGTTTTAGATCAGGTTAAGGGGCCTTTCTTATACTGCAGTCTCAAGGGATCCCCCATGCGGGTGGAAGGATTGTGTGCAGCTCGCTGGTTGGAGGTCTGGGCAGCCTGCTGGCGGCTCTTCTCAAAGTGGGGATCCGAGGGGCGCTAAAGGGGAGGGAGCACCGGAAAAAAAAATCCTGCCGGAGTCGAAGTGGAGGGACAGAGAAGAACTGGAAGTGTGCAAAAAGTGGATACTAATCTTTGAATCTATATTTTTGTCGTGCACAACTTTTGGAAGATGAACGGACATTTTCCTGCGGTCGTCCCGAATTTCGCCCGGAGTTAGCAGCAGCAGCCCGCAGGGAAAAGCGCGCGCCTCAGAGCGAGGCAACGAATACGAGCCTGTCCAGCCGAGGTGCTCTGTTAATGGGAGGAGCGTAGCAGGGAAGAGCGAAACGGCTTTCTAGCCTCGTTTTTATCTGTATTTTCATCTTTGTTTCGGCCGAGAACAAGTTACCGACTTGGCTGTCTTCTTGACGACAAAATGTACAGCTGTTAGTGTAGATTTTTCCACGGGTTTCGGCCGTTTAGTGTTTCCTGTAAGTGGCTACGACAAACAGAAGAGAGTACAGTTCAGCCGGGTAAGAAAACCTTTACTGCTTTAACAGAGGGCAAAGAGTAGACTAATAAACACACACAGTCGACTGCCTTTCAGCCGCTTTACCGCCGAAGTTTGAGAAAATAAAGACACTGGATCTTTCACGGCGCCCTGCTAGCCCAGTAAAATGACCCCCCGGCATTAGAAAGACTTGGTGTGGCATGGTCAGAGGTGAGCGCTCGTGCTTTTCTGTGAAGCCGCGCATTGTTTTGTTTCAGGGGATTGAATTAGCTAGCTGGGTTAGCTTGTATGCATAACGCTGTAGCCGATAAATTTGACAGCAAACTAAAGAGTAATTACTTTCCAAACGTTACTGTTCCCAAAATGACTCGATGAATTGGTTAACTTCGTTAGCGAGACGTTGTAAACGCTGTTTTAGCCTCTTTAACCCCAGTGGTTGGGAGCTCTGAGCGGTGCTGCTGGGGGAAAAAAGCTCCTCCTGAAAAGGTTGTCCGTAGGGTTCGACTCACTACATCTGCTGTCCTTCATACCAAACATGTGAAATTTCTAATGTCCTACAAATCTAAAAGTACCAATAAAGTTGTTGCTTAATGCTTAATGAGACCGGACCTTTGGTGTTAGCTGTCAAACTAGCTGAACATAAAGCTCAACACAGTACTGAGGCCGCAGCCAGATACTCAACAGGTGTGTGGAAATAGTATCAGGAAATGGTCTAAAACATTCCGGATCAGTTATCACGTTCTTAAGGATTGATTTACGACACAAACGTTAATGAAATGAAATGTTGTTTGGTCAATCTTATTTTGGGAGCACCCCCTGTCACTATGGCTAATTTACTTGATACGAATAAAAAAGACATGAAATCAATAGCAACACTTTCATTGTCAAAACGCCCACAAACAGCTCACAGTGGGTCTGTAATCTAATTCAGTAGTAGGCAGTCAGCCTGATTGGGTTTGTAGTCTGATTTCTCCTGTGTGAACTATGAGTGGAATGTGGCAGTAAGTTATGTGTTGCAGCTTGCTCTCGCTCATATTCCTGATCTCGTTCATACACTCCTGGAATATAAATGGTCTGCTCCTCCCTCCCAGGAGCTTGGATGTCTACACAGAAATAGAAGTGACATCCTAATTTAGCCAAGAATAGCTTATTGAATTATATGGGACTGTAGGATAACTCTTAGGACAAAGGAGAACAAGAACAGGGAAGGTGGTTTAGTATATTTGGTTTATATGTTTAATGATAAACTTGTTTTAAGTAACACATTTTGCAGCATAAGCCAGCTTGAAGTTCTTGAATATTCTTAGTTCTTTTGTTAGTTTTGGGTTTTTTCAAGTGTTTCCGTTCTTTGCAGCTGTATGGGCTCTTTGCAGCAGTGTGGTGTAAGTTAATATTTGGTTATTTATAACCAGCCTCATTGAGGCTGGCAAATCATTCTCTTCTGACCCGTCCTGTGTGTGGTGGTGTTCTCACCCCTTTCACTTTAAACTTCAGCCAATGCTGTCACCAATCTGACTCTACCAGTTAGCATATCCCGTGCCTAGCTTCCTGTCCAACTGGCCAAAGCTGCTGGCTCTAAGAGCAACTGGAGTAACTGGAGTTTCGATGGTGGTTCATGAGTTGATTCCCTGGATGTTTATCTGGGCACAGTGCCTAGTTGTTCCCTAAGGGGCCAGAGCCTGGCCATCTTTCAGATATTTTTAATTGAAGCCCAATACTGTGGACTTGGTCCATCTTTTTATTATACCATTACTCCATTCATTCAATGATTCATTCATCAGTTCAAACTGGAGGGCCGTTTTTTTTTTTTTTTTTTTTTTGGGAATGGGCTGGCACTGCCTTTCTGCCACTTGTCTCCTGTAATACTTGCAAGAATATAATATATTTAAGCAAAGTGTGGAGTGGTGTGTCCAGGGGAGCAGTGGCTTGCATGACCAAGAGAAGGATTGTAACCTTAACCTAACCATGTAAACACAGCTTGTTGTCTCTCTTTGTGCATTTTTTTTTATATAGTTATGTAGATTCCTGGTGCTCAGTCCTTGCTCATAATGAGGACAAACATAATGTGAATGAGTTTTTTTTTTTTTTCTCTCATTTGAAGGGGCCATTTAAATTACAAACCTTAGATTTTACCTCACTGTTTTGCTTGTTGTGCCTTCACTTGGCATATGATGGTTAGCACATTTGTCACATTGAGAATCCACAGCTGAGCTATGGTTGGCTGTTAATGAGTCCCCATGGAACAGAACAGGTGTGTCTGACCGGTGGTGTAGTCCTGTGCTGCCTTTTTTCACCCCTGTGATATGATACATGTATCGCTACAAACATTTCATTGTTTTCTTGGTTTGCCTCAGTGTTATTTAGTCTGACTGTTTCTTTCCTACCTTTCTCTAATGGTGGGAGGGAGTCTCCCTGGTTACGTTTAAGTGGTGTCAGGTTACTTTACCTTGCCATGTCATTCTGGAGTGTCGTTAACTGCTGTGTGATAGGTAGGGCAAGTACTGTAAAGCAGGCCTTTCTGTTTGCTTTGAAGTCTGTTTTCAGGGTGTGCATGGGTGTTTTTGTCATACTCGGATGCATTCTGTGCCGTTTGAAGGAAATGTACCTGTAACAGTATATTCTTAGTTTGGGACAGAATTGAAAGTTGTTATTTATGGTTAATAAGTCTTGTGTATGTACCCCCACAAGTCTTCTGGCTTGTTTTCATGCACATAGGGCTCCTCTCTTTCTGTTCTTTTCATTTCCTTTGGGTTAATGTATTTGAGTGGTGGTGGTGGTGTTTTTTTTTTTTTTTTTGTTTTTTTTTTTCTTCTTTTTTTCTTCTTTTCTTTCTTCCCCCCTTCCTTGTCTCTCTTGCGTTCTCCCTTCCTGTACAAGTGTGTTGATTGGTTGCTAAGCTAGTGAGTGCAGCCAGGCCATACTGCCGCAGAGGTGTAGCCTACATGTTTAATCAAGAGCCTCTTGTACAGTCATGCGTCATGCTTTCGTACAGCTCTAGAAATGAATTTGTCTTGTTCTCTCAATGAGAATGATTATGTTCAGACATTTGTTGGAGGTCTTCATCCCATTAAACTGAATAGTGCATGTTCTACTTAATTAATATGCATAATTAATTACCTGGCAGGAGATATTAGAGCATATCTCATGTAGATACATGATTAATATCCATCTGTTCCTGAGGTCATTAATCAATCTGCAGAAGATTGCTGCATTTCACGTTATGCCCATAATGCAACATGGACTTCAGACAGTGCCCATTATTTTCATTAATTGGGCTACTCCTTCTCTAAAACATGATATGATGAGCTTTTGGGGATTGTAGATTTGTTGTTGACTGTGCAATTTGTGTATTTTTGCAGAGTACAGCCGTTTCGAGTCTAAGATCCACGACTTAAGGGAGCAGATGATGAACAGCAGTATGAGCTCTGGATCAGGCTCCCTGCGCACCAGTGAAAAGCGGTCCCTATATGTCAGGTACTTAAACCCACGTGAAACTAACTCTTTTGTGCTTGGTTTAAAGGTGATTGCTTGCATAAAACCTGCATGCATTTAGCATGCACTTGAGTGAGATTAAGCTTTTGTTTATTAACCTTTGTACTTTGACCTGACTTAAGTAGTGTTTGTGTCAGGTACACACCTCCCACGTCAGGTATTAGTAGTCAAGGCATGTCTGGTTCACAAGTCTTTTCTCAAGACCATTTAAAAGTCTTGAATATAATTATCTTTTTCAGCAGGGGTCCCTTTAAGTCCCCTTAAGAAATTAAAGTAAATCTCATTACTGAAACAAGGTCTGGTGAATATAAATAAATTTTATATTTTATATCTATTTTTAAAAAATATATTTTTTGAAGTGAATTTCATAATTACCTTTCTTTTCAGTACTGAGTGTTTCTTGAGTTTTAATTCCGCATCACAAGTATACATTTACTCAAACAAATCACTTATTTTCTGCCCCCTTTATTCCAATGGTCTTTTTCTTTTGGTTAAAAATCAGACATGAGCAGACAGGGAATGATTCACACAGAATAGGTCTGATAGTATGACAGTATGTCTGAACCTTCAAATCAAGATGAATATTGATTCATGCAGAAGAAGTCTACTCAAAACTTGTCTAAGCTTTTCAAGCCAATGTTTAGTCATGTGTTTTAATAATTTCAATACTAGTCCCTTTTTCAGTTTAGCAACATTTTATCCCACAGTAGCCAACTTGATTACATTAATAACAGCAAACACAGTTCAATATTCACCTACGTATTTGTACAGCCAGCTATAGCAAGTGGATTGTTGTCCGTTAGCAGAGTTTGCAGGGAATACACATACCTAAAGTGCCAAAGTAGCATCTTCAATATAGGGATTTTAAAATATATATTTTCTCACCAGTTAACTAGGTCTCATGTTGTATGAGGCTACTAAATTGAAACCGTAGGCTAGTATTCCCACTGAGAGTTTGAACTGCAGCTACAGCATCCTAATTGGACAGTTCAACACATTTGGAAAATGCAATCATTACTTGGGAGTACTGATATAACTGATTCTTGAGTTACAGAATTGTACCTAATGTTAATGCAGGGGAGGTCCGTTAAGGTTGCTTTTTGTTAGTTACACACTCGCTTTCAAAAGGCGTTTTGTGTTGGATTTTTTGTGATAAAATCCTGCTAGATTTCGTGCCATAAATTACGTGACAATGTGAATGTTTTCTATAGTTTTGTTTAACACAGTGATATTCTGAAAAATGAAACCATCTCCTATTTGTAAACATGAGTAGCAAAAAGTTGTAGCCTGAAAAATGAGTGTGTGCGTTCAACAAACCCACTATCAAGTAACTGAGGTAAAAACCTCAAATATGCTCATTTGTATAGCTTTCACTCAAATGTGTAAGGGCAAAGCTGAGGATAGCAAACTTCTTATTTCAAGCTGCCATTCCACCTTAAATGTGGAAGCAATTACATATTACTACTGCTCCATTTCAGGTGAAATGGAATAAAAATCTGGTGTTTGGTGAATCTCAGCAGCTACTTCTCCCTACAGGGTTCAAGTAGCTGCCAAGTGCCAATTCAGGTGAAACTACTGGCAGGGAAAGGACGCTTATAGCTTCCGATTTGCACCTGTAGTCCAATCAGAAGTTATTTAGCCATGTTTAAAAAAAACTCCCCTTACACTCAATTTTAGAACACTTTACACAGTTTACACAATATACATGAGATGTACTGATCAGTTTGTGTAATATTGAGATGTAGCCTTATGGTTTTGTTTTATTTTATTGGCACAAAGTGTTCTGCATGTCTTTCTTGACCGAGTACCCACAAATCCTTAAGTTTTAAAATAAAATTCCACAACGTCCAATGCATATAGTATTTGTTGTATGTTAAGTAGCACTCCGCTTGGTGGGTGGTGGTAGTACGCCTTGTGTGGGTGAGTGGAACAACTAGAAGAAAAACGTGTAGCTACAATACCCAATTTGTGGCGTGTGCCGTAAAAACAAGAACAAAGGGTTGCGAGCAGTACTCCGACATGGCTAAATGCAGGTTATGCAGATAATGGGAAGTGGTTGGAGGATGACAAATTGTAGCTGACTGAAACTAGGTCTGGGTGACATTAAATTTGTAGGATAAGTTATATTGTCAGATAATATTGTTTGTATCAGTATAGTTTGAAGTTGTGCTGAAATATGACACATTTCTATTGTAAAGCCATGTCAGTACAGTTAAACTCTGACACGCTCTCTGCCAAACCCCCTCCCTGTGCACAAAAACCAAATTTGTCAATTCCTTCCTGTAACGTTAAGTAAAGGTTTTATCATGAATTAGTGCTACAGAAGCAAATCTAATTTTTATTTAGGAATTTTCTTGTCCTACAGCCTCTTATGTCTGCTGAACTCAATTGAGGTTGATAATAATTATGGCTTGAGTTTCTAAGAAACTGGCCATACATGCACAGCTAAACGCATTCAAAGCATTGTTAAGAATGTAATTACAGTTGCCGTTACCAACACGCAAAAGTCAATACAAAATAAACTGGAGATTAAGAATATTATGACTGTGCATGATGTTTTTAGCATTGTTGTTTCTCCACAGGCCCTTTAGCTGCTGCATTAGGCACCTTGTTAGCCCCATAAACTTATTTTCTTCCTAATAAGCACCCACACGCCCGTCTGCTCATTTCATCACAATCATTGTAAATTTTGTTTGAGCTGTTTTCATCAACATTACCACACAGAGGTAATTAGAGGATATGGTTGAGTGGTTTTGTATCTTTATATAAAGTGTGGTGGTCCACCATGTCCCTAAAAATATGGTCCCTCTAGCAACAACAGACCTAGAAGGTTTTGATACCCTGTCACAACTACTTCTTTTATAGAGTTTTTCGCTACATGTTTAAGTCAACTTAGTCATGGCATTTTATTTTTATCACAGTCAGACAATACATGCTTTAATTTGCAGCCGAGCGTTTAGCCCACTTTGTCGCATTGGGACAGTGGGTAAAGCACTCTGTATTCTTATAAAATCTGAGTCCTATGCCAGCACTTGTAAAAGTTGAACTAGTCAAAAGAAGTTCTGTAAAAGATGTGTGGAAGAATCTCCAAATGGATGCAGACAGCATTGAAAGAAGCAGAGAATACTGCAGGGACCGTCATGGCAATATCTTACCAATATAATGTCGACATAATTAAACACCCTGAGGAGATGAGCAGAACAAAAAAGAAATTGGTAAGAAAGCTGCCGAGATGTGATGCATGGGGGAAACGTGTTGTCCATAGACATACATAGTCAAGACAACTGTTAAGATTGTTTCTGGCAGAAGTTGGGGCTTTTTAAATGAGAAATTGAAATGTGTTTGAAACTTGTTTTTATGAATACTGTTGTCTAGTTTTGTCAGCTTTTGTTTTTTTTGTCTGTATTAAGCAGGACTTGAAATGTGTAAATACCCTGTATGAACTGTTGGCGTTCCATGCACTAGAGTAAAGAGGAATTGGTTTAGGTATATCAGAAACATTAATCTACTGATAATGTAGCACAAATGCAGTCCTCATAACTATGCATGAAGTGGCTTTTGGGCTGTGCCTAAAATGTCATTTGTTCTTGTGTGTTAGTGAGTAAGGTGACAGCTATGTCTGCAATGCTTGTTCTGATTGATGTGATGGCAGGCCTACATGTGAGACATCAGTGTCGGTCTTCAAAAGCAGTTTTTTCACATTCTTGAGCATTAGGGTTTGACATGGTAACACAATTGACCATATAAAAGAAGGTGCATGTTTAATACAAACTAATGTTAAATCTGAGTAAAGTTAATATCCTATGTGATTGTAAAACACAGTTTTATAAGTATTTATAAAACTTAAAATCTGTTTTACAATAAGCAGAGTTTTACCTAAGCAGAGTGCAGTTTTACACTAGTTGCTGAAAGTATGAATCTTTTTTGGCTAGGGCTAAATTCTCAGTCAAGAGCTACTATATACCACCATGAATCTAGGAACATCTTAAATGCTGTAACATAGACCGGTAATGTGTTTAGCAGATTCTTGTCTTGGTGAATCCATTAGATGTTGCCCTGAACAGTTAATAGGATCATTATTTGATAAATTATTGCTAGAATAGCAAACAGTGGTCTGTAACACATCAGTTTAGGTTAAATTTAGGGGAGAAGAAAATCATTCAAAGCAGTTGCTGCACGCACAAAGCTGGGAACATGTTTAATTCTTTGCCTGATGTTTCAGCTCAGGAAACCTAATAAATGTAAGTCATTAGCATGTTTCATGACAACAGTGACTCAAGCTATGTGTGTATATATCCTATATATTTCGAGTGGCTTATTTTTCTAACTACAAAAGTATGTAAAGCATATGTCGCAGCTGTTTTTCACTTATTTTAGTGGTAATTACTTTATATTACTTTATTCATGTTATTTCTTTAGTGTAGGTCATGTTTTTCATTCCCTTGATGCCATAGTTATCACAAAAATCTAAACTAAAATGGAATGGAGAGTTCCACCTCTGTCAGAAATCTGATCGTGGTTGATCCAAAAGCCGGATCTCAAACTGCAGCTTAAGCATGAGGCCAGGTTGATATAGCCCATTGAAAAAGTGAGCCGCCACTGCAGACTCCATAAACTGGCTGAAACTTCTGCTTTCAAAAAATTTCTGATCAATTTGAGAATGCTGCATTTGATGGACGATTTGAATTGCTGATGTACAACATTGGGCTACCACATAAATTTCAGGTAGTACACATGTATTTATGTTTACTGTGAGCACTTGTAGAATTTTTTTTATTTCACTTTGAACATTAAAAACAATGTGTAAAGTATTAAACATAAAAAGGTTTAAACAAATTCATGGCACAGACTGCTATAAAGTAACTGACATCTCTTCATCAGGATGGATCTGTTTATTTCTTTTGAAACATTAAATATCAATATAACTCAATATAAAAATGTAAACAAAAATCAACAAATTAAACTATTAAAGATGAATAAATACAAACTTTTATTATTCACTTTTAAACAAACCTCAAAAGAATAGACTTAATAGCCTAAATTTCTCCTGAAATTGTGTGTACAAATCGTCTAGATAATTGGACAATAGCTGCCTACCATGCATCATGTTTATTTCAAATGGCTTTACCACTTGGGGTCCTTCCAAAGTTCAAAATGCAGTGCTGCCATGCTTTAGACTTAGCCTGTGTGATGGGTATAGCGCTTTACAGAATATTTTGTGGGCCACAAGCTAAACATTACCTCTAAATGTGGTCCTGGCATGGAACACAAAATTTTGAGTAATCCTACTCTGTAACATTTATTGACTGTAAGCCAGCAATCCATATTACACAGTGCATAAGTGTGTTCTGAGAGAGTAGAATGTAGAGGAAGAGGAAAACCGGTAGAACAGGTCCTTCTCTTTTCTTTAGGTCCTACCTGTCTGACAGGATAACAATAGAGGTCTTGCACTGGGAAAAATGCATGACTGTCGTTTGCTCCGAGTATCATCTACCACCTGGAATAATGACCCATCACAATGAAACTGATGGGCATTGTGGTGGTGTTTTTTGTTTTTTTTTTTTCTACCTAAATACAGAGTTTGTTTTCTGTCCTGCTTTCTGAACAGTTGATTTCTAAGAAAAAAAATTGACGGTACTTGAGCATTAATACTCTGTCTGCTCATTTTGTTTGTCACATGTACAGGGCTCTGTTTGACTATGACCGTACCAGGGATAGTTGCCTTCCTAGCCAGGGCTTAAGCTTCTCCTATGGGGACATTCTGCATGTCATCAATGCCTCGGATGACGAATGGTGGCAGGCACGGCTGGTCACACCCCACGGAGAGAGTGAGCAGATTGGGGTCATTCCCAGCAAGAAAAGGTACTGGGTTATCAATGGTTCATAATGAAACATAGAATAACAACTAAAAAGCAACCCTTTCCGTTAAAGGGTTACTAACACACACCTGACCACTTGCGTTCATAGCTGTTTTTATTTTGGATTATTCCTCTTTTCTAAACCTCTTACTGCATGGAATATCTAACCTTGTGTACACAACATACATATACACACAGTAAACACAAAATCAAACCTCAACACCCCCACCAAAAAAAAAAAAAAAAAAAACAAGAAACAAGCAGCAGTAATAACAGCAGATGCTGCCTACTGGCTTGTATTCATATATGTTTACTATTTAAAATAAATGAATTTAAAGATATAGAAAGAAAAATATATATTTTTGTAGAGCAACTTTAATTCTGTTTTGTAAATTAAAAATTTTGAGCTGTTTAAATGTGCATGTACATTCAGGCACTGCAGTATGTAAACTGACTTTTGTCTCGTCTGTTAATAAAGTGTGTGATTATTTGAAAAGTAAAAAAAAAAAAAAAAAAAGACCACTGGAATATTTTTTTTTTTTTTTTTTTTTTGCTCTATAGGGTGGAAAAGAAAGAGCGAGCCCGGTTAAAAACAGTCAAGTTCCATGCTAGGACAGGCATGATTGAGTCCAACAGGGTGAGTGTGATTGAATAGGTTCTTCTCCCTCTTTCTCTAACCCCTTTTCGTCTTGCCATGTAGCGGGGGCCACGTGGTAGCTGACCCACTTCCCCCTGAGTTTGGGAATAGGAGCCTTCAACCTCTGGACTGAGAATAGGAGGTTCCTATTACAGAGACCTCTCATTTCTCACTGGGTGTGTTAAGATCTCAGATCTACAGACACACAGGTAGTCATTCATAGACTTAGTCATACAGTATTGCCATCATCATACACCTCAGTGACGGTGAGAGGTCTGAACATTTCTTGTTGTCTTCTTTACATGATTTGTGTTGTCCTTATATGCTTTGCCCTCTTTAGTGATTGCACAGTACATCCAGTATATAAGGATTACTACTGCCACCTCCCTCTTTTTTTGTTGCATTCACAGTTAAAGTAACAGTGTTGTAATAGACATTTATAATTAGTTGTGCACCAGTACACTCAGCCCCCATTAATTTGATCATGATATAGGTTTTAAGATTTAATTTTCTTCCAATACAACTGGATGAAATTCAGCCAAACTAAAAGGATAATTATAATGATGTTGCATAACTTACTAATGACACTCGAGCTGACGAGCAGGAGTGCTAGAGTGAGGTGTTGATTGGTACTGATTGTCTTTGTACTTAGCAGATGCATTACACAACATAATTAATGCATTGTCCATTCTCCACAATGCACATCGTCAGTTTTGCGTTGTGATACAACAATATCACAATGCATTGTGATAGCTCTATTTGTCATCAATGGATCATGTTTCTTTTTCAATATTACACTTTTGGAATATGTTTCTCTTGTTTAAAATCATTGTTTATATTTATTTTCATCAAATATTTTTGCATGGATGCATTTTTGTGATTGTGCTGTCCGCCACATTGAAATCCATTCTGTTCTGTTCTGTTCTGTTCTGTTTGTTTCATCTTTCATTTCCACTCCCCTCATCTGGTCATCAGCAGCCAGTCAAAGTAAAGCGCAAAAAAAGCTTCAACCTCTCACGCAAGTTCCCTTTTTACAAGAGCAAGGAGAACATTGTGCAGGAGTTGGTGGAATCTGAACGTGAGTATAAGTGTGTGAGTGGGGGGTAAGGGCTTTAACACTGTCCTTCATGCTTCATCCTCCTCTCACTGTCACTCACTCCAGGGATGGCATGTGGTTGGCTCTGGATGCCTCTTGTCATCCCTTTAAGCCCCCCTCAGAGATAGCAGAGATAATCAGGGTACAGTTTGGCCTCTGTGTGCTCTGAGAGGGAACAGCAGGTTTGCTGCTCACTGGTGTAGAGGGGCACTAAATACTTAAATGCTGTGCTTGACTTGGTTCTATTAATTTGCCTATGAAACCTTTGCCCTTTTAGTGTTCCATTTTAGTGCCTAAAGTAATAACTTGCACATTGTTCTATTGACTGCCTTTTTGGGTACAGAGCTAGTTAAAGTTTTGTATTGCAATGTGCAGAAAGAACAGACCCAAATCTTTCAAGCACAGGTGGTTGGTATTGGTTTCCCTTCATCCCCAGAGAGCACTGCACCTCTTCTCTCAATCTCTCACTAACATCTTTTCTTCTTCCTGTCTGCTCTCTTCTTCTCTTCTTTGTGTCTGCTTTGGCCTGTCGGGACACTCAGGACTTCCCAGGGTTAAGCGATGACTTTTATGGATCAAAGAGTTTGAGTAAGTGTGTGGTTATACTTATCAAGCAGCTGCCGCTTGTGCACAGAATTAGTGAAGTGACTGGCAATAGTTGTGCCACACACACACACAAATGTCTACTTAAAAAAAAAAAAAAAAAAAAAAAAAAAAAGAAGACCCAAAACACCTTGGTCCTCAATGAATATCAGACAGGCTTGGGTACTGTTGGTGTTTTCCTTCAGTCGTTTGTTTCCAGTAGGACCCTGTCGTTCCAGTCATCCTATCAGTGCAAGAATGGAAATTTCTTCTGGTTCAACTGTATTTCTGTTTATTTGTGTTTGTTTGTTTATTTATTTATTTATGCCGTATCATTTAATTTATTACTAGCACAATGAAAGGAATTTGGACCAAAATGCTTAGAATATTTTTGTACAGCAAAACATCTTTTATTTCTTAATGGCGTACATGTAGTTTGTAATGCCACCTAAAAAATTAGATGAAATGCTGGCTTTTTTTTTTTTTTTTTTTTTTGTAAAAATCAGTAATCACATGAATTAAGCCCTTCAGTAACATACCTTGAACTTGTCATTGTTAGACAAACTATTCACACCTGTATGGATGGAATGCGTGCCATTTGATTCCTGTAAGTAACAAAATACCGGAGTGTTTACTTTGGCCTGAGTGCCAGTATCAGTATCTGGTGTAGCCAACACAACAAGGCCATAGGAAGCCCTGACCAGGGAGTGCAGAGCACTCGGGACTTCGCTGGAGGAAATGCTTAATTTCCTATTACTGCCACATCCTACCACTTCCCTATAAAGGAAGTAGTGGTGGTATGTGCGCAAGACTTCTTTCCCTTTCTCCCTGCTTTTTATTTCTTGTTCTTAGCATAATGTTGACATTTTTTTTCCTTAAGCTCTTTTGGACTTAATGTCACTTTAACAAATGTTAGCATCATTATAATAACATCCTTTCATTTCTGCAGAGTGTTTGACGTCTAATACAAGTGACAGTGAGAGCAGCTCAAGTAAGTGATTTAACACAGTGGTAGTGTTTTCTGCATTTACTGTCATTCCCAAAATAATCATTAATACAATTATTTGTATTGATAGTATTTCACGTCAATGTAATGCCGTAAACCTTTGGAGTTCCTGGCCATGGTGTTTAGCTTAAATCAAGCACTTCAAATGCAATGATTACTTAAACATATTTTAATTAAGTCATGCAGGCCTGTTGATGTTTATATGTAACTCCATATGACATCAACAAGTGTGTAAGGCATGCAGTTTGCACAATGGTAATTGTGTACAACTTTCTATTGGTTTTTAGCTATGGCGGACTAAGTCCAGTGCAAAAAAGCATTAGAAAAAAACATTAGACACTTGAAATATCTTGGCTGATGGATTACCTTTGCAGTTAGGAGAGTTTTATTAATAATTAATCAGTTATTTAAGTTTGACTTATTGCTTTATTTCAAAGTGTTTTTTTTTTTACTCTGTTATTTGAACTCTGTAGCCTAATTATAGCCTAACACCCCTGTGTGCAGATGCGATATACATGACAGAGCAGAATTGTGGTTTCTTTACAAAACCAAAAAAAAGAAAAAGCATATTTGAGTATTTATTGTATTTTGACTTTGATTATTTGTATTTTTTAAAGAAGGACAAGAGGATACCATTTTATCCTATGAGCCAGTGACTCGACAAGAGAGTAAGTATCTAAATACAAAGGCAGGGCCTGTATAGGTCCTAACTTTTATTCAGAAACCTGCTGAGTTTAAGTAATGTTTTATAAATTAATGGCCAGAATATTTCACAATCTGTTTTCAGTTCACTACACAAGGCCTGTTATCATCTTGGGCCCAATGAAGGACAGGGTAAATGATGACTTGATTTCAGAATTTCCTCACAAGTTTGGATCATGTGTACCACGTAAGTATACCAAATGTGGCTGGTGGTAAATATAGCTGCTTGAACTCTTAAACTTTTGCTCAATGATCAATTAATTTTGTAAAATCCTTATCCCTGCCAGATACAACTCGTCCAAGGCGAGAAAATGAAATTGATGGACAGGATTACCACTTTGTGGCCTCAAGAGAGCAGATGGAGAAAGACATTCAGGACAACAAGTTTATTGAAGCAGGGCAGTTCAATGAAAATCTCTATGGGACCAGCATTCTATCTGTTCGGGCAGTGGCTGAAAGGGTTCGTAAGAGCTTGTTGCATGTTAATGGGAGCCTTGCCAAGCTTACTAAAATGAATTGAACACATCTACTTTAACAGCTACAGGTAAACAGATTTGTGTATGTAATGCATGTATGTGGAAAAAGTTTTTTCTGTCATTGTATTACAGGGGAAGCATTGCATCCTGGATGTGTCTGGGAACGCCATAAAGCGACTTCAGCAAGCACAACTGTATCCGATTTCCATTTTCATCAAGCCAAAATCCATTGAAGCCCTAATGTAAGTAGTTGTCGCGTGTGTCCCTGCGTGTGTGAGTGCAAGAGACAGACACGTTGTTGAGGAGTGGGAGGGTTACTTTAAAAATGTATTTGGTGAAAGACACTAATTAAAATGAACTGGCCTAATCCAGAGGCATATAGTATTAAAGTAACCTGATCTGATTATTTTCTGTTATTTACAGATTAATTATCTTTTTTTAGACATGTCATTAGACTTTTTTTATACAAGAGGCTTTTTCAACAAGAAAAAACATCTAGAACCTTACATTCAAGAATCAGCTATTGAAAAAGTATAGAACAACCTTATAGTATTATTGTGCCTTATAGCAGTATCTGATTTCACATTTAGTCAAACTTTAGTGGACCAATACATGCAAATAAACATGATGCATTGTATGAGAAATACTCATGAGCCATGAAAAAGTTCTTTGACAGGCATCATACCAGTGTCCCATATCTCTACAGTTTCAGCAGCACACACAAACACCATCCAGCAAGTTTTAAAAAATGATTTCACATGAATATTAAAGGGGGGCTGAATCTCTTTAGGTACAAATAATCATAATTATCAGTTTGCACAACAACTTACATCATCCCAAACACTGTGTATAGCATTTACTAGATGTCGCTCTCCTTTCCCGTTTTAGAACTACAGTTAATATTAAATCAGTTCAGCGTTAAAATCTGGAAGGGGATGTAAATTTGCTGTGTATTTATAGAGCAAGCTCTAAGTAATGGGGCTCATTGTTAGATCAGTTTGCTGTTGTGTATTTAAGCGATATGCAAAATCAGGGTAAACTTGCTTGTGCACCAAATCCAGTCGTAAAGTTTTGTCACTACTAAATACACTGCTCAAAAAAATAAAGGGAACACTTTTTAATCAGAGTATAGCATCAACTCAGTTCAACTTCAGGGATATTGATCTGGTCAGTTTAGTAGGGAGGGCCGTTGATCAGTTTCAGCTGCTTTGGTGTTAATGAAATTAACAACAGGTGCAGTAGAGGAGCAACAATGAGACACCCCCCCCAAAACAGGAATGGTTTAAAAGGACGAGGTCATTGACATTTTGTCCCCCCTCATCTCTTCCGACTGATTTTCCACTAGTTTTGCAGTTGACTTGGGTCAACTGCAAACAATCAGAAACAGGCCTCATGAGGGCAACCTGAGGGCCCAACGTCCTGTAGTGGGCCCTGTGCTCACTGGCCAGCACCGTAGAGCTCGATTGGCATTTGCCACAGAACACCAGAATTGGCAGATCCGCCACAGGCGCCTTGTGCTTTTCACAGATGAGAGCAGGTTTTACCTGAGCACATGTGACAGACGTGACAGGCTCTGGAGACGTCGTGGAGAATGTTATGCCGCCTGCAACATCATTCAGCATGACTGGTTTGGTGGTGGGTCAGTGATGGTCTGGGGAGGCATATCCCTGGAAGGACGCACAGACCTCTACAGGCTAGACAACGGCACCCTGACTGCTATTGGGTATCAGGATGAAATCCCCCGTTGTCAGACCCTATGCTGGTGCACTGGATCCTGGGTTCCTCCTGGTGCACAACAATGCCTGGCCTCATGTGGCGAGAGTATGCATTCTTGGAGAATGACGGAATTGATACCATTGACTGGCCCACCGGCTCGCCTGACCTAAATCCAATAGAACACCTCTGGGACATTATGTTTCGGGCCATCCAACGCCACCAGGTTGCACTTCAGACTGTCCAGGAGCTCAGTGATGCCCTGGTCTAGATCTGGGAGGAGATCCCCCAGGATCCGTCGTCTCATTAGGAGCATGTGGAGGCCATACAAACTACTGAGTACCATTTTGAGTTGCTGCAATGGAATTTGGGTTAAATGGACGAGCCGGCTGCATCATTTTTTCGTTTTGATTTTCAGGGTGTCTTTAAATTCAACCCTCTGTAGGGTGATCATTTTTACTTCCATCAAACGTTGTGGCATCCTTTCGTTCCTAACACATTACCCAGTCTATATGAGGAAAGATATTCTGCATGATTTTTTTTCCCTAATGTGTTTTCAAAGTGTTCCCTTTATTTTTTTGAGCAGTGTATTTCACAGTCAACTGTCAGTGGTATTATAAAGTGGAAACGATTGGGAATGCAGAAGCAATTGAGTGGGAGTGGGGGCAGCATATGCCAAGCTGCATAGTGCACAGAGGTCACCAAAACTCTGCAGAGCCAATCGCTACAGACCTCCAAATGTGGCCTTCAGATTAGCTCAAGAACAGTGCATAAAGACCTTCATGGAATAGGTTTCTGTGGCCGACCAGCTGCATCAAAGCCTTACATCACCAAGTGCAATGCAAAGCATCTAATGCAGTGGTGTAAAGCATGCCCCCCTGGACTTTAGAGCAGTGGACACATTCTCTGGAGTAACGCATCACACGTCTCTGTCTGGCTTTAGTGGTTGCCAGGAGAATGGTACTTGTCTGACTGTATTGTGCCAGGCATGAAGTTTGGTGGAGGGGGGATTATGGTGTGGGTTTTATTTTATTTTAATTTTTTTAGGACTTGGGCTTGGCCCCTTAGTTCCAGTGAAAGGAACTCTTAATGCTTTAGCATACCAAGAGATTTTGGACAATTTCATGCTCCCAACTTTGTGGGAACAGTTTGGGGACAGCCCCTTCCTGTTCTGGCATAACTGTACATCAGTGCATAAGGCAAAGACATGGACGAGCAAGTTTGGTGTGGAAGAACTTGACTGGCCCGTGTCAGTTTAATTGTCAGTTTAAGCAGGAAGCAGTTTTATACAAGAAGTGATTATGATTTGATTAATCAATACATGATGAGTTTGAGAAATTAACATCCTACAGTTAATGCTGATCTTGATTTTGGATTAAGACAAAAGGAAAAGATTTGTGACTTTAAAAGATGTTTTATTACCAGGGCTTGGATGGCAGAAGCTGTTGTTACCAGAACTGCTCAGTATGAACATTGTCAATAGACATTCGCCTTTAAATATATGGGGACAAATCCATCAGTACATGGGGTTTAAATTGTGGTCAAAAGCACATGTTTAATGTCTGTGATGCTCATGCAATAGATCAGCGGAACCACTGCAGGGATGCATGAGAAAGTAGTTTGGCCAGCTGAGTCAGTCTTCACCATATTTTTAGTGAATGTATGTATTGTGTACACCAAGAGAACAGTGCAGACTGAATACTTAACCTATACAGTGATGCAGTCTAATGAGTCTTTATGATATGGTGAGCACTTTGCCAGCTCCATTCTTCTTATGTTCTTATAGGCAAAGGTTTTGCAGAAGTGGATGTTAAACAATATATGTGCACATTTCTCCAACTTCTTCAGTATTCACTGCATGCCTTGGTTCTACCATAATACCATGGCTCTACCATAATATTACATGAAATCGTTGCTATGTCATATCAATGGCATTGCGAAACCATCCTGTATGTTGGGGAACCGGAATGATGTTATGCAACATTCATTACCAGTGGCTAGAGACTGTAATAGTAAAGCATCTAAATTTAATGACATCACTTAACTTTGCTTCCACAGCTGATGGATGTCTCTTTTCCTGTCTTTAACACAGCATGTTCTAGTCCCCATCACCCTAAAATTCTGCAAGTCTAATTCATGTTCCTTTTGTTTTTGTGTTTTACAGGGAAATGAATAAGAGGCAGACATATGAACAAGCCAGTAAAGTCTTTGATAAGGCAATGAAGCTTGAACAAGAATTTGGAGAGTATTTCACAGGTAACCTTTTTTGTTTTTGTTTTGCAATACAACATATATACGATTTATTACAAAGAGAGAATGATAATCTTGTTTGACTGGATTTAGTGCAACACAGCATGTACAAATATCAAAAGAAATAATTCAGTATTCATTGACAGTTTTTTAAATTAATTTACTTGATCAGATGTCCAAGGATTTAACAGAAATACAAAACCTGCTTTTGTTTCTTCTCTTCATAGCCATAGTCCAGGGTGACTCACTAGAAGAGATCTACAATAAAATCAAACTGATCATTGAGGAGCAGTCAGGCCCCTACATCTGGATCCCATCCTCAGAAAAACTCTGAGCTTGCAGCCTCCACTCCTCTGCACGTGTGCGCGGAGTCCTACCCCAACCCCAGCCCTGCTCCATCCCGAGTCCTCTCCTTCCCTTTTTACTGATATGTTTCATATCAAGTTTTAGTGTCATCATTATGTTACTCTCAAATGAAAGAAGTCTTATCACCATTACTGTGACTGTGCACACCCCTGCATGAGTTTCTCAGCAAATCCATTCAAGACTGGAAATACCGTTCCAAATGAATTTTTGTCATGTAAAACAAAAAGGGAAAACGAATGAATCCTTTGTGTGTTTGGACGGACTTGGGAGGAGAATGCCACTAGCTGAAAGAGTGAGGCCTGGAATTTTAAAGAAGTTCCTTGGAGATGGAGACTGAAATGCTGGAACCCTGTACATGTTCCTTGTTACAGTACCATAAAGTGGAAGATGCTGAGCAAAGACAAATAAGGTTTTCTACAAGGACTTAACACAGATTAAACTCGTTGAAGGTACTGTTCATGGAGTCATTGATCATGTTTATAGAAATTTAGCAGAGAAACTTGGAAACACTGGTGATCTTCAGTAATCACCGTTTGGCAGTTTGCTACTTGGGCGGCTGCCGCTGCCGTTTCGTGTGGCACAGCTTGTAGGGACGCCATTGAAGGCAGAACAAATGGAAAATGGGGTATGAATCTATACATTTATATTACTGAAATCACATCGTAAATAAAATCCTATGGAGCGATTTTACTACATAATATTAAATACTACGGTACACATTTTACACTTCACTAGAATTGTCTACTTGGAGGGCTGTTAGAGTTCATTTACTTGTCTTTGGGTTTTTGTGTTTTCTCTTTCTTGTGGTTTTTAGCTGCTCTGTATTAAAGATGAAGGTAGAGGGGTGTAATTGGGCTCTCTGCAGAACACCAAACTGCCTTACAATTAATAAAAATTCTGTAGAATTTCAGTCATTTTGGGGGGAAGCTACAAATTACTCAACTGACCAGTGCTTGATGGAAGACTCGAACGGTTCTTTTGAGTTTTCTACTTCTTATTGGAGGCCTAACTTTTGAGTGCAATAGACTTAAGTGTCTTACCTCTTTGAAATCCTTTTTTTCCTTTTGTCTTAAGTGACTAAGTTCTGAATTCTGATTTTGGCAGCCAAGGCTCCCCTGAAGTTGAGCAGCAGACAGCCCATTTGCACTTTCTCTGCCTTCCTAGACTCTTCAGACTGAACGGCAACATGGTACTGTCCTGTAAGCTGCCTGACTAGGCAGCCTTAAAACGGGTAGAATCAAGACAATAATTGTATTGGATGTTCTTCTCAATATTAAAGAGTTGGTAGAGCCTGAATAGGCTTAATTTCCCCAGAACTCAAACATCTTTTAATTAAATCTGTCATTTGTAATTCATTTAAATCCTCCCAATGCACCCCCCACCCCCCCTGCCTTTTTTTTTTTTTTTTTTTCCTTGGGCTGATGTTACTCTGCTCTGTTAAACCTTGGGAGTGAGCTTGGTAAGCTCAGGAATCTCATGCTTGGATATAATTCTCGAGCAGCTAAACAGCATAATGCAATGGAAAACAATTCCTGTCAGTAGAATATTCACGCAGAGGAGACAAAAATATTCTTCACCAAGCACCTAGACAAGCTAACCTATAAATATTTAGGTATTTGCAAGAGTTTCTCTCTGTTTTGACATACTTTGTGAGCACTATACCTGTGGTGAGCCTCCTGTGAATGCCACTGTTTCAGCAGTAGAGAGAAAAGGCACACCTGCAGTGCTGAGCTTCATCATTGTTGAAGCTCTGCATGATGCTTAAGGAGAGACTGCTGACTCACACAAACAGGATTACTGTGGTCCCCCAAAACCTCTAAGGTGGCTTTTTTTTTTCCCCACTTTTTACTAAGAAGATGAAGGTTTCCAGACCAGCATTTTCTTGCCCACCGGAAGTGATGAGATTGCTGTGCTGTCTACACCCTGGCTCCTGTTTCTGCAAGTATTTTCTGAGCAGGTGTGCCCATCTGCCAGACATCTCCACTAAACCAGCTGTCATACTTGTGTCAATACCAGAGTTCAGGGAATAATCGAAGGGAACAGAGCCATTTATAAACTGCTTACAGACTGTTTCAAAGGGTGTGATAGCTGTAAATGTATATATCCCCCTCACTTGTGCTTCATGCATGTGTGAAACCAATGGGACAAATGTTTTATAAATAACAAATGTCAGGTAAGTAAACTTTGAATTATTCTGAAATTAATTTCCATACAAATGTGCCGTAACGTGGGTATTTCTCAATAGACAAAAATCTTCAGCTGCCTATCAAAACACATTTTCTAGTCGGTTGGGAATTGACTTCCCTAAACTAAACTAGGGCCTGTCTACTTGTGATATCTTGTGGAACTTGTCTGAGTGTATAGATGAAAATTGTAAAAAGTAATATAAATATATATATATTATATATAATTATTTATATACATATAAATCAAGTGATGCAGACAGCAACCTGTAAGGAAACGATAAAGTAAACCAGGAGCAAAACCAACTCATTTAGTGTAGAAGTGGTCCTCTCTGGTGTCAAGTGGGGGGAAAAACACAGCTGACTGTTAATGTGTCTGGTGTCAGTCAGCCATTTCAGTAAAGCCCAAAGAATTTTCATTCATTGAACTCTTTCTATTGAGGTTGCTTAATCCACTGATTCTGAATGGTTCTGCGTGTATTGATGAGGGTGCCAGTCTCTGCTCCACAGAAGAGCTGAAATAAATTTGTTATAGGTTGGGGCACAAGCATTCTGATTGGTCTTTTTGGGTGATGATTAGTTATTGATGTGAAAGCACATGTGCAGTAAGTGCTTGCAAGTATGAACTGATTGTACGTTGGTGTCCTCCCTGTGAATACAAATGGTGAAACCCATCAGGACACAAGGTGAAAGTCTTATATTCTGGTTAGGAGGGAACACAGTCCTTTTTTTTATTATTATTATCCCCCCTTCCCCTTTTTTTCTTTCATTTTTGGACTGGAAAATAGTTTATTTGTTTGGAAATAATAAAATATGTGGTTCTGTTAAGATCTGAATGTGTTTATTGTTTCAACCTCCCACCAACCAAGTTGTTTAACATTAGGATACCACAAAACGCTAAAACTATAACAATCTGAATTTATGACTATTAAAGGTAATACAGGAATTTTATCTGCTGGTAAAAAACACAAAACAAATACAAGAGTGACTAGACCAGTTGTTGCTCCTCCATTATGAAACTCTTCTTGGCTTTGTCCAGCCTGTCCAGCACCTCACTGTATAGACCTGACATCTGAAAAAAATATTCTTGCTGAATGTTAAATGGAACCAAACCATGCTACAGCAAGCCTGATATTATCATGTACCTCGGTAAGCAAAACTGACCAGAGATCCAACAAAATACATTGTCACTGCCCTGAAAAGAAAGTATCTATATATTCTATGTTAGAAAACTGACTTATTTTTGTTTATAGCTGCAAAGACCTTTATATGCCCCTCCCTTGTGTATCAGGGATTCATCCACCCCGGTACTATACCTGAGTCTGATAGCTCTCCTGTAGGGAGCCCAGGTGGCGCAGGAAGCTCATCCCCAACCCACACCATTTCTCTGCCTCAGGGTACTGGGCCAGACTATACAGCAGGATCCCCGTGTTCCATGCTCTGGTTAGCAGCCACAGGATCTCCAGTTCAGGAAAGTCTTCTGTCTAAAGGAGGCAACAGCATCAACTTTAAAACAGGCTAGAATCAAAAACGCCTCAGTCTAATGAAACACCAAAACTACACAGCTGTCTAAACGAACAGCTTGTAATACAGGACGTTATTTATTTGTCCAATTTTAATATACTTGTTCTTTGTTCATATAAGTTTGAAAAGAACATCAGAGAAAATTTGAATATCCCTTTTGAATATGGCTATAAATGACATATTTGGTATGTGTGCTTAATATTTGGCTTTAGGAGTTATTCTGAGCAAAGTAAAATACCCATTCATATTCATGAACGTTCCTAATGTGTTCAGAATAGCACCACCAGTTCTTTCATTTCCTTTACATCAGTCCAAAAGTAAAGAGCTACAAAGACGATTTTCAGTTATGCATCCAAATTGGCAGGAAGAAGTTGGTGAATGGAGCATCTGCTAACTCAAGTGAGGCTAAAAGCCCATTGACAGAAACAGGAGATGCTTTCAGAGATCGGGCTAATTGCATGAGCTACAGTAGGCCATGAGCGACTGGTGCTGAATCATACCGGCCAACTTACTGTGGTTGCAATGATAGACAAGGCCTCTTCATAGTAACCCCACAATTCGTTTAACACATGAGGCTCCACTTCACCCACACCACTGGGCAAAGACAGCTGTATCAGACTGTGCAGACAGTTACTGTTGGGGACATATATGACAAAACAGAAGTACTACTAGGATCAGAATTTTCAAGAATTAGATAATTACACGGTACAAATTTATTGTTAGTCTCACCTGCAGTGTGACAGATCTGCATGTGGGTCTTGTTTGTGCAGAGAGAGAGCAATTCTCAAAGCTTTCTTACACAGCACTGGAAAATGTGCTGGGGGTTCCATAGCTAAAGCTGCAAACACAAAGTAGTGTTACATTTGTCATTACCACCACAGTATAGACGGTCTTTCAGTATCCATTGGTATCGGTGCTGGATATAAACATAAAATCTTAATTGGATATCAAAGTTACAAAAAAAAAGAATAGATCCCATCTGATCCTGAAGTAAATCTAGAGCAAATTCTCTACTATTTTTGATCTGCACCCCTAGATGCTGGAATATGAAAAACAATTACATTCTATGTATGTATACTGGCATCACTAACTATTAATAAACATTTATATCTCACCTGCAATTGTCTCTAACATTTTGGTGTCAACATTATCAAGCTCAAGGACTGACTCCAGGACAGACTCCAGGTTGGAGTCATTCAATTTGGCACGAGCCTCAAACTCATACAAAAGTAATAAGGTTTCAGTTGGGTCTTTACAACAGTCAACTGAAAATGTAAGTATTAAATCACTGTGAACATGGTATCTGTACATATACATAATATCTGTATCTGAACAATTAGATGCATATTCTACAAATATGTCAGGAACTCAGAAAATACCTGAAGTTTTTAAAGATCTCCACAACTCCCAGCAGATATGAATGTGCTCTAATGCTTGAGTTAGGACCTCAACCTGAAACACATGGTGGGTTTAGCTGACGACATACTGCACCCTCCTCTGGACAATTTAGGTAACAACAAGAAGACCAAAAAGGTTGGCGGGTCGTTTATTTAGAAAAGGGGCATACCTATTTCAGTTCACATAAACTAAAAATAAGAATGCTATATCAGTTTGCTCTAAAACAGCTTTTTAGTATATTTTAATATTAATTACCTGCTCTTATATAAATAAATGAAATCCAAAGGTGTTAATCACATTCTGAACGGTTTAGTAGTGAATGTCACAGATTTATACACCTGTTGTTCAGACTGAGGTAACATTCTGCAGATCTCCAGACAGGCAGCAGCAGCCACCAGCAAACATGTCTTCTGCCCCATTAGCGCACATCTATCTTGGATACAAAACCGGTACAGCTGTGTCACCAAGAGAAAAAAAAAGAAAAGAAAAGAGATTATGTTTATTATGTACAATTTTTGTGATTTAGTAAAAACTGGCTGAAGTACACTAACCAAGCATGTTATTAGGATTACTATACTAATACCTTGGGCCTCCATTTCGTCTCAACACAAACCATTTAGATTTTGGTCTATGTTGACATTATTGCATGCTGACATGCTGTTAATTTTACATTCATGAAACCATTTTGAGACAACTCGTGCTTTGTGACATGGTGTATGATCATGCTGGAGGTAGACATTAAAAGACGGGTAAATTATGGCCAAATGCACATGGTCAGCAACAATAGGCAGCTCTGCACCGTACACCACTTTCACCAGCCTGGACTGTTGACACAAGGTGGGTTGGGTCCATGGATTCATGTTGTAGGTACCAAATTCTGACTGATCATCTTCGTACCTCCAGAGAAATTAAGATTCATCAGACCTGTTTTTTTCCCGGTCTTCAGCTGTCCAGTTTTGGTTAGTCCTAACCCATGATGGCCTCAGCTTTCTGATGCTGGATGTGGAACCTGAAGTGGTCTTTTGTCCATCTGCCTCATGATTTAATGTGTTATGCATTTTGAAATGTTTTTCTAGTCACCACAGTTGTACCAATGGGTTATCTGAGTTACCATAGCCTTTGTGTCAGCTAAAAATCAGTCTGGCCATTTCCTGTTAACCTCTCTATCTCTTATCAACAAGCACATTTTTATCCACAGAACTGCTGCTTGCTGGGTGTTTTGTCTTTAATGAACCATTCTGATTAAACTCTAGAGACTGTTGTGTGAACATCCTAGGAGATCTGCAGGTATGGAAATACTAAAACCCGCCCATCTGACCATCTGCACTAACACTCATTCCATGGTCAAATCGCTGAGGTCACATTTTTTTCCATTCTGATAGCTGGCATGACTGGTATCTGAAGCTGCTGCCCCCTACTTGCATGGCTGTATGCACTCCACTGGTGCCACACAAAAGGCTGTTGGATGATTACATAACTCCATAAATGACTAAGTGTACAGGTGTGCCTTATAAGTGCTCGGTGAGTGTATGTTTGCCAGTACAGACGCAAGATATGCATGTTATTATACTCATATTCCATGTGAACTTACCTGGTAGGAGAGGACAAAAAAATCCCTCATTCTAACAGGGCTACCCTCACACTGCAAGGCTGTATTCCATGCTAACAAAATAAAACAAAAATAAAATTACTGAGAACAAAGCTACACAGTGTATATCACAGGTAGTGAGAGTGAGACAAGTGCAATTATTACCAATTTTCCTGAACCAGTTGGCCGTCTCAGAGCACTCATCAGCATCCTGGACTGATGCTCGGCTGAGTTGGGACACATTCTGCAGTGCTGTACAATAGCAGAATTTTATTAAAAATAAATAAATAAATAGCAGAATTTTCTCCATCAGACACAATGATTTTTTAGATTCCTTATTTGATTATTTAGAAAATCGAAGATTAGAAATTAACAAAACGTAATGATGCACTTACTCTATCATCTGATATTTATTTGATGGCTCCTACCTATCTCATCTATTTTATTAGACCTACCCATCTTCAGATATGACATAAGGACATCTAAACTGGCATCCCAGTCACAACTAAGAAAAAGGAGTAGAAGAGCTATAAAAAGCAACCATTCAACGGCCACAAAAACATCAGCATTTAATAATATATATATATATATATATATAGTGGGGTGCGAAAGTTTGGGCAACCTTGTTCAGTTTCCTGATTTACCTTTATAAAGCATTGATTGTTTGGATCAAAAAATTCCGTTATATATATCATATAGGGGACAAACACAGTAATATTTGAGAAGTGAAATGAAGTTTATATAATTTACAGAAAGTGTGCAATAATTGGTTAAACAAAAATAGGCAGGTGCATAAAGTTGGGCACTGTTGTCATTTTATTAATTTTAAAACCTTTAGAACTAATTATTGGAACTCAAATTTGTTTTGGTAAGTTCAGTGACCCTTGACCTCCATAAACAGGTGACTCCAATTATGAGAAAGGATATTTAAGGGGTGCAATTGTAAGTTTTTCTCCTCTTTGCATCTTCTCTGAAGAGTCGCAGCATGGGTGTCTCAAAACAACTTTCAAATGACCTGAAAACAAAGATTGTTCACCTTCATGGTTTAGGGGAAGGACACAGAAAGCTATCTCAGAGATTTCAGCTTTCAGTCTCCACTGTGAGAAACATTGTGAGAAAATGGAAATCCACAGGCACAGTTCAAGTCAAGGCTCGAAGTGGCAGACCAAGAAAAATCTCGAATAAACAGAAGCGAAGGATGTTGAGAACAGTCAGAGTCAACCCACAGACCAGCACCAAAGACCTACAACATGATCTTGCTGCTGATGGAGTCACTGTGCATCGTTCAATTATTCGGCGCACTTTACACAAGGAGATGCTGTATGGGACAGTGATGCAGAGGAAGCCTTTTCTCCGCCTACATCACAAACAGAGCCGCTTGAGGTATGCCAGCTTCATTTTGGAATAAGGTGCTGTGGACTGATGAAACTAAAATAGAGTTATTTGGGCATAACAAGGGCCGTTATGCATGGAGGAAAAGGACACAGCACTCCAAGAAAAACACCTGCTACCTACAGTAAAATTTGGTGGTGGTTCCATCATGCTGTGGGGCTGTGTGGCCAGGACAGGGACTGGGAATCTTGTTAAAGTTGAGGGACGCATGGATTCCAATCAATATCAGCAGATTCTGGAGACCAATGTCCAGGAATCAGTGACAAAGCTGAAGCTGAGCTGGGACTGGATCTTCCAACAAGACAACGACCCTAAACACTGCTCAAAATCTACTAATGCATTCATGCAGAGGAACAAGTACAACGTTCTGGAACGGCCATCTCAGTCCCCAGACCTGAATATTATTGAAAATCTGTGGTGTCACTTAAAGAGAGCTGTCCATGCTAGGAAACCATCAAACCTGAATAAACTACAGATGTTTTGTAAAGAAGAATGGTCTAAAACACCTTCAGCCACAATCCAGACTCTCATTAGAAGCTATAGGAAGCGTTTAGAGGCTGTTATTTCTGCGAAAGGAGGATCTACTAAATATTGAGTTAAGGTTTTTTTGGGGGGCCCAAATTTATGCACCTGCCTTATTTTGTTTAACCAATTATTGCACTTTCTGTAAATCATATAAACTTCATTTCACTTCTCAAATATCACTGTGTTTGTCCCCTATATGATATATTTAACGGAATTTTTTATCCAAACAATCAATGCTTTATAAAGGTAAATCAGGAAAATTAACAAGGTTGCCCAAACTTAAATACTTATATATATGATTTGAAAACCTTATTTGCAACAGACAGCAGTGATCCACTAACCTCTTTTTTTCATTGTCATTCTCCATGGTTGAAAGTACAAGTCGAACTAAACATCTAAAAAGGCAGGTGTGAACGACATTTAAAAACACAGCAGTTCTCAGGTTCTTACACAATCAGCACTAACATACTGGTTTTCACACTATGATGTTAGCATATGCCAAAAAAGAGTCATGGTTAGATGATCCAGATTTGTTTACCTGTGACATACCTGAGGGCATTGAGCACTTGTTCATTATCTTGTACGTGTTCACACAAACTCTCTAAAGCTTTCACGGCTGTCTCTTGCTGCTCATTCTACAGTGAACAAAGTATGCTTAGAATACTAGAAAATACTAAGATTACCTAGGTGATCTACTGGTACAAATAACTTAATGTAGGTGAAAAAAGTCATATAATATGGTGGCTTAGGGACTACTGACTGTATCCTGCAACAGTAGATAAACTACTTAATACTTGCTATGTTTACTGACCTCCAAAGCAATATGAGCAGCCAGGCTGAGAAGACTGGCTGCTGCATTTTCAGTCACAAGAAGTTTGTCCCCACTAGACACAGGCGCCTTGGCTAGGACCCCAATCTCTCCTATAGCCTCAGCAGCTAAGCAGCACAGTTTATAATAACTATGATACACTCCAGTGACACTTCAAACATGATATGCAGTATATTTGATAGGGTACACTGTACAAACGCACCTTTCTTTAAATCTTTCTCCAAGACCGCAATCTTGTAGACACTAAAATGTGTGAAAATGCTGTTTGGATCACACTTGGTGGCATCCGATATAGCTTCTTTTGCCTGCAACCAAGATTTACTGAGCCTAGTTTTTTGAAAGTACCCTGCATTTGTGTGGCTGATGTTGTTGTGTTAAGCAATACGGCTTTATTGTAAATTTATTGTTGGCCAAAGTGTACCTTGTCTATTTGCTGCAAATGAAGAAAACAGGATGCTCGGTTTCTCTGCAGCTTTCCCAGGTTCTGATCTAGTTGGCCCACCTTATAAAAACTCAGTGAGTAGTTGTACCATTGCAGAGCCTCAGAGTAGTTTTTGGCCTAGGTAACAAAAATGTGGTGATAATCACAGCAAATTTTTTAATTTTTTTATTTACAAAAAAGTGATGCTAATGATACCTCAAAATGTTTAGAACCTCTGTCCCATAAGAGCAGATGAAGGGAAGTCAGAGCGCATGGCGATAAAGGCTTTCCTGTGTAATGGCCTGAACAGACATGAGACAGGAGGCAAAGTGTCTTCTTTCTACCTTTTTTTTTGTACCACTAATTTAGTACAACACCTCAGTTCACCAACCTCAGGCACAGTATGTAAATGAGATGAAAAACAGAAGGGAGATGTAAATCCTATTTTAACAAAAATAGTTACCTTATCAGTTTAACCTCATCAACTTTATTATTTTCTGTAAATATGTTCTGAAACTGATGCCTACAGATTGTTGCAAAAAGGTTTAAAGCAGAGGACATTTAGGACTAGGAATGTGCAATGCAAAGAATACATAATCCTAAACACGTGATGCAATCATCCTTGGGTGTAAAGGAGCACCCAGGAAAGGTCTTGTTGTTTATGAGCAAGGATGGGTTGCTACTTTGTCAGAGAAAAGTGTCAACGAAAATACTCTTATTGACAGGCAATTTTAATGATTTTAGATATTAGATATTTAGCCTCTGTAGTGCAAAATATCCAAATCTGGAGAGTGTGGGACTATGTCAAACTACAACAAAACATTAATATCAGTTGGTTAAATAGGTTATTAATTGAAACATTAATTATCTCGTCTGGCGTCCTGGTGTCCAAACACCATACTGAGAGACACTACTTTTGAACGTGTAGCTCTATAAATATTGCCTATATCAGTCAAAATATTTAATAATTGTTTCTGATCACTTTTATTGTGCTTTAAATAGCATTGCAATCAGACTCTTCCGTTTGGGTGCATTCTGCATGCATTACAACAGCATGACTGTGGTCCAGACCTGTTTCCCAATGAAAATATGTGCCGCACAATATAGCAGACTACAAAAAAAGCCCTATGAAGTTGTTGTAAAGATCAAGACTTGTATAATGAAAGAATGGCAAAAAAAAAAATCACTTTCAAAACTGGGCAGCCTCTGTAGTGCCCACATGATTAAATGCTGCAGACATGATCCTGGTCTATATTTTTGTACTATGTTGCAGTTTGCATGTAATTACACAAAATACTTTAATAGCGTTAAATATGATGTAAAGAGTTTTTTATAAAAAATTTTTTGGTCACACTAATTTACGAATCATCGTTTTATTAGCATTTCGCATACTCTGACAACTTCTTTGAAATTGAGATTTGCATGCTACAAAATAATGTCAAAGTCATTTAGCCTAGGTTAGCATAGTGAATCAAAGTTAAGCCTGTCCTTTAATTGGCAGTACCTGTGATTGCATCCTCTATTTTCTGCTTGCCCAGCAACTCTTTACCCTTTTGGAGCAGCAGCTCAATATGCAACAGAAGTACAGAGCCTAACTCAGGAGATGACTCAAAATGCTGGCATATCTTTTTTAGGAAGTCAAAGGCCACAGTTTCTCTGTGAACACATGATACTGAAATAGTTATACAGACAAATGATACTGTAATGTATGAGGAAATATTTGCTTATGAGAGTAGTTACCTATCTTCTGCCATCAGCATTTTTACTGTGTTCAAACACACATCCAGAGGAACCTTAGAATCAAGCAGTTCTGTTAGTCCTGTCAAACAGCAAGAGAACAAAAGGGTAAAAATGATAATAAAGCTTAGCTTTGATTGACCCTTATTTAAATTTAAGCCAAGGCATACACTGGGGTCAAAGGCTCACCAGTTTTGACCACTTCATCTGATGCTCCACTCTGCAGTAAAATGCGGATTTTCAGGTAAAGACCTGCTGGGTGCAATGTTTCCTCGGGGATAAATAAATAAGCAAACAGAAGTTATAATCAAGACTCCCTGTCTTCACTTATTTTAAGTTTCCATTTAGTTTATTTTATTAAGTCAATTTTAGTAAAGTTAAAGGAAATATTTGCCAAGTACTGTATACTGTATACTAAGTATACTAATATCAATGCACTAGTAGTATACTAGTAAGTGTATTACATAATTGTACTATTTCAATATTGCTTGGGACTAAATTGGCCCACTTTTAGTTTCTGAAAGTACATCTTTAATACACTTTAGGTATGTTTTTGACTAGTTTACATGTACATTATATTTTGTACTACAACTAAACTAATCTGATATGTAGACTTTTAGTTTACTATTCATGTGCTTGTATCCTATTATTAGTCTATGATAGTACACTTTAAGTATACTTTTGGTGTACAAGTATGAACTTTGAATGCATAATAGTCTACATCCAAGTTTTATTTGTAAAATAACTGTACTGTAACTATACTTAAAGAGAACTTGTAGGTATACTGTTGATTTATTAGTTTATCTTCTAAGCGAGTTATCATACATAATATTAATAGTTTACTACTTATTTTATTACATTTAGTTTTTTTTTTTAAATATACACTCTTAACTATACTTTAAGTAGGCTTACCAGTGGACTACACACACAAAATAAACAAGGCATATTCAGAATGAATTGGTGGACAGGTTAGTCAGAGCTAAAGATAGATCTCTACAAAGAAGGCTGATGACCACTGGTCTGACCACTATGCGCTAGCAAAACTTTGAGGGAATTAGTTTATGGGATAATACCTTATTAGCCAGACTAACAGCATGAAGAGCTTTATCCTGATACTTAAGACAATCCAGTTCCAAATAAACTGTAGCAAGAAGCCTTAAAATTTTAGCCTGAAAAGAGAATATACTTCAGTACCACACAAAGTTTAATTAATTGTCTGAAGAGGAGCCAAAAAGTGCTTACTTGCATTTCTGGTCCTGGGGAGTACTTTAGATTCATCTTTCCTATATCGTAGCTCTGACTGGAAATGACAATAAATCAATATACTAAATAAATAAAGTTTGGCAATCAAAGGTAAAATGTCACTTTTGAGCAAATAACTCTTTTTAAAGCTCAGTAAATGATACGATAGTTTAAAGGGAATGAAATTCACTTTGATTTCCAAAACAAAAAAATAAAAATAACCTCACAATCTCACAATTATAATAAACAAGAAAGTAAACATTGTCAAAATATAATTTGTAGTAATCAACACATTTATGTTTATATCTTATTACAGTCTCACCTGAGCCAAAATGAACTTTCTTCATGCTTATGCTGATTATATGTATCTACTCCAAAATTGTAGCAAATGAGGGACAGATAGCCAGTCTAGAAAATATTTAGAAATATTTTCAAAAATATAAAAAAAATACATACTCATACTTACATATATGTAACAAAGCATGTAATAAAAGCCAAAAAAAAAAAAACACAGCAAGAAAACGAGACCAGGAGCCTTTTTTTTAAGAGAAAAAGATAGCACACCTCTTTGGGAAGCCTCAGAAGCATCTCTTTACAGCGTTGTATACAAGAGACTGCCTCCTGATGATTCGCTTGAGCAACTGCCTACAAAGGTACCAGCATTTCATTAAGCTAATTCTATTTCATTTGAATTTGTTTTGTATACTGTCTGATTTGATTTGTATGCTGTCTGTTTCTTTAAATTGTTTCTTATCACAATTTTACTTTCAGCCATTTTATACAGATTACAATGAATGTTCCATTTGCTTTAATCTATTATTTTTTATCTATGTACGATACACCAGCTATAATTGCTCACTGATTCAGCTTTGTAAGAGAGAACCCGCAGCAGGTCTTTCTCTATATCTCCTTTTAGTGTGTTGATATCCGCGCTGCCATCTCCATGTGATGTTAATCTGCAGTAAAGAGTCTCCAGACTCTGTAAAGTCATAACATTCATTCATACTGTATTGGGCAACACGTTTATGTCACAAAAGACATAAAAACGCAAGCAATGTATCAGAAATATTAATGAAAATTTTAAAAAGGCCAAATTGACACAACTTAATGTCTAAGCATACACAATTCCTATGTGTGAAACCATATACTGCATAATTCCACTATGTTAACATACATAGATTGTACATGTATACTTACATTGACAGCAAGACTAAGAAAAATATCAGCAAGTTTAGGATTTTTACAATCAAGCCATGTCCTTCCTGTTTTACTGGCCATCTGTGAAACAGATTTTAAAATGCAAGTAATTTTTAACCAGCACAAACTGGAATCTGAGGAGTGATGCTAGGGTGCTTTATAAAATTAAAAATAATTAGTGTTTTCAGAACAAAGGGAAGATTTCTGGGGGGAAAAATCAGTAAGAAAACTGACATACCAAAATCTGCTTGCGAGTGGCATTCTCTGATGGGTTCTCAGATTCACATAAGTACAGGAGTCTGCAGGCCACATGACGCACTGAAGCACATAACAAAAATAACATCTTGTCATGTGTAAACAGCATATGTAAACAAGTTTAAGCGACACTGTGTGTTTAAAAGATATCCCAAATTTCTGTATACAATCTGTTGACACATAGTTCATCTTAAGCCACTGTTCAACACCTCTGTAATAACCTTTGGCTTTTTGTTGCTTGGTAATAGTTGAACCAATATTTTTGGTCACAGCCCAGTTCCACAACTGAACAGCATTTTCTTCAACCTACAAAAACAAAAGGTCATGCGGTTAAATACTTCTGGGTTATATACTTTTGTTTACGGTACATCTGTGCTTAAAGCTGTCTTTAAACTGTTTAACCTCCAGCCTTTGGATTAAGGCTTTTATGTATTACAGCTCATCCTAAAACAGTTAACTTGGTCACCTCTGGGTCCTGTATTTTAGCAGGCTGCTCAAGTGACAGAAATTCACAGAACAGCTTCTCAATCACGTCGTTCACACTTTCAATACACTGTTCATGAAGCAGTTTCTCCAAGAGGCCTAAGTGAGAAAACAAAGAGGTAAAATTAAGTTAGCTGTGTTTTTGTCAGGAAATTGTATACGTCAGCGTCGTTTTGAATAACGGTACTATCTATCAAACCAGACGGACCTAGCAGTAACGTTAGCATTACTAAAGCCTTTGCAACTAGAGCAAGCTAATCCACCATAACATTAGCTTTTAGTCTTCTCGCGAGTCTTACCTTTTACATTAATGACAAAGAGTTCCATTTTTACTACGAGACACTGTTGTTATAATTAAGTTAAGCAAATGAAACCAGAAAACGTAGTTTCTGCGCTGTATTCGTGACTAACTCGTCTCCTGTCAAGTAGCTAATGGCTAACCAACGAACGTGTCGCGCGGATCCCAGTAGTTTCCGCTCGAGGTTTTAACGGTCGTGCTCCGGGTGAGGATGATGAAAACAGAGCGCGTGAGAAATTAAAAGGGCCATGAAAACAGTGTAGGTTGCTTCTGGGGTTGTGCCAGTGCCCGTGTGTTTCAGGTTCGATATAATTTTAGATTCTCTTGTCATACATTGATATTTTTCATTTCAAAACTGAACGAATTCTGTACCTTTAGTACACTGACAAAACTGTTACATCGACCAAAGGTGGTTCATATTTATCTACATAATCTCATCAAATGGAGCTCTTTATGACACGGAGTTGAACATTTTAAGTACACATACATTTGACGTTACATTAGAATACAACAATATTACTACTTACAATGCTATCTAATTAATTTCGCTGTATTTTGTTTGGGAATGCACACTAGTGGTCTGGTAGCGTTCATTTGACTTGGTGCCAAAATCCTCAGAGAAAAAATCCAGATTAGTGTCCACAATGTGTTTTTAATGATGATGCACCCGGTAGGTCTTTACAGTGTCAATAGGTCACTCACCATCACTCACAGTAGCCCAGTGGGCAATACAGCAATACAATTACATGAATTAAATATACATCATATATAAAACACAAATTAGGTTTAATGTTACATAAAAAATATCGGCAGTGTTAAATATGCAGGATTATATCACAAATGTGCAAATTAAGATGTAAGGTTTAAAAGAAAGACTGAAAGGTATCACATTTCAGTGTGTAAAGGGTCAGGGCCCAAGAAATTAATACTGTGTGGTCAAGACCAAAGGAGAGAAAGGAGCCTCTTGACTGTAGATAACTCACACTTCAATAAAACAATATTAATGCTAAAATGTACAAAGATTTTTTGAAGCCACATGTGAAGCCTTTAAGACCACATCTTTTTTAGGGGCACTCGTGTATCTCAACAGTATTCTCCCCAACAGAGAATGTGTGGGGCATTTTAAAATCCAAACTGTGATGATGAAGACCTCATACCTATGAAACCAGTTTACCACCTTAAACCACCTTAAAACCAGTTTGCAGTAAGAATAGGACAAATTAACACCTGAAATGTTTCACTTTGATTTTGGGGTTTTAGTACACAAGAAAAAAATTCCAAAATATGCCATGTCATTATCAACATTACCTATAATGCTCAGAAGACACATGTGGGTTTTGTGTTGTAAATAAAATGGCTTTACTGGTTCTTGTGACCACCACTGGAAAGAAATTAGAGTCAGTAAGTGTCTCTTCATCAGAGATATTTTAACCACACATAAGAAATGTATGTCTCTCTGACACCTGACTTTCTTCTTCACATAGCTTTGGACAGTGCAGTTCTGCTTTATGCCCACAAGATGGTATCTTGCACAAGAGGTTGAATTTAATGTTTATTGACTTATATACTAAAAGAAAAGAAAATCTTTTGTTTATTATTATTATAATTGTGTGGTGAAATCACTTAAGTCACTTGATGGACTCTGTTAATTTTTAATTGTTTTTTGCTGTTCTGACTAATGTAAACAACATAATGTTAATTGCATTTTTAATGAGTAACGATATTATTATAAAATGTAATAAGACTGGACTGATCATGATCTAGGATATAGCCTCATCCACCTAAAGTGGGTTTTTTACTGCAGCAGACATTTTTCTTTTAACAGGGGAGTTTATTGTTAAACTGAAGGAAAGAACTCAAGCTGCGTACATAGAACTGTTAGAACCCTCTTATTGTGTTCTGCACACTAGATTAAAAAAAGAAATGTCTTAAAAGCCCACTCCTTTCAGCCCTCTGGCTTCCAGGAATTGTTCCAGCTCGAGTCTTATCTAGCTGCCCTCCTGGCCTACGGAGAATGAGCACAGTTCTAAAGACTTGATTGCAATAGAAAAAGAGAAAAAATGTATATGAGGTGTGGTGTGAAATAAGTTTGTAAGATTTACTTTAATGGTGATGTGATGTAAAAAAAAAAATACAAGGGCACAAGGTTTCATGCTTATAAGTTTTCAACGGAATCAAACCATATGACAAATGATCGTTTCCATGCTTTCTTGGAAGTTTTTGTCTGAGATTACTGATCAGTTGCTCCTGCTCTTGTTTGGTGTTTGTCAATTTAAAATTGGCTTTGTTAAGCAACCACATTGCACACATTCCTTATCATTTATTTAAGACTTTTTAAAAGCTTCATTTATGCCTTACATACATTGTAGGTTAAAAATATATCCTAAATGTTAAAGTAAAATATTTTAGCCAATATTCAGTATTTATGAAGTATTTGAACTGGACTGCTCTGTTGCAAGGATTGATGGCACATAGTTGTATATAGCACATAGTGATATATAATAGTATGTGTTATGAAAATAAGATCTAAGAGTGTAACTAAGTTCTTAGCCCAGTGCAATCAAAAATACCCCCTACAAAACTGACCTCTTTAAAAAAAAAAACTCTATATATATTTAATTTATTTTTGTCATTGTCATGTCTCAAACATGCTCTCAAGGCATGCCACTCTGCCCACTAACATCTAATGCTAACCTAAATGTTTTAACTAGACAACCTTTCTTCGACTTTACAATGATTATTGACATGCACAGATGCCAGTATTTTCAGTGTTGATGGAGACTAACTATGTTGTTACGAAACTGGATTATCCAACCACAAATTATGGTTGTACAGTTGTATCAGTACCTGTAGGTTCATGAGATTGCTGTGAGCCCCCTATGAAGTTGCTGCGGGCCCCCCTGTGCTACAGGCCCCAGTGTGATTGCCATCCCATTCCACAGTGTTTACACCATTAATATGTAATAAAATATCAGGGTCCAGTTTGTGCTCTTGAAATGCAAGTCTGAGAAACATGATTTGGCTTTTTGTGGAGAATCAGTCGGTGATTCCTGTTTCACACCAGTACATTTATATGTTATTGTGTGTGGCATGTATATGGTGTATGAATTTGCACTTCTTTTTTCCCTCACTTTTTTCTTTAGGTCTATTAAAGGGCATGGTTCTCTTTGCTATATGGTCTCATATGTACTTCTTCTAGAACTGTTGTAAATTGGCTCAGTGGTGAACCTGGGCTGCCCTGACCAACAGAAACCATCCAGGTTTTGAAATGCGAGATACCCCGTTCCCACTTGTGGCATCAAGGTGAACATGTTGAACATGCTTAAGGGCACTGGATATCAGACAGAAAGTTCACAATTGATTATTCATGATATAACAGAACTTTGCATCCTGTTTTCCCAGGGTAAAAAAAGTAAAACCAGCAAATGTTTTTCCAATAGATGATTGGTTAGATAGTACAAGAAGACAATGCCTGTTACCCTTTGTACCCAGATATTTTGCTGTCTTGCAGCCAGCTTATCAGCACGAGTTTAATAAGTGAAAAGAACAGGCTTTGCTACTTTAAATTAACTTATTTTTTAGTAAAGTTGACTGAAAACCACATTTAAATGCCATAAGAAGAGGTTTAGTACTTTAACACAGAACTAAACTGCTGCTTGCCTAAAAGCGTTCACTGTGTGAAAGAACCGCAGGCTCCCACTGCAGGGTGACGTTGCGTCCGTCCGTCCTCACTATAAAACCCTCCAGCAGGATGAGAACAGGAGGAGATCTGCTGCTCTCATTTACTACGGCAGCCTTTAGGCAGCTCGTTCACTTGCTTCTAGCTAAACTCGGATCTTTAGGAAGAACTTGAGCGCCTTGGAGTCTATGCTGTTTTTCCTTCTTTTTAATATCTAGTCTATAAGAGGGGAGGCAGAAAACCATCGCACCTGCCCAGGACGGCTGTATACCCCCCTGGACAGGGGCAGGACTAGAGCTAAAGTGGTGTCTGAACAACATGGGATACACCTTGACGGCTCTGCTACTCTGAGTTTGGCAACGAAAGTCTTTTGGCTGAAGGAAAAACGCCACTGCACATCCACTGAAGGAGGGGACTGTCGCTGTAGGAAGCTCAACTGCTTTGGCTACTGACGGACTTTCCACCGGAGTACTGAGCGCTACCGGAGCGGAATGACTACCATAGAAACGGCGGTGTTCATAGCCGTTCTCTTTCAGTGCTTCACCTCCGCAAGAGGTAGGATAGTTTTACTTATCCTGTCTGCGTTCAGCCTGCTTAGACTGTTAGCTCGTTTTGAAACATGTCATAGTGATTCCAGTGATTACACGCGTAACTGCATGTGAGGAATATCAACTGTCCCCCACATTACAAAATACTTTATTGTGCTGAACTGATCGAGTATCTTCACTGAGTATTCGTAAATAGCAAGGTCTTCTCTGCTTTTGCACGTTATTCTTTATTTCATTTGGATGCTCTGAAGTTGGTTTGGTAGAGCGCTCAGCCTCTTCACCCTGACAACCCACAAGAGAGTTCAGGTTCATTGGAAGCCACTGATGTTCTGAATTAATGAAGGGATATGTAACTTTATACAGTACAGTAAGCTCCTTTTTTATTATTACTCCAAGTAGATAGATAGATAGATAGATAGATAGATAGATAGATAGATAGATAGATAGATAGACAGATAGATAGATGGGTAGATAGATAGATGGGTGAATAAATGGGAAATGGATAGATGGATGAATAGATGGGAAAATAGATAGATAGGTAGACAGATTGATAGATAGATTAGCTACAAAAAACCAAATTGAGTTGCAATGAATACGTATCAGATCAAAAAGAAAAACTTGATTAACATGTTTTTTGGAGGTCTGTTGGTTTTATATACACAGAACAGAAAACAATTCTACAGATGATAGAAACCATAAACTAGATGAGTATAAATATGCATAACTGAACAGAAAGTATTAGCATATTTAGCAAAATTGCAATTCATCAAAATTATACATAAGTACTTTGGAAATGTATGTCTAACGGGTCGCTAGGCAAGCTGCACGCACCTTTTTATGAAAAAATGGTTAGTGTTAGTTAATGAGTAAACTAACATATTGTTTGGCATTCGGAGAAATAACACATGCAGTGTTATTTGCAATATCAGCTTCAAACTTCTTATTATAAGTTATTGTGTGAGTGTCCAGTGTGAAAGGTTGCTCTCCATCTTGAGAGGAGAATGTCTGTTTAGAGGAGAAAGTACGTTGTTGATACTTGGCTACTTGACTGCCTGGCTGCCTCGCCTCGTAAATAAAAGTGTGTATAAAAGGTGGATGTTGCTCTGCATTGTGCCATAGCTGTTGCACTGCAGATACATGTCTTCCTCCTAGTGTCCAAATAAACAGCAACCCCCGGCTCTGATCCAAACAGAGGAAATACACCCCCCCCACACACACACACCCCACACGCCCCCCCCCCCCCCACCACAGTTTTTTTGGTCTTCAAGCTTTGTCTACAAGGTTTCCAAGTAGATTTCCTTCATTGTCCACATGCCGAGCGTGGGAAAGATACGATGGAGGAAGCGGACGGAGAGGCAGGAGGCACCCTGGAATTGTTCTGGCAGGCAAAGGTCAGGGAAACGTGACACACTACCTGAGTAAAGATTCCTTCCCCAAGCTTCTTGTACAGCCAGCCAGCTTCAAATGCCTGTCAGCCTCTCTGCCTAATACAATGACTGGGTGTGGAAAACCATACCATTGTTTTTCTACAGGCCCAAAATAAGTGATTATAAACCGAAATATGGAATTAAAACAGGTTTGCAGTCTCTGTGATTGTTGATGAAGTAGCAGACTTGTGAGCTGTTCACAGACACTTTTTCAAATCTAGAAACATACAGGAAATCATGAAATAAAGCAGTGTCAAATAAAATAGGGGGGAATTTTGAAAAATTTCGTCAGTGTCAGGGCTTACAAGAGATTCTTTAAAGTGCTTAATCATACAGTGTACTTCCAGTGATTGATCAGTGTGCTGTCGGGGTCGGAAAACCTTTTAGATGCTTGAAGGGTTTAGGAAATACAGTGTTATCTGCATGTTTTAGTGATTGACTTTAGAGAAGTAAACAGACCTTAATAGTGCTTGGACAGGTTTCTGTTGGTTATTATGAACTGCGCACTGTATATATCCACAAATAGAATACTTCAGGATATTTTCATATGCTATTAAAAATCTCCCTGTCATAGCAAAATTGTGAAAAACGTTTGCTAAAAAAAAGAAAAAAATTACATTATATATATTATATGATATTTTCAGCTGGCTTTTACATTGTGTGAACACTCATCAAACATTAGAAGTATGAGGATTTTTTCCCTTCTCTTGTATATTTTGCGTCTTAGAAATAGCTGGTCTTGTACTGTGTGCTTGAAGGTGAAATTTGTTTTTTCTTCGGGAGCACGCCAGAGCTTTGAACAGTACGTAATAAACCAGTATTTTTTCATCTTTAGACGTGTGGTGGTCCACACTGGGCTTCAGGGCAGCGTTATTGGAGGCTGAGAGGCATACAGTAGATGGGGTCAGCCAAGTGCATAGCATGATTATCCCTCAGTGGAGGAGTGGAGCATGAGCGCAGACTACACACACACATACACTGACTCTCTCACTCTCTGTGAAACTGCTGCCAACACCAGAGCCATGCTCTCTGTGAGATATTAGCATACTTGTTAATGTTGGCCATTTACTTACTTCTCCAACCTTCCAGGGCTTGACAGACTGACAGCCTTGGAGACGTATTGCAATAGACTCTAGACTATTAAAAACATTTTCATAATTCATAGGCATGACTTCTAGTAATTGCCTTTATTATCGGGGATGATGCCAGTCTCGTAGTCATTCCCCCCTCCTTGTGATGAATGGGTTAGTATAGAGCTGAGCATAATGCATTTTTATCCACTGTTATATTGCAATTTCAGGGGGAATCTCCTTTACCAGGTTGTTTGAACTGCAGCACAAATCCCTCCAAGATTTAGAAAATATTATGAGAGGTTATGGGATTCTGCAGAGCGCCCGTAGTAGGATGTTATATAACTAGTAAAACCTGACTGTAGTGGGCAACTAATATAACCCTATGTTTTTCCAATTCCTTATTGCATGCATTCTTTTGAAAACAAGTTTGGGTGGGTGGGCTCTCTGAAGACCAATCTACAAGCTAATAAAAACTCAAGTCTCCTTAGCTGTTGTCTTAACCTTGCAGTTTGGCAGAAGGATAAGTAGGAATATGAGAATGCTCCTGCATTTGAAAAGCAGGCCTCACAGTTGGAGATTCAGTAGCAGCCTCCTATTTTGGCAGGTGGTCCCAAATCTTGTCCAGACTTTACCGTTGTGCTTGTAAATCAACCAAGAGCTCAAAAGGGACCAAGAGAATTTGCATTACTGTCATTGAAACAGAAGACCAAAATCCATAGATAATTTACCATGAAATATTAAAAACAGAAATAATGTGTGTAAAAGAAAGACAATATTAAGAAATGTGTCAGATATGGTATATGTGGAAATAAATAAATGCCATCAGGTGCTACGACTTGGAAGGTTAACTGTTCACTCAAGGTTATATTAATAATAAAAGAGACAGGATACAAAATAAGCTTGCCCACTGCTGTTAACTACTGTTCTGCTCATTGTCTTTAAGTGCACACATTACTGCTAATGCAGTTTTTGTTTTATTGAAAGACCTCCATCGTATTTAGCTCTTTTGTTCTCATTATTAGGATCACTGTGGACCTAGCTCCAAGGCTAGAGGAATATATTCTATATTGTGTTTTCACCCCAAAAAAGGATTCCCTCCTCTGAGACGGCTTTACGGGCACTGTGTGTCACACCATGAGTGGACGGGAAGCACGGGGAGTCCTGTAACCAACCACCAGAAGAGGGAATTCCGCACATTATGCCCAGCATTTTCAGGGCTATGACAGGGGATTTCCTTGTCACGCACAGACAGTACAAAACCAAAGTTATAAATGACAAATGCTGTATTGCACAACTTTTAGAACATTGTCAATGTTTAGATCCTTGGATTGGGACTTAAGGTCTGAATTGTTTTCAGCCTGCCTCTAGCAATTAAGCGATGCACTGGGGACCCATGATGCCATTTAACATGGAGATAGTTTTTATTGTCCAAATGTCAGAGCAGGAACTATTTTTGTCTCTGTGGTTTGTTCATTTGGTTTCATTTAACGCATCACTGGGAAAGAATTCCTTAAATGGAGACATGTTTGGACAAAATATTGTGCTGCTTGACCAAAGCCATATGTGTATCATCAGTAAATATTGAATTGGATAAAGACAAATGTACACATATACATTACAAGACAAATGTATTTAAATAACTACAGCTAATTTAATAACAGTGTAGGCCTGTCATGGTCATGACATTTGAATGTTTATATTTTCCTTTAGATGATTGATTATCATATGAATATGAATTATCATTAGTCATGAATTGTCATTAATAATTTAATTCTTCCATCTCGTTTGTTTATTGCATGCAACTATTAAAGTACTAAAAGTGGTCAAACATGCTCAGTTGCTAATTGTGACTACTAATTAGATTAAACATAATGGTGGTTAGCTTAAACGATTGCTCTCTGCTAAAATAATTCACCAGTAGGTCTTTTGTGATCATGATGTTTTAGCTCACAATTAATTGCCATACAAACAATGAATGTGATGTGTGATGAATAATACACGGCTCCCGTGTTGGCTTGGTAATCACAATTCCTATATATAGAAATATATGTTGTAAACTATAGCACATTGAAATATATATCTGTTTTTTTCCCTGAGCTATTCAGAAAGCATAGTTACAGTTGTTAGACCATGACAGACCAACAGGGAGAAATAATTTGCTATAGCGCCACCCTGAGGCAGACCAGTGCTATAGCTCTAGTTAATCGGAATTCAGAACACCAAAGACGGATGATCATCGATTGGCGCAGTGAAAAGTCTTGCACATTTTACTTGGCTTTGCTCACGCTGAGAAATCATGAATGGAGTACCTGAGCCAGTCCTCTCATACATCATTGCAGTTTAACGACTGCAGTTGGAGCACAACCAAGTTTTCTAAATACAGCAACCCGCCTAGTGCCAGCACCGTGTACCCCATATCTTCATGCCTGTCCTGTAGTTTTAATGGGCTTTAATGGAAACCACATCCCAGGCCCCTTGAAGCACCACAGCAAGCTCCATTTCTGGCATTTTTCAGGCGCTGCGCTGGAGGAATGCAGTACACATCTGCCGGAGAGGGGGCGAATCTGCTTGCGGAGGTCAGCACTGGGCAGGAGTCAGGGGCAGGTGGGGGTGTAAGAGAGACAGAGATGATGGGCTTTTATGAGAAAGCACTCTTTTTAAGTACTGCTGGGGGGCCCTGCAGACCAGGCCAGCTGTGACGATAGCAGGGAGAGGTTGTGGATCGTAAGCGTTTTGTTTTAAAACCAGCATATACAGGTCCACATCTGTAAGCGAGGAGTTGAGGCAGAGGGAATGTATGTGTGGGTTTGTGTGAGAGCACATGTGCTAAACTATCTGCTTGATGCTAGCACTGAAGGTATTATGTGCACAGAAGCTGCTAACTGACACTGGTGTCAAAATCAGTTTGAGTACTGGGGCTTCTATTTTACTTTCCAGACTGCTTCTACTCTGAATTTTAGAAAGGATGTCTGTCAGAAGGTTTTAATATAAAGGCATGCCACAAGCAATTTTTGGTTGACAAATGACTTGCGGAACATATGGAACACATATAGTAAATATGTGCTGTAGGCTACTGCAGTGGAGAGCAATGTGTTGATATTTTTGCTCAGTGTTTTGTCATGAAACCTGGACAAATATGTATGCTCTTAAAGATAATTGCTGCATGAAATTCACACTGCTCAACCTCCAGCCAGTTCTGTTACTTGATTAAGCTGGTAAAACTGAAATTTGAAAACCTCAGGAGGAGGATATACAAACAACAAATAAGTGAAACCCTTCGGTCTCTCTGAGAGTAAACAAGATGTGAATTAGACTGATACAGCTGTGGTTAGATGAACGGTTCTGGGCAAAAGGGCAGTGTCCAGCTGAGAGAGGTGTGGACTTCACATGAAAAATGTAAGAAACATCCGTTCCCCTTAACTAACCTTGGACTGTAGAACAACATTGATGTTAAAGCATACTGGGAGGAAGTTCATATTAAGCAGCAACATCAGTGTGGCAAGTCCATTCATGGGTGCTATTATATATTACCATGTTTGCCATCACACAGAAGACATTCATTTTCTTTAGGGAGTTTGTTTGTAGGTTGTGTGCAAGACTGAGGTCAGACAGGGAGACACATAATTGAAAATATGACTGTGTAAGTTTCCTTTTGAACATTTTGGTGCACATGTGAAAAGTGTAATAGAAAAAGTCAAGGGAAGTTGTGTGGATGTTTCTTGGGAAGAGAATATGAGTAAGAGAGCTAAAATTGTTCCTAGTAACTATTTATCATAGTCATGTAGGGGCCATGTAGGGGCACAACTGATCTGGTTGTTGACCAATCAGAGCACACTGGGCTTGTGGTGAGGTGGGACTTAAAGACACAGGAGCTGTAACAGAGTGTTTCAGACAGAGGCTGAATTCAGCTGTATGAGAAAAATATTGTGCTTTGGGAAGGTTAAAGCAATTTCCTGAGAGACTAAACTGGTGGACGTCCAAGGTTTCAAAGCACAGTGTAAACACGTGTTAAAAATAATTAAGTCCCTTTTTAAAATTGTTATACTAGGTTACATGGTGTCCTCCCTCTTCTGTCAGTGAACTTTACACAAAGATCCTAAACCCAATGCATTTCAAAAGGAGAAGTGCATTTTGGCCAGCAACATGAGCTACCAAACACAGGCTGTTTGGGGAGTAGAATCAAAAGAAGGAAATCACTTATGATATGACTGTCACCCCTCCTGGGCAGAAGGGAGGCAGCCAACACTTCCTATGCTGAGCGCTACTCACACCGCCCATCAGCAGCTTGAACTGGCCTCACACCAAGTGTGATTCTTCAGTCCAACAATGTTTCAGTCCCCACACAAGTAATAATAGCACACAGCAGAGACCACACAAGGTCAGCACTCAATGAAAAGCTCCATCAGAGTGAAAAAGGGGGGTCATTATGTAAGGGACAGAAAAAGAAGGTAGTTGGAGCTGAATTGACTGAGCATTCTGAGGGAAGTGCTTGAGGACACTGCTCAGGCTCATCTGGGTCTGCCTGGTTCTCTCCGGTTTTGAACACACATGTGCTGACAGGGGTGACCTCCTTGTTGTGGGGGCACAGCTGCACCTCTGGTCTTCCTCTCTACCTCTTCAGTGTCCTCACGCCACATGCACACAGACACATGCACGTATTCTTAGTCTCATTTAGCGGAAATCAAAAATGAGTAAACTAAGCATGAAAAACAGACAAAAATCTCCAGTGGATTTAACAAGCCTGTACGCCTCTGATCAGAGTGCCAAACTGGGCCCCATCTGTTGATAAATTTCACCTGAGCGTGAACTGAAGTGCCGAGGGAACACACACAATGACAAATTGCTGCACACATGTTTTATTCCACTTAAGGCCAGACAGACTAACGCAGTGCTAAACAAAGAGGAAACTTTCTGCTAGGTCTAGTTGGGAATGATAAATCCATTTGTTTTACAATCTCACTTTACAATCTAAACCCAAAAAATGACCCCACACAAGCTTGTTAAATGAGGCTCATTGTTTCCCGCAGTACTGCAAGCTTAAGGCAGTCCTGAAAAGACTGGACCGGACTCTACTGAGCCGGATCTGAGCGCTCCATGTGGGAGCGGAAGTGCACTTGCGTAACATTGAATCAGTGCAGAACCACACAGGAGCTCTCAGAAAACAGACTTTTTGGAGGGCCTAACATGTGGCTGTCTCAACTTTGGTAATTTCCAGAAAAGCAGAGTCCTTCAACAACTTTAAATTCTGATTTAACATGCTGGGATAATGCAGTCAGAACTGAACATACTGGCCAGCACATAGTCCTGTAACAGTTGATATATATGAGAGCACCAGTGACAACCTCACAACAACTTCATACGCCAAGTCATTCAAAGCACATTGCTGTGCATGGCCTGTTATCCTGCTCGAATGAACCACCGAGTGTATTGATTGAGGAATTAATAACCCATTTTTTCATAACAACTAGGCTTACAGAGAGCAGAAAATGAATGCAAAGCCTTTCATGACTTCCTGCTTTATTATGTGTGTTCACTCTCTAACATAATGTTACGCTCTCCTACTTCTCCATATTATCAGCATGGCTATATCTGTAAAAAGGTGGTGGTTAAAGTAGTATTCTCTCTGCCTGTGTTTGTGTTTCCTGCAGGCCTTCTGGAGGGAGTTCCACAGCTGCTTCCTGAAGGAGACACACACCTGCTGAATGCTGGCAAGTCACTCACGCTCATCTGCAGGTACTGTGTTCTCCTATCCTACACGCATCCTGTAAAACTACAAGTACTACTTCCACTGCTACTACTACCACATGTGCACACCCAATGAAGCCTGGAATTCTGCCCCATTGCCCCATAGTCACTTTCCAACGACCAAATAGCAAAACAGAAGATTTTGCCGTTCTCTTTTTCTATTTGTTGTTCCCTTTTACTCTAGGAGATTTTATTTTATTTTGTTTTATTTCATACTAGGTTTTTAAGGCAGGTGAACTGAATTATACTGAACTCTCCAATGTTCTAGTAGAACTAGGCATTATGACAATATTTACTGTAATTATGATAAATTACAATATAACAATCACAATAAGCTTTTAAGCAATAAGCAATTAGCCCTAATTTGGAGCAGGGCAGTATGTGAAATAATGAATACAAATGACTGTATTTATGGTTTTCTAAAAACAACATGTTGTGTTAATTGTGATTTTTGTGCCTTATCACCACAAAGGTATCACCTAAAGGGCAGGTGTGAGTTAATGAGGTCCAAAATTATTATTTTGGGTTAAAGTAAAAATATCCTATAGTTTGATTTAAGCAGAGAAGTAAATCCTGAAGTCGGCAGTCCTGGTTAATACTTAAGGGACTAAGAGAAAGCCATTGTATCATGCATTTTATGAGTGCCTAATTTGAGGTGGGATAGCTGGGATGAAGATTCTTTATCATTGTCATTTAAACCATCTGAAACTCTTAATATTATACTGGAAATCTATACCTGGCAGTTAACTTAGAACAGATAGTAGAACAGATAAAAATGGTATTTACACCTATGAGAGAACATAGTCACTGGGGCAATCATTAGGATCCCATTTTACTTATCCATCCTCAGAAAAATGTGTGTGAGATGACTGCTTGAAACATACACATTTGTTAAATATTAAGCGAGGGTTGCATCACCTTGCAACCGCTCTAGGAATGCTATCCCCCATGGATCTGTTTCAATGCGACACTTCCCTACAAGGCCATATGTAATAAATGCCTCTCTTGATACGGCCTCACTATCTGGCCCATGATGAGGGTCTGAAGTTGCTTGACCCCCTGAGTCCAGAGGCAAAGCCACTGGTATGTCAGACATGTCGGATGCTCCTCTGGGATCTGTTTAATGGGAGTTTTTCAAAATGGACGTTGTCTGAAATAAGCATTTTTTGAACACATCATCTAAGAAAGCTATGTTCCCATGTGAAAGTTAGACTTATCAGATGACGCAGGATTATAAGAGCAGCTTTCAAACACTTCAAAACAAACATTGTTAAATATCTTGGGAATATGGATAGAAAACCATTGGCATGCCAGCACGACAAATGGTATGGCACTTCAAAACAAATGAGCAGCTGGACAAGAACTGTTAGTCCATATAAGTATATACTGAAGAACCAAGTTGTTTGAACTTGCTTATCACATTTCCAAAGTCATTTACTTGGGAAAACTAAATAAAAGTACTGAAATCAATGTTAAAAAAGAGGCTGGGTGGCATTTGTGGTGTAGTTTAGAGAAAGACGGAATGTCCTTTGCTGTTCTTCCATCTCACAGTATGGCATACTAGCTGATTCTTTGAAGAGAGGATATGATTGATTTAGTTTTGTAGCATTTCCCATTTTCTGCTGTAAGGTTTCTCTGATTTCCTGGTAAATATTTGTGGATTGATAATATTTTATCAATATTATCAATTGTAAATTTCCCCACCCTGGGACTAATAAAGGATTATCTTTTTCAGTGACACTTGAGAGCCTTCCACATACAAATAAAGTTTGTTTAGATCTGATACTGGATATCGGTATCAAGATAATATCAGATGTATAAAACTGATTCAGTAACAAATATCTTATGCTACAGATGTGTTGCTAGCATGATGATCTAGATGTTATGCTAGCATGATGTGTTGTGATATGTTATTAGCTGTGGTTAGCTTTCTTCTTAAAGTGGGTGTAGAGTGTTTAAGAAGTTTGAGTATGGTAGCTTATGGTAGCTTAAACAAATTGCTTCTATTGAAAATGGCTCGTTTAAAATCTTAGTAGCTTTTAAATCAAATCTGATTATTGTTATCGGTGTCAAAAAATAAAAAGTCCCATCATTACCATGCATCTTCGCCACATCTGTACTGGCATACATAATAAGTCCCTCTAAATAGGATCATTTGAATGCTCTACTGATCATACAGAGACTTGGCCAAACCATTACACCTATGACTCTTTGTTTTTGATTGTCCTGATCAGGGGGTCCACCCAACTGCAGTGGATGCTGGCCAGTAGGAACCTAACCTCCAAAGATGTGCAAGTTAAGAAGTGCAAGGAGCTGCATAGTGAACACTGCAGTAAACTGGTGATAAACAACCTCAGGCACAGTGACACTGGCTACTACAGTTGTAGTTACCACAATTCCAAAGACTATGAGAGCTCCACTTATGTGTTTGTCAGAGGTAAGTCACTGGCACGTAGTGTCTTAGTCACATGGCTTATTTCAGGTAATTTAATGAAATACAGTTCTGTCAAATAGAGCTTGATTCTGATTCTGATTCTGTCAAAGGACAAAAATGTATCATTATGCATTATATTCAACTTGTCAGGCTTTCTGAAGAGTGGAAGAATTACTAAAACTACTGACACTAGTTTATTTCTTTAAAACATAAATTGTGTAGGATGCATTAAACAAACGCTTTTCTAGATTCCCACATTTACATTAAATGAAAAATCTTTTGCCTGTTTCACAATCAGAATTTGTCTCATAAATCTTTTCTTGCAAAATTATCTTATAATTCTGGCATTATATGATGCGGTCCTGAAGTAACACTTACCTGATGGACATTGTTTACACTATAATATGCCAAACAGGACAGCTGAAATAAAAAATGATAACATTTGTGATGAAAAGTGATGTCTGGAGCAAAAATGGTTTGTTTCCAAAACTTGGCAGATTCCAAGTGCACCCCTGCTGCTACTTATCACCATTACCGCCAGAGAGCTGTGAGAAACAGTGAATGCGATAAGAGTTTCTTTGAGATAAAGCCAGAGATTTATTTATGTAAACAGATAACACTACTCTTTCTTTCTGATGTATATACAACTGTTCTCCTTTTCAGGCCGTTTCTTATTTGCTACTCAGACCAGCTCAGTTCTTTATAAGCAAAATACTATTTATGTGCTAAATGGGCCAAAAATTATAGCATACAAAAGGCCAAAAACTACTAACACCACTTTAGATCCTAGTAATTGCCAGGGCACTGACACGGTCAGTGAGAAATCTGATGTCCCTCTGTTTGATACAGGACCTGGAAGCGCTCCAGGCATTGGAAAAAGGAGAGAGACTTAATGAGTGGCTCCATAGCATACTTCACTGAAGCTACAACAAAGCTATAAATCAGCCGACCTAGCAATGAGGCCAGTTGTAATTGTACATTTATGATTACATGCAGGGAAGGGATTTAATATACCAGGTCAGACAGATGAAACTCGGCTGTCCGGCGACAGACAGACATGTGGCAGAGAAAGAAAAGCATTCATGCAGGCCTGGACTTTTTTGGGAGACAGAAGTGTGATTGTGTCGGAAGCCTTGTTCACTGGCTATTATTTCCTGCCTGACCTTCTGTTTTTCCAGTCACTCCGTGAGCCATAGTGCAGCGCTTGCTGTGTGACTGGATTTACTGCCAAAATGTCAGATAAAGTGTTATGCCCATTGATCTTTACTGGCAGCATAGACCTCAGTCTTTCCGCAAGTGCATCAGAGACCTGCACAAGGCTTGAACTTGTAGAAGAAACCAAGCTCACTTAGTCAGGGACATTTAAGGACTCCTCAGCATAGGAAGTTTTTTGATGGGTTTCTGGTTTAAAGAAAAAAATATTATTTAACAGTTCAACAAATAAAGTCTTGTGCTAAGTCATTAGCATCGCAGAAAGAATAAACGAGAATGATTTGTGAAGCTTACCTTGGAACTGGAGACAAATCTGTATAACCACACATTAGAATAGTAAATACAATTGTGTGGTTAGGAACATTAAAATGATACCTGGCACTCTAGCACTTTCACATAAACCTGTTTATTCTGTCCACAGATCCCAGCCAGCCATTTGTGGAGGATTTCATGGCAAAGGTTTTGTTTGTGTACAGAGAAGACAAAAAGCTGGTGGTCCCTTGTAGAACAACATCTCCTAGACAAAATGTCACTTTGGAAACAGTGAGTATTTCATGAGTTTCAGGAAGACGTTTATTTAAAAAACTCATTTTTTGTCATAACTGACCTTAAAAACCTTGTCCCATGTCTTAACAATAGCATTCTCTGCCTCTGATAACTCCACACATGCTTTAAACATGCTTTGTCTTCAGTAATTACTCCTGTTTAGTGATCCTCCCATGTAGGCCAGTTTTATGCAGTCGTATGTATTGAGATTGTTGCTGGGTGCATCTTTACCCTTTCTCATCCTCCAGGCTCTGTAACTTCCTTAAAGGGATTTTTGTCCCCTTGTCTCTTTCTGGCTTTCCTCAGAAGCCCCCTTCCTGATGTGATGCTGAATTCAAAGGCACTGCTTTCGGCATTGCCTAAGTGGAAAATGCTAGGGAATGGTGTGGCGGGGGGAGCAAATAACCTCAATTGTTTTACAAAAAAAAATTGGTGCATTTTCCTTCTTCCTATATTTTCCTATGACTTAAAACACCACAGGTAGCTTCTTTCTCCATCCTAAACTGGTATGAGGTGAATTTGGATTTTATTATTTGCAAAGCAGAGAAAGGTGTGCAGCTCACGTGTTCTTGAAAAGTATAAGTATGATGCCTATTGACTTTAAAGAGAATTGAGGATGTCTTTGAGGGCTGCATAAGGCCTTGGAACGTCTCTCAGGTTCTCACACCCATCAAACCCTCCCTGAACCATGCGGATGTGGACAGGGACAGTGGCAGAAGCTTATAGAAGCTCAGGGCGGGCCAAGGAGTCATCCTGTCTGCATCCTGTAAGAGCAGGAAGGTGGTCGTAGACTTTTCCCCCAACCCAGAATAGAAACCAGGAGCTATAAATATGACCCCTGTTTTATGCATAACACATAGGAAATACAGGTAGGAAAAAACAGCTGGGTAAAAGAGGTCAGCGAGGTCGCTTAGATCTTAATGTATTTTCCAATGAAGCAATCGCTTTTGGCATGGCTAATGTTAAACACAGCAATGGGCTCTAGTTATGCCCCACAATGGATTGCCATGGACAAACACTCCGCAGTGAGATTGACACAGATTGTTGTGCGACCTTCCTGCTACTGGAACATCTGCTGCATTCATCTAAGGCACTTCCTTCCTTTACTTCTTTTCTAACATTATGGTATAAAGAAAAGAAGTGTAATCATAGAGGACACTTGGATATAATCATGATTTGCAGTCCTATATTCTGTTTTATGTGTTTCTATATGGAGAAATATCAGTAAAAGACATTTGGATTAATTCCAAAAGAGCTACAAATAAACAAAATCAACTGGAAGACTTCACAGAATCTGCTCTTACTTTCTTTCAGAGCCCTCAAATGTCACACACAACAAAGAATAATGTTTTGTGGGACCCAAAAGTTGGTTTCGTGATTCCGATAGGGCGGTATGAAAGCTACAACCTCATTATATGCGAAGCCAGTGTGCATGGCACAAAATACGAATCAAGCTTCATCCCTCTACGCCGCAGTAAGTTTCATTTTTGAGCACGTGAATATCCACTGTAGCTGTTACTAAGCTGCATGCTGTTTTTCATGTACACAAGAAAATATATCATTCTATTGCGTACTGTGCTAGCTTTACTAATGTTGCAGAAATGTGCAAAAAGGTCAAAACTTGAATTTTCCCAGTATTGTTCATGTATACTATTAATATGACACCCTACTCTGTTCTGTGTCTAGCCAATGTTCTGGAAAATGTGCAAATACTTCAAAGCCATTCAAGAGTCCTGGTTGGAGACACATTGATCCTCAATTGCTCAGGACAGACCACATTTAATGGCAGAATTGAATTTACCTGGGAATTCAACGAGAAGCCTGTGAGTTCAAAGGACTTGCCTACAATATTATAGTAAAATCAAATATCACTCCTCATGAATTTAATTACCAGTCAAAACAAATCATTATTATATTGTATACTTACATTCCAAGGGAAAAAAATGTTGAAAAAATAGCAATAAGCTCAAAGTTAGCTCTAAACTTACGTTTTCTCACGCACCTTTTTGACACATCTTGAATTTCCCTCTGGGATTCTTGAATTTCCCTCTGGGATCAATAAAGTATCTATCTATCTATCTATCTATCTATCTATCTATCTATCTACATCTTGATTGTTTTAGATGTGAAGGAGACGTGAGCTTGATTTTATCTCTAGTTTAAAGCTTTAAGGACTGTTAATCTGATGGTGATAGTTTTGGTAGTCTGCCACGTCTTGCACAGCAAATAGCAATCTTTATTCTAGATCTTATAGTACTTTTTTTGGACTCCAGTACTTGTACTTATTTTGACAGAAAATGTCATAAATTAAGAGTTTAATAAATGGTATTGTGTGTAATACAGTAAAGTCACTTATTGTTCTATATTGAAACACAAAAAGATCTTGAATCACCATCTCCCTAAAATATAACAAGTAGATTGTATTGCTAGAATATAAAGCTGGAAGGGTAGTTATGTCCAGAGCAATGAACGAGTTATTTTTCTATACCACAGATTACTCGGCCTCATAACATAACTAAGACAAGAGAAGAACCTGCGAGAGTCACTGTAATGACCACGGCTCTAATCGTACCTAATGTTACCATGGAAGACAAGGGCAATTACAAATGCACAGCAAAAGTCAATGAATCTAAGGAGGCTACAGTGAAGGTCACTGTCTTTGGTGAGTATATAAAGGACAGGTGCCACACAATTTATGTTTTAGCAGGGCAGTGAGAAATATGACGGACTATGACTGGTTATGATGTTTTTTTAGAGCATCCATTCATCAATGTAAGCAGAGGTCATCGTAAGGAGGTTTTCAGTGTTGCAGAAGGCAGAAAATTGGAGCTTGCACCCCGGGTCAACGCGCTGCCTCTTCCAGACAAAATAGTCTGGTAAGGTCATAAACATATTGTAGAAACAATAGCAACACCTGTTTCACATTCTGAGAACATGATTTGCCGCTTGCCTGTTTCTGTTTGCACGTGCGTGCATTTATAGCATTAATGCACATATAGTATGTTATGGTAAAGAGCAATAAATTTGATTATCTTTTATAGGTACAAGGATGGCAACCCCATCACAGACTCTTTATGCTATGAGACAGCAGACTATAACCTCACCATCAAGGAAGTGAAGCCGAAGGATGCTGGGATCTTCACTATTGTGCTCTCAAACCAGGAAAAAGGACTTCAGAGGAACCTCAGCTACACTATGTTGGTCAAAAGTATGCATGATTGAGCATTCATACAGCACAGATTACAGTGAACATGTGGACACGTCTCTTTTTTTTTTGTTCTAAATTTGTCAGCCTCATCTGTCCTGCCCCTTGGGCTCAACTGCAGGTAGCTGCTACGACTGGAATTTCTGGCTTGTTGTTGCGCAGGCTGGATTGACGTAGCCAATGCAGCTGGAGTTGATTAGTGGCCTTTGAAGGAGTTGTGTGGGTCTCCAGTGCTGCACGCTGCACTCAGCCACATTGTCCACTGGACTTTAGTGATTATGGGCTTATTCGACAAACTCACCATATTATACCATACATACTGTGTTGAGGCTTAAACTGAAAATGACATACCGTGCACCTCAGCTAGCAATAAGTGAAAAACAACAAACAAAAAAATCCACACACAATATGAAAATGATGTAATTCCTAACAGTGTAATATGACTTTTAAATGAGCATGTTCTTCATCAGACTCTTACATAAGTAAGCCATGGAAAGTATTTACAGGGATAAACTATTCAACTTGTTAGGAGTCTTTTGCATACTGGCATGTTCCTTGAAGTTTGATGGAAAAAGTGCCCTCAATCTTTCCATTTCCACATACTTTCTAGGAATTCTCTCTTTTGTTGCATATAAAAACTCCTACATTTGACTATTGTGCAGTTTGATACGCATCACAGTCCCAAAACAACCTGAAGTCCCAAAAAGTAGAAACAGAATTCAGAGATTGCTTTCAACAATTTGGCACTTACATTAATCAACTTCCATGTAGACTTTGAAGTTATTTCTATGCAAAATCCTCCAGGGTTCTGTTTTTCAAAGGACATTATGAAATTTTCTCTCTCCCTTTGTTTTTCTTCCACTCATATGTTTTGTGTAATGACAACTGATCTTCTGTTATTGTCAGCAATCTCTTCCTAATGACCTTTTCACACCTGTAGATATAGTCCGTTTAGCCCACTGAAGCACCATGACATTTCTGTGTGTTTTCACAGTGAAACCGAGGATCTCTGAGGAGGAAGTGGCTCCTGTAGGACCCCGGACCTACAGGCATGGCCAAAAGCACCAGCTTACCTGTACTGCCTATGGATACCCAAAACCTAACATCACCTGGCTGTGGCAACCATGTGATCCCAACCCCAAGCTCACACAGTGAGTCAGCATTGCAGCTTAATCTACTTTTAGCTGTTTTGTTATTGTAGTCCTTCTTTCTTGTAACTGATTAGAGATTTTAGAGGCTGTTTAGCTTGTGTTTCTTTCACAGATTCACAGATATGGGTTGTTTGCGTGTTCCATGAATTCCTTCAGTCTTGTTTATTGCAGTTTGTGGTTGGATAAAATGCTTTCTGTTTCCGTAATTCTTGAAAAAGTGTTCATAAATAGATGACTCACAACAAGTCTATGAGAAGTGGTCAGGTAGTTAACTGACTGCTATGTTTATTAACACTGTAAACTGCTGTGTTTGTTGTGCTTATTGACCCATTATTAATTTGCTTCTCATATTTACTTTGGTCCAAAACTTCTCTTTTGGACCCAAATCACCAGAATGGCCCGAGACCTCTCTTTTGGCCTGTCCTGACCAGAACAATGCAGAACAATAAATTTGGCACTCACAAGACCTAGAACCTTTCTCTTATCCTGTAATGGTCAGAATCATTGATGAACAGTAACAAAGTAAATGTAATTGCTTACTGTACATTACAGTCATTTTTTGTTAGCAAGTCCATTCTGTGTGACTTTTTACTTTAACTCTACTACCAAGTAGAGTAATTATTCTATTAAAAGACTGGGTCTTTAAGAGAGTTGTTATACTTAAATGAGTTGATTAAGCAAGAATCTTGTTTTAAAAAATTGTAATAGCACATTAGAGCAATAATAAATCTACTTTACTTTGCCACATTTACATTCCATCCTTAAGTACATCCACCACTGGTCAGGATGACCAATTTTCTGTGGCTCATAATGAGCAGAATGGCTCAAAGTTACTCTCCTGGGCCATTACAATCTGAAAGGTCCAGAATTTCTCTCCTGACGAGAATGACGAGCACTTCCTTGGTATGTAATGACCCAACAGGGCCACAAGCAGATTAGTCACTTTGACATCCACCCAAAACAAAAAGAGGCTGTAACCAAAAAACCTTCTTCAGTCTGTAACCATTAGCTGTGTGGCGTCAGAAAGGATATATGTCTGCCACTGTCCCTGTTGTGCTGCTGTCAGGTGTAAATATTGGCCTGCATATGAACCCTCGAAAACAAGGTGTGCTGTGCACCCATTGCACCCATGTTTGAGACTGTCACCAAGAGGGCAATAGATTTGCAAAATCAATCAAAGCAGTAAATTGTATTGAAAACAATTTTTGTCTTGCACCTCAGGCAGTGTGCTTTGACAAGGACTCCATATAATTACAACTAATTATTGGTTAGGGGATGCCGTTTGCCAAAACTATGACAGAAATAATATTAAGGGGCAGTCATGCCAAAGGAACCATTTTTCTGCAGTTTAAACGATTATCAGTAATGACAAAGGAAACAATGGCACATTTATATAGCTGTTGGGAAGGTTTGCTTTTCAGCAGCTAATGAGGAGTCACATCTGTCGTATTAATTGGCATTGTTGGAGAGAAGTAGTAAAAACATTCCTTTTTTTATTGCAACAACATCACAAATGTCATGTCTCAGCAAAAAAATGACAGATGCCTACAATGTACCGTGGAAATACATCATATTTAAGTGATGCTGAAGTCATGACTGTTTGGTTCCGGGGTTGTAGTGTTAATGATTATGGAGCGTAAGGGGTATGAGAGATGAATGGAGGTGACTGTACCGGTGCTGGTGGGAGACTGTCTCTGGTCTTTTACAATCAAGCGGGTGAGAAGTTATCATCCATGCCTTGTTGACCAGGGAGGTCTGGGGATCAGCCTTATCTCAGGGAACCAGAGAGCGGGGGTGTTTCCTCTGTTGGTGACGCATGACTCAGCCCTTCCTGTCATGCTGCCGCTTCCTCTCTGGCCTCTACTCTCATTAATTCAATTGTTGCTTCCCTCAGAGGGATGCCGAGTAGCCTTTTGTTGTCCTCCAGACCCCAAGGACTGAGACAGGCAGCTCAACACGGTACACTTAAACACAGCGAGGCAGAACAAAAAAAGAAAAAAGAAAAAGAAAAGAAAACCAAGATATTTCTCAGTTTCCTTTAAGGCTTGGGGTCATTGGTCAAAGGCAAACAATCTTGAGTGGCATCAATTAAAAGAGGTGTTTTTTCCCAATATTTTCTTGCAGTTGTTTGTTAAGGAAAAAGCTGTTTTCCGACTGTTCCTCAATGAAAACACAGGGAAAATGCCCTCTCTGAAACTCCATGGCTGCACGCCCTGGTATTTCCTCATGTGTGCCCTGTCATGATGTTCAAAGGCAAAAATGTTCCCTTGCAACCCCTGTTCTTAGAAGTTGTGGGTTTCTGTAGCCAAGTAACTAGGTGTGTCAGAATAATGCGGAATCAAACAGATTTTGCTTTGTCGAACACGTAACAGGAATATAACATGTAGATCATCAGTAGATACATTTTTCAGCAGTCTTGTTGTGTCAAATAGGTCTTCTTTTTCATTATAGGTGCAGACATTACACTCATCAAGTCATTGTCCAAGACAAAATGGACCAAAATGCCATTCATCCATCTAACTTAGTTAATGATATCTTCACCAGGACTGAGCTGGTAAAGGGCAAAAACAAGGTGGGTACAATACATTGATGTCTTGCAGCAAGGGTGGGCAACATGGCATTTTTATCATATCATGATAAATTATGTGACAATACACCACAACAAGGTTTTATGAGCATACCATGGCTATTGCCAGTACCTATAGAACACATACAACCATAACATAATTAGTCTTGTTTATTTGGATTATATGCAGTGCAGTATGTGAAATGTGCTCGAAAGTAATTTCTAAATGGGGCACTGCTGATGCATTCTCTCTGCTCCAAGTTATACATTTTCTTTAATAATAATACCTTCAAATATTGAGATTTTGCCATTTTTGCTATATTGCTCACTCCTTTTTAGTATTATCATTATGTTTCCAACCAAATATATAGCAAGTAGGTTTTTAAAAATATGATGCATCTACATGATGGGAAGTCTAAATATCCATTCCCTTTTCAAATGGAAGCAGTTATAAAATTGTGTTTACATAATCATTGCACTGGTAACAATGGCTGGTTATTTAAATTAATAATGAGCTGCTTGGTCTGCTTCAATTTAGCAGGAAGTAACTGTGACTGATTTTGACCTTGAATTGTGTATTTGTAGAGAGAAGCTGAACTTAGAGCCAAAGGCAGCAAATCTAAATCAGATGTACCACACTACATAATCATATAGAAGGCAGAGGGAGAAAAGTAGACCTTCTAAAACACAACAGATAAAAGTGGGTTTGATGTTAAAACACAAAATCTGTCTAGGATGGAATATTGTTCTTATACTGTATGTACCAGTGTGGCTCCTGATCACAGTTTATTAGGTAACACAGAAAGTGTAGAACACGTGTGTACCTACACATCAGTCTGACATAAAAACTGTCCATCACTATTTAATTGAAAACAGGGGCTAGTTCATTTGGAACATCATCTGTTTGACTCTTCTTAGGCTCAGATGTCCTCATAAACAGGCCAACAACCCATGCCAAAGCACTGTTAAAGATGTTCCTAAATATCAGTATGTTTTCATTACTGTCAGGCTGATCCTGAAACACTTTCTTGAAAACATGCAAGCACAATGTTAATGGGAAACGCCATTAAGCTCACCAAAGCGTTGTTTTAATTATACCACCAAATATAATACAGCCTTAGAACACATTCATAGTGCAGTTAATGTGGTGTTAAGCCACCTATTGTCTGCCACTTTGTGTTAATCGCTTAAATGGCCAAGATTTCCTCTACACAGAAGAGGCAGAAATATCCCTGGCGACGTTGTTACCCAAAATATTAAGCAATTAGTGTCCTACCATGCACTGCAGCATGTTAAAAATACTGAGCAGGACCAGTTCACCTCAATTTGTTTTGGATCCAGATGACAAGAGAACAAGGTTTAATCGACTCTGACAGAGGGTTCATTACAGGGGCATAGATAGCAGGAGCTTCATTCACAAAGGTTGCTGTGTTTCAGTTGGAACAGTGACTGAAGTGACTAAAGAGATCTGTTTTTAGAAGGCATCATTTGACAGGGTTGACCTGTGGCTCAGAGCAAACTGTGGTTGAAAGTACACATTTAGTGACACTAAAGTTCATGTCATTTATAAGGAAAATGAGACCACCTGCTTCTCAGGTGACTTAGTGTCATTGCAGGACATGCATCAGAACAGTTTGTTGAGAACTACTTAGAAGAACAACGTAATAGGGTTGCAGTACACAAACACCTCATTACAAAGAAGAATGCACATTTAAGAGTTCAGAAATTACTTAGAAATGATCAAAACCAGTATTTTCTAAAGCACCTAATTCTTATTATTATCCTAAATACTGATGTTCTGAATAGAAGGAAGCCTTGCTTACTAACTTATTTGGCTAAAAAAGCTGATGCTTTATAGAAGTACGACTCAAAGGTCAGTGATATCAGTGACCAGTTTAAAAAGGTTGGGGTTTGTTTAGAGTAAATTCTTTTCTGTCATCTCACATAAATTCCCCCTGCCCTCAACAACAGGCTGGTAAGAGTCAGCCTAAGACTGTGGCTTGGAGCCAGAGATAAAAAGAGAGAGATGAAACTTGGAAAGTCACAGCAGCTAGCAGGGTAGGGGGCCGAATGGGTGATATGTGTCCATGTAGCTCTATGAACTTTTCTTTAATGCAATTCCACACCAAGACCATGCGACAGTATTTTACAGTACTGAAAGCATCCTGAAAGCATGCCATACTTCTAGCTATAAGTTCTTTCTTTTTCCTAGATATTAAATGTAACAGGTCCAAAACACAATAGCCTAGGAATAGCAGGAAATTTACATTAACAAAAAAGGGGGTGTGATGCATTCAAAGCACCTTACCTTTGATTTGAAGGCTGAGGAAAGCAGATTGCTTTTGGAAACAGAAAGCAGAACTCTCGCCTTTGGTCTCTAGCCAAAAATCAGCCATTTTATTATGTCTACTAGGCTGTTAAATGGGCTCCACTTGAATGGTGACAGGATCAAGTGTGGCATTGTAAAATTCCATAAGGAAATGACATGGAACCTAGGCTCTCATTCTGTGCTGTATGCTCAGCAGTGCTTTTGGCCTTAAAAACTCCAGATGTATCCTTCTATTAACATCAAAACTTGTGAGAGAAAAAAAGGCCAGGTTCAAATTAGACCTATGACCCACCTGTTAGTCTTAAATTAATGATCCAAGTTTCTATCAGAGGTTCCACTTGCTCAATTTCAGAAATATTCATGTTTCAAATGTGCTGATTCAGTTTGCAGAGGTTACTATGTGAGTATGTTTGAAATACTTTGCAAAAACATATGTAGTGGGTGTGGTAAAGTTTTTTCACACATGTGTTGGTTTCACACAGACCATAAGCACCTTGACGGTGACAGCTAATGTGTCCGGGGTCTACTACTGCAAATCTATTAACTTGGTGGGAGAGCGGACCATGAAGATTGATTTCTTTGTGGATGGTAAGTAAGATGTGTAAGAAGTTGAAGACCAAAAATAATTTTTATTCCAAATGGCACAGATGTCATCCCGGAGCTTTGCTCTGCTGTTTCTTATAAGTATGGCTAGTGTAAAACACTGTCATGTGGTTTATATTGACCTACACATATGTAATGCTTTAAGCACACAGGAATACCCATGCTAGATTGTACAATAAGGAGAGCAGTAGGGGGCATTAATTGAAACCATATCACTGTGCAACATGGCAGACTGGAGTACAGAATAGGCAAAACACATCTGCTGCTGTACGGCACTGTGTAAATGTATCTGAACAGTCTGCACAGTGCTGTTGGCAGAGCAGCTTGTCTTGATGGCCTTGCTTCAACGTTAATCACTTTTATACGCAGCTGACCAGGTTCCTAAACCAAAAGGAAAAAAACACACAGTGGGTTATGTAATCATGAGTTTCAGCTGTCTCTGCTCTCTTCTTTGGAATGGTGACGGAAAATGAAAGTCAGAGGCATGTTCATGACTCATGACCAATTTCAATTTTTTATGATAAGTTTACTAAATTAAACGCCTGATGATGTGGAAACACAAAAGGAGTTTAAAAAGGAGTTCAGGCAAAAATGCTAATGTTGTTGACAGTGAGTGAAATTGTATACACACCAAGCCCTAATGTGGCTTGTAGCCCTAATGAAGCTAGTAGCTGCCAAGCTAGTGATTTTGACAAGCACTTGAGCTATTACTTTAAGATCTTGACCAAGATGTAGGTCTCTTGCAATTATCATATAATCAACAAATTTATGTGAATATACGATTACTTTCTGCAGGTGTTAGCTATGTTGCAAGAACACACTGTGAATGCATGCATTTTAATCTGTTGCGTTCAGGAAAACACATGCAAATAGAAGAAAGCTGAAAATGCTTAAAAAAAACTCTTCTGATCGCAACACTTTTAGGGGGCAGTGTTTGAGCTTGAGCTCTCTCTGTTGTCAGTGGGTACCTGCTGAGTATAGACAGCAAGGAAGCTAGATAGGCTTTCAACCAATCTGGGCATTTTAGGCTTGTGTCTTAATAGTCACATACAATGGACAAAAAAGACAAACTTTAATGTTAATTGCAGTAATTTATGGCATCAAAATTTGATGTTTGTGACAGACCTAGCAGAATTTGTGTTGGAAAAGCAGATAAGGCAAACAGTGAGAGGTGTGAGTTTAAAAAAGTGCCAACTAAAGCAGTGAAAGCACCAAGATGGCATGGCTGCAGATGGTCACAGGGGACCTAAGGAGAGAATAAGATGGTTTTGAGGATATTTTGCCCTGTTGCAGAGGTGGGGATGATTGTGAGTCCAGGAATGCTGGTGGGACAGATGAATTGTAATAACAGCTGTCTTTTCTTATGGAACGCGAAACGCTCTCCAGCACTGCGAATAAACAAGCGTGTTCCAGCTCCCCCGAGGCACGGCCTCAGCCTGGTTCCTATTGTAACTGCTTCAGGTTGGCCGTCACTGCCGCCATCCGCCAGCAACGTGCTTCCAATTAGTAGTGATGAAACAGGAAATAACTGCAAATTTGACATTCCTGGCTTGGTAGTGTGTAACTTTGTGTTCTTTGGCATGGTTCAAAGTAGGACCCATTCTATTAACAGTCCCAACATTGTGTCCTATAGTTTATGGCGTTTACAGGCATTAACATTACATTAACTCTTTGATGTCACACTTGTCAGCTATTGCAAAAACATGTCATTATTCCTCGCTCATAGCTCATTGAAACTGTCAGTTATGATTTTATTATGATAGTTATGATAATTATTATATATATACAATCAGACATTCAGACTCACACCCGCCAATGTGGAATGTAAATGAACTACAATTGTCATTCAATACCTGCTTCACTGGTATAGTAAAATGAAAGCTTAACTTTGTGATGACACTGGTGAAGTGTCACTAGTCAAATAGAGATGCCACTCTTTATTTTCCAACTCAGACAACAAATACTGAAATATAGGTACTGGACTGATATTTTTTTCAGCTTGAAAATTACCTATTTTTTGTTAAGCACTATTATGTAGCCTATCATGCTCAAAAATGACTCAAACACTTTACAACCTCACAGGGAGATATATCACACAATGTCAAAATGTGGAATTTCAAAGCTGAAACTCTATTCTCTTTTTTCTTTTTGCTACCTGATGCAGTCTCTGCTAATATTGACCTGATTATAAACTCTTGTCTTACAGATCAACCCCAGCCTTTTGAAGTTGAGCCTTTGACCGCTATTGAAGGAGATGACATCACTCTGACTTGCCGTGGCACGCGGTTTCTTTATGATCGTCTGAGTTGGTACGATCCGCAGAATCAGCCAGTCCATAGTGGTGGCTTCACACAGCAGGTCAATCGCTATTCCGTTTCCATATCTCTTCATCTGAAGAATATCTCAAGAGGTCACACCGTGGGCTATCAGTGCTGGGCAATCTACCTCAGCTCTAACAAAGAGGTCAACACAACTTCAGCATTAATAGTCGATGGTGAGTTCCCTTTCACCCTGAGAAAATACATCTCCATATCGTTTCTATAATCATTTAATCTATTTTACATAGGTATATGGTTCTGTGAGTGGATCCTGCTCAGAGATAAGATTGCTTATTGTGTAACTCTTGATTTGTGCAGAGAGGAGAGTTCCTATGTTGACACAGAACTTGACCAACCAGGATGTGAACAGCAGCAGCACTCTGACACTGGCTTGTCTTGCCTTTGGTGTTCCACCTCCATTTATCACATGGTACAAAGACAAGGTTCTTGTCACTGAAGGACCAGGTGAAGAGGCATCTGTTTTTAAATATCAGATGTAACTACGCAACTGTCTAAATGAATTACTTCAGTAAATGATCTGCATATTCATTTTCGCAGTGTTGTAAAGAAGTGAACTAATCACAAGTAATTCAATCAATATTTAGGAATTACTCTTAGAGATGACGGAGTCCTGATCATCCAGAGGGTGAAGAAAGAGGATGAAGGAATGTATGAGTGTCAGGCCACCAACGCTGAAGGAGTGGCATCCTCTAGTGCAGTCATCACTGTACTGGGTGAGTAACATGTCAGCTGACCTTTATCTTCTTCCCTTTTCTTGTAACAAGACCTTTGAATTACAGAACAGCACAGCTGTGGCGAGGGCTCGCCGTTTTTCAGCAAGGGTAATGTATTACATGTTAGACAGTAGCAAGCCACAAATTACTTTAAATACTTTCACCCAGACATCAGGATGCATGACAAATTGAAATCCCATCTGAGATTTTATCCAGACTCTCATGTGTTTAAGAGGAAAATAGTTTTAGCCAAACTTCATTATTTAATCTATCCCATGAGATAGATGCTGATGTTGCTGGGAATGCCGTGCAAATTCCTAGGCATTTTTTATGGTGGAGGGTTCAGAGAGGGTCTCCTCACAGGGGAGCTGACCTCTGCGCTGTCTGCGAGAAGCTTTGCTAATGACTGGCAGAGTGACTTCTTAAAGGGGCTTGAAACCTGAAATACGCAGAGGGAAGAAAATGACCAATTACGGTGCTCAGTCTGACACGTTACCATGACAATGCGGCCTTCTCTCTCAATTCGTCCCTTCAGATAGTCCCTCTTCTTTAGACTGTTCCTAACACTCCCCTTAATTTTCCCCAGCAGGATAAACTTCCTTGCAAAAATGAATGAATCTGGCATATTTATGTCTGTCTGCACAAAGCTCAGCCAAAGTCTCTCATTCAAGCAGAGCAAGGAGTGTGTTTTGATTGCTTTATCCATATTTTTTCTCTCTCCTTTTGAGAGAATTGAAATTCCTATTGGCTTAGGCAGTATGCTGACTGTTGGAATTTTTTGCAGTAGATCACTGGGTGCTGAGTATGAATTAGATTGTGTGCTATGCATAGCTAAAATTAACACTGCCTGGACAATGTCATATGTTAACATCATGGCATCACCTCCAACACATATACAAATTGTCCGTAAATGAGAAATGAAAGAGAATAGACTTTCAGAATTAGTTGCAAGAGCTGATGTCTAAAAAATAACTGTGTATACATCTGTGTATTCTTGTGGCTGTAGGTGATGAAGGAAAGCCGAATATTGAGGTGATCATCCTAGTATGCACTGGAGCAGCCGCCACTTTCCTTTGGATTATGCTGATTCTCTTCATTCGCAAACTGAGAAAGGTAAAGGCTGCAGTAGCATTTCAAGCCTCTGTTCTGCTGTTCAGCTCTGGTATTGCCAAATTCACAACTGTTGGCAAAGTCTGCTGACTTATGTTGGAAATTATTCCCTTTTCTCAATTTGATCTCTGGTATCCTATTATAGATATGATTAGTCAACTTTCATATAACTTAGTTTGCCTTTTCAGCTATTTGTATTCCATTGAAAGCCATTTTTACTATTTAAAAAAACCAAGTAGATGTAAAGTGGATAATTAATTATCATTTTATTGAATTTGTGCTTTGCTTTATTTATTTAATTTACTTCATTGACTTTCTTCATTTTTTTTAAATTGCAGTAACATTCATTGTTGTTGTTAATTGAAGTATCAATATTAAGTATCAATGTATTAGTACTGTTTGATGATGATGATGATGATGATGATGATGATGATGATGAAACAATACATATAACCACACAATCTAACACTATATCAGAATTTTACATTTTACTTTTAGAATATGACTACCTTAAATGGTTTATGAAGGATCTGAAATCAGTTTACTAATAATTATTGGATTATTAATTAGGTCATAACTGTTACAAACATATTATAAGCAGTTACAACACATAAATAAAAAAGATACGATAGTGACTTGTTGTTCGCCTAATAGTGAATTCACATTTATTAAAACTCATTAAAAGTCCCAGGTTTCTCTGATTGCTTATTGTACTGTTTTCTCCATCAGTCAGAATTAGTAAATCTTAGTAAATTCTTTAAGGGTTTACTGTCTTACTGTCAAGTGCTACCAACCTTACCCTAAGATATTTGAAAGTATCCATCACTCCCTTTCTCAATCTAGCCAAGTTCTGCTGATTTAAAGACAGGCTACCTGTCTATCATCATGGATCCAGAGCAGATGCCTCTTGATGAGCAGTGTGACCGCCTGCCTTATGACAGCAACAAATGGGAGTTTCCTAGAGACCGCCTCAGACTGGGTGAGCTCTATACTTCTTCACTATTTTTTTATTCGTCTGTTCTTAAACATCTGTCTGTGTTAAAACATGAACATCTACACACATAAGAGCAGAAATATTACAATGTCTGGTCCTAAATGATCCAAACACGAACCAGGGCTCAGTGCCTGAATGGCATGCCTCTGTCTTTTTGGATGAAAGTATTGTGCCATTATTTATCAGTGACCTGTCGCTGTCGTCCAGTCTTAACTACTCCATAAATTCCCTGCGGAGGGCTGACCAAGTGGTCCCAAGCCCAGCAGGTTGTTTTAATTACAGGCCCATATCTCCCCTGACAGGGCAACCAGTCTGATTTATGAGCCTCAAGGCACACTGGCAAACTCGTGGCTCTCTTTCTTTCTCATTTTTTGAAATAGGTAAAACTCTGGGCCATGGTGCTTTTGGAAAGGTTGTGGAGGCTTCTGCTTTTGGCATAGACAAGCTCTCCACATGCAAAACAGTTGCTGTTAAAATGCTGAAAGGTAAGAAATATTTTCTTAATTATGTCAAATCCTTTCTATTTCGCCTCATATGCATGTGCAGGCCTGTTGTTCACTGTTTCCTGAAGTGTCAACATACTGGATCTATTTGTATTTATACCTGCCTTTGTTTTAATGTTAGATATAAAGCAGAGGGAACAGTAGATCATTTTGCTCTTGCATGAAACATTTTATGTTCAGATAGAGGCAGACATAATTAGCAGCTGTGCTCAAGCTATTACATGTCAGAGTTCCAGCTGAGGACCCAAATGTCCTATTAAGAATGATAGTCTGCAGATATGAAATTCTGGCTCTCCAGGATGACACAAGGTTCAAAAGTGTAAAAGGAAAATCTGCAACTACTCATGTACACGATCACTAATTAACCCCAAGCAGATGTTTTTGAGATTATGTGATTATGTGAACCCAACCCAATGAGTCTACATTTTCACTTTTGATTTATAAATATGTTTTTATTACAGCATTCCAAAAACAAAGGTGGATAATGCAAAATTTAGAATGCTCTAGGAATTCCTTATCATAACTTCCCCAGAACGAGTACATTGAACCCTATTGAAAAGAATTTGCTTAGTGGATTACTTCAATAAAATTGGATTATTAGGTAAAACAAGTGTTTTAGCTTTAGTGAGATAGTATCTGCCTGAGGTTGCCTTGGTCAAAATAGCTTCACCCCTTTTATGTTTAGCTTGTGAATAGAGATGGGAGAAGCGATGAGCAGTGCTCCAGTGGTGGTGTTGTGTGATGATGATAAATCAGGGCACTTTAGACTCGTAATTCCATTGGTGTCACATTATCAATCCTCCCTAGACATCAATCATGGTTTCATGTGTCTTGGGTCAGATTCTAATGAAAAGCAGCACACTTCCCCAGAATTCCTGTGTATTATGAAACTGCACTGCCTGTACTGCTTTGTTTGAGAATGTTCTGATCAGCATGGCATCAGTTCCTATTTTGGGACAAATAAAACAACAACAAAAATACAAATTCTCCTTACAAATATGTTAAAGCCATAAAGAAGAGGAAGCCTCACTTTTACTGCTGCTTTAACTGAATCCGATATGGACAAAGGTACAACTTTTGTGGCTGGAGGTTTCTGTGAAGTGGCATCATTTGTGTTTGAGTTACTACTAAATGGTGAACATAGCTCATTTGTGTCACTTTGATGGAGTTAAGCTGTAGGAAGCCTGATGTGTTAAGAAAAACAGCCTCCCTCCATGACTCCAAGACCTCTAAGGGTCACCAGGATGGCATGCTTGACCCATATCTCTGACTCTCACAATATGCGCAGTCCTGAGAGTAAAATTCTGATTCTTTTCTTTATAGAAACTGCACATGCACTGATATTGCCTCCAGATGCTGATATTAGTCCTTATGATGTAATGTGCTGCATATGCTGTATATCTATATAAATGCACTGATAGGGTTTGGTTTTCATGCTGAAAGCTAAGGAAAGAAATGATGGCATAAAGGCAAAATGCAATTGCTCTGTTTGTTTATACCAGGGACGCCCAAATTGCGGTTGGTATGCCAAAATTGGCCCATGAGGACATTTGATTCAGGCCACCAGAAAGTTTCCCTAACCACAACAATGCGTCCAAAGAGAGAACCTATTTTTATTATGCTTAACAAAGTTATTAAAGTCTATTCTCATTTTGAATTATGTACTTTATTCTAGCCCCCCAAGTACACAGCTTATTAGAAATATACTTTTAAAAGCCCTTGAAGCTTGCCTACCTTCTTTATTTTGTCTACATAATTTTGTCTCTCAGCTGACCACAAACATTTCACTCAGACAAAAGTTTGGGCACCCCTGATTTATATAGAACCAGTTTATTTTCATGCAGAAATCTCAAGGTCCCTGTGCACGTCTACGGAAAATAAACAACAGATAACAGAAACCCAGATAGCCGTTTAAAAGGCAACTTATGGTGTGATGAGGTTTGAGGTTTGAAAGTTAAGCATGTTTGCTTTGAGTGCATGCAGTTCATAGGCTCATGTCCAAGTCCAACCACAAGCAATGCATGTCTCCATGGCAACTTTCCAGCTATTTAAGATGTTCCCTCTTACCCTTCTGTTTCCTCTCTCTATCTACAACAGGCGGAGCTACAAATAATGAATGGCGGGCACTTATGTCTGAACTGAAAATACTGATCCATATTGGCCATCACCTCAATGTTGTCAATCTGCTGGGAGCCTGCACTAAGCAAGGAGGTAAGAAAAACAGGACTGTTTATCAAAGTCCACAAAACCCACTCACTTCTTAGCTCAAGTCATGTGCACTCGTTGCTTACCATTCTCTCATTTCAGGCCCATTAATGATAATAGTGGAGTACTGCAAGTATGGAAACCTTTCTAATTACTTGAGAAGCAAGCGGGGAGACTTTGTTGTGTATAAGGTATGTAGTATGTGACTTTTGATGAGTCAGTCAGAATTACTTAATATGTATTGTATACATGTATATGTATACTTTACTTTGTATGTCATAGCAGTAATATCAATTTTAAGTTTTCATATTATCCTGAAATCTACAAGAAATATTTATCTATATTCTACAAAGACGCTGCAATATCAGGAATAAGTCACTAGTCAGCACACATTTGGTTTCTAAAGTCAGTGTGTCTCATTCACTCATATCTTGTTTTTATTCTTAAGTTTATTCTTCAGTCAGAAGAATCATAATGTGTTCTCAAACCACAGAATTGTTGGCACCTTTGTGCTCCTGCATAGATTCTGTTCTTGCCAAATCCCAAATAAATGAACTTTTAAGAACTCAAGAAGAATCACAGAATCTTTGTGAAATCTGGGTTTTCAATAAGACGTTTCTTATTAAGAAGGCTGGGTGAAACCCTGTGACATGAGCTGACTTGACTGGATATTGCCATTGCATCTATTTGATACTAATGCATTTATGGTAACACAGCACCATAAAATACACTGCATACAGCCATAGATAAACATATTTGATATTTTCTTCATTCATAAAGCCTGCTTCCATCAACCCATCATGGAAAAAAATGTATCACATTTTAGAACATGTTAAATCTGCCACACCAAGATCTTCTGCAATAGCACATTTCACTATATACATAACCCTGTCTGAAATTACATTTTATAACTCAATTTATTATTGCCTGCTGTTAGAGGCCCATTAAGGCACACTGTCATAGTTGTGAGTTACACTCAGAAATGTTTTGGTATAGCATCACTGCAGTTTAATCTTAAATACACTGAGGGTGTTTTTAAAATGTGACTTAAGCATGCCTGCAGACACATGTATCAATGTGTGTGTGGAGACACTCCTTACAGAAATACCTTTTCTCCTCAGTCTCAGGACGGCAAGACGCTGCGCTCAGGTTTGGGCTGCGATTTAAGCGAGCTGATCAAGCGCAGGCTGGAGAGCGTGGCGAGCACAGGAAGCTCAGCCAGTTCGGGCTTTATCGAAGATAAGAGCTACTGTGACTCGGAGGAAGAGGAGGAAGGTAACGGCTGAGTATCTTCCTTCCCCTTTCCAGCCACCCTCCCCACCTTACCTCCGCCCCACCCACCTCTGCCTGTTTTTCTCTTTTCAATCTGATAGAAAGCTTCCTCTGAAATTCATAAGTACAATCAATATTTAGTGCGCGCCACTGTCACCCGTGGTGCCTGGGGCTTTTTTTCTATTTCCTGGCCAAGCATTCCCAGTACACTGGGCTGTGTTGTCCTTTGCCTGTTATTTCTGGTTTGATAAACTGTTTACTCAGGTGGGACACTGGAAGAGTCCCACCCGCAGTCCCTCCTCCTGCCCCCAACGCCCCCCGCCCCAACCCAAGGATCATTGACGAACTGCACGTTTCAGGCAGTGTCTAAAAATAGGGGGCAGACTTCTTTTTCTCAGATGCTGTAAGGAAGTATCTGAAGAAAACAAGATAATTGTGAAGACAAACATACACACTTAGCTGGGAACGTTCCTATTCTGCAAATCATTGGTGGATAGGCAGAGCCTGAGAGGAACCTATTTCTCAAACTTCTGCAGACTGAAGTGTCATTGTAGTAAGGAATATCTTGTTTATTGCTGATTGTGTTGTTTCCTTTTTATCCAGAGCAAGAGGACTTGTATAAGAGAGTGCTCACTCTAGAGGACTTAATTTGCTACAGCTTTCAAGTGGCCAAGGGCATGGAGTTTTTGGCTTCGCGAAAAGTAAGACCTTGGCTTAATTACTGCCAGTAGCTGTATTGTATAACCGTTAAGGATTCCAAATCACACCAACAGTTCAACAGTTCAGTGCTGCTTGTCATTCTTGCATAAATATCCAGAGCATTTGGAATGACTGTTTTTAATTACAGTGTTTAATTATATGTGTCCAATTGAACTTAAGTGAACAAAGTGTTAATTCAACATGGAGAAGTGTTCTGAATATTAATCTCTGTTCTGCTTTTGGTTTGAGACAGACATTTCTAGTAACAATAAACTTTAAACACCTACAAGAAATCAGGACAGCATTTTTGAGAAACAAGGGTCACAGGAACCAGGGTACTGAGCTGGTCGAGCCACCAGTTTTTACTAGGGACGCGACTTTCTGATTACATTCAGGACAGTTAGACAAGACTAATAGACATGAACAGAAATAGAGTTTAACTCTTTCACATAACCAATCAAAAATGTAATTTTGCCCAAATAGTAAAGGCTTTATGAGTTTGTATTTATTAATTAGATTAAATTTAACTTTATTGCCATTGTGTAGAGCACTGGTACAGAAATGAAATGCAGTTAGCATCTAACCAGCCGTTTAAAATGCAGTATTATTTAAATATTAAGTACTGGAAGTAACCATGGCAAGCAATGCAAGGTGGCAAAGCCCTAAGGCCTACTTACACTTTAAGTTTACAGATCACACATTAACACTAATGCTGTCTTACAATCAACTTCTCAAGCTGTTTGTTAAACATTAGTTAAGAAGTTTTGTTGTGTTTGGATAAACAAGTGATACTTTTGCTGTTGATCCTCTCAGTGTACGTGTCTTCATATTCACATGCATGGCATTAGCACAGGTGTAATATAGGGGTTGGAGTATGGGGTTGAGTGTAGCGTGAAGTGTCTCACGCCATTGCCTTTACTATGACAGTTCCACATGGTCACGTCAGCTGCTCCACATTATCACACCTTTCCTCCATGTGTTTCTAATGGCATCGCACTGCATGGTTTATATAAAAACCAAGAAATATGTGTTCCTATAAGACCCCTTCTTTTCATAGATGAAGTGTCTGAATTTGAAATGTACTTCAGATCAAGCATTTGCTCTAATGCCTCTCTTTTTCCCCAGTGCATTCATCGTGATTTGGCAGCACGGAACATACTGTTGTCTGAAAACAATGTTGTAAAGATATGCGATTTCGGACTCGCAAGAGATGTGTATAAGGACCCAGACTACGTCCGCAAGGGTGATGTAAGTGTGTAACAAAGCTTACTGAATCTTGTAATAAGGCTGCAGACAAAATACCTTAGTATATATTTGTTGTTATTTATTTATATTGCTACATATTGGGACTATGATATCCCTTAAAATACTCGACAAACACACTGCCCAACTCTTCCTGAGATGAGGTTGGCCTACATTTTGCCTTCATTTTGAACAAAAAGGTTTATTGGATTCTTATCCCAATCAACCAAAGAACATCTGTGATTGGTGTGGATGGTTACTGCATATTCGTAATCCCATCAGTAGAAGCAGCGTGAAGGATTAATATTGTGATACGAGCAGCAAACAATAAATTGTGCTTCATCGAAGGTGATGCATTCACTGCCTGTCTATGGTCACAGTGCAGTTCTCAGATATAATCATTAAAAAGCACTTAATGTGATGGACAGACACAATAACAGCCTCAGTCTGGAACATGTACAGTGATTTTGCTAATGCCAAGAGTGTCTGGCATGGTTTCCAGAATTTTTCAACACTTGACAATATTGACTATATTGTTCTATTCATGGGATGTTTGCTTGTGGTCAAGCGCGGTCAGAGACATCATGGTGATTTTAGAACCAAACAGGTTTAAGGTATTTCACAAACTGTATGTACTTGATGTGAACATTTGCAAGAAGTGGTTCTCATACTTTTAAACTGGTGGGATGAATTTATTTTAATCATGTGCGTATCATTTACACAAAGAAATTTGTACAAATTAAAAATGCTTTGATAGTGACTAGACCAGAATAAGATTTCTTTATTATTAAGAATAAAATTCTAAATGGAACACTAACTGTTTATGCCCAATACTATTAAAATATGTGTTTATACCCAATACTATTAAAATATGTTTTATATATATATATGTATATATATATATATATATATATATATATATATATATATATATATATATATATATACATATACATATTATATACATATACATATTAACATATATATATATACATATTAACATTTCTATTAATTATTAACAATAGACCAACCTGTGATTGGCTGGTGTCCTGTCCAAGGTGCTTACTGCCTTCCGCCTAATAACCGCTGAGATAGGCTCTAGCACCACCGCATTACCCTGGAGGACAGTTATAGGATGAATGAATTAATATAAATATTAATTAATAATGAATTAATAATTACTATAACATTAAGCTTTTGCAGCTTTAGCTAGAGTATGACATCACTCATGAATTTCCGTAGGACTGACTCCACTGCAACCATATGATATCATCACAGTGTGACAATGGTGGGGTACTAGTAAAGGGAATTGTCATTCTTAAACAATAAACAAAACTTCCCCATTGATGATTCCCAGAAAACAGGTCTTACGGGCCAAAATAATAAGAACTGCTGCAACAATGACATATGGGGTAATGAATAGATAAAGGACATAATATAAGGTTAAATGACTGCAAATGAAAAAAAAAATGAATGTGGGAATTAAACGTCCTCTCTGACTGATAACAGGAAAAATTTTAATTATTTTAAAAATTTAATTAGTTGTGCTCTGAGATTCTGTGAGCTTCTGTCTATTTTAAGTCAGGACCACCAGTGCTCTTTGGCAAAAAGCTTACCATAGAACCATTTTATTATGATGAGGTGATTTTGAATGGTAGTGTAAACAGATTCACTTTTTTTTAATGTGAGTTTATATGTTTTTCTTACCGCAGGCCAGACTTCCTCTAAAGTGGATGGCGCCAGAGGCCATATTTGACAAGATCTACACCACACAGAGTGACGTGTGGTCCTTTGGCGTGCTAATGTGGGAGATTTTTTCTCTGGGTAAATATCAATGCTGTCAATCAAACTTTTACCATAACAGTCACCAGGACTTTCACCCAACTCAGTATACACTCATTAATTACACTGCTCCAACACATCAGGTTGTGCACTTCTAGTTGTGCTAACTTAAACTCTTGTTATATGTCATTTTTACATCATGGTTTATCTCGAGCTCATATTTTAGACTGACTGGATTATGCAACAATCAAGCAATGCTTTCAATCCCTAAAGAATTTGTCCTACAGTTCTTAGAATTAGGTTCTCTACATCATTATTTTCTTAGAAAAAACGATCTTCTACACTGCCTTTGCTTGCTGAACTTTATTTATTTATTTTAGGGCTTCATTGAATGTTACACCCATGAATAGCCCGTACAGTATTTCATTTCCCCACCAGTTTGCACGTTCAAACAGGAAAGCATTTCACTCTTCGCTGTGTTCCTTCTTAATGAAAAGAATCACATCTTAGAGGGTCCTTGCTGAAAGACATGCAGCAGAAAGCAGGCTGACCATCAGATGCACCGAGCAAGCTCCCATTTTTAGATCTATTGTTGAATCAATTGTTAATTATTCCTTTTGTTAGTAGCTTGAAAAAACACTTTCTTAGCACATATGTGAATTTCAGCCAAGAGAATTTACTATAGGTAATGAAATACAGTTTCTTCTAACCTGGGAATGCCAATGCAGTACAACCTGTAGGAGTAAAATGCAATGCATAAGGATCTAAATGTGCCCTTGATTATGCAGGAGAGCTTAGAAATTACATTTGTAGACTACAGTTCACTAGCCTGTAGCACATACTGAAACTGTGGGGCACTAAGCAAAGGCTTTAAATGATGAAACCCTCATCTCGGTCTATTATGGGGCAATTATATCAGTTCTGCTATGATTTAGTTGGTCTTAGCTTGATGAATTAGACTATGAAGAATGCCTAAAATCAGCTGTAGAAAAGTCAAAGGTTTGCATTACGCCCAGAGCACACACTTTTGTACATTATTAAATAGCTTATATTTATGGTTTGTGATTTCTTGTTCTTATAGGAAGAACTATTAATAAAGCACTCTAGCCCCAAAATCCAGGAAACTAAAAGTTCAGTATGTTTGTTTTTAATGACTGTTTATTCTGTATTACAGGGAATTAGATCATATTATATCCAAGATTAACCTTTTTGGTATTCAGTGTTATGATGTTCATTTTTGAGTGTTATTGGATATTATGTTAAGTCTTTCAAGCAAGAACAGAAAAATATTGTTTCATGAGTCATGACATTTCAAGTGGGCAACAAACTCACAGTCCTGATTCTCACCAACTGCTAATCTATGCAGGCATTGCAAGTGTTTGTACTAGAAGACCGCAAAATTATACATTTATGAATCAAATTTGAGTTTTGTCTATTTTGCTTTTAAGTATACAAAAGTCCCACTATTAGTGGCCATGTCTGGTCCAGCTCCCCCACTGATATTTCTCTCCTCCAAACCCACTCCATAATTTAGGAAGCTTCTCGTCAGGCCTCTTTGAAGTGGCCAGTGGTCTGCATCTGGGAGATGTCTCGATAACCCTCTCCAATCTCTTTCTTCTCCCCAGGTGCCTCCCCTTACCCTGGTGTACAAATTGATGAGGAGTTCTGCTGTCGGTTGAAGGACGGCACCAGGATGAGAGCACCTGAGTATGCTTCATCTGAAATGTAAGAAACAAGGTTTTTAGAAAACAAATATACATTTTTTAAAAACTGATGTCAAAAACAGTGCTTTGGAGCAAAGCTATAGAAAAAGAACAAGATTGTTTCTCTACATAGATACATAGATCTATTTACATAGATGTTTTTTTTAAAGAATCGTTTTTGTAAAAAGGCATATTACCCCATACACTAAAGATTTCAAGGAACAATAAATGATAATAAATGTGGACTGATAGGGGCACTAATTGAGCTACACATACCCAGCACGCCAGATGCATGGACGGCATCACTGCTTGCTGAATGTTTGCAATCGTGGCTGTTGGGTTAGTCAAGTACAGTGATAAGGCCCGTCCTTGCTTATGTCACATGCACAGCGGAGCATCAAACTTAAATCATTCATGTCTCTCAAAGTGTGACACCTATGTTTCATGTCCCACCACGTTTTATTCCTGTCAGTTGATTTCTGCTGGGTGTGTTTTTTTATGATAAGTGTAGATGTGGCTTGTAGCTCACTTAGTTGCTTACATTTAGCAGACTGGTATATCTTGAATAAGAATTTTAAGCAGAGAGAAAGAGAAAAATGTTTCATTTCTACCAGTGATTGACTCCAAAAATGAAAAAATTAACTCACCTGCCAGGATAACATATGAGTGCGCAATCTTTAATGTATGATGGTTGTGTGTAAGGTCCAAACGGTTCTTTGGGGATTACAGCATTGCAATGCGTTGAACAGCCTTTGAGAGTTGAATGGTCTCTGAGAGCTGAACAGTCTCTGAGTTTTATGTGAACTTGGACTGAGTACAAAAGAAGTTTCCCCTCTTCCATTCTCTTAGCCCCATAACAGCTACTCAGGCCATTAGCAGAGACCTGTGCTTTCAAGCTAAGAAAGGCTCCTCATATCAATGCATTTGAAAAGAACATAAGCATCTGATTTCACTGCAGGGAAATCAAAGACTTCAGTGGTAGATGGAAGTAGAACAATTACATGCTGAATACAAGTAGCAGAGTGGGGCTTTGGATTGACAGGCAGTTCGACGGGCAGTTCGAAAAGTGGATGCTTGCCAGGGATCTATTTCTAACAAACACCAATTTAGACTGCAGTATCTGGCCCACCTGGGTAGTATTGGGCAGCTGGACATGGTGGCAGAACCCTGGGACATTTGTGTGTTTAGGATATTCCCACTGTGAGTGCAACGTTAGATAACAAGTCTGTATGTTCCTGATGTAACAAGATATGAAAGAGAGTAGGGTAGTCATGGTATCCGTTGTAAGTCTATAAAGGAAGCGTATTTGGCAAGTTGTGCTTGGTGGTGCTTTATAGGGACAGCTGGGGGCACTTGTGCACCCAGGCTGAATGGCCTCACTCATAGACTTCAGGCTACAGATCCGTCAGGAGAGTGTATTTCCTGCCTGTTCCCAATCAGAGCCCTGCTGCCATCCCCATGAGGACTGCACTCAATCTACCTTTCTGAAATACGACCTCAAGTGAGCGGCCCGCACTTCAGTCATCGTCTACTGTAACTGCATCAAATTTTACTCTTTCATTCCCATGGCAAGGCTAAAGGCAGTGTTATATACGCTATGACATAGCAATGTTTAAAGATCTCATGTTTGCAAACTTTCTTGCCATGTGGAGGTAAATGAACATATAAAGAGGCCATGTGAGGAAGAAGATGATTGGAGATGACTTGCAAAACCCTCAAAAGTGAGTGCTATACTAGGGTCGCTAACTAAAGGGCAGTGCCTTTCCATTCAGTTTTAGGCAACCCTTTGATGGACTTTGCAGATAAGGGTTAACTGCGTCAAACCACAAAGAGATGTATGTAGATCCATGCTTCAATCGCTCAGTTATTTGTATAGCTCCTTTTACAACAGATGCTATTACAAAGCAGCTTTACAGAAATCCAAGTCCAAGTCCCTAATGAGCAGACCTAGCTATAAGTGCATAAAGGAAATAATACTTAAAAGGAGATCCCAACTAAAATAAACACACATTATGTTTGTTATGATTAAGAAAAAAAAGATTAAGCATTAAACAATGGCACTCAGATCAGGTGGGTCTGTGATAGGTCTATGAGAAAAACCACTGACTAGAGACTCTGACCAATAACTCGCTGAAAGATTACCAGTAAAAGACTTTGTGGTGCACTAGCAATTAGACTAATTATACAGTGTTAAATATGCAAAAGCAACCACAATTGTTCACTTTATATCACCTACATACTAGTTTCATACTAATTACCAAACAATGCATAGTAGCTAAAGATTGAGACTCTAACCTTTTAGGTCTGCCATTCCATCAGAGAACTGAGATGTTGATCTCATGTCTAGGCCTTAGTCTCAGTAAACTGCCATGACTCTGACCCTGACCCCTCTATATCCCTCCTCATTATGTGTGATAAAAGTGATTCTAGACGGTAAATCAGCACTGTTGCTCTCCAAACTCATCAAGACCGTGACCTTCCAGAGTCATCCGTTCAGGCTGGTTTACTCTATCAAGAGTGTAGAGACCAGTCCACCCATCAAAGAAAAAAAACTGGAAGAAGAAAACAAAGCAGACCTCCCATGGCTCTTTAGATTCAATGCAAATGAGGCATGACCACCACAATACTGCAGGTTCAGCTGCGACATGTGAGGCTGAAGTCCATTAAAGGATTTCCAGTTTGTCTCCATTATAAACCACACAGGAAGTGAGACCACAGATTGTGGGGAGCTAGAGAGGAACCACCAGTGGCCATTTCCCAGACTTCCTTCTTGTCTGGAATCTCTCTACCTGGAGAGAAGGATCCTCCAGTTATAAAAGGCATTATATTATACTTACTTCCTCCAGCTAATCAGCTCTGCAGAGCAAGAAGAAAATACCTTCATTCATGTGCTCTGCACATAAACCCAAATGAATGTTTGATGTCCAGCTAGGGTGAGGTAAAGGATGTTTGTTTGTCAAATGTATCAAACACACTACTGGCCCAGACTGATTCTAACCAAAAAGACAAATATTTATTACATTTTTTATTTTCTGTTCTATATTTGTCTTTAAGTATTGGGATTTTGCCGTACTGCCCACCCTTAGTAGGAAATAGGCTTTACTGATATAAGGATGCCCTACTGTAACACTAAACTTATGGATGGAGCTCAGTCTTCTCTTGCTGCCCTTTGCTGACATTCTGGTGTTTCACTTCAACTGAAGCCCCATTTTCAGCGTTGCAGCACCATTGTAAGACCCAACAAATGAAAAGTCCAACCACTGGCCTAAGAGGTCCCTCATGGAGGGGGATGCTGACAGCTCGTCAAAAGCAAGGAAGGCACCTTTCGCCGCTAATGCTTGGGCTGAAGGCAGCAACCCAACCACTCAAGGGACCCACCAAAAATTATTAATGACAGGTTATAATTGGATAAAGGCAAATCAGCTGGCAGAAATGTAGAGGTCAGGTCAGATAGCTAGTGGTGTCAGGGAGGTGTAATTCAAGAAGAGTTTGAGTGGCTGCTGAGGGGAGGAGATTTATTACCACAGTGCACACAACACTGTGTGAGAGCGTTTATGGTGTGCTTCTCTGTACTAACATGTTGAGAAACTGATGTATCGCTGTGGCAGACCCGGTTAAATTCCACTTTGGTCTCACAGTAGTAATTCATAAGCCATATTACATAGGAAATATATAGTTGCTTAGAAGCACAGAAGATATGTGAAATGTGTAAATATGCAAAGGCTAATAAACACAGTTCTTAAAACACACTTTGCAAACTTTCTGATACATTGTCAAAAGAACGGTTTTCTGGTCTTGACACAAGAAAATCAAGCTCATACAAATGTTGTAATTATTAAATGCTTCATTTTGCCCAGAATGCCCCTTTAAATGGTGGTACTGAAATTAATAACTTTTAACTTGCTGTGTTTTCTGTAGATATCAGACCATGCTGGACTGCTGGGATGGTGAACCGCTACAGAGGCCCACTTTTACTGAGCTAGTGGAGAGACTAGGAGACTTGCTCCAGGCCAGTGTACAACAGGTGAGTCAGTCACACCTGAATGACCATTCATTCATTTATCCATTCATTCATATGAGGGCTGTTTTACGGCTTGATATCTAAATGGTCAGATCTATAGCCAAAATCACGACTGTTTATTGGGAAGAGGAAAGCCAGTCTTAGCCAGAATGTCTTAAAAAAACACAATGAGATTAGTCACTGATCCGGTGAATGAGTCACTGTTCTCAGTATGCTCTCAGGAAGCGGCAGCTTTGATTGGACCTAGGTGCACTGAGGACACGATGAGGGGCTTTGCCCAGGAGAGTGCTTAAGAGTAACTTAGAGGGGAAATTGCAATCAACAAGCTCATTCGCTTCCCTTTGGTAAAAGAAAGAGGAGAAAACATTATCCAGTACAAGACAAATAGAAGTATTAAACACGTCTAAGTTTGAGTTTTGAATTTTAAATCATACCAACATGATAAATGATAAAAGACAGAGGGGAGACCAATCCTCTATGAACTTCTTGTGCTTGTTGGACAGGATGAGCGAGGCATCTAGTACAACCATAACGTATAGCTTACATACACTACAGATATAAAATTCCACGATATAGCAAGAACCAAAAGAAAAAAGCACAGATAAAAGACAGACATATAGTTATTAGAAAGAATGGCAGTAACATCTTGAAAGTGTTAACCATCCTAACCTTAACACAACATATATGTATATTATATGTTTGTGGATGACTATATTTCAAGAAATAGTGCAAGGTAGCCCAGCGGGGAAAAATGCAGATAGGGAACCATTTTTCTCTCATACCCTAAAGCTTTTAATTCATTCTTTTTTTAAAAAACTTTTATTAAGTTATATAAGAGAATGTGGCAGTCTATATTACAGAATGTGTTTGCTTGTTGGCTCACAAATTCTGATAGGAATTACTCATTGAATGACTGACACATTGTAGTACTGGCCTAATTCAGCTGCTGTCAAAGTATTGAATTTTGATACCCAGTCCCATCTCAAACAGAGAGGATGGCTGTTCCTAGCTGTTGGGCTATTATATTAAACCCTAAAATCTCAGCTTGCTGTCACAAGAAAAAATTAGGTGGCCTCTTCTAATAAAGAGTAATTTCAGCTGAAGCTGATGAAAGAGATGTGAGTTTTTGGCATGTTATTAGTCAGGGCCCATTCAAAGAACGAAATGAACAAGGCCGATCGAGTAATGGTAAGGAGAGAAAGATGCATTTGTCTCATGTTAAGTTATAAACCAGTAAAGAGACAAATCAAACTGTAACTGTTCATCCAGGATTCCATCACACCTAAGATTATAGTGGCCTAGACTGTTTATATAGGAATCAAAACATCACTACTTAAATATTCTCCCACACTAGAAAAGGGATTTGTTTACTGTGATATTGTGCTTAGTTCCGCTCTCCTGTGCATACGGTTTGTCTCGGCAGGGCATACCCAGAGGATCTGATTTCCCCCAACTCTTAATTACCTCATACAATAGTATGTGTATGGTGATGTCATTGTTATAAAAGGGGCCTATGTGAACAGTTTAACTCTGTGTTTCTATCAGGAGGGAAAGCATTACATTCCTATCAACACAGCCCTGCTGACCAAAGTGGATCCATCAAACCCACACCCCATAGAGGAGACCTCCACAGGACCAGTCTCTCTCAGAGACTCAGGCAGCTCATGGTAAGGATGCCATTCTAGGCAGTAATGCATTTTAAGTTATTAAGACTTGAGTAAAATAATTATTTAAATAAATCAACATACAAAGGCCCTGAATATCTTATAGAACTGCAGTGAAACTGCTAAGTAAATTTGACATCTGTTCGCTTTGACAAGCGAAGGCCTTTAGGTTCTATTCTTTTCTATTTATGTTTTTGTTTGGGCTAAAATAAGCTTCAAAGTCAGAGCTGTGTCCAGCACAGTACAGATATTGTCACTAATAAAACAAAGAAATTAAACTTCAGTCTAGTCATTTGAACCAGTTTTACATTAGCCAAATTTGTTTGCAGCACAAGAGTATTATGTGCATGATCATTCCTTTTTTGTTACTGACAGTACAGTGCAAAAAATTAGGCACCTTAAAATGGAATTAAAAATAAGGACAATCCACATTTACTTGCTTATAACAGCATTAATATTAGAGTAAACGTAGAGACCATTATTATAGTAAAGAAAGATTTTATAGGTCAGTGTATTTCTTTATCTCTGCAATAGTCCAGCTTTAAGTCCTTTATTATATTAAATCATGTGTGCTGGGGATGGAATTACACAAATCTATGTTATGGCTTAAGGCATCTAGAGGAAATCTAGACTCAAACTTCAAATTAGTTTCTTCAAAGGCTCTTCAGATTAGCTCATTAGCAGGATATCAAATACTTTAAAAAAAAAAAGATATTTTTGTTACTTTTTACTGGGATATTTTGTCTTACTGGGAACAATACACATATCAACTTAATAACTGGTCTTAAACACTATTTTTCGCTACAGAATTACATGTAATCACATTTATAATTTTCCATTCAGCAGTAGCTCTTATCCATAGCTGTTACTGTTATATTCCAGCGCTGACCAAATGTAGTATTAGGAGTCTTGCCCAAGAGCCTTCCTGGTGTATGCAATATTAGTTAATTATGTTTTTTAACAACTTCTAAAAAAATTTTGTTTCCTTCATCTCTCTGTAATCTTTGTAAAACAAAGCATGTAAATAAAGTAAGAAAGCAGGAAAGACATTTTGTTGTCAGAATCTATCCCGTTTTCTCTCATTTTAAAATGAATGTTTAGGATACAGAGCTAGCTAAACTTGTGCTAGACATTGCAGCACTGGTCCACTGCATTGCAGTTTCCGTGAGTTCGTTAGGATATGGCTGAAGACAAAGAGAGCACTGATTGGCTCCTGATAAGACATGTATACCATTAGACCCATGTCGAGAGTGCTGCTTACTCTCTGGGCCCCTTAAGGAATTTCCTTCCCAGCCACAAACGCTGCTTCAGGATTTATGTCCGCTTAAGATAATATTTGTTCAACTCTTGTATTTTCACAGGTCTGCTGAGTGTGTTTGTTGAGAATAGTGTTGAAATACGGCAATGACAGTTATCCCTAAAGCTGAATTAGTGTGCTATCTGATAACTCTGGCTTTAGGAGAAAAAAAAATCGGAATGTTTATTATACATTCCCTACCGTTCAGAGTTTGGATCACTTGTTACTTGTAATAAGTGCTCTTATTTTATTCAGTAGTAAACCATACAATATTAAATACAGACAATGATGCATACAAACCTACAAACCATTTGAAAACTGTTAACCTACAAAATAACGCATTATAAAAGCATGATTTTATACATGTATCTGCATACATCACAGAACCAAAGACTGATACTAAATTTTAATTCATAAATATGAATCACTTTTATTCATTTTAAAATATTTTTGTCACATTTATGCCCTCAACATTCTTACATCATTGTTTTGAAGTTTAGAAAGTAGTTTACAAATCCTGTTATTCGTTAAGAGTAAACCAGAAATGGACCTTGTGTTAAAAATGGTCACCTTTGACTGGAGCAAGTGGAATTTGTGGTGTGCATTACAAAGAGTCACTGTGCAGAATCACAGTTCAAAGGAAACAGTGGGTGTGAGAAATGAAATTAAACCCTTTATTTAGGATTTTTGACCCAGCAGATATAATGGTGTTTTGGTGTGTGTGTGCTACTATGTCAGCACCAAGCTAATGCTGAACGTTTGATTTCCTCAGGAACATCAAGCTCCGTCCAGGCAGCGTAAAAACTTTCGATGAGGTGATGTTGGAGAATGGAACCAATGAAATGCATGAGGTGAGGAGCTTGTTCTCACACACACACACACACACACACACACACACACACACACACACACACACACACACACACAGTTAAAAAAGTTACTTTAATCTCAGACAGTTACTCTAGTGGAAGTCCTCACCTCTGGTCTATGACAAAAAACCATGCTCTAATCCCATCTCTCTCTCTCTCTCTCTCTCTCTCTCTCTCTGTCTCTGCCTACGTCTCTTTCTCTCTCTCTCTTCTCTCTCTCTCGCTCTCTCTCTCTCTCTCTCTCTCTCTCTCTTTCTCTCTCTCTCTCTCACCTAAAGCATAAAGCATCACATAATGGGTTTATGTATTTCATTTTGTCATTTTGCCTTTAGCCCACCACAAACACTACACTTTATTCTGACTTTTTGTACCCCTACTATGTGTACCCCTACTAGTCTCCCTCTTTCACTTGTTTGACACTGGTATTCCTTGATAAAAGTCAAATGTTCATGTTTATTTATGGAAAGTCGGGACTGTTTTTATGTTTTTATGAACTCCTAACTCATTATACAACACTTGATTTCTTACATGTTCATTTACAGGGAGGACAGACAGACAGTGGTATGGGTTTCTCCTCAGATGATCTGAAGACACTAAAGCATTTGGAGTCTCTGACTCGACCCTTAAGCATCATGGCCCTGGCGTAAGTTCAGAATCTGTAATCCTGCTAAGCTCTGTCACTCACAGCATCTAGAACACCAAGAACAGGCCACGCCACTGGCCTATCCCTGGCAACCCCCCCACTGGGCCGGAATGTAGATGCCAGAATTGTCATACATTTTTTTGCCCCCACCCCTCCCCCTCTATCCCGACTCCAGTGCCTGCGTCCCTCTTTTTAAGAGGTGGCTGGGCGAGAGAGTCTTGGAAGACAATGGCACAGTGGAGGGATATTGCCCAAGGTGACGAACCCAACAGCTAGACAACAAAAGCAGGTCTGGAAGTGTGGCTCGTTAAAGCCGGCTACAAGGCCTGCTGACTAACGTCTTTGTCCGTGCCGCCTAGAAGGCACTGGCTTCTCACTTACTCAACTGAAAACATGCATGCATACCAGAACGTTTCGCTTCAGTAAGGAACACTAGGATGTTAGGCGGCTTAAATCCACTGCCAAAACCTTGTCAGCATTTGCTGCAGTCTGGCAAGTTTCACTCATTACTCTACAGACTGTGGTTGGTAGATCACAGAAAAGGGCTGGAGCACACCCTACACAAATCACACTGCAACAACTAATGGATGGTATCAGATCCACAAAGCCTTTTGGATATTTGTCTTACACTAACCTGCACTCAAAATAAGTGATGCATTGAATTTATAATATATCACTTCTATGTGAATAAAATATATTACATCAACACAGCTGCTGCCAAATGCAAGTACACTGAAGGTCAGGGCTGTTTTGATGTAATGTTTTTTATTCATGGATATTATATACGCTTGCAATGCAGGAAGGGTGGACAAAATGTTTTAAATGTGCATTGGAGGTAGTCTTTAAGGTCAAAGCTGGAGCCATTGATCATAAATGGGAAAAGGGGAGCCATGCTGTGAATAATGCTGAAAGATGTAGAACATTCAAAGACTGTTGTTGTGTTTTGCAACTTTTCACAAAAATTGTCTATCATTAAACTTGTTAGGAATTAAGAAAAATGTATCACAACCTGAATATTTCCTTAAAAGTTTGGTAAATTTGCCCCAAAACACAAAATAGTGGTCTCAGTAAGAGGTGGAAGTTTCACTTTGGCATGATATCAAATTCAGAGTTTTTTTCAATAGTGAGGCTATGATGCAGAGCAACTGTTCGGGTGTAGCTTCTGTGACATTAAGTCATAAATCGAGTGCTTAAAAATAATGTAATGTAAAATTGTAATGTCTCTAAGGAATTAAGTCAATTTGCAAACAAACACCTAGTAACCGTGTTTATTTATGTCTACTGAACCCAAAGAAGCTGTCCCAAAATATATTACACTGGTTTGGAGTAATGTACTTAATACTTAATAATATAATATCGTCTTCAATATAGATTAATATAGTCTTCACAGTCTTTAATAACTGCCCCTTACCAATAACATTCAATAACATTTACCCATCCTGAATTATTTTACAAGCTTCTATAAAACAGTTGTTTCTATTAATTACGCCTTGACAAGCATCCAAATAACTTCAATAAAGGCTGCAGTATAGTCACCACAAGAAAAAAAACCCTTAAAGTCAGTTATACACTACGGCTGTGACATTTAGTCCAGCCATTTTTGTTAATACACATTACTGCCTGATATCTTGAAAAAATACAGTTGTCATATTTATTTTACACTGTTAATGATGGTTCCACCATTTGACTGATTGTTTGCATTTGAAGATCCGAAATCTAAGCTGCTTCTAAAGTGTTACGTTCCTAGCAAGATATTTGCTATCCTTTTCACCATAGCAGCAGTCCCAACTCAGTTTAGAAATATAACTAATATCAGAACAGCAGCTGCTGGGATTTATGATTTTTGTTGTCTTCCCTGTGTGATTAATGAGGCAGCGAGGACTTCATTAAAAACACTTTGCCTCCCAGCAGTTAGCGTCTCCCTGGCCCTCACTTTAACCCATTTACAGTGCCCCTCAATACAAAAGCCGGCTCACGCCCTCAATCGGCTGGCAATGCTTTGCCCATGTTGCCATGGCCTCCCCGGTGGGGTAAAAAGAGCCTTTCCAGGCATGCAGAGAATGATGTATATATTGTGAGGAGGCAGCCCCTGCTGAGAGACCACTCGATCACTGCCACCTTTGACCTTCTAAAGCTCTACTGGTCCGTCTCAGCTCCTCTATAATGCCCCCTCTGCATTGTGTGGGTAAATTCCACCTGGTACCCCCCCATTCAATATGCACATGCGCTTCAAGAGCAAATGCATCACATCATTGTGTATGCTCCAAAGAAGGCCTGGACCCCTGAAAACATGCCAGTTCATGTATGGCTTATTTGGACCCTCCAAGAACCACACTGAACACTCCCCTAGCACAGAATCCCCCAGCAGCAAAGAAACAATTAATTGTCAGTGACATCTTAACTGCAATAAAGGGCATGGTGTGATCTAGCTGTAACTAACACAGTACAAAACCTGTATTGTAGCTTCTGTTCATCAACATTCCTTAAGAGTTGAGGGTTATTAATATGGGCTTCTCCGCCTTTTAAAACTTTTATTGTTTTGTTTTACAAAACATGTAACATGCAACATGATTGGGCTGCATTCACCCATAAGAGCATTAGTGAAACATTGTGCTCCATTACTGTAGAAAGTCTTCAAAAACAGTGGGAGCTGTAATAACAGAGGGACGCATTAAATACTGAAACAAATATATATTTTATGTAGTTCTTATGGCTTATCCTTTAATGTTACACAAATTATTATGTGTTAAATATATTTTTAACTTTTTCCTGATGCCAAAAATTAAATAAAGTTTAGGAAATGGATGTTTATCTGTATAATGCATCCCGATTCTTCGATATGCAGTGTGCTTTAAAGGTGTATCATTTTTCTCCTGGTACAGGATGAAGAGTAAGAGTAAGGAGTCCGTTCTGTTGGATGGAGAGATAGAGAAGTATCCTCCTCCTGTTCCCTCACTGGACTTTAGTCTGGAAGACTCTTCTCTAGACCCAGAACTGGAGTGCCACAGCCCACCACCTGACTACAACTCTGTTGTGCGCTACTCAACTCCACCAGTCTGAGTTTCCTTGTAGCCACCAAGACCTAAAAACCTAATCCCAAACAGCTCTGAGTCATTAATCTATTCTCTTCCACCTCATTATTCTATTTTATTCCAATTTCTTACTAGGCCAGGACTAAAATATAGCATGTAGTTTGCTCAATAAGATGAACCAAGGCTCTAGAACTGCTACCTAACATGTATCTTGGCACTTTTTTGAATGAGAAACCCAGTGTAGAGCAAAAAGAGCGTGCATTATCCTCTAAAAGCTGCTGAACCGTGTCACTCTACACCACTGTGATAGCCACAGATACAGCTAGAGACCACCTCAGGTATTTATGTTATCTACTGTGAACACAAGAAGCACAACATATTACAGCTATAGCATACCATTCTTCAATCCATTCACATCTTACAGATCGGTGGCTGGTGCTTTAAATGATTAAGGAGTTATGGAATTAAGAAGGAACTCTATATTGCTTTACTAATCTGTAAGTATTTTAGTAAAATGAAACTGGAAAATTATTTTACATTTTACTTTAAATTTATATATTGATTTATTTTTTTTTTTGAGATGTACTAAAGCTCTTGGCTACTTTCCGGAAAGAAAAACAGCGTCTGCTTTATACAAAAAGATACAAAAAGAACCCTCCTGTTAAATTTTTCCCATAATATTGTCTTTCTGGCATTAATGTTTTGTGTGTGTTGTAATATTAATCCCCCTAGTATTTTTACTATTATACACTTTAAGGATTGGATTAACACTTTCTTGGCCTGGATTAACCTTTGTCACTTAATTGATTGAGCTTAAAAACAGGATTGTAGTGGTGGTAGATGTAGAGATTGGAAGATGTCAGCCTAATGTTTGCCATGTGCTCTTAATCCTTCTAATATGAAGCGTTTTAGGAGAAATGTAGCAAATCTGGTTGTACCCTACAGACTGTAGCTTATAGTACTAATAGAGTAAACAATCCATGCACCTTTAATGTGAAGCATACATCATGAATTATTAAACGCTGAGCCATCACATCAAAATATATCTTCTGTTCTGCCTTTCATTGTCATGGTCACACACTTTAAGTCTAATTCCAGGCTGTAGGCTGTTTACACTGAATGCAAGATAACTGCAATAACATTTCCACATTTCCATTTTTTAACAGGATTGATCCATGTTTGTGCTATAATCATACTAAGGCTTGCAGGGCAGGCTAAAGGAATACTAAGTACAATATAATATCAACAGGCTGGTTACTACATATAAATGGTCTTCATAAATTATATAAGAAGCATGTGCACCCTTGTAGGTAATATCAGTATTAACTTGTAACAATTGTACAAAACTAAAAAAGAGTGTGGTTTTCATCTGTCAACCCAGGATCGTTGTCATGTAGCCAAAGACTAGAGCTGTTACTTCATATTTGTTACTTTTTATCCACTTTTGCCAGTATTGAACTCAGTGGTTAACCAGACCACTTACCAAACAGTATGTACTGCCGAATAATATTTGTATAATTATTGTTGATTTATTTGTTTATTGAAAAAGTCAAATGTATGCACTGAGATTTTCTATGTATTGTTTGCATTATAAATGTATTTTAATATTAACCAAGCATAAATAAAGATCTATATATTTATACATAACAACACATTGTTGGATTGACGTACTTTTTATGATTAAAGCGAATTTAACATAAGATGTCAACATTATTAAATACACCACAATCTTCTGTAAGGTCCATATATAACTAAAGCTGCAAAAACAGCCTGTTTTGATTTTCTTTTACATATATACATCTACAGCGGTTTAGCTCTGCCCATTCTTGCTGAAGTTTTGAGGAGTGTTACAGCCCAGATGAGGCACAATCTGGCACAGTCAGTCTATATATATAGACTGACTGTGTCTATATATATAGTATATATATATATATAATACTATACATATTAAGAAAAAAGAGAGTTTGTTATGAAAAATAAACTATGATTTTTAGTACATAAATCCACACAAACGTCATAAGAGAACATCAAAGGAGAAAAACATAACATTAATCATAAGTAACTTATCAGTATTCTACAGCTCTGTGAAGCTTTGCTGTGAATATTTGAATAGTGCATGTTTTATGTTCCACCAATGGAAAAAAAATCCACATAATTCAATCATTGAGACATAAACAAAATCATTTAGTGTGGTTTGATGAGAAACAGTTAATTATATGCAATACATCAAGCTTACCGTACTACAGTATACTGAATCATTAGCCCTGTACTATTATACGTGTCTTATCACCAGGTTCTTGATAATGATGCACAGCCCTAGTATCTTTAACCATCTCATGTAATAGCTTTCTGTGAGGGAGCTTTTAGACACCTCATGCGTCTGTTTACTATCACCACCAGTGTCTTGCACCAAATTACTCTGAACGACTTTGTTTACGTCTTAATGGTTAAATTATGCAGATCTGGCAGATTGTTTTCATTTCTACTGGAATACTAAGAACATATACTGGACACTGTGTCACTGCCAAAGAGCATTCTGAATCATACTCTTAAGTTTGTAGTATTATTTCCAGTCTGAGAGATGTTCAGGTCATGTGTCATCAGCGTGTGCCCTTCCTCCTGCTCCTTAGCCATGGAGACATGCTTCCTGAGCGGGGCGAGGTGTCGGCAGTCTGTCTGTCACCAGTACAATACCTCTGCCAGTGGGAAAGGAAGGCTCTCTTAATTATTACTGTCCCAAAACAGGGCTTCCTATGAGACTACAGTGCCCGTCCAGCAATGATACTGGGTGTGCCCAAGAGGATTTTGTGTATTTACAAGAAATGTGGCATCATAGTTACCGCAGACTTACCTAACTGAGTGGTGTAAGTTACACCCCACTAGAGGACATCTAAGATGTAAACTGATTCAGGAAAATGAATCGCAAACAAATAGGGGAAGGATGTTGGGGAGGTCAAGGTTCATCATATTCTGCCACACGCCCAGTCTGGATATTCACGTATACTTAGTATGTCTGTTTTTCCATACACACAGGAAGAACACAGTCTCTAGGCACTACAGCGCAAAGGAAGATTGCTTTTCTTAAGTTTGTCATCAGTATATGTACACTGTTACTATGTACACTGTTACTGCCATAGTAAACCAATACAAAACAGTTACTTTAGAGTTAAGCACAACTACTACTGTCACTCAAAGCATCAGTTTTATGCTATGATTGAGAGTGTTATAATGCAATGATGAATAGAATGATTTTCTTGTTAATTTCTTTATTATTACCTAATTTATAAAACAGTAAAAACTTGTAAACAAAATATAGATTTCTTTAAACTCAATAAAATAGATAAATTAAATGACTGTGTTACAGAATTATTGTTTTACTTTATATAAAATAAAACAATGTAAATGAGTATGGCTTCTTAACTGAATGTTCCGTTCCACCTTCAATGCTACAGCCTTTTCAGGTGCCAAGGTAGAACTGAAAACTGGCTGTGAGCTGCTAAATCAGTTTCAGTACCCACATCAAATTATTTAGTCCACCAAAAAAGGAAAATAAGTTTCTTTAGCCAAATTAAGGGTGTAAATGGACATGTTTAACATCAGGAAACAGTTTAAAATGCTTATAAAATACTGCAGTTTTTAGAAAGTAAGACTTTTCCTATCATGATAGCATCACTTTTTTGATCATTCCACAAACTTCCCATTCTTATGTTACCTGTGTGCCAACTTTTTGGGAACTGATGCAGGCAACAGATGAATGAATGTACTGTTTCTCGGTACAAAGAACACAGAGAATATGCATGTATTCCTGGGAAAAATGATCTTTCCAAGTTACCTTTCAAAAATAAACTTCCAAGAACACAACAATGGAGAACACAAAAAAGGAGAACACAAAAATGGAGAAGTTGACTGAATATTACTTGATACCTGATACCTCTTCCTGATAAATGTTTGAACGAACATTCATATCAGGTGTTGTCTGAGGATAGAATTAACAAGTGCATTGCCTCTTTATTTACAGTTACTGGTCATAGTCACCTTCTCTTAAACATTCTAACGGTGTCACAGTAAGTTATTAAAATCTGAGTTCATGCTGGCAAATCACCAATTGATGCATCCTCTGTATTTGGGTCAGATCACGAACATTTCCGGCTATTTTAACTGTTCTCTGTACTTGCATCCTTCAATACTGGAACTGACCTTGGACACTGGAGGATGACGTCAAGCAAGTCTATGAGAATGCAAGAACTACTAAGACAGCAGACTAAGAAACACCCTGAATGTTTCTAGAAATGAAGTTACTACGCTAAGCTCCTCCACATTTCCTTCTAACACTGACTGACAAATGGAAATTTTTATCAATAAACAAGCCTTTAAGAAGCTTATGGGTTTCAGCACAACTTGATCAAGTGCTTGCGTATAGTATGATATGTTGTATGAGTAACTATGCTTAAGAACCGAAAACAATGCAGTGAGAGTGGCTTCAACAACAATAGAAAATGGATATGTATATATAAACTTACATACATGTTTTTAAAGTGCTGTGCCAAAGTCTTTAGGCACCTGTAGTTGGACAATAACTGAGGTTTTTGAGGAAACATATTTTATAAAACATCATAATCTATTAAGTATATTTGGGATTGCATGTATTTGTAAGACTGCATTAGTGGTTTGTCTGAAATACATTGATTAGTCCATTGGTATATTGCATGTACAAATAATGCTGGTCATCCATGAGAAGAGGTTTGGAAATGGTTAAACAAAAACACTGATATACCTAAAATCACTTATTGTATTGTCATTTGTACTTGTACTTTGTACTAATATTAGTGTTAAATAAATACCTACTAACCAGATAAAGAGCTTTTTAAATATTATGTTTTCAGATGCACAGTACTGTGTATGGACCTTTCCACGGTAAATATATATAACAAAAAAATCAACTAATTGCCCAAAAGAAATCGTTACACCCTGAAGAAAGTGTTGGATTGCAGTACTATTAGGAAGGAAGATAAAAGTTACCAGGAACAATAAATTATGAAATATTTAGACGGCTATGGGCAATATTTATTGAGCTACACATACAGAAGTAGTAACTCTCAGTATGGTGTTGCTAACGCAACATGTCAGATCTCTTGGCATGGAGTTGTAGAGATTCCAAATGGTAAAAATGCTTTAAAGATCTTTTTGTTTTCTTTTGAAGTAAATTTGAGAGATTTACATTTATCACAGTTTCAGCACACACAAAAAAATGTTTTAATGTTTAAGTAAGTTTTAGATGTGCACACCTGTTTGCTAGTCATTTACGTATAGGGTCATTCAGAGTTGAACGATTTTAACCTAAAGTCCCAGACAGTTAAAAGTTTCATTTCAGTAAACTGATCCATACTGTATCGCCAAGAATATAGGCTATATTTGAAGGGAATATACTGTAGCTCTTAGTGCTCATTATGACAAAACTTTATCCAATGTCAAACAAGGAGGCGTATAGTATAATAATTTCCTTAATTTGATGAAGCAAATAGAACTCAGTTTTGCAAATAGAACTCAGTGGAGCAAGCAGTTGGGTTATTCTATATAATCGCAAATACATTGTTCTGCTTTTGAGCTGCCACTCACCCAGAACTTTATAACACAATGGAGTCTGCAGAAGTGTTCCACAAGAAAAACATCCCGCATCTAATTAAAGTCGCTCGCCAATTGGGATATGTTATTGTTTCTCTGCCGCAACAATTGAATGTATGTAAATCCCTATGTTGCTGCTTCCATGCTTCTTCCCAAGGAAAACACAGCCCCCAGTGGCAGGATGCTCTATTAATCACTAAAGCAGAGGGGGTGCACCACGGTACACCAGAGAGTAACAATAAGCCTAATCAAATACAAAACACCTTGAAGCTAAAAATTCTGCCCTTACTAGTGCAGCCCCCCTCCCTCAAACTCTATAACGGCTATTAATGGACTTGTATTCCCATCACACTACCGGCCACAATCCAGGGTCCTTTTAAATGAGTGCACGTCCGCGCCTCTCACCGAGAGTCAGAACAATGGGACGAATGTAGTCACAGAGATCAGTCATATTTATCCCACCTTTAATGAGCAAGAAGGCAACAGAGACCAAAATGCTCTGTCTACTCCCAGGACCTGGGACAGAAATGTATGTCCATATCCAAAAACAATCCATGTAATCCCCACACAATTCCACGAATCCGAGCAAGCCATTAAATCGATTGAATGTTTCCTGTGCATTTATTTTTATTGCACTGAGTTACTTACAAAGAACTATGGAAAGCAAGCAGAAACAGCAATTCCACGGTTTATAGCACATCATGTGAAAAAACTTAGTGAGGCCTTTTTTTGCACTTGACACTTAAGGCCAGATTTATACTGCCACTAAAAACAAAATGGGATTACTACCATTCAAGTATTATGTATGGCAGTGAGAGACAACCACAAATGTTGCCCCAGCTCAGTCTGAGTCGCTGTTTACAAGCACAGCTGAGGCGGGTCTGCGGCCATGGACGACAGGAAGCTCTGCAGCTTCATCGCTTTTGCTGTCAGTGGGGTCCAAACACTGAGTTTGAGCCAGTATGTCCAGGCCTTGGTAAGCTACACCACCCCAAAAAGACAAAGAACAGTAACTATGTTAAGAGTGTAACTCAGAAAAACAAAGCCTCAAAGTCCTGTGGCTGAACATATGTGGGAAAATGCCTTGGTATCTGCAGTCTCTGGACTAGTGGCCATTCCTCCTAGATTCTCTTTTATTTTCTCTTTTATTGCTTCACATAAATCTGTTATGAGATTAAGAAGGAAACCGTTGGCTTTCTGTGTGTGAAATTTTGTTAGCAGATTTCTGTAGTTACCTGATTTTTTAAATGGTCATCTCAACAGCAAGCTTCTCAGTCTATGCATGTGCAAAAACAGCAACTGTGAAATGACAACAAACGCTTTTGGGACAATCGACCTGGGTGATGAATTTTACATATTCTTTATCTTCTAGATGTTTATATTTTTAGGTAAAGAGACTTGAGCTACATAATGAATTGTGAGTTTTCTATTTCATTTTGGCTGAATCATATCTTCTTCTGTAAATTCTGTGGTTGGTGTAGCTCAGCAGATAACACCGCTACACGTTAGGGAGCCACCGCCACACCTGGGAGACTGGGGTTCGAATCCTGGTCTGGGTGACTATGCTGTGCTACACCAATAAGAGTTTTTGTGCAAGACTCCTAACACTACATTGGCCCACCTGTAATATGATTAACCTTGTAAGTCGCTCTGGATAAGAGCGTCAGCTAAATGCCGTAAATGTGAATTTTTGAGTGGCCACCAAACAGTACTCCAATTATTTCCTGAGCCATTCCCCATTATTTGGCCTTCGAAGTATAAACAAATTACTTTTCTTACAAATTACAAATCTTCTTTTAATATTGAGTGGGTGTAAACACTTGTCTGCCACGAGCTACCTGTGTTGTGTTGCCAGTGAGCCACGAGGGGTTAAAGAGGAGGGATGGGAACCTCCCACTGTAAAAACAATGTATGTCTCTATTAAGATGGCCATCCTGAGATAAATCAGAGAGAGAACTGTGAATTAAAAAAAAATGCTATATGTGTTAGTATTCTTGCTTATACAATCCAGGTTCCTTTTGTATTGTAAACATATTCCACAGGATTTCTGATGAACAAAAACCAATGGAAATGACCTTCATACCTTTGCCTGGGAGTGTACTTCTAACCATAAAGGTGCTACAAAAGGTGTGATGCCAGAGAGGAACCAGTTTTAGTTCAATTCAAGAAAGAACTCTTGAAAGAAATATGTCTGTTGTGAAATGTGCTTTACAATATAAACATCCTCTTTGAAGAAGCTCTATACCAATTAAAGAGAACTGTACATTGTGAAGTCTAACACTATTTCAGTGCCTTTAGACAACATACATAAAAGACATAAAAGAGCGGCTGCTGAAGAAGGAATTGGCCTCTAATAAAAGCCTACAGCACCACAAGATGGAACTAGACAGATCTTGGGTGTGTTTAAGACTACAGCCCACCACAAACATATGTTTGTCTTCTTATATAGCCTCATCCTCTTCAAAATGCATTACAAGAGTCATTTCTGATTTTTCCCCCATGCTTCATTTAGGTCTCTGAACTCCTTGTTATTTGCCTAAGTGCACTAGTGTAATGGACTATTCCACTCAACAGAAAATACATAGAAATACATGCAGAAGCTCCCAACCCCATAGCAGATATGTCAAAACATGGGTGTTCGGGTTTTCGAGTTTCTATAAGTCAGTCTTATTGATATTGGTGCAGCTTTAGGAAGGCTAACAACCTGTGATGAAGGTTCGCTTTTTAATATTAAGAGATTTTAGTGTATCAAATTTATACTGGATAACCCAGAGACTTACATCTAATGCAAAAAAACATGCTTACTAGGGGCTGATAGTAAAGAGAAGACATGAGCTAAACAACAATGTGCAGTCTGTGTCCACTGTCTAGCATCTTACAGTAGAATTTTCACAAGCATTCACCTGAAAGTGTAACACATCAGCTTTTTGTACTCATACTTTTAGCAGTAGAGAATTATTATGTGTCTGTTAAACTAAAAAGTGCTCCAGTGTCATTTCTGCTATAAGTAGAATATTTAGCTGCTTAAGGCCCCCAAGCCAGAGGGGAGTCATTTTTTCACAGTCATAATATTTACATACAAATATAACAGTCATATTGTCATGTAAAATGAATTTGAGAGTGTATGTTGTTTAAAACAGGGTTTCTCAACCTATTGGCCAGGGACCACCAGTGGGCTGTAAAGCACCCTTTAGGGGGAGCCGGTAGTTTGTTGTGGACTGGTAAAGTCACTTTGTGAGAAAAAACTGATTATCATCACAGTCTACACATAGCTTTTACATCCCTGTATTTTTCCTTTACCCCTAATTTAACATAGCTCTATTTTTTTTTTATTTTGGTTACAGCGATTGAACTAAAATGGATGATCTCATCTTTATCAGGGTCTTATTCTTAAATGTTCAGAGTGTCAGACAACTAGTTAAAACATCCAGTTTTGCCATGGGCCGCTAAGCTGTGTAGTCTTAAACAGGCAGGCCTCTGGTCAGAACCCCTGGTTTAGACCAACCCCAAATATTTACAAATGATTAAGATTTTTTTCCAGTCTCTCAAATTGGCCTGGGAGGAGTTACATTTTAAAACAAGGTCGCCCTCTTGCGACCGATAGCCATCACTGCAGGTCTGAGGTTTGATCTTCAGTTTCAGGACGTTTCGGATATTTTCGTAACTCTAACCGGTCCCTTTTTCAAAGACTGCGTTAAAAAGCAGAAATAATGGACATTTAAATAACCAGGAATAAATGATGAGGGACAAAACAATGCGACATTACAGACACTGGACAACACGTGTTCCTCAACCGCTCGGTCATTCCCCCGAACTTTTCCAATATGACAGACCACCAGAGGTCCCTCTTGCTGCGCTTTGCTGCAGTGAGTCTGCAAAGTGACATCTGGATAAGCACATCTGTACAGCCACAGATGAAGCCAGTTACAGCCACTTATGTCATATTTTAGTCAGTACATATGGTTTTCTGAAGGCTGGTAGACAGTGAGAGAGGGAGAGAGAGAGAGAGAGTCATTTAATCTCAGGAGAGTTGCTGGTTACTTTGTTCAGTCTCTGTACATTCTGGATAGAAAACCTCATATCGGCTGGTAACAGTGAATATATGCTCTGTACATGATTGACACACATCCAGGAAAAGTAACGGCTCATCAGCACATCATCATGAAGCTCTCGACTGTCTGAATGTTGAAGCTATATCAGCAATAAAGTGTGCGGTTTGTGGCTTTGGGGCTTTACTGGCACGTTAAGCGAGCCTGAGTGGTGCCCTCTCTCTGCACCTCAGCCTGCACGGTAAACAGGTGTAGCTGAACCGTGCTGATGCCCTGTTAATGCACTCTAACGGCTGTTGAACGGACGCTCACACGCACAGAGCGAGAAACACGGTGCTTTGACTTTACATGTTTCAAAAGTGTCGGAACGAGACACGTGATGAAAACAGGTGATCACATCATCACAGGCATCTTCCTCTGGTGAGTGTTATGTTGATGTACATCATGGCTGATATGATGGTTGGTACTTGTGAGAGATGTGAGATGTGTACGGATGCAGTGATCTGTGCTCTGGGTGATGTTCAGAGCTGTCAGACAGTGAAAGCAGCAGCGTGCAGTGAGATTTGCGAACCACTCGTTAAAGCTCCGGAGAGCCCGCCCGCCACAGAGCCGCTCTTCACTCCGGCCTGATGGACGATCAGTCCTCAAACCGGAATTAACTGTGAAGTGTGACCAGTCCGAGTGTGGAGGTGTGAAGAGCGAGAGAGAGAGAGAAAGAAAGAGAGAGCTTAACATGCTTCACACCTCGTGCAGTCGAACAGCGCCAACAAACTCGCGCCACTCTGAAGGCGACAGTGCGGCATGTAGACTTCACACAAGGGCCTTTCCCATCTCCACACACCAACACCACACCATTAACAGAGGATAATAATAATAATAATAATAATAATAATAATAATAATAATAATAATAATAATAATAATAATAATAATAATAATGTGTTTAATTAATATGAGATTAATACCTACTATTCATAATGGTAATGTTATTAATCTATTAATAATTTGCACTGCATTTTTATGCAACAGTTTAGTTTAGATTATTAATATTTATATTAGTGTTTTTTATAATAATAACAATAATAATACATATATTTTCATTTTTATACATAATTATGTTATTACTATTGTTTATTATCTCTGTTGTAGTTTGGTTTTGTAATAGTTTATAGTCTGCTAGAGTCCAGTTGAAAACTTGCGCTTATGCAAACTCACTGCTTAACTCACTAAATGTGAGTGTGTCCGATCTAGAGATGAGGTTCAGTGTGTGTGTGTGTGTGTGTGTGTGTGTGTGCGTCTCATTGGCCGTCATTTGAATGCAAATCCGCGGGTTTGAAGTCTCGGCTGACGTCAGGAAGGCCCTGTTATACCTACACCAGCAGCACCTTGTCAACACACTCACATCATGTTTGATTGAAGCACGTCACGGACTTTACACCGCTTGACCGAGTTGGAGATCTTCTCTGGACTACCACACTCAACTCAACTCATTTTACCACGAAAAACAAACACACAGCCCCACAGGGCCTGCTCGGTGTTCTGTGGTGATTCTGAGCAGTTTATCCCGCATGGTGCGTGGCTAACATGTCGTCTTAAAGCTTTCTGTTTTTTGTTTTTCGTTTTTTCCTGCGCATCATGTATGTTGGATATCTGTTGGATAAAGAGGGCAACATGTATCACCAAGGACCTGTACGACGATCCGGCATCAACCTCCCGCCTCAGAACTTCGTGTCCACCCCGCAGTACTCTGACTTTAGCGGATACCACCATGTGTCCGGTGTGGATCCTCACGCGCAGGCAGCGGGGCCCTGGGCCGCTCCGTACGGGGCGCCGAGAGAGGACTGGGGGGCCTACAGCCTCGGACCCCCAAACACCATCTCGACGCCAATGAGCAACACTTCTCCCGGACAAGTTTCTTACTGCTCGCCCGAATACCCGCCCATGCACAACCCGGCGTCCGCCGTGCTCCCTCCGCCGCAGGACAACATCTCAGTACCGCCGCTGTCCCCGGACAGAGAGCGGCGCAACTCCTATCAGTGGATGAGCAAAACCGTGCAGTCCTCTTCTACCGGTACGTTCACAGCCACCGCACTTACTGCATCTGCTCTGCTGGGTCAAGAGGGCACGGAGTAATAGTCTAAGCAGGATCCAGCCCTGCATTCCAGATTAAACATCGGCCTAACCACTAGACAGTGTACCGCACGTTACAGCTCAGTCTTTCGTTTACTATCATTATTATCGTGCACTTTTCGTTAAGCCAAACTTCCAGACTGAGTGTAAAAGTGCACTTAGCAATACAGCTAATCATTGTGTATCTTTTGGCGCTGTACACTGAGTTTCTTTATTTAGGAATTGTTGGGCTTCATTAGAGCCACACAGGGGACTAAACAGCGCTTTCATTTCGGCAGAGACTTATTTTTAAGTTGTTTAAATTGCACGTTCGTTTGAAAGGAGTTCTGCGTGAAACTGGCTGGAAGGCAGCTGCAGCTGTATTATTGTAGTGAAGTTGTTTCTGGTGGAGGGACTGTAGCAAATGTACTCGATGGCAAATGTGCGCAGAGGCAGGTGGAGGTGTGGGGAAGTGGCGCCAGGGCCGCTTGTAATGCTAATGCGCTCTGGTGAAGGAGATGGGAGCTCCGCGTTTTTCCTGTTACATTGTCTCAGCTTCTCTCTGATTTTCGGGGTTATCTGTCATATTCAGGCGGCGGCTCCTTTCAACACCTCTCTCCACTTTGATATGCAGCAGTGCGTCTTCCTCTCGGCCTCTCCTAGAAAGCAGGAGTGAGGGATTTCACAGCAAATAAAAAAAAAGCTCGGCACATGTTAAAACAACACAGCAGCTCTGCAGCTCCGGGGAAAATACTTACAACAGGGCTTACACTGCAAACTACAGGGTTAAAGTCAGTAACACAAATACATATGGGAATGTGACCCGGCGTTTAGGTAGAGACTGTGAAGCATATATGGGTTATATTTTTTACTGATTTATTAAGGGTGTCAAGTCAGTACATTTCATAGCCTCAGCTAATAATAATAATAATAATAATAATAATAATAATAATAATAATAATAATAACTTTACCCTTGTATTCATTGATTAGCTTCTGTGTAACAATAGTTATTAAGTGAAAGTGGTAAGATGGTCAAACAGGAGCAGCCTGCTCTCAGGGAAAGACTCCTTGATGGGATCCTCCTTGTAAAGCCTTTTAACTCTTGTGTTGCCTCTTAACACTTGAAAGGCGTTTAGCTAAGATCTCTGTGCCTCTTTGTTCTGCAGTTTGTAGAAAAACGTGCCGTAAAAGAAGATCAGAGGCGCGATTTACATGTCTAGATCCAGACAGATAAAATCTTCCTCAGGGCCTTTGGCTCTCATCACATCGATCTCATGCTTTTCCAGACTCGTTTAGTCCATTGCAGAAAGCATTTAGTCTAAATTAGTCATATAACAGCAGAGTAGAATTGTATGTCATTAATTCGAACACAAATTGTGAAATGGTGAGATTCATCTACGTATACATTCATTGCACTACTAATCACCGTGTGAATATCCTTACTGTCTCGTTCCCTTTGTTCACAACTCTTTATATCTCTGCAGGTAAAACGAGAACAAAGGAGAAATACCGAGTGGTGTACACAGACCACCAAAGACTGGAGCTGGAAAAGGAGTTTCACTTTAATCGTTACATCACCATCAGAAGAAAGTCTGAGCTGGCGGTCAATCTGGGTCTTTCAGAGAGACAGGTAAGCCCACCCCTGAACCCCCAGCTCTTTACCGCACGTACACCTGCAGCTGTACAGAGCCCCTCTAATCTTTTCTCTCTTTTTTCTTTCTTTACAGGTAAAAATCTGGTTTCAGAACCGCCGAGCCAAAGAGCGGAAGTTAATCAAGAAGAAGATGGGTCAGTCAGACGGCAGCGGCGGCTCGGTGCACAGTGACCCCGGCTCGGTCAGTCCTCTCCCTGTGCCCAGCTCTCTGAGCCCCTCAGAAATACACAACTCCCTGTACCCCCCACCCGGAATGAACACCTTACCGTCCATGAGGAACATACAGCAGGTCACCGTCACTCAGTGAACTCGAACTTGGTGAAGGCCCACCTTTAAAACTGAGCACTCCGACACGCTGAGAGAGGACCACAGAGCCGCACACAGCGGACAGATGGATTATTAAGAAAGTAAAAATAACCAAAAACAAATCAGCCCTGGATGAGCCGTCCTGAGGCGCGTGTTGTGGATTACAACAGAGAAGAATCACGCTTTTAAACTGCAAAGAAAAAAAAGACACTGCTGGAGGCTCTTCACATATTGTTTTAAATAGAATAGTTTTTAAATTTAAACGGAAAAAAAGAAAAATACCAAAAAAACACACTGTTCGTCTGGTCCAAAGGCTAAATATTCTAATGGTTTGTTTGTGATTTTATCTTTTAAGATATAAATATCTTTTTCTGTATGTGGTGAGTGTATAAGATTTGTAAATAAATGACTCAGGCCTTAAGATGTTTCTCCAAAATCCATGATGATCATTACAGTGGAAAACCCTTTATTTTCACTTCGCATTTCGACATCTCTTCATAGCTGCACATTTTCGTTCACGGACAAGTAGACCTGATTTGGAGAAAACGTGTGAAACCAAAGTCGTGTAAATAAAATGTTTTTGAAAATAAGATCTCGTTTGATCATGTCTTTCTATCCACTAAAACAAGAGAGGCATAATACACGTATGTGTCTGTCTGTGTGTGTGTGTGTGTGTGCCAGGCAGGCTAAATATCTATTAGCATTATATAGGCTGTTCTCATATTAATCAAGCAGCTGATTTGGCCCAGCCAAAAATTGTCCACTGCTGTTAACGGCTGCTCAGGAACGGTATTCGATTATTTCGTAGAAGTTAAATCCAAAATAAACCCCAAAGATTTTCATTATTGACTAGACTTTGCAGTGACAGTAAAAGTAAATACTTGGCTACATCTAGAACGAATGCAATTGGTCTCTGTTTAAAAGAATTTTGAATCATGATCACAACTAGATATGTGTTAATATGTTTATATGTCCCTTATTACAAAATAGCTCTAACGGACTATAGTTACAAATGGCGAATTAAACCCGGTCTTAATAACCCCTTCATTCTGCTTCTTAGCCAACCTTTAAAGAAATAAAGCTGAACCTTCTGTATGCCCAGACTCCAACCCAGACATAGCAGTAAACCAGGCCAGGATTACTTCTGAAAGGTAAAAATACAATTTAGTCACAAATGGTTTGATTTCTTTTTATATTATGGGGTGCAAACATAGCCATTTTATTTACTATACGAGCACCAAAGAACATCTATCTTCTATTTATAGCATACCGCTAATACTGGTAAAACAGAAGGACATTTGAACACCCTTTCTTTGCCTTACGGTGTCTGCATGTATCTATGGTATTGGTCTGGTGCTGGTTTAGCTGGTTACCCAGTATGGTCATGCTAGATAACGAGCATACCAGAATCAAAACACACCCTATGCTGATTTTGCTGATGAGCAGCATATTCACTCCTATTGCTGCTGGCCAGCATACCAGCAACAAAACACAATATATGCTGGTGACTAGCAGTTTTGGCAGAGATGGTATTTAAAAAGGGGTTTAAGACAAAATATAAACAAAACCGTAGCAAAATGTCATGAGGGTGAGAGGTGGGTTATTGCTGTTATATCACCTTTTAGGTTAGGGTATAGCTTTACCTGTAGCCTATATAGCAAAACAACTCATTTAATTTTCATTTCCTCCTCCCTGAAGGATAATTTCAGGAACGATATCACAGGCCAATTAAACCTTGTTCTGTGTCTTTAAGTGTTACAGCACGTTGAACACTCCCTCTTTCTCCTGGACGTGAAGGTTGTGGCCCGAGCTCTTTTTCCCGCCTCTCGTTTTTGCCTTCTCTGTGCACACGCTCGCTCTGACGTCACTCACGCACAGTCAGAAACGTCATGAGCGTCTTACTGCCCAACATGGCGGACTTTGATACCATTTATGAGTTAGAAGAGGAAGACGAGCGGATAGTGAGTGAAGAGCACCTCGCCAGATACTGTCCCGAGCCCGTGGTAATGCGAGGGGCCGGGCACATCACAGTGTAAGCGTCCCGGTGCTGTAGCGCTGTCGCTATATGCCGCTTTCTCAGTCCTGCCGAGGTAGCCTCCGTGCTAGCCTAGCGCTCAGTGTGCTGAGTGTTTTTCTTCGCTCGCAGCTGCTATCAGAATACATGTAGGCCGAGCCTTTCATAGCGCATTTCTTGTTTACGGCATTAATTTTAGACAGACTAGACGACCACCCTTCACCACTGACTGAGAGGATAGCCGTGTTTTTCGTGGTCGGGTGTTCGTCCACTTTGCTCATAGTGGAGATTGAACATAGACAGCAGTATCACGTGCATAAAGTATGGTATTGAACTCGACAAATGGTGTTCAAACTCCCTTTCTGTGGCAAGTGAGAGACTCGAGCCTTTGTGTTATCACTGTGTAAAATGCGTATTGTTTCTGTAACTCAGTTTAGTATCTGTACCATTAGCAAACTCTGTATTTTCCTTCTTTGCGGCGTTGTTTACAGTAGGAGCCGAAATGTACGGTACGGTTTGGTAACTAGGCAACCCGCTGTCGTTACATAATTCCTTTCTTTACGGCAACACGTTTTAGTTTAGATCAGATGAGTCATTTAGGTCTTAATAAAACTGAACATTTGTGATATAAGCAACTTTAGTAACAGCTTTAATTTGCAATAGCTGAATTGTGGGATTTTGTAAAACAAATATGCTGCGTTCTTCGTCCATACATCCTTTAAACACCCTAAATGGCAGCTGTGTTTGTTATAATCAGTTGTTCTGTAGGCTACAAATTCTGAGACCCTTTTCAAAATAAGTATAAAGTTAAGCAACCCACTAGGATTTATCTTAAAAAAAAAAAAAACTATTTTGTTGCCTGCTTATAGTTCTACAGAAGCACCTAATTTAACAAGCCATTTTTGTGTTTATAGGTTCGGACTAAGCAACAAATTTGACACCGAATTCCCCTCCGTTCTTACAGGAAAGGTACCAATTTTTACGTCTTGTTCATATGTGATTCTTAAAAGCCATTTAACCATCTCCTAAAACTGAGACCAAGAATGGGGTGTTTCAGTAAGTGCACCACAGTGCATCTAACGCACACTGAATGTACTGATGCAGGTTTCTGTCAATAAGTAAGCCACGTAAGGGCCTTTCTGGCCAGGATCCTGGTGCTGGGAGGACACTGCTCCAGGTGACGAAATAATGAAATAAAGACTGCACCATGCACAAGAAAGGAAAGCTTCCTGGGTCGGACGCAGAAACACAAAAAGGTTGCAGGGGGAAGAGCAGGCTGAGGGAAGTGTGGGGCAATAAAATGTATCTCCAGTATTGTGACCCAGGGTGACATGTGATGGATGAGGTCAGGATTATGATGACTGAAGGGTGCAGATCAGGCCTGCTGGGCTTTATTCCGAGCTCTTTCACTGTTTGCAAAGAGACCTTTGCATCCTGTCATAAAAGATTACGACCCCAGTTTTATGGTGTACATACCCAGAAAGGAATGAGCAACCATTCATGTTGTTTGGACGGCACAGCCACAGGCCATGGTCTTATCTCTTCTTTTTGTCCTCCCTTTACCCTGAAAGTCCTGGAGCTTGGTTGGCAAGTTAGAAGCTTGCAATTAGGAGATCTCTTCTGATTAGTAGAGAGCATCTGCACAGATTGTGCAGGATTCTTTTTCTTTTAGTGTTTTTTATATCAGTGAATGTTAATGGTTGTCCTTTTGCATTGTTTTTTTTTTTTTTTTTTTTTGGTACAGTTTATGTTATCTATAAGAAAATAACATATGGTCATGTATTATCATTAGACTTCTCTTTTCCTAATGTTTTTTGCTTGACCCAGGTTGCTCCAGAAGAGTTTAAAACAAGTATCAGCCGAGTGAATGCTTGCCTGAAAAAGAACCTACCTATCAATGTGAAGTGGTTGCTCTGCGGCTGCCTGTGCTGTTGCTGTACTGTGGGCTGCAGTCTATGGCCCGTCATATGCCTCAACAAGAGGGTGAGACCTTCTGTAAATCAACATTGTCTGTTGTTAACTAGCCTTAAACAGACCACTAGTATTGCCTTTGGTTTTGAAGTCAATAACAACCTGTCCAATTAGTGATAGTGTGAAATTGACGCATTAAACCAGGTTATTTAAAAGATATTGTGTGGAAAGTTTGGTATTCCATGCCAGGTTATTGGCTATAACGTGCTACTTACGAGCTGCTTAAATAATGGCTTCAGTCTATAAATGTCTCTGTAGCTTCAATGGCGGGTGTTTTATTGGCATTTGCTAAGCACCTGTTTGAAGGTTTTGATGGGGTGATTATTGGCACCTTTAAACTCTCTGTGTGTTCCTCCCTGCTGCAGACACGAAGATCTATTCAAAAATTGTTAGAATGGGAAAACAACCGATTATACCACAAGGTAAGCAAAACTGAACATTGATGACACTTGGACTGGGCAGTTATAGCAAAGATTCTATAGGATATAGTAAAGTGTTTAGGTTGAATGATGAGTGTTAAAACACTCTCCTTTGTAGCCTTTTTTTTTTGTTTGGCTGATCTTCTGTTAGAGTGCAGAGGTTAACCAGACTGCGCAGTCATAAAAAAGTGTCTCAAACCCGTGACCGTGACCAGACAGTAGTTGGACAGACTTTGTGTGCTGTGCTCAAAGGAAATGTCTTAAAGCACTCAGTAATTTGACCCCAGCGAACCTGCATGTGTAGTGTTTGCCTGCATGTTTCAAAGGTTTGTGTATAGGCAACAGATCCCACTCCATTTAATAACATCAACTTTTCATTTCTTGTCAGCTGGGACTACACTGGAAACTCAGCAAAAGAAAATGTGAAAGTAATAACATGATGGAATATGTAAGTCATTTGGATACTTTTCTCTTTTATCATCAATTTATAACCATAATATTGATATTTTTGCTAAACACAATAGAAATGGCAAAGTCTTAGTAATGTCTTGAATCCATAAAACAGTCCATAAAACATTTCAACAGACATTCAAATGTTTATTTAATACCTCATCAGTGTTACAACAAATGTTCTTCTTAGCTATGCTATTTTTCTTTATTCTTGCAGGTGATTCTTATAGAATTCTTACCCAAATATCCTATATTCAGACCTGACTGAGAGGACTGCTGGGGGTTGCTGGTGAAAGGCTGCTCACTCCTCTTCTTAGTGCCTTGTATATATGTTGGATTGAGGGTCTTCACAGGTGTCTTTAGGTCACCCCTTCTTCTCCGAGTACCTTGTACAGTAGACTTTGCAACACTGTCACTTTGCTTTAGAGCAGATTTTGCACATTTCCTGATGTAGTAGAAACGCTCCTGTGAAATGCACTCAGATGTTTTTGTTTAAAAAAAAAAAAAACAATGACAGCAACAACAAAAAAATGACAATACTGTTTAAAAGTGCATTTACCCCAAAGAGCCATCTGTTCCTCCCCACCTCCTACATGTGATATTGTTGGTAAAAACAAGGCACCTGAAGGTGTGTACTTGCCTTATGTTAAAAATCAACCTTTTTTAAATTGGAGGTGCACGTGTGGGTCACAGAAATGCGTGAAATGTTTTGTAATTTTAAGTGTTTCGGGGTAGGATATTTTAAAGTAGCTGTAATATTTGTTGGCACGGTAGTTTTCCGTGCTCTTTGGTGATTCCCCTCTATACAGGGAAAGGTTAAAAAACTGACCAGTAAATATCATTTTTGGGCAAGATGTACAGCGTGGTATGCCATGTTTACATGATTTAGCTGGTGATTAGTTTTCCGCCAATATTATTATTGTAACATAGTTTGTTTATAAACTGCGTCTCTGTAACTTTCCAATTTGTATGGACCCGTTTACCTAGTAAGCCATAAAATGTATGTACAACATGCCAGTCAAGTTAGGGCTGAAAAATTGCACTTGAGCACAAGTGGACATCAGGCTTTCGGTTGATTGTCCGTAAGGGTTTTTTTTTTTTTTAACATTTGTGTACTGACAGGACAAGATTGGTTTGTTAAAAATGATTTGCCAATTAAAATTTGTCAAGAGCATTGTCATTGTCGTTTTAAAGTGGAATTCATCTGTTTTATTTATAACGGATATATTATTGTTGGGAGCACTGTACCAACTTTCCTCTGGCTTTGTTACTTTTCACAATGTAGCTTTATTGTCAGCTGTTTCTTAATTAACGTCCACTGATACTCTGTTACAAGTACAGCAAGGTCAAATCCAGATGTGTTGTGTTTTTTTTTTTTTCTTATGGATCTTGGTTTCCCATCTTGTTGCAAATTGCTTGTTTTGTGTCCCAGTTCTGTTCTTTTCCCTAACTTGTAGTCTCCCTGCTGCATTAGAGTGCCTCTGGAACTGTGGATAAAGTTTGGAGAGAGCAGTGTTTGAGAAACATGTATACTTTGCCTAATCATGTGGGGAGAGAGAATTCATCTCTCAGTATTGGTCCTATTACAGAGTACCTGTAAATGTTTGTCTTTACCTAATTCTATGGAAAGCATAAATAAATTCCTGATTATGATTTCTTTCTATAATTGTCCTCTTTGCAAAGTGTCATTTCAGCTTGTGGTAACTGACATTCTGACATAAGTAAGCATGCAGTACAAGACGCTAAGTAGTTCAGGGCATTTTCTGTATTTCCTTAAATGCAAACAAGTTACACAAGTAAAATAGTAACTCATATAAGTGTAAGCTTGTGTAAAAATCGACGTACTTGTAGAGCATCTTTAGGTAGAACTGAGGGTTCACCTATATAACATCTTTTGCTGTCTGTACTGAATTGTTGATTCTGCAAAATTATTAAGATGGATCTGATACTTATATGCTGTATAATTATACTGACCTGTACCTCTTGTTACATTTCCCAGTATATATGCAGTAAACACTTGTGATGCATAAATGGGGAAAGCAGAAGGTTTTAAAAGTGTTTAGTGTTTCTCTTGTGGGAACTTCGAAGCCCATAGAGTCAAATAAGCCATTCATTTTCAGTATAAGTGTAACAAGTGGTTGGTATATGGGTTTGAGATGTTAAGAACACGCTTAGCTCTGCATGTGGTGTTCACATTTTTATAGCTGCATGAGTCTGTCCCTAACGTTGTGGTGTTGTTCCACAAGGGAACTGGGGATTACAGATGTGATTTAATATAGTGGTGGAAGAATTACAAGCTAAATATCAAACCTTGAGTCTCTGGCAGCCTGAAGGGGGCAGGCCAACCCACATTCAGAACAGGCTTACTGGGGTAAAATCTAACCTGTTCCTGGAAAAACATCTTCACATCGAATTTATATGCTAAATGCTAAAGTACCTATGAACAAGAGGAGTACCAAAGATGTTTGCATGTTTTATGATGTTTGCATTTTATGATGTATGATTCACATACAGGACCATCCATGTTCTTCAGATACTCACTAAATCCTTTGCATTTCGAACACCTGTCAACAGCTTCTATACATGGTATTTAACCCTACTGAGCTGCTCAACTCTCGGCCCTTTAACTTTCAAAGATCTTGCACAACATTTCACTTATAAAACTGGTTGAACCCAAATGTTCGACCAGACAGGAAGTAGTAAGGCTGACCAGCTTGGTGTTAGAGAAAAGTTTCATATTTTAAAGGAGAATTCCGTTTTTTTTTTTTTATAATTACTTGGCTAAGACCTAAACAATGAGTGATTTGATGTAAAATGTTCTAGTCTAAAGATATTTACAGAAATATATGCTGCCTAATGCCTAAAACACAATGTACAGTAGTTTTGTGAAGACTGTCACCTAAAATAGATTTCTATTATCATATCTGATATGATATTTAACTTTACCACCTGAAGAAAAAAGATGGACCATCATCAAAAACTAAAGACATGTGTAAGACAGGTACACGGGTGAAATTATAGCTGTATTTGTTTTGTAGACATGGTGGACCCTGGGTTTCATCACCAGCATGGTGAGGGGAAAAAAGATTCTCTGTTAACCATTTCAATTCACCCAACTTTGAGTGAGCAGAACTTTTGCTTTAAGAGGGATTACTATGCAACATTCAGTACTAGCGAAGTTACCCACCGCGCAACTAATAATCCGATATTCCTTTCAAGAAAAGTGCTTAAAAAAAGGGGGTTTGATCATTGTTTTATTACATGGCATTTTAATCACATAGATCTCACAGGAAGAAGCCTCTTACCACTGGCAAGCATTTAAGGCCCAGCAAAAGTGGTCTATATGCATATTCATACAATATATAAATAAAATAAATTCAGAATATCTACAGGAATTAAAAAAGTCAGAGTGAGAGATACATACCTACCCCAAACAGGTAAGGTTGAGCATATAAAAGAGTGAGAATTACTACCTGCCTACAATATCATCATAAAATATATCAGATTTTTACTACAGGTTTCCATTGCTGCAGAAATTCCACTCAAATAGGAACATACAAAAATGAAACTGAGATGAATGGGATAAGAAGGTGAAGCACTAGAATGGCATTTTTGGTACTGTGGCAGTTAAGGCAAGTTGTGTACTGATTTGTTTGTATACATATGCAAGGCACCCGAAAAATCGACACACTCAACATGCATCAAACAGAATAGGAGGCATGAACTTCTAAAAGTTCTAAAAACAGTCTAAAACAGTCACCCAATGGTTGCCATCACCCAACAGATACAAAAGTACAAGGTATACACATAACATTCTATGTGATGAAGTAACAGAAGATAATACATGTGTTGCCAACTGTGTATGACTTTGGTTATGGTCCTATCCCCTGTATTGTCAAACCTCCAGACCTAATGACTCACTGTTGACCTGTTTCACATGATTTGCCAAAGCTTATCAAAACTGTACCACTCAATAGATCAGAAAGCATGGTAGAAGCACTGTTTATGTCCTTTACTACATATGCAAAACAAAACAAATGTAGAAATTGCTGTTCCCTCTAAAAGAAAAGAAAAAAAAACATTTAGGGTATATGACAAATGTTTAGTGATCATCTCCATGTGCTTAGAAACGTCATTCTCCAAAAAGTACAGTCCAGTGAAGCTCTTTTAACACCACCACAGCAGGTGATTACGTTCTCTAGACAACGCAGAAAAAATAATGCACAAAAAACAAAATTGGGTCTTTAAACTTGGGTTCAGTGATTGTCATACTCCTGACTTGCCCCATGTGCCTTTTGCATGTGCAATTTATTCTTTGGGAAGGACATAGCAGAAACATTGAAATCCTTTTTTTTTTTTTTTAATAATTCTGTGATTACTAATTAAAGGCTTACCAACACTGCCCCTTACAATCCACTATGAGAAGACAGATTTCCAGGAGCAGGTGGGTGACCACTGCATTATCATATGGTACTGTGTATTCGATTATCATATCATATTGTGCATTGTTTAAAAAAAAATTACAACACATGCTAAAACTAATATAAAAGGAGATCACAGTCTTTAAATCAGTGTTGATTTTTGAGTGAGCAGAGTCAGATGCCAGCTGTGTGCATCAGTCCTTATACCAGGCTGCCAGGCCAGGACACCACAGTGAGTGTGACTTTATTCTTCTGCAGCTTCAGCATGGGAATCAGGGAAGAGTTGTTCATGCCCACAGTGGTGGCTCCATTCACAGCCACAATTTCATCGCCGCACCTGCAGGGAACCAGAAAGAATGCTCAATAAGTGAGGCACTTGCTCCAGAGAGACAAGCTTCAACTGAAACCATTATCTCCGCTCTTCTATATCCTTGTCCTGTGTCCTAGTATTTCTAGAAAAGTCAGCATTGGGCTTCATGAACTGGCATGAATTAGACAGAGGGCTTACTTGAGACGCCCATCAAAGTGGGCAGGAGTTCCAGGCACTATGGTTTTGATGAAGAAAGGCTGCTGGCCACGGCTCTCTTCATATCCTCCAACTATACTAAAGCCCCAGCTCTCATTGTTGGTCTTCAACAGCACAATGTCACGACACCAGTGCATGTGGCTTGAGAAGAAAAAATTCAAAGTTAAAAATAGACTCCAGCTCAGTTTAAATGTCTTCTAGAAGAAAAGGCCTTAAACCTCTGGTGTTGTTGACTTTACAGGAGAAGGTAAACATTCCTAATTTGGCAAAACTTTATCTGGACAGTGTAATATAAATACTTAAATTCAAATTCCTACTAAATTTACCTTACATCCTAACCCCAACCTGAACCTCAACATAAAACCTAAATTTAATTTAAAAAGCCCTCACGGTTTAAAGTTTTAAATCCCACCAAAAAACAACCAGGAAGGAAAGTCACTGCACATAAACATTACAATATATATAATATAAACTGTATATTATATAAATTTTTGAGGTACATGAGAACATTCTGGTTAAAAAGCCATGTATCAGGGTAATAAAGATTTATTTGTTAAGGAAAAAAAATATTAGAATAAATACTCAAATATTAAGAAAAAAGGTACAGATTTTATGTAAGTCACTGTACTCATTTAACCATCTCCGAATGTCTCCTCAGCGAAGCCCAGTTTTATGTGTAGTTATGAATAAATACCTGGTTTGGTTAATGCATACTTTATTAAATTAAATCAAGGGTCTTATTGAAGGAATTTAACCAATTCATGCAATGGGCGGGGGTTTCCAGGTTATATCTGAAACCAATCTTTAAACTAGCTCACAAAATTTATTTTTCCTTCATTTTTACCACATCCATATTTATTTGCTTCTCTTCTATGTTGTCCGCCCCCCCCAAGTAAAATACACTGCTGAGCTAAAAGCTTTTAAATAATGTCCCTGGGTGACTAAATATAAAAAAATACAGTATCTTCTTCTACCTGGGTAGACCCAGCCAGCGCGTCCAGAGAGGGGACCAGTTAATGTCGTCTTCTCGAGGGTTCTCTAGTGTGTCCATTTCCTCTTTATTGGAAGCGTCTCCATCCTCCTCTTCTTCCTCTGTGATAGTCCGAATGACACACAGCGTCACAGCACTTTGAGCTGTCTGCGTCTTCAGCGCAGACACTGCCTCATTATAGGTCAGCTGGGTCAAGTCAAAGCCATTGATGCTTAGCAATACATCACCTGAGCAAGCAGAGCCAAAATCACCCATGAGCACTCTCAACCTGAATGTATGTGTTATTACAGTTTCCTATACATTTATATTTATACTATATATTTTGCATGAAGCAAAATGCAAGTTCAGTAGACTGAGATTCAAGCAGTCAAACCTGGTTTAATAGTGCCATCTCTATGCAAGCAGCCTACAGGTTGTACGCTGGTAATGTACACAGGCAAGCGACTGCGGCAGTCTCTCCCTCCTGCAATTGTGATGCCCAGTGAGTGACGGGGCTCCTTCTTTAGACTCACAGTTTTCTCTTGACTGGAGAACCCACAAGGAGGTTCCTAAACATAGACAGCAAACAAACAACACATTTAATTCAAGTTACACATAACAAAAGAACCTTTAAAGGTATTTAAGAATGCAATTAGAATAAAATGTCTTAAATCAGTGAAAAGCAATCGTTGGAACCAAATCAGTGACACAAACTTTCATTCACTGAAACAGTGTCTGTTACAGTGAATGAAATTTTAGCTGGCACCTACCTGCCATATAAATGTGTCTTTTTCTGTTCTCTTGCAATACAAGGTGGCTCAATTGGCTAATTCGCTGTTTTGCTGCCTAACTGCTGACAGACACAGCATTTAAGTTCTGTGTTATGTGTTCTGTGGGCAGCTTAACTAATTGCGATTAGCCAATTACGTACGGAAACACGCCTAGCCATTACTAGGTTGAAAGCAGTTTGCCAGCCAGGAGCATCTTTGTAATCAACAACAGACCACTGATGAAGGCCTAAACAGGGCCTGGGGTTTCCAATAAAATGGGCAATGAGTGAATGTTAAAACTATTTCACCCTTGTGAAAAGTGAAAGCACCAAAAAGTTGTCCGACTCCTGTGGTGAAAACATTTGTAAAAACAAACGCTCCCTGTTCCAGATCCTGCTGCAAACAGAGCACAGTGATAATGTGAAGAGCCTGACACGCTGCCATCGTAATTCATGGTTAGTGGCAAAAGCCACAGCTTCCAGTATCTTCTACCAGTGCCTGTAGAGGGGGTGGGGAGGGCTCTTCCTTCCCAGCAGGGGAGCACTCCCTCCCAGAAAGAGTAAAGGCTTTGGCTCCCCAGGCGAAAACTAACTGTCACCAGCTTTGATCCCTGGCCACAAACAAACACTGAAGCAGCAGCGGTACACAGCGAGAGACAGACAGACAGAAAGACAGAGAGAAAGCAGCACCCTGGGCCTTTTGATCAAGAGAGAGGTCCAGAGATAGAGACAGGACAGACTGCTTTAATCTCACCCTGACCAGCCTGCATCTGCTGCTCCTGGCTTTCACCTCCTCGAGCCAGTGAGGAAGTGACACGGAAGCAGGGTGTGATGGATAATGGTGTGAAGAGCGGTTTCACGGAAATGGAAGAACAACATGCACACACTACCACATGGCATTATTGGATCCTCCAATAGAACAGGTCTCTCTATTCCTAGTTTGTTTGCTAAAGTCTGTATCAGATTTGTGGTTTATGTAACAAATACCTTTTTTTATTTGGTCTAAATATACAGGTTTTGTTGCTAAAATTTTCAAAGTGCACCAATTCACACATGTGGGAGTTTACTGATTGGTTAGCAAATATGCAGGTACAGAAGAGCTGTTATTTTTCAGTTATTTTTTTCCATACTAGAACACAAATGGACTGTCTGGTGTAATAACACATACTTTATACATGCAGCAGACGAAGAAGAGGAAGAGGCTAAAAAACAAATACTTCTTTAAAGAGAAACCTAACCAGATGATCGAAGTTTGTTTCCTTAGCCTGTTTGTGCAATTGGTGGCCAACAGTTAAACAACACAGTACCATTCCATTAATATTATAATGAAACACACATATAGTTCCTTACCTTCATGAATGTGGAACGCCTTCTGAAGTACTGAGTCTCAGGAATTCTTCTAGCTCCTCTACTCTGCACATCGCCTCCCTCCTCAGCAGAGTCCAGCTGCCTCATCACCACAAAATTGACACGTACTTCACTTGCCTGCTCATACACAACAACAAAAAACAAACAAGGACATGGGTTACATAAGCCCCAAACTACAAACTTAAGAGAAACAAAAGATCTTGCAAAAACTAGCCATTCACCTAGGCATACAATTTCGGAGTCAATAAACATAACTGATGATAAACCCTTTGTTGTGGCCGTTACCAATATCAATCACCACTAAACATCTTTTTTTTTTTTTTTTTTATAATTGGCAAACTCTTAACATGGCATGACTAATTTTTACATAGCCATGACAGTTAAATCACACTTTCAGTCCTGTAAACATAGAACAACTCGGATCCTCTTTACCATTGTTATGGATGCTGCTTATGTAAGATCAGGAGAATTTGGGCCATTTATTGGGCAACAAGAGGTTATTTAGAGAACATACTTTATACATGTTTACTGGGTGCTCACAAAAAACCCACACAATTAGGCCCCAGGTGCTTTAACATCTCAGGGTTATTACATTCTAAGGATTATTGTTCAGTAGCTACATGGAAAACAATGCAAACAGGTTTAGGAGTGAGGAATGAAAGCATGAATCTAACAACAGATCCTGGTCAGTTAAAGGGTTAACTTCAAAATGTAATTTTTTTTTAATTAAACTGTTTCTTTAAACTATGACTGTTACTTTTATATAGTACTTATCAGTTTTTTCTTTACGTTTCAGGCAGAAATAAATACATAAGCTTACATAAGAAATTCACTAGCAAATATAGTGCTGTTTTCATTTTCAACTCTCACTTTCATTTTCAAATTTTTAGTATGTAATAACTGTTGCCCCTTTCTGCTTTATTCTCAGCTTCTCAGTACCTGTATGATCTGAGCGGCGCTCTCTGGTGTGCCATGCCTTAGATCGTGTCCATTGATAGCTAGCACTTTGTCATTGTTTCGCAGTTTACCATCCTTGGATGCCAGCCCTCCTGCTAGTAGGTCCAAAATAAAGACCCCTGGCTCTTCTGACTTGCGTATGAGTTTGATCCCAAGCGGCTCTGAACGATCACGTTTCACCAGGGTCACCTGTATTACCGTGCCCGGGTTGTGGAGGGGGTGAGCCGGGTGTCCTGGAGGAGAGGCAGAAGAGTGTGTATAGTGTTCAGGTCGTGGTTTGAAGCCCTTCTCCTGCATGACTGTGAGCCTGATGACGCTGCATGGCCGGCGCAGTACTGCAATGGCGTGAGCGTGAGGAACAGAGGTCAAGCTGACATCATTTGCCTGAAAAGACACATCACATAATACATGTGATTAGTTTACAGAAATATTTTCACAGAATTTTCCATAATCAAACCGCCAAGAAGTTGTCTGGCTCAAAATTCTATCCTTACTTTAGTACTGGAACTGCTAGCCTGACAAACAGTTCAAAAACTTCACCCAAACAACGTTCATGAATACACGCCAAACATTCATACATTTGCATTAAGTAGATAGGCTAAAGTGATTTAGTTAAATGGCATGCATAGGCCCTATACACACATTTAAGCTAATGTAAAATTGGAACATTATCATTCGCATTGTCAGGAAGGCCCAACAACGCCTTCACAATCTATGAATGCTGAGAAGAGTCAACCTGCCACAACAGCTCCTCTGCAACTTCTATAGATCCACCATGGAAAGCATTCTGACAAGCTGAATCACTGTGTGGTATGGCAGAACCACCTCTGCTAAGCGAACAGCCCTTCAAGAGGGTAGTAAAGACTGCACTGCACATCACCACAACTACCCTCCCACCCATACAGGACATCTATGACATAAGATGTCTGAGGACAGCAGTCAACATAGGCCCCACACACCCCGGTCATCCCCCGTTCCAACCACTGCCATATGGAAAGAGGTACCGGAAGATCCAAGCCAGAACCACCAGGTTCAGAAGCAGCTTTTACCCTACAGCTGTCAAACTGGTCACACCGACAGCACCTTCCAGAATGACTACACCACTAAAGACTGCACTGATACAGCCTGGACACCCCAACACACACTATCCTCCACTACCTCACAAGACTGCACTACACTTTAACTTTAACTTTACTTGAACATTTCAGCTGTGTATTAATTTATCTATATTTATTTACCTATACTGAACATCTGTACTAAGCAATTTAGCTGCTACCTGAACATTAAGCTGCTTCTACTACCTGCACTGTACACTTTATATAGCTATACTATTTACAACCATACTTACTGATACTGCTCTTACATTTTGCACATGTCCTACAGAGTTTTTTTTACGCACATTGTTTTTTGTCTATTTGTCTTTGCACTACACTATTTACATATATAAACACATATATTCTTACACTGCGCTGGAGAAGGTACACTGTGCAACCCTGTATTGCTATAATGACAAAGCTGAACTCAATTTAATTGACTTAAATAACCTCTGATTTCCTGGTACTACTGCACACCAACATTGGGCTTAAGCTCGTGTGTTAAAATAAATAAATAAATAAATAAATAAAAATAAAAATTCACAGTAATGCAGTTCGTGCATTAATACCTTAGGCCTGCTTTCCATAAGTCATATACCGAATAACAACAAACCTATGAAAAAAACAGCATCCCCTGATTGTTCTCATTTACTGAAGACATCTGCTTAGCTAAGATTCAAGTCCTATGGCTCCATCTTAGCCGAAATGATTTCAAACTGTGCGAAAGTAAATTACCGTCTCTTCTTTTAGCTACATAGCAAAGCTTTGTCATTATTATAATTCATTTTGTTCTGCATGACCTGAATTAAGACCTGAAAGCTGTTTAAACTGGTTAAAAGCATTCACCTTCAGCTTTTCCTTCAAGCTGGCTATATACATCAGGCCTTCAGATCTTCATCAGACCTTCACATGCACAAAGCCCAAGAATAACATAATCTAAGGGCGTAACTTGGAGTAATTCCAGATTCTTCTTTTGTCACATTGATTTATTTATGTGACACATTCTAATGCATGGCTATTTTTTAAATCCTGTGTAATGCTGTAGTATTAACTCATATGTCAGATTCTTTGCCACACTAGAGCAGTAAGTTAACTGGCAGGCTGAATCTTGCCTCAAGTAAAGACAGTGTTGCAATATGATCTACCACTGTGAGAAATGATTTCATAAGTGCTATCTACGTTCACCTCCATTTTCTCCCTAAAAAGACAACATTACAAGGATGTCTTAAAATGTCCTTATGTACCGTAAAACAAGGCTTTGAAAAGGCCTATATGAAAATCAATAGACTGATGAGCCAGGAGGGGAAACAAGAGACAGTGATTCAAGAAATAAGAAATCTAATCTTCACTGCCTTTTACAGATCTCTTTACAGACTCTCACAGAAGTCAAAGAGCTCCACTTAGGTTACATCTTATCCTCAGGCAGCCTGTGGGACAGGCGAGAACTATAGGCATTCATTCATTCTGTCTTGGATTCCTAAACTGAATGTGGAGCTAGTTGTGTTGGTTCAGTTTTCTCTGGTAGTGCATTCCAGCACTAACAAGGACAGAAATCCTAGGAGAGCTCCAGGCTGTGCTAAGGAGGGCACAACATAGCAGAGCAAAAATAAATAACATCCAGAGGAAGACTTTAACCCTGTTTTCCCTAGAAAAGCAAGTCAGATCACACACTACAATTAATGATTAATCTATGTCCAGAACATTACACAGACCAAAACTGTTAACAAAGGCGCAAGTGCAAAGGTTAAAACATGGTCCCCAACTGAGAGACACTGAAACACCACAAGTTAAAAACACACACTGCCTCCTAAAAAAGACACATACACAAAAAAAAGATTTTATTCAGTTTTACCCTGACAATTCTCATTTTACAAACTGTACAATAAGGAAATATGCAATGAAAAAGTATATTTTACAGTCTTAGAAGTAATCAGTTTTAGTAACTCTATTACGTATACTTTTTAAATAATAATGACCAAATACTTTACATTTACACATAAACAGAGAGGTATTATTTTATTTAATAATGTAATCTATTTGTATAGCCAGTCAACTAACACCTGATTTTGTCTTTTTGTTGCAATCACACTGAATACTTAAGCTGCCACTCAGTCTTTATGCCACTCAATGGGTGTAACCACCGTGACTCATGGTGGGCCCTTAATGTCTGTAGATCACATCATATTTAATATTATAAAAATACATTCAGTATTTTCATTCAAGTGTGTCTAAATTTGTGATTAATAGTGTACTTCACCCACATCCACAGTAAGGTATACTGTCTTGTCAGTCGTTGCTGAAATTAAGTTAGTTTTAATAAGTGACGTCAGGCCAGAGTTTGCATGGCAAACTCAAAGCCAACCGGAGCAATTTTTACAACATGCAGTAAAAACATGCCCTTTATCCCGGGTCATGGTTGTAATGCACATACACTAACACTCGGTTGTGTTCACTGACAACAGATGAGGAAGGGGAGAGCTGATATTGGTATGGCTTGCTTGGCTTGATAAAATCTGCAGTGAACTAATCCTGACATCTTTTAAACAGACACTGATTATATGAGCTTTAATGCGTCTCACCTCTAAAATGTGGTCTCCCGGGGCCAGTTTGGCATCACGGCCAGCCACTGAGTCACGCACAATCTCCTGTATGACGATGTTACCCAGGGGTGTGTCTTTCCCTCCCACTATGCGCAAACCCAAATCTTCTTCTGGCTCTTCCCGAAAGAGTTCCACAACATTTGCCTCAGCCACAAGACTGGACCTGAGGGGGGCTTCTGGGAGAAAGGAGACCAAAAGTTATAATGATGTTTAGCACACCTTTTGCTAATACCAGAACAACGAAGGCTCAAGTGGAGTCTAATGACCTGCTATATTCTGACATTAGCTTGAATAATGAGTCAGAGACATTCATTTGCAGTATCCAAATATTCAGTCAAATAAAAGAGACAATAAAAGAGACAAATATCTCTAAGATAATAAGGCAGTTGCCAGGTGATTCTGTTATGATTGTGCGGCCAAACTTACAGATGACAAATTCCATAACTATTAGCAGACATGGATAAGCCAGTAAATGTCAAGACATAGACACGTCCACAGACAGCAGAAAGTCATAATGTGATGACTGCTGCCTATAATTGCACAGCCTACAGCAGTATGATATCAGTGAGATTTCCCCGTTCTCCACCACATAAGGAATGGCCTCATCAAAGGCACCCTCTGTTTTGCTTTCCAGCCAAGAGTCAACACAGCTGCAAATCCATTTCCTCTGCCTTTCACTGATTTTTTTCTGGCAAGTCCTCACACCTTTTCTTCTAAACAGGCACAAGGTGACAAATTCTGTTACTTAGACCACATTTCTTGAAATTCCTGAAGCACCAATGACCCCTCACAATAAACAATTTAATAAACAAAATAATGAACAAAACAAATACTGAAGTACAAATACCATTAAGATGCCTTAAAGGTGTCTTATGGAGGGACAAACCACAGAAGAAAAATCCTTCTGAATAATATGAAAATTCCACACCAGCTGATGTTAACCTGGAATCAAACAGATGTTTTCTTTTCTTTCTACTTTTTATCATATGACTTAATTATATTACTTCAGGACTAGTGACTAGTGACAGCACTTCACACTTATTTCTATAAATTACACCAATTCTTGGTTGTAATTTTGTATCAACACATAGTTACTGTTGCCTGCCTCTAAACATCATCTGAGTTTTCAATGCATCATTGAGCAACAGTGATATCAACAACATGTCACCTCCTCATCCTGCCATCCCCACCTATGACTGGGTGTACATGCTGAGAGACTCTACCATGATACACCATGAAAGAAATTATGCCTAATCGAGTTTACTCTTTGACCACACATCCAATTCAAAAAATTCATTCAGGAACATTTATTTTAAGTCTATAGAGGCCACTGATTTCAGACAACATAAATAGAGTGAAGCAAGTTTTAAATGCTTTGTCATTTCTTAGTAAGACATCATTCTTATCTTTGTGCCTAGGAAGACACAGAAGCGATGCTTTACCATCCTCTCCCTCCTCAAAGGCGGGGTTGACCAAGCCAGGCTCTGGAGGCCCACGGGGATTAACTGTGCGTGTGAGAGCTGGATTGGATTTGGTGTCAGACTCTCCCTCCGTCTTACTACCTCTCAATTCATTCCAGCAGGGCCTCTTTCTTCTCTCTGCCTCTTCCTTGAGCCGCCTGAATGCAGGGCATCTGGGAAGAAGGGAATGATGGAGAAACAGCAATGGAAAAAAAGAGGAAAGTATAAACAAAAATCAAAGAGAGAGAGAGAGAGAGAGAGAGAGAGAGAGAGTGTGTGTGCAAGAAAATATAGAGAGCAGAGATGCAGGAGAAGGAAATGGAGTGGAGGGAAACAGTTAGCAATCACACTTCATTAGCCTACTCAGTGGTCTGCTGTTAATTAACCTACAAGACATTCATTATGGGATGGCAGCTGAAGTAACTAAAAATAACCCACAGTAATTCTGCTTGACGCTCCATACCCGAGAGTCAGCTTTGAAAAAAGAAAAAAAAAAGAGGAAAATCAATACTCGCAGTTGAGGAGAGCTATATGCTAACTTGCTAGCACATGTCAGCATTTGTCTAAACAGGCTCGCGTCTCTGGAGGGTGAGGTGTGAGTAAGGCTTGCTAGGGTTTAGCAAGCACACAGCGAGAGAGTGAAGTGATGAGGACAGGGGAGTTATGCAGATGAGGATGGCTATTCTGCTGCATTGCGGGGAGGCCGAGGGGACAGGTCAGTCCAGAGCAGAATCAGGTCTGACCGAGTCAATGCCCTCTTCCTCCTCTCTCTCTGTGAACACACCCTCTCGGTGTGTGTGTTTACACTGAGCCTCTTCAACCCACGTGAATTACCAGCCAAACAACCTTTAGACCTCACCATTACATCACAGCCGACAACTTAAATGATAAGCAGAAAGAGGGAAAAATTAACACTGGGGCACAACAGGGTGGCTCAAGCTGGCTACAGTGATAATCTACATGCAGTGCATGTGATCTCAAAAAGGGGATATGTCATGCTTGAAACAAATGTTTGCTATGCTGGAGGCCAATGCACTGGTTGTTTCTGAATTCTTGAAGGAAATGACCTTTTCAATATTTTCAGAATGGAGGGAGGCAACACAAACCCTAAATTAAACGTCATCTTTCATTCACTCTGCTTACATACCAATTTAATCTGCATACTCTGCAATAAACAATGCTGTGTAGACACATGAGTCATGTGACTTCTAATTAATTCCATTATCTGAAAGTCACAGAGTTATAAGTCAAGCCCTCCCATCCAGTTTGTCATTTGATATAATAACTATTTATTAATCCATCTGAGCCTAGTCAAATCTCTCTGTTCCCACCAGGATCGGATAAGCTGCATTCCAGAGATGCCAGAATGTTTTTTCTCTGTGAAATTACAATATAAACATAAATGTACTACTTTCATTCTCTTTGTAAACTTTCAACTAGCATTGTTGTGTCACTATATATAAATATATGTATGTATGCATGTATATACATCCATTATATAATCCACAGGATAACAAGGAGGACACAGGATATGCAAAAAATAGCAAAAGTTTAAATTTAAATGTCCAAATCAAATCATAACAGATGATATTTGCTGCATCAGATTATCATATATACGTCTGTGAATTGATCTCTCTAGGTATCAGCGCTGGCCCTTGTTTGGGCAGTGTCTGAGCTCATGGTGAGTTTTAGACTCTAACCTTCTTATACTAGCTGGAAATATTATCCAACAGAACACTAAGCACGGTTGTAAGTCGCTCTGGATAAGAGCGTCTGCTAAATGGCTCAAATGTAAATGTAAAATATATTGCAACAAATTAAAAATGTTACATACTCTTAAATAAAGTCTTTTCAGAGTAATCAGAGTATTAAACCATTAGTAGAATAATCTAATACTACCTTAGTAGTAGTAGTGTTTACATAATAGCTTATATACACCCCTATAGCAACTGAAATAAACTCAAATTAGTTTATTTATAGCTATTAACTTCAAAAAACCTTTAAAGCAAATCTCTATTCACAAGTTACTCAATCAGAAAAGTGACTCAATCAGAAAGACAATGAAACCTGAGATATATAAATCTGCAGGTAAAACATCTGCTCAGGTTAATTTCCATTTAGTTTAAGTAAAGTGACTACTGCCCATAGGCTAATACACAGGTACTCTATACACCAGTCATATGTATGCAAAATAATTGTCTCACATGTTAACTGCATACCTTACTGCGACTGCAACTTCCTTAACAGTGTTAAATTTCTCTATGTGTAATTGCAAGAATTTAACAATCTGAATTCAGGCTGAAATGAAATACTACATGTGTTCCAATGCAGAATAATATATATTCATTAGCAACACACTTTGCCGATGGCTTTACTTAATTTAACATTAGCCTTTAAGAAACTTTCATGTGCCCACAGTGTTGTGCATGAGGTCTTCACACCGACCTGTTGTGCAGATGAGGCTGCAGCTCACAGCGCTGCATACTCTGCTGGCATTCACTGTGGAAGGGGCACAGCACGGTGAGCTTGTCCAAGAGGTTGCGGACAAGCAGACTGGAGGTGCGGCACTGCTGCAGCTGAAGTCGCTGCCGGTCCACGGGGCAGAAGTCCTGGTCTCGTAGGAAGCTGCTGAGGCACTGCAAGCAATACGTGTGGCCACACGGTGTGTCCATGGGCTGCAGTAGGGGCTGCAAGCAGATGTGGCACACCAGCTCATCGTCGACCTCCTCCTGGTACTCATACAAATGGCTGTCCTGGCCCTCATGGCCCTGACCGCACTCCTTGCACACCCGTGCCCATGTCAGGCCAGCTGCTGGCGCCAGCACCTTTTGCTCCGTCATGGTCGCAGACTTGCTGTATGCAGGAGACGTCTGTGTTTGTCTTTGCTCAACGCCCCCACACTCTATCCAATCTTCATTGGACGTAAACGCTGTCAAAATGGGATATTTTCAGCTCAGAGAAGAAAGAGTAGTGCTCTCTCTGTGTCTCCTCATTTTGCATTTCTGCTGGAAAAGAGAACAAAGAGAAAACTGAGGCTGGTGGAGGTGCATTCTTTTTTTGGCTTGCGCTGGGCTGGCTGGACGGACAGGAAATGACACAAATCCACTTAACAGCAACAATATGGGGAGAGAGCTGCAGCTGTATCCTCCGTGCAAGTTTCCTCTACAGCACGGCTCCCAGCCTGGCTGAGCGTCACCGCTAACTTCATTAAAAAGGTTAAGCTCCATGAAATGATTCGCAAGCAACAGTCAAAACTCACCTAATGGGAGGGAACAAAGGAACGGCACTAAGTGAAAATGAGAACTCGGAGTGAACTGTGGAAAAAAATTCCAGCCATGTCACTAATGAGCCCCTCGTGCCCAACCAGCAGTAGGCTACTTCCCTCAGCAAAAGTCCTAATCGCTACTAATTCCAGCCACAGCTAAAAAAGACTGCGGAGGAAAACTCCCCAAAACATGTGCTCTTATCTCACTTCGAGAGAACTTCAAGGGAATTTTGTGGAAATTTCTGCAGCTAAATAAACAAACGCATTCAGAGAGGTCTGACAAGAAATGGTTTAGGGTCCCTTACTGAATCAGAACTGTACATTGAATTGAGACATCCGAGAAGATTAATGCCACTAAAAGCTAGTTAATTACAGAAAGTGATTACAGGAACAGTTTCAGACACGCTGTTGATCCCTGAGACATGGCTTTGTGCTTGTTTTGCTCCCAAAATGACAAAACAGTTGGGATAAAAAAATTTTAAAAACAGGTCAATAGGTTTTTTAGCAATGAACCTTTTTATATCACAATCACTTTGACTACGTTTCAGTTATGCAGACATTGCTGAAATCCCCCCGTAGGAATCAAAAGAATATACAAGCCCATTTTAGAGGACTGAGTAAGATCATACCACATATTACAATTACTAACACAAGCAACTTGTATTACTTTGTACTAAGCAAACCTCACGAATGCATATTTTAAAAAAGAATCACTATGACAAACCCAACGATATCTGCTCCTTCAACTTTAAAGCAAACAGAGCATGCACAGTAAACAAACACGATCTCCTTCAAGGTAGTAAATGTCATTCATCTCTCCCACCCACCTCAGATGCTGACAGCAGCAATGGTAGACTCCCAGCAGCCACTGCATGCAAAAGAGAAATTCAAACTCAACAGCTGCAATGGCCGCCTCCAGCCTGACTGAAATTAAACTCCTTCATCTCCTTTCGGCGTGTGTGTGCGCGGATGTGAGCGTATGTATGTACGCACACAAGGACACACAGCCAGAGAGAACCGTGTGACTATGTGAGAGCTCAGTGGAGTGGAGAGAGGTGTTCAGTGTCTGGCCGTACGTACTCAGGAGGAGGGGTTCAGGCAATGGTGCGTGTGTGTGTGTGTGTGTGTGTGTGCGTATGTGCGTGTGTACAGAGAAAGGGAGAAAGGGGAGTTTATGTGCTGAGAGAGCACAAGTGCAGGCAGAGCATTCCAAGAGGCCATCACCAACGCTGACCAATTACAGTGTGTTGGTGTGTCAGACACTGAGGTAGATATGTAAATACTCTATCTGAGGTCAACCAGGACAGTCGTTTTTCTCTCTCTCTCAGTGTTCTTTTTCCTGTCTCTGACACCTACACTGCAACAGATAGGGTCTATACAAACTATCACCAACACAACTGTACCCATACAAAGCAACACTTTAGTGTTAAAATGCAGATAAAAGTTGATTTGTTAAAAAAAGGTCAGGAGAGACAATTTACACATAAGTAAAAAACACAGAACAGTATCACATGTGCTGTGTACTAATGTAAGTACATTGTAATACCGACAGCATGAGAAAGTCTCGCGCAGCCAAGGAATTTCTTAAAACTATTTGTCTTGGCAGTAAATACGCTTCTGCCAGTAAAACTATACTCCTAAATGGTTCTTTAGTAAAGACCATGGTTCTGTAACTGCAACTGGAAACATAGAACCATTTAAATGCATAAGAGGTCCCATCATGGAAAACCATGAAAAGTGTTCCACTACTGTTACAAGTCACAGAACGCTTTTATCATTTTCTGTTCTGAACCTGTGTCGGCTGAAGCTGATAACTAACATTTTTCATTCTATTAACAATCATAATACATAAACATTTATAAAACGTACATAAAAGTCCACCCAGACTAGCAGTGCAGAGATATATGTCACACTTAATTGTAGAGGGTTATAAATACAGGAAAACTCATCCAATATTTGACTGCAATATTCCAGATTTGGTCAAATAATGGTCAAATAAACACCTGCCCGATGTTGATACCAGTATCTACCGTTACTGAAATAATACTGAAATATTGCTGTCATCTGTCACGATCTGCATCATTCTTCTGTTTTATTATAACGAATGTACTGTTAAAAAAAATTACTCTAGATCTTAACCTTTGAGGTTTGTACATTCTGCTCTGAATGTAGAGCACGTGCTGCTGGTGTCTTTGCCTGTAGAAGGTGGAAGCAGTGACCCTGGTTAAGATGGATGGAACTGTGCAGGCTCTTGGGAACATCTAATAAAGAGGAGAGGCTGTTGAGAGCTGCACCAGCAGCTCTGCTCCTCTAATGCAGCATTTTATGAAACAGTAGCTCTCAAGGATACCCACTGGTTAAGCCTAGCACTCACAAACTGCTGATCTATAGGAATAAACCTTAATATTGGTACCTTAACACTCGTAAAGGAAGGTACACTGTGTTTTGAGCACAGCAAAGTGGTTGGCTTGGAAGCAATTTCTGTATTTCACAGACATTCAGTTAAACTGTTAAACTGTAAAATCCTTTTTTTTTACTGAATATTTAAATGTTTTTGTTTTATAGAGAAAGACTTTTAGCACACAATAAAACTGATGGACAAAAATTCCAAACACATTGCACCTGGAGTAACTGTAAAACACAGAACTAAAATATCAAAGTCTGGGACTGGGTTTCTTCCAGTGGTGGTGAGAAAATTTACTTTGATGAATTAAGAAGTGTGCGCAAGTATTCTTAGCCCCAAGATGGAAATAACACTACCAATCCTGAATGTCTTTCACAATGCAATTAGTGATGTGACAAAAATCACAGCAAGGCTTTAAAACCACATCAAAACCCATTTATTAACATATTCAGGTTAGGTCAGAAAGGGGAGACATTTGCAAACCAAAATATGAGCTGATTTGTAAAATAGACTGACTGTTAAACGCAGTTTACCTTAATACAGTTTACTACCATCTACACGCATGATTTTCAGGAAACTGAAAATATCAGATGTTAATTCTGATGCCTTCCTAATGATCGATCTTTCCCAATAAATAAACACACAGCTTTCCTTGAACACAATGGTTTCGTTATTTCTAGTTTTTTTTAGGCCTGATAGGATCAATGGACATGGTCCATTCTCTAAACCAATAGTCAATACAGAGCAGCTTTCCAATTTGAAGGGGAGGTGGCGTAGGCTAATAATTCAACAACACTGGTGTCCACCGCCTATAGAGCAAACAATAAATCAACGTAAATGAGAGTGCCCAGTTCAAAATGCTCTCCCCAATACGACCGCCCTGAACACTATGAATCACTCTCTCCACCACACCCTTACACAATGAATACACAAGCAGCACCACAGCTGCAGGGGCAGCACTTGGCTCAAACATATACCATTGAGTTCACCTAGAACAAATGTGCTAAGACTACCCTTCGTGGTTGTGAAAGAAGCAGAAAACAGAAACACTGCAGAAACAACGGGCTGACATCCATTAAGCTCTTTGTTTCAATAAAGTTTAAGCAATTACTTTCTACTGGTTATTGTTTATAGACTCTCTACATATATGACACTTTCAGTCATGAAGCCTACCTCAAGTACAGTGTTCTTCAACTATGGTTTCATAGAGACCTACTGCTCTGCACTTTCTCCCTGTTCTAGAAACACTGACGATGCACACTGTATTCTAAACAAGAACACTTACTTTGATCTAATGTATTCATTTACTACAGTATCATCAGACTGCCACCTCTCCTGCAATCCTTCAACCTGCTGCTACTCTTCACACCATCCTAACATGCTCAGTACAGATTTTACAGGCGCCTTGTCTTCATGACAACAGCACACTGAACCTGACAGTCTTCGTACTACTTTGAGGCCCAGACTCTGTCAGCAGACAATTAAAAAAGATACACCTTTTGAAAGTGAGTCCTGCAAAACAGGAATAAATCAGAACATTCAAGAACAACAACAAATAGTAGACAGTCTAATAGCCTAATACATGCACTTTTGGGAGAGAAAAAACAACAAAAAAAAAAAACAGTGTTTGTGGCCTGAAAAAGTATTCCAACACATAAGCAGAAAAAGTTGCAGTTAAAAAAACTGCACTGCTGGTGGAACAAGATTAACCTCTGTACCATGTAAAAAACAAGTCCAGGTAGATCTAACTCCTATTGCTGCATTACATATACGTATGTAACAGCATCAGTGCTGGCAGACACATAAACATACGAAACACATTAGTCTTTACCATCAATACCATCCGTTTTCATCATGGAGGTGTGACATTGCATCCTGGAGAATAGACATTTTATTAATGATGCCATTTAACTGCACTGGTTAAACACCAACATTCGCAAATAATTACCACCAATCAGCTTTCCTTCTGCCGCTCAGCTCCAGGGTCATCAGAATAACGCCAACATCATTATTATAATCATAATTTGATTAATCATGGAATCGCAGACTCAGCATTGTTACATAAAATCATGGGCTAAGCATATTGTTACACACCTAATCAATACTCATTACTTTTAAGTAAATATTAAACATAGACTACGAAATACATGCTCAAAAAGTTCATCATGTATACAAACACCTTTTGATGTTCTTCATTTCTACCTTTTCAAGCATAACCAAACAGATAAGCAATAATCAATATATTTTTTTTTATATTTTAGAAAACAAAAGCAGATCAAATACAAAGCAAAGTGTTAAATATCTGCAGTATAAAAACTTATATAAAAGTATGTCCTTGTAATGCAATAGACAGTTGGTTAGTTTACAAAGTGACCTGACATTCACATGCATTAGAAGTGATGAGAGCCCCAAATTCTTCAAGTCATGAACCTGACACTTGAGTGGGGGGTCATAAATCATTTATCACTCAGCTCACAGAGTCCCAACAGCGTACAATTACTCTCGAAAACACTCGAAATGACGCTACAGCACTATTTACAGGGTAACTATCTCACCTAGTTCGTTTAGCTTCGTATCAGTTACCACAAAGGCTACAAAGCCTTGAAAACAACACACCGTGTAACTACTCCACAGCCGTTGATAAACATCACTAAACCTGACCAAAGTATTCCTCACCAAACTGAACTACACACTCAAAAACACCACCTTTCTTAAAGGTATTCGTACGTTCAGGTGCTGTAAAGAAAGACGTGTTGTTGGGTGAGTAGCTCACTACACAGCACAACTAGCAAACACCGAAACTAGCCTTACCTGAGAGGCTTTCCGGAAGTGGATAATACAACAAAGAACTGGAGAGTTGAAGTGGAAAGTTCTCCTTATAACTTATAACGTACCAAAAACAAAGGAATATTAGGATAATACAACTCCTTCTGCCATGTTTGGGCGATTTTTCGTCTCCGGGGGGGTTTGTATTCCGCTGGGGACGAAAGACTGTCAGTTTCGGTAAGCAGAGGTTACACAGCGCTGACGTTGTTGAGGAAACGTGTGCAGGTAAGGGCTAGTGATGTGAGATTCGATTCACTTTACAGAGCCGATTCATTTGAACCGTAAGGTTTAGCGAATCAAATAACTAAACGATTCAGTCATTCACATCAAGCTCCGTGAAGCCTACAGTGCGAATACGTTGAGAATGATAAACCAGATCAACCAGCCTCTGTATTAACAGATACACGCTCATAAGAGAAAGAGGGAGCTATATGTTTATTCTGCGAATTAATAAATTCTAAACGGTAATCTGAACGGTCATTTTGAGGGCACAGGCTGAAAGACACCGGTTAAGACTTTAAAAAGAATCGGTTCAAAGATTCATGAATGAGTCGGGCATATATCGCTTTTGGGCCTGTTGATGAGCCCACATTGCGGGAGAACGTGTATAGCAGGCACATGCCTGTGATGGGAATCAATAAGATTAATAGACAGTGCGCGCATTTTGTGTATACATAAACATTTATGTAATATTTAAATGAATGTTTTAATTAGTATTGTTTCATTAAAATTGCTAAAAGATTCTGTAGATAACACAGCATGTCCTTGTCAGTAACGTTGCTCAGACTAGCTACACCATCAGCTTTAGCATTAGCTCATCTGAGGGGGCAGCTTTATTCAAACCTTTTTAAAATCATTAAATAATGTCACTTTAGGATCCAGCTGCTAGATTTCTTTGGTTTAATTAATGTGCCCTAAACGTAATTTTCAGAATTAGCTTTTTATTTACATTGATCTTCATTCATATGATCAGCTTTTAAACATGTATGTCTGCAGTGCACACGTTGTTAAGCCAGTTTGCTGCTTCTGTGTGCTTCTTTATTTTCCTTTGTGACTTTTTAGTTTGTTACTACAGTTTTAGTTTGCTACAGACGATGCTAGATAGCCTGAGCTAAAAGTGGATGTATATACAGTATATGTATGTATGTGTGTGTGTGTGTGTGTGTGTGTGCGGTTCTGGTAGAAACAGAAAACAAAATTATCTAAGCTTTTACAGCATCCTGGGTTAACAGAATGATACTGGAATACTGAAACTGGTTAATATCATTATTATTTTATAACCTTCTTGTTATAATATAAGTTATTTACAATTGTGATATTTTGGTCAGTAAACTACAGCAGTGTTTCTAAGTTTCATTATACTAAGTAGGTTATGTTATGGTAAAACTAGTTTTATTAAAAAAAATTTAATCATCAGTACATGTGTGGGTTTGATAAAAGCTTACACATAATTTTGTCACAGGTAGACAACTAGGTGAAAGGTCAACTCTGTAGTTTTGATCATTTTTAAGACATGCACAAGTTCAGTGACCTTTTCTTTAGCAGTTTGTGTAACACTAATTTCTCCAGGCACTGATTTAATTAGTTAACTATTTACAGTGCCCCACCGCACATTCCTCCACATTGTAGTTTGCTATGTTTGTGTTAGCTTAACTTGAGAACGTTAGTTCACTTAACTCAAACTTCTTTTTTCTTTTTTCTTTTTAGTTCTGTATGTTAGGTAAAGAGTAGGCCTGTAAAGTGAGTTTACTTAGTTTCTCCAAGAGCTGAGACTCTGTTCACCACAAACTCCCAGAAGGCATGTTGTGCTCATAGTTATGGATGGATATGGCATCACTGTTGTTGAAACTCATGATCTCATTGTGAGTTCAACACTCAGACTGTCCCACCACATCGTGCAGTGAAATCAGAAATTGAATGAATAAACAAATTCACAATATTCTGGATATATTATCTACATCATGTAAGGCTGCCATGATGGGGTTTAGGACACACACACACACATACACACACATACACACACACACACACACACACACACAAGAATTAGGGTAATAAGCAAGTTCAATAGTCAGGTGTCTTTTCTAAGTCAGTTTGTGCGTGTAATTGTTTTATGAGTCAATAATTTAATTAGCAAATTAATTTCAGTGTCCATCATTGCATCTTCTTTGCTATTTCACTTATGAAGGCTAACACTCTAACTTGACAATATACCAATAAACAGAACATTAGATAATACCTCTGTTTTGATGAATAATTCTCTGTGATTCCTGTTTTTTCTTTGAAACTAAGACGGTCTCTAAACGATGGCCAATAAAGTAATAAGACATTGTTTGGGACTCTGCCAGTTAAAAGGCCTTTGACACTTGAGCAGTGTCAGCTTCCAACCCCCTGCAGGATGCAAGGGAAGTCCCCCCCTAACCTCCCAGCCTCATAAAACCACTCTGTTCAGGCTTGTTCCGCTGTGATTTATACTCCTGTGGACCAAGCACAGAAGATGACATTTGCTGATAAAATAAACCAGGTTCAAGTATTTTTTAGTTCAGTTTTGAATATATTGGCATTATTTTTGTATTCCCTTCAGTCAGACTGCTGTGCTTAAATCAAACTTGAATATATTTCTAAAAATCTTTAGATGATAATACTAAATGGAGATACAAGGTTTTTTTCCCTACAGCAATGTTATACTTGATTCAGTTCAGAGTTATTTAAACAGTGCTGTTTACAGAGGAGCTTTACAGAAATCCCAAACGTGCAGTCCAAGTGGCAAGGAAAAACTCCCTTATAGCAAGAAATCTTGAGTGATCGAAACTCAAAAGGGAAACTCATTCTTCTGTGGTCAACACCAGATAACAAAACAATAAGAGAACATGAACAATATGAGTTCGTACAAAAGTGATAATAGACTAAAGAAAAAATCTGTCATTATACAGATTTAGATTAATCAAAGGAAACTGATGACTACTGTCAGGAGGTCACAATGATATGCTTGTATGAATACATATATTGTGTATCTTTATGAAGAACAGATTCTTCTTTTGGATTTACTACTTCCTAGTTTAGCCACGTTTCAAATCTTTGAAACCAAATTATCCACCGTGATTAATGTAATTTGTTCTATTGGAGGAGGACAGTAAATTCCTTTTCATTTTTAGTCAGACACAAACAACAGGGCTCTGAAAATATAATCTGGTTTTGCAAAACTCTCACTGCAGTTCTAATTTGCAGTTCTAACCTGATATCTTTTTTATTTCTATTCAGTATGTTCCTAGCGGTTTCCCAGGATGGTTTTAGGCTGCTTTACCTACTCCTACTAAAATTAAATCACTGAATGTTACACTTCCAAAGAATGTGTACTTAAACGAAATCATGGTTTATATGCGGAAGAACAAGTACGAACACTTCAGTTAAATGATGGTTTGGTTGATTTTCCAAGTACAAAAAAAGTTGGCACACTTGGCAATTTTTAGCTAAATTTTGATTTATTATTTTGAGTTTACCATATTGACAAAAATAAAACATATCATATAAAATATGCCATAACCTATTCACAGGACACATTTTATGTTTTAGGTTTTTCTCCAGTATATTCATTCAGCAGATAAACAATAATTGTGCATCCAAAAGAAAAAACGTGTGTTCAATATCAAAAGAATTAATAGAATATGTAATTTAATCAAAGATGTCCCAAAAAAAAAATACTTTCCATTCTCGTTCATTCCTAAATTTGATTCGGTGATATATACTCTAATATTTCGTGTGTGGTGCATTTTAGCAGACAGAGATGTCACTCTGTGGAATGATTAACAGACTGTAACTTCTGCTTAGTACTTTATCAAACTCTTAGTGTAACTGCACACCTGTGTGGATTGCAGATTTGCCAACAGATGCTCAAATGGACTCTGAAGACATGTTTGACAGTGACACCTTGTGGTGTGTCGTTACAAAACCTGCAAGGCAATATAACAGCTAACCACTGTCAAATGTCAGTTAATAGAGGATCAAAAACAGCATATCATACTGTCTGAACAAAATCATGCATCTCAATATAAGGACTTTATAGTATAAGTTAATGTTGTGTTAAATAACACGTATTTATATATATAAATAAATAGCAATTTATATATTTGGGAAAGCATATGAAGGCAATAACAGCACAGAGCCAGCAGCAACACACATCCTGCCTGAATCATCTTCACAAGCTTGTCTGTTTGAGCAGAGCTCCTTTCAAACAAGAGCGAGCCTGTTTGTCCTTGCTGGGATCAGTAAACATCCTCAACACAAACAGCAGTGAGAGACAGAAAAAACTCACACCAGCAGGCCAGCTGCACTCTCACTCCATGCACTCTTTGATGTCTGTAGGAGAGAACTGATAATGGAGATCCTAACATCTTAATCCTTTTAATTGGACTGCTGGTCAAGCTTTATCTTGCTCACTGTGGCCTAAGAGAGCCCAAAGACCAAATCTCTTATATTATTCCTACTATATATTATTCCATAGTGGATTTTGTAATGCAAATACATCCTGAGCTACACCCCAGACCTACAAGCCCAGAGTACACACGAACCTTCTAATGTCTGTAAATGTCATATCATCCAGGGGATCAAACAATTCAAATGAACTAGAGGGAATGAAAAGAGAACATTCCACAGTTTTTCAACATTCAAACCCTGATATGACCCACAGATCAGATGTATGTATTTCTTTCTGTTTATCCGGCTAGTTACTGTAGTGCAATAGACAAGGGATCTTTGAAACAGGTTCTATATAGTACAAAAAACGTATATAAATAGACTTTTTGGTGGTATACTTTACAATACCATTTTAAACAGTATCATTAAATAGCCATATCATCATCATTAGAGATTAAACCTTGAAATTTTAATACTCTGTTCTCTTATCCTATACTGTTTTGGAGTTACAAGGTTTTCATTGTGTTTTCAAGGTTTTTGTTTAATATATAGCTTATTTCTTAAGTAAAAAATCCTTGAAGTACCATTTTTAAGTTTGTAGAACCTTAATTCTGTAGTTGAGAAAATTCTATACCACTTACAGGGATATTTTCACAGAAATATTAAATTATAGGGTCAGTTTTCCAGTCACAGGTTAAGTCTAATACTGGACCATGTCCTTTTAATTGGAAAATCCCCATTCAGAATGAAGAACTGGGCTTATGCTTTCTTTGGGGAACCAGCACTTGAAGTTTATATTCTTAAGAATTTACATTAAATCTGGGAGGTTTACATGAGGGCATGGATGGATAGTTGGATTAGCATCCATAATTGCAAATCGTTCCATTAACATATACTTAAAGTCAACAAGTCACAAGTTTTGTTTTCCAAAATCATATTGAGCCGTTTTCGTTATGGTGAAATTTTAACCCAATGCAAAGGTATAAGTGGAGTTGTCCAACTATGCAGAAAAAGTCAAAAGGAAAAAAAAGTTTTTGCATGACAGAGAAGAAATTTAGGGCTGCACACCACTGAGCCTTTATCTGTCCCACACTCACACACGTGCGGACCTGGTTGCAGGTGCAGTGAATGGAGCTCTATTGCTGCTCTGTTGCTAGGAGGCCCAGTGGAGGCACATTAACTCTGTGGGCCATTCCTTTTTTTCCATTCAGTCCGGCCCCCTCCTCCATGGCCAGACAGCCAGGCATCTGTTTCAGGGCATCCCTCGCACCCCCGACTTCAGGCCCTGTCTGGCCTCCACATGCAGGCCCTAAATCAGTGCCTGGGGAGTGCTCAGACACGGCCCTCCCCCGACCAGCTTTATTGTGACATTTGAGTGTCATTTTAACAGCGTGGAATCACCACTTTCTTCCTGCAGATATGACAAGAGTGACTGAAATAATGTCCTGTGGCTTGGGTACCATGTGAAACTGGATTTCTCTTAATTCCAGGACTTAGCCCTGCATTTGACCATAATCACCTAACAGCTATTAACGTTGCCACATGACTATCCATGTGGATTCCATTTGCAAGCAGCCCAGATTAAGCTCTTTTTTTTTTAATCAAGCAAACACTAACAATGTAAGCTCTGTATATTTAGCTGTACCATAATTGCTACATATGCCGTGACTGAGGTACTATTGGCTAGGAATTTTTTTCTCTACATTCAAAGTGAATTAGCCAGCCCACCAGCCTTTCCTCTTATGTGACTATTTGCTTCTGCTCCAAGCAATCTCCACCTCTGGCTCTCTACAGTCTTGTTTGTACCTGCCATGTCGCTCTGCTTGTCCACTCAGCATGTCACTGTGTAACATCTTATCAGTTCCTCAAAGATCAAAGGTCCATGACGATCTTTATCTGACGGTATCTCTCTTCTCCTTCTCCTCTCAGACTCTTTTGCAGTACTGGGCCGACCTGGCCTGCAAACACTATGCCTGATGGCACACAGGCCTTTCTTTTCTTCTTATCAAAAAAGTGGGGCTTCATTCTACTCAGCCCAGCGAGACGGCCTCTCCCTCAGGACGAGGGGAAGAGGTCAGACTGCCCCGTGTCTTTACAACTAAATAGCTGACCCCATTAAGGTTAACTGGGAGGTTAACTCAATGCAGTAAATCTGAGAGCTCTCGCTAGCGCTCTGATGACTCTCAAAGTGATTCAATTAATTTGTCATTCAGTGTGAGGGAACAGAAACTGTAGTTTCTCACATTTCGTGTTGGTAAAAGTAAATGTTTGGTTTTGGCATTTACTTTTGAAATGCTCGCTTCACGCAAATGGAGGTGTTTCTAAGCAAATCTCGGGGTCAGACTGACAAATTATGTGCATTTTTTCTGGACAGCCAGACAGAGGCAGTTTTCCAAAGTCGCGACCTTGCCCTGACCTGGCTGAAGGAAGTGGTCACGCGGCTCAGGACAAAGCAGTGCAGGAGAGAGTCTGAGGGGCCGGACGGTCAGCCTGGAACAATGGGGGCTGCGCATTCAGCCTGAGATCCACACAAAAGAGTCCGCAGCCTGCTTCTTCGCAGTCACACCTCAACACAGAGCTGGCATTTCACACTGACCTGCGAACAGCCATTGAATGAAACTACTGTTTAACCCAAAGCTCTGGCCCACACAGAAATCAAGTCCAGTTTGTCAAGTTGCGTTTTAAAAAATGTGACCTGTCTGTGTTACACCAGTGCAGGTCGTTTCATCCCTCCATGGGAGTGGTGAAATCTGTTGTATGAGTGAAAGTGGACAGAAAGTGGCATGGCCTATAACATTTTCATTGTTTTGCTTAATAGTTTGACCAAGATTAAAACATAGACATTATTCCAAGTATATACTATTTATAAACAGTTCATATACAGAATTTATAGTTGGTATTGCAAATGTCCCATAGGTGGGGTTATTTGTATCAGAAGAAGGACTTAGTTGTAAAAATAGTTAAAAAGTCTAGTAAAATGATGTGACATACTGAATGAATAGAGTTCTACTCTGATTGAATCAGGTGCCGTTCCAACATAAATGCATAAAAATACAAAGCTGCTATTGGAACAAATGTATTGCTTTTAATTTTTTCATGTAATGTGTACCAACAGCGATGATATTCATTAATCATTGTAATATAATATAATATAATATAATATAATATAATATAATATAATATAATATAATATAATATAATATAATATAATATAATATAATATAATATAATAACCATCAAACACTCAAGATGAAAAAGATGATAAAAGATGAAAGTCTGATAGAAAATTGACTGATGCTATGTGAATACAAGAGCACATTGTTCTTGAAGTTTAACTGTTTAAAATATCTATCTAAGCATTGCTTTATACACCATTCTCCCCAGTTATTAGCATGTCATTTGCAGAACTGCATAAGACCCTGATATCATGTGTAAAAGCCAAATTATGCATTGGTCCTCAAGTAGTGTTGTAGTCAAAACCATTGGATGCGAGCTCGAGTGAAGACCTAGAGCTGGACACAATATTTCAAGACCAAGACTTTGTAGAACTTGAGTCGTTACTGAGACCAGAAGTAGGGGAGGTCGAGACTAGATTATTTATTTTTCTAAATAAAATTATGAAAGAAAAAAGAGGACAAGCCTGAAATGAATTTATTGCTAATAGTACATTAATATTAACATTATTAGTAGTAATAATATTAGCATTAGTACTAGTAACTTAATACACCTTTCAAAAGTCACTACCTTAAGTTTATATAAATTAAATAACATACATCGATTTCTGTTATAAAATAAAACCAAGTCCACTTTACCTCAAGACAAGACCAATTAGTGTAGAGACAACAGACTGTTAATTTACTAATCTCAGTCTCAAGTAATATAACACAACCCTCAATAACTTCACCATTCTGCTGTTTGCTCAGTACTGTTCCACAGCAAGAAACAACAAGCCAAATAAACTGTGGTGTGAGTGGGTGAACCCTCTGAAACCGTACAAAGATTTTTATTCATGGCTGCCCAAAATGGGACACATGGACCAAAGATTGCCCACAAGGGTGTTTAATTTGCCACACCAGAAAGCCCCATTAAACCCCCATTCAATGACAGAATATGCATTTTTATATTTATAGAATATAAAAATGTAATAAAATATGTAATAAAACATAATAAAATATGTGTAGTGTAATGTAAAATAAAATCTATTATTTTAGACAGTAGAACTGACACTGACTACAACTAAGATGCCACAACACATGTAGCTAGCACTTAGGAGATAACAGCGAAACATGGACAAGACAAGGATTAAAGACCACTCTTCTGAGGAATTCAAAGTAAAGAAACCACTGGAGTACTTAAAGAATACAGTTCTAAATGTGTATTGGCAAAGTGTAAAAACGAAAAGCTAATAAACGTGCTAGCTAACTGTTTTGTCTTTCTGTTCTTGGCCTACTGTAAACACGGATTTGGTACACCAATACAACGTTTGTTGGAAAACACTGCCTCGGTGTGCTCTGGCCTTTAAAGACATAGAGGGTGCCAACCGTCATCAGATTCCAACAAGGTCTATAGCCATAGACGAGGAAGGTGTGAGGGCTGGTTGCTCTGTAGGGAGTTGGAGGCACCGAGATATTCTTTGTCTACATTAAGTGCCCCATGGCAAGAGCCAAGAGGAAAACTCGCAACTGCACCCCCACCCCCCCAATTTACTGCTCCACCCCATTACCTGTCCTAGCTCTGGATCAAGGTGTGGGGGCTGCATATCAAACAGTCTCATGCCTTTGATGTTGGGAGAAACACAAACACTGATTTGACCTGAGTCGTAACAGCTTATTTGTTCCCTTTAGTCATTCATGGACTCCTTGTTGAATGTGTAAGCCTTCAAAGGGCTCTCTCTCAGTGGGCATGGCTTACAGTAGCCATGCTGGCTCTGAGAGGGCTCTGACCTGGGTCTGGAGGAAGGCCATCTGGCTTCCTGCACTTTAGATTTGATATTGATTTATTGGCTGTACATGTGAAGATAGGAGGACGCCAGCTGCCCGCAGCTCGCTGCTTTCTAATGCTTTCGTCAACCCTTTAAGACAATAGGCCCTGCTTAATGTCAAAGCCTCTCAGTGCTCAGCCTGATTAGTTTCTGTGAGTTAAGGACCAAGTAAGGTTCTATGGTTTCTTGAAGATGTGCTTATGGAATAAAGAGGGATTAATTGTTGATAGGTATCAAAAGACAAAACTAAAAGGTATTCTGCAAGATATTCTTAAAACTGAACCTCAACATATAGCTGAAACTCAAACACTTAAAATCTTTAATTAAATGTATCACTGTTGCCAGATCAAAACCTTGCATCTCAAAGTCATAAATTCACAGGAAAAGTAAAAAGTTTGCTTTACTTTGAATGTAAGTCAATATAACTAGACTTTTTTCCCAGTAATTTATGATCATTTCATTTGCTCTATCCATCATGAAATTTACACACCATGTAAAGGGCAACTATCTTTTTAAAATGATGTCAAAAACTAAAAAAATGTAAAAAAAAATGGATGTACTAGGTTTTGTTTCAACAACTGTGATATATTTAGTATACTATAATAAACACTTTCATTGCTAGAACTTTTTTACAACTGTATGTATTATTACATCCTCATCTAAGAGCTATTTTCATTAGCAAACTACCATTGACACTTTAGACTAGGCCTAATCTTAAAGTCCAGGAAACATTTTCTGCATTTTATTTATAGGCATTATTCATAGACATAAATCAAGGTCAATAGGCATTTAACATCAGAGAATAATGTAAATGATTATTATTGATGACATGATACTTTTTTCTTTTCTGAAACCAGTATTGGTTTAAAAATTAAAATGTATTCATTATTCTGTCTGTTATGATATCCAGCATTATCTGCTGATATTAGCCCATCTCTGATGATAATGGTAAACTATGCAGTATATAAGGCTTTACACTCCACTGTCATTATTTAGTTAGTTACATTAGAGCTTATTATTGGGCTTATTAGGGAGAATTCATCAAAAATGATCTTAAAACTAGTCTTAATAATAAAGATACCTAAATGGTCCTTGGCTTGAGCGTACAATTGCAGACAGAAAACTTCAATGAGTACTGGAGGTTCTTTTAAAAGCTCTACAGAGATGGTTGTCCTAAGAAGTATGCGCTGGAGGTTCTGAGGGGACCCAAAAGTGCTTCTTTTGTGTATCACACTTCACAGCACACTCTTGAATGCCTAAAGACTCTGTAACTGAGCTTCTGTGCACCGTATCTCTTCCCTGGTTGTGAAGTGAGCCAGCCTGCCTAGCTGTGATCTTGCTAGGCGTAGGGTGTTAGCTTGGTTCTTCTCTCAGTTAACCCCCTCACCCCACCCCCGATTCCTTTCTTCCTTTCCTCTCTCATCCCCTCCCGGAGCAGTACTGTGATGTGACTATGTTTCTGATAATGAGGCGAGAATTTTACGACCCCTTGGCCTCCTGGCCCGGCACCAGGCTGCGAGAGCAAGGTCAGGCCTAGCCAAACTGCTTTGAGTGGCAAAGGGCTCCCTCTGTTGACCGTTTAAACACACTTGGTGTAGTGCTGAACTGGAGAGGATAATCAGGACCTTGACTTGAATTCAGATTCATACTTCACACATCACAGCCATCATTAGGTACCAGTGTGAGAAACTGTGGGCTGAGCAGAGCCACTCTCTCTTCCTCGAGCACTCCATTTCAAAGCAGGGGATCAAGGGCAGACTTGCGCATGAGCTGGGGTGAATGACAATGGTGCTCCCTCCACCTGCGGTTCCTGGGACATAGAGAGGAACCCCAGGACAAAGAAGCCCTGGAAGTTCTCGGGTTAATGAATCCCAGGATACGCGGCACACAAGATGGTCAGCAAACAGGGGAGGACCCTATGGAATTCGGGAGGAAGTCAGGGCTCTATCCTCTACAATGCGTACCAGCAAAACAGAGCACGTAAATAAGTCTTGAAAGTGCAAAAAAAAAAAAAAAGGTCAGGACAGTGGGACAGGGTGGAGATCAGTCCAGCCATAGTGGAGACCTTGTGGCAACACATAATGGGGCTAACCCTGTTAAACGGTTCAGCCCCTAATTGATAAGAGGCAGTACACGCACACACTTCACACTACTTATCTGGCACCAGCATCGCCCCATTATCTTGTATTAGGAGCCACATGCATATGACAGTGAGATCAAAGGGAGTTTCTCCTGGCACTTTCAAAGGAAGTGCAGCAACTTTATGACTCCTGAGACTACAGAATCTTCTTATTCCCACTTTGGCATTCTTTAACAGGCCAGAGTGACACTGCAGAGTAAAATCTCTCAAGTCCAGTCTCTTCCCCTATTTGCATCAATCCATGTAGCTGTTATAATGCTCTAAAAACATATGACATGGGTCCTCTGAAAATGAATGTTATGAATTGTTATGTGTTTTGGCTCTATAAGTAAACAGGAATAGAATATATTATAATGCCTCATTTTTACAGAACTTCTCTTACATCCTGTGTCCAATATAGTTTCTCATAAGAACTGGTAGAAATATGATTTAGTCATTGTTGATGGATATTCCTTTGTGTCATAAGCCTCCACATGTCTCAACGTCTAACCTGCTAGATCTTAATTTTTACAGCAGGGTACTTTCTACTCATGTTTGTTACAATGAAAATGTATTGATAGTAGCAGTAATAAAGGATGTGACACTGTTACATATGATCATGACCTTTTCTGTCTCTTTTCTCTGTCTCTTTTCTCTGTCTCCTTTCTGTGTTTAAATGTGATCCTTCAAATGAGTGTTCCTCCTGGTTTATTCGTGGATATGATTGTCATTTTAAGCAACTCAGCCTTCAGTTGATCATTACATATGTGTTTATTACATATACTATGTATTATACATCCCTCATGTAGCTATAGTGTCAGGCTATATATGCCTATATATGCAAATATATTTCAGTGAAATAAAGTTTAATTATTTTTATTAAATGGTTATATGTATCATTATACTTCATATACGTATATAGGCTTACAAAAAGTTCCTATTTGAAGATTCAGCTTATGTTTACATTTGTATTTTAGCACTGATAATGATTGTATTGTATTACATTTTCAGGGAGAATATTCTCTCCGGATTTACTGATGCGTTTGGTATGTCATAAAATAGTATTTAAAATAAGCTTTACATATAGTAGTGTGCAAATATGAAGCTCATACTCAAAGCTTCAGTTCGATGAGAACAGATTTTATTTAGCTCTACTCAATGACAATTTATACTGTCCTATATTTAAGTAGGAGAATTAGATTTAACAGTAAATCTGAGCAATGATAAAGTGGGCCCCTGACACCTCTCTTTGCTCCCCAGCCCCCCTCTCCACCCCGGCACAGGGCCGCAGAGAGGGTGCTCTTTTGAAGAGGCCGTCATTTCCTTCTCGGGACTCTGTTATTCCAGTAGTCTTTGTGAAGAAGCCAAGTGGTCCAACCTCAGACAGGAGGTGTGCTCTTCACAGGGAGCTGAGGTTGTCGGCCCAGCAGGGGAGGGAGGTGCACCTCGCAAGGGGACACAGGCCAAAAACAAACACCGGCCCCAACAGGAAAGGGGCTACAAGACCCTGCTGAGATACAGGGAGAGCTCATGCACTTACTTTCATTTGCATGGTAAACGAGCCGTGATGCGTAATATCACAGTACACTTGCACCTATAAAACCAGAACGCAATATTCTGGCATTCATAATACAGAATAGAGTAGAATATAAATTTAATATGATACTTTGAGAGTGAGTATATGAAAATGAATAAGTAACTGAACAAGAAGACACTTGGGATCATTCCTCATTTCTGTGGTATTTTAACCAACATGAATGTTACACACAGAAGCACACAGAAGCATGTGGGTCCTTTATGCAGAGTTCAATATGAAAATAAAAGACCCAGATTAGATCCTATTCAGCATTACTACAGTTCCAGTGTGGCTTTCTCTGACCCTTAGCACTTACTGCTGGGCTGATGGGTCAGGTGAGTGTGTCAGGGATGCTGCAGTGTTAGATCGCCCTCTAGTGTTCAGTCTGCATAGTTTTATTTGTGCAAAATACACTGTAAAAAATACAAGCTAAAAAATACTCAAATTTGTTACAAGCAAAAGAATACGGTTCACTTCACCTAATAAATGACTTAAATTGAAAGAATCTTTCGTTCGTTTTAAACTTGAATAAATCTAATTATTTTACTTGTACTTTTTTTAGGTTGGACCAACAGAACACCGTTTACAGTGAACTCTCCTAAGATTACACCAACACATTTATTTTTAAATGTTTGCCTATGTTGTTTTGTCTTCTAACAAATTTAAGAAATATTTATGTTACATAAGTTTGCTTTTCAATTTACTTTCATTTAGCAGTAACTGCACTGTAAAAAGTGCAACCTAACCTTTGATCCTATTTGTCACAAGTAATTGAAAAAGTTTTACTTGACCCTACCCCCCCCAAAAAAAATCCTAACAGAATAGTTTGTCCTAAGCCCTGTCTTTAGGCTGAGTAAGCCTCATTTATTTGCTTTTCAAAGAGACAACCCTGATTGGTATTTCCTATTACTGTAAACCAAGAGAAACCTGGTATCTAATAGATTGAAGATGTTTGCTCCTTTTTAGAACCAACTGAAGCTTCATTCAATAATTTACGTTTTCAATTTACAACAGAAATGCAAAATTAATTTTACAACAATTCATCAAACAAATATTATTCTTAGATCTATGACTACCTTCCCTAAGGATTAACAGTTAAAATCAGCCTGTGGCATTAAAGGGTAATTAATATTTTTCAAAATAGCCTATTTAATTCAATATAATTAAATGGTTAATCAAATCTTTGCCATTGTTTCACAGTAGGAGTGATGGTAAGCAGGAGTTTTTTGTGTCTACAACACAAATAAAGCCATTTTATTTGATATTAAAACAACCAGTCAAGTCAAGTGGCTTTTATTGTCGTTTCAGTTCTGTACCAGTACACAGTGAAATGAAATCATGTTTTTTCCAGAACAAGGGTCCCGCATGGAACAAAACGAGAACAAAAAACAATACAGTACAGGACAGACTGCAGAAAGTGCAACTAGAAACACATGTAATGCAGTTTTATTCCAATCTATTTCTGTTGGTCCATTCATCATAACATTTTCTGTGGGGAATGTTGTACTTAAATGTCATGCTTAAAAGATGTAGAAAAATTAAAAGGGTCAAAAAGAACATTTTAGGCAGTACTGATATGTAATATCATAAAATATTGGTAGAATGTTATAAATCTAACTGAATATTTTGAACTGGGTCCTAATTTGCTTTACAAAATTTACTCTGTTTTAGGCCAAAGCCTGATCTCAGTGTCACAGGGAGTGTGTATAGTACCTTTCTAAGAAAGAGCTTTTAGAGCCATTAACCTCTGCAGACATCTGGTTCCAATCACCACCACCCATGAAAAATTCAGACTCAGTAAGCTTACTTAGAACACAGCATTTTACACCAAATCACTCTGAATGACTTTTTGTCTTTTCATTTATTTAATTTAAAATTCTAAATAAATATAAAAAGTTGGATTTTGCCTTTAATATAGCCAAAGTGAAGCAACGGGTCCCCACCCTTTTGAATGAGATGTATGTTTACAGTTAACAGTGCATATACTGCCATCTACTGGTCATTAACAGCACAGTCGTACCAGGGGGACATACAGCTCTGGAAATAAATAAGAGACCACTCCAGTTTCTTCTTAAATTAGCATCTCCACATGTATAGCAGGTTCTTAGCGAGGAACAGAAGGTTCGGTTCTAGCTTTACTGGCAGATACAGAGAGTGTCTGATTCATAAGAACAAGGTCAAGCAGAAAACACACAGGACAACACAGATACAGACTGGCGAGGGCGAAAATTACTCTCTACTGACGGTTATGAGCGCCACCTCATTCCAGTGTCACTTAACCACCATGAGATGACCTCAAGTGAAAATGAGTGAATATTTCTAGAATACAATATTTATATCAGGAATTTATGAGACATGTTTCCAGTAGTGTATAGAATAAAACAGAACAGCTCATTTTGATACTGCTAACCCAGAAACTGGTACTGCTAACCTAGAAACTGTTTGAGGTGGTCTCTTAAGTTTTTCCAGAGCTGTATAGTAACTCCAATTATGTGAACAAAAAGTGAACATATAACAGTTTTAAAAAGCACAGCTGAACCCTTCAAAACCCGAGACAATTATTTAGTCTCTATAAGGGTTAGACTGCAACCTGACTGAGTTCTTAGGTTATTAGTGTGTAATAAAACTCTGGACCAGATAGACAGACGGATGGATGGATGGATGGATGGATGGATGGATGGATGGATGGATGGATGGATGGATGGATGGATGGATGGATGGATGGATGGATGGATGGATGGATAGATAGATAGATAGATAGATAGATAGATAGATAGATAGATAGATAGATAGATAGACCTTTTAGTTGCAGTCATATTTATATCATATTCACACTTAGACAAATTCCTGCTGACTGCTGAGTGTGGCAAAGTGTGTGGAAGAGAGCTTTAGACATTCACTGTGTGCTTTGATTAATAAGTGGTTATTTGTGTTTGCTCCTTGTATGATAAATACAAACTCTACAGATGCTAATATTATTTATCCTTGGTACAAAGCTCTCTGCAGCTAGTCAAAACAGGCAGTGACCCGATAGGGAGTTGAGACTGCGACCTTTTTCCTTTCTTATGACATATTATAAACTTTAAACACATACATAAGAAGCTACTGAAAATTTTGACTTAAAGCTTGTGACATATGAGCATGTATTTAACCACAGATTTCAAACTTCAGACCTAAAAAATAATAATGGTAATTTCTGCTAGTGTCTACACGTAATTCACAGCTTGTTATTACTTGTTACTTGTTTTCCTTTTTTAACAACTATAGATGTATCTTGGACTCTTAGAAGGCCTAGACTGGCATTTTATCTTATGAAACTGATCTTACTTACTGGGAATTAAAATATGGCCCATCGGTTCCTGCATCACTTCAAAATCATGCAGATGATCAATCTTGTACGCAAGCTCTTCCCATCTGCACAAACAGGAGAGCATTCTCAGCTATCCCCACCCCGAGACCAATTTATCACTCAGTGTTTCAAGGATTTAACCATTCGTTTTCATTCAAAACTTTCTGGAATTAGTTCTGTAATACTTGCAGAGATTAAATAAAAACAAGATTATAATGAATAATAATTAACTAAAAAGGGAGTAAGTAATATATTTTTGCATTGATGTTGTGGAGTAATATATTAAATTAAAGGAGCACTAAATTAAATAATGATAGCATCAATCTGTCCCGTGGGCTGTCAAACTGAAACACTATTTGAAATTTACCTGGTGAGTTATTGCTGCAACTTTTGTGACTTAGATAATAGACTAACATATAGAAACAGAAAGATTTTAATTTTAGTTTTTATTTCTGCATAATCAGTTTGTTAAGATGTGACCATGTCAGTGATTTCATGTAAAATGGTGGATTTTATATAACCTTGTACAGAAATCCATGTTGGATGTCCTTATAATGATAGTGATATGAACCTTGGGTAACAATATCCACAACAAAAATATAACTATTCTATTTATTGTCCAAAATGACCAGTTTTAATGTGCAATATTAAAAATGATAAAAGCGCCCTTGAGTGAACATAATAAAAACCATTTTAGGCCAAACACTCATCTTAAAAACAATAATGTATTCAATGTATCAATCTTCTGCAATAACTTTCTGAGATGTAGCTTTTGGAGAAATAAACATTTCAGTTGTTTGGTTCATGTCGGATCCATTATGCACAATTCTCAGCAAGTATTTATACTAAACCACTATAAATGACTTTGATTTTATTATCACAAAGTAATCAAGCAAAAATAAAAACAACACAAAAAGTCTTTATTAGTGAATTAACATTAATATGTGTGTTCATTTCAATGTCTCTGTACATTAAAGGCAAGTGTGTCTATTGGTGTCATGCCAAATCAAGGAAACGAAAGGAGTGATTCAGGGTCTTAAAGGGTCTTTAACTCTGGATATTAATTTGGAGCACTTTATGTGCTGTTTGTTTGGGAAATGTGAAGCAAGATTTACTGTATTTTATTAAACTGAGCTACTATAGATGTAATCCAAACACGACATCCTATTGGCTGATTCCTCATGTTTAAACCGCTCCCCCGGGATCCACCAATGACTGCTAACGCTACTGATGGCACTTCCGGCTCTTTTCAGTGAGTCAGTGAATCAACTGGCGCAGCTCACAAATAGGAGTCGGCTCCCAAACGGCTTTTCATGGTTTTATTATTCCAGTTTTACTTCACAAAATCAGCAATATTGTCCACTATTTAATTTTCACTATCCCCAAGTGTGCCTTCTAATTACTGTATTAATTAATAACAGGGGGTTTAATAAAAGTGGTATTCGTTTACTAAATTTAATCGAGTCAGATGTTAAGAATTGGATTCGAAATATATTCGAAATATGTGATAAAATGTAATTGTAGAGAAATCTAGTCATCAACCAAAGGCAGGTAAAAAAAAAAAAATCAGAGCCTCGTTTGCAATTACACGGAATCCATCAAGAAAAAAATCTGACCGACAAAAAGCAGCAGGGCAATAATGTTCCTTGGTTTGTGGTTCTCGGTTACAGTGTCTTACAATTTGTCCTCATTTCCACAGAAACAAAAATTGAACAGACCTTTTCAGTGAGAGTCGGCTCCTAACGCTCATCTAAAAGAGCCGACTCCGATCGAGCATAACAACACATCAGCAGCAGTGGGAGGCGAGAGGAGGAGAAGTGGGGAGCTTACACTCAGGTGTCATGATAAATGTTAGTAATTGTGTGGGTTTTTGTGTTCAGAAAGCGGAGCTGCGGGTGTCCCGCTATTAAATCTCTGTTGGTTTTTAGAAGGTGAGATGGCAACCGTTAAAAAGGATAACAGGCTGACACGTTCTCAAAGTTTCCTGTGCGTCGGCTTTGCCGGTGTTTTCAGCAAAACCGTTACATCACCGCTCGAAGTGGTGAAGATCCTGAGTCAAGTGGGGACGTTTCACTGCAAGCGTGGCTTTACGCACAGCTTTCTTCTGCTGTATCAGACTGAAGGACTGCGGGCGTTTTGGAAAGGAAATTCTGTTTCCTGCCTTCGCTTGTTCCCATATAGCGCCATACATCTGGCAACTTACAAACGGTGAGTATCTCTCCCTGTAATACTCTGCTGTGATATGTGTCGAATAAGAGTGGTAGCCTATCTGCCGGTCCGAGTCGCAAACGATAGAATTTGAGAATTAGCTGTGCAGGAAGTCAGCTGGCTGGCTAGCCAGCAACACAGTCGCTTAGAAGAGGTTATGTTATAAAACCTGATTTTTGTAGAATATAAAGAGCATTTTATGTGTCATCATGTTCGTCTCTTGATGTCTAACGGTTTTAGGTCGGTTTCAGTAGTAAATGTCTTTCCAGAAGGACCGCAGCTAGCCATGTTAGCCACACTCAAAGTTTACCTCGGTTCATGGTGATGTCATCACGAAATCACGCCTTTTTCTCTCAGCCAATCGGAGCGCTCTGAAGCCCTCTGCACATGGTGGCGTCACGGGCCGTTTCAAGAGGGCGTATTTGAAAGAGAACGAGTTTAAATACCTTCTCAGATTTATGAATTACGAATACGTTGACTGCCAGTTGTGTTAGGACTGCCACTGATAAACTGAACCCTCCGATCCTGTACAGGCGGTACAGGGTCGTGTCTTCCTGTCACGTGTACTCGCACAAGTAAACACGGTCCTCCTGTCCAGGTTTGGAAAGTCCTATATACAGTATTCTAGGAAACCGGGGAGTCAGCTTATCATGAGCAGTGTTGCGCAAGAGCAGAGTGCTGTTATCTAAGAAGCAGCGGAACAACACGTTTTTAATATTTTGCATTGTAGATTTCTATAGGGCCTTTTGCAGTTTTTAGCAAGGGAGGTCCATCTTCATACTTTAAATAAACACAGAAAGAATTATGGTTCTTCGAGTTTATTATGTTATCAGTAGCTATATAATTTAACCAGTGCTGATGAATCAGACATAGCTAGTTCACAGGTGTGTGCAGCATATCCGTACAGGCAAAACTTTCTAGCTACATTTTTTTTTGTCTGACAGTGATCTGGAGATATGTGTGATAAAAAAGGAACCTAGCACACTGTATTGAGTTGTTAACGAAAGCCCTTTGTGCTGCTCAGTTCTCTGCCCTGCAGTGTATTGTGCATGTAAATGGTCTGCAAAGTTATAATGGGGGGAGTTACAGACACAAGAGCTCTAACAGTGTTTCAGACAGATGGGTATATACAGACATACAGTATGTGAACAGTATTGTGTTTTTGGAACACTAAACCATGTAAATCTTTTCCAATAGACACCAAAACACTGAACATGTGCATAACAGGTCTCCTCTAACTAGATTGCTTCTTGTGCCCAACAGAATTGTCCACCTCCATATGGATGATTTTGGTCGTATCTCACAATGGAGGGCCATTGTAGCTGGAGGCCTGGCAGGTATAACTGCTGCTCTAATTACATATCCCTTAGAGGTGGTTGAAACCAGATTGATTGCCCAGAACTGCAGAGAATGCACATACAGAGGGCTGCTGCACACTCTTTCCAGAATCCACAGAAATGAGGGGTTTCTGTCTCTCTACCGAGGATTTTCACTGACTATTTTAGGTATGTTTTGTTTGCCTCTAAAACTACTTGTATAGTATTTGTAGAATGTAATAACAGTTTAATAAAGCTGAAGAAAGAGACCATCTTATAAGAGGAAATTTGTTTACAATATACTTTTTTAACTGGTGTTTATAATGTGAGGGGTACATTACATACCTCATACTCTTCTTAGAAATTATGCTTGGGCTTTGGACTTTGACCTGAGTTAAGAGAGCTTGTAGCAGCATGTTATATTGTCTTTATCAGTCGCAAGCTCCTTGCTGTAAGTCATGTGGATTTAACTTGCAGTTAGCCTTAATTTACTGAAATGTATTATTCCCTTTGAATTTTATACCTAAATTTCAGGCTGCATTAAACTGAAACACTTCAAATCAAAAATCAAATAGTATCCTGAATTCCCTCTGATGTACATCTGTTTAAGTAGATGTAGTAAGTGGTTTGTATTAATATTCCCAGTGTAGTTTATTAAGAAGCCAATTTTTAATTTCTTGCTTCTTCTAAATACAATTGGCTAAATTGGCTAAATGAATGTGTAAGCTCACTTCAAGTACTTTATATCAGCCCATATAAGTTCATATAAATCCCAATATGGGCCAAACTGGCTTTTAAATTCATCAATGGAAAAATAGGTGCCTATTTAAATAACATAAATCAAAAAAGTGCTAAATCAAGTCATGCATAGATATGCTGCAACATCTTTTGTATAGGTCATTATGTAGGAAGAGTATAGGTCATAAAGTTGCATAAAACACAGATCTGCCCAGACAGAAGTACATTAATCAATTACTCAGCATATTTGGAGCAAAAAATAAATAAATCTGCAGACTGGGTGATTCTAGTCATGCAGCTCTAATTTAAATTCAAGCTAATACAATACATAAGCATCCCCAGGTAAACTTTCTTCAGCTTTAACACTACAACATATTTCCCAAAAGTAGCACAGCCTTTCTTTTGATTATGTATTCTCTTCTCTTTGTGGAACAGGTGCAGTTCCCTTCTCACTTGGCTGCTATGTAGTCTATGTTAACCTGGATAAACTGTGGCAGGAGCACCACTTCCGTTTCAGCTCTTTGCAGAACTTTATCAATGGCTGTTTTGCTGCAGGAGTGGCTCAAACTCTCTCCTTCCCTTTTGAGACAATTAAACGGAAGATGCAGGTGAGAAAAAGCATCAATAACTCTGCCTGCATACTTTTTCTCCTCATACTCCTGCACAAAAAGTATATGGGATACATGTGAAAACTGGAAGCTGTTAACTAACCACAAACGGCAACAACAGAAGAAAAAAAAAATTTAGTAGCATTTGGCATTTTGACTGTTTTAGCTAACCAGTTCAGTCAGAACCTGGGAAATTACACAAACATGTTAACCAGCTTATTATAGCTATGTTTATTCTCTGTCATCACAACACACAAGCATATGCGATGCACTAATTTTAAATAAACCATAAAAACACTGCAGCACATGTAAACAACACTAAATCAAGACTACAATCTCTACTGCAAAACTAGATAGATAGATAGATAGATACTTTATTGATCCCAGAGGGAAATTCAAGGCATCCAGTAGCAGGTATACAAACAAACTATACAGAAGTAACAACAGAAGAAAGATATATTTGTACAAATAGAGACAATACTATATAAAGTATGAAGGTATAAAAATAGAGTCCTTAGTGTCTGTGTAAAGTGTAAAGTATAGATGGAGGTAATGGTATACCGTTTGCTAAGCAAATTAAGAAGATGGCTGTTTTCAGCCATACAGACAGCGAAACAGAATTGCTGAGAAAATACTTTTGTTATATATTATAATACTAAAACTATTGCTTTAAAAAATAAAAACAAATCAAATAAATCATGTGCGCTAAAAAACTAAACTGAGGGTAAAAACCAAGTGAGAAACTAAATGAATTCAATTAAATAACCTGATATGTTGCACCACACATTCTTTTAGAAACATCATGTAATACTGTTGTTCACGACTAGGGGGCATAACTATCACAGACCTCATCAGTTTGTCCAGTATCAAATCACAGGAAGCTCTTCCTGTGTATTTTTTAGATGCACTAGCATCCACATCAAATGTAGAAACCTATAAAATGCACAGTGTGTTACTAGATAGCACTATTTGCTGCAACACTTGGGAATGTACACATTATTCTCATGCTAAGTTAAGTCAAGATCATTTCAAAGATAATGTATCACACCCAAAATACTATTGATCTGTTTTTGTGCAAAAAAAAAAACAGTATAAGCATGTTTAGGTCGGCATTCTCAGTTCTGTCTAACAAGTTGAACCATATAGCCAGGCAGGACAATGGCCTAGTTGCCATTACCACCCTACTGTGGAGAAAAGCTTGCAGTTTGGTGCCACACACAACTATCTTTAGAAACAATGATCAACACAACCCCCATCAATCCCACCCGTGGTGGGTAGAGAGCTCTTGTTTCTGGGCAGGATTATGTTACATTAATCATTTTAAATTCTTAATTCAAAGGCCTTATGATCAGGAATGTATCTGGTAAGACTTGTAAGACAAGAACAGAGGTTTAACCTCCCTGCAAGAACAAGCCCGTAGTGCTGACTTTACCATAGCAACCACTCACTCAGTGTGCCTGTGGTGAATTCTTCATGGTGACGTCTAACTATGTTATTCGATCCCGCCTCGACTTCTTGAACCTGTGACTCATAGACTGTCCTGAACTATGTTGGATCCACCTATTTCTAAAGTGCACACACAGGGCGCTTGCTGAAATACTTTTTTTGGTGTTCTTTTGTCCTCCTTTTATGTTTCATGGCTTCTGTTAATAATTGTGCATTTGTTTTAGATGCAGTGCTCACTGTGTCCATACTCATAATAATTTATTTCATGTTTCAGGCTCAGAGTCCTTTCCTGCCGCATTGTGGAGGAGTCGATGTCCACTTTACTGGAATGATAAACTGCTTCAAAGAGGTCATCAGAACCAAGGGCATGTTGTCCCTTTGGAGTGGCTTTACAGCCAACACAGTCAAGGTGAGATCTTTCAGAGTGTGACTATGCATATGTGGGTAGTTCCACTGCTTTTCTCCCTTATTTACTTATGTGCTGGGTATAAACTAAAAAATCTGAATTTTAGGGATATCAGTATCAGTTTTTCTTCTCTTCTTGTTAATTCACAGCTATTGTTGTTAATTCTGTTATTTTGCTTTTTCTGTTTGTCTTTGGTTTCTATTTTAATCCACAGTCCTCAAATGACCCCCTTTAGGTCACTCCATTGTCCTTGAGATATTCAAAGTTGATCAATGTAAAGTTAGAAAAAAGTCTTTACTGTTCATGATCCCTTTGGGTGATACTGGATTTTAGTTATTCTTTGCAAATGGAAGACATTTAAAGGTTAGGGTAAATAAATGTTATAGACAAGCAAAGGTTGTGAACTCTGCAATGATTTTAGCAACCAGCTTGATTAATCTAATAGTTAGTTGTTTTTTATTCATAATTTTCTGAAGGCAGAGCATCTTTAAGACTTATCATAAGACATCTATACGACTTTAATAATTTTCACAAAAAGGCCATGTACAAAGTCCTGAGCCAAACTGTCTGAAATAAGAACTTAGGTTAAAATTAAAAAGGAACAGAAAGAATTATTTGTAGTATAATCAAAGCAGGTGTAAATCTAAGCATCAATGGACCCTAATAAAACAGTGTCAAGTGATGATTGTTTAACACAAGAAGCCTAACAGTGAGGTTCAGTCAGTTTTACTCATAGATGCACTTTCAGATGCTTCTTAGTATTATCACATCATTAAACTTATATCAATATCAAGTGATTTTGATTTTATACTACCCTATGTTAGGAGATAGATATCCAAATGAATGAAAAATTCATTCATGTACACATTAATGCGTATTGTTGTTGTAGATATAAGAAATGGAGAGAACAAACATTCTTTACTTGAATGAAAGTTAATGTAAAGCGATTTGATTCCAAGCTGCTTTTGTTCAGTTGGTCCATTCATGAAAGTGATGATACATTTCAATGAATTTAGTTCTAAATATTGAATGACTATGTAGTGGCCTATTCATATTTACATTTTTTATGGCTAATGTTAATTGAACTGTTATTTTGTGATATTGAACACTGAAAACAGCATTCTATACATGTTTTATAATTCAGATTTTTTCATGTTTTGAATTCATGACAATTATTTCATGTGTTATTTACAGATTGTCCCATACTATGGCCTGCTCTTCAGTTGCTTTGAGATGTGTAAACAAGTCTGTCTCTACCAAAATGGTTATATTGTGTCTCCACTTAGCTACAAACTCCAACCAGGAGTGGACCAAAGTCTGGGCCCGCAAGAACTGCAGGAGTTTAAGCGCTACCTGAAAAACAGGGAATTGCAAGCGCAAAGTTCATCAATGGGAAATCGCTGGTGAACATGTTTCTCTCTGAATCTTGTGATAGGTAAAGGGACAGCAATGGACAAAACAGAAAAAAAAGTGAATGAGGGTTTTGTTTTTGCTATACTATAGTTTTGACACCCTGCTGTTCTTTTAAAAATCCATACACTTATTTCTTATAAATTTGATTTATTTTTTGGATATTTTGTTTGTAAAACCTCAGATATATGTTTTGAATGGAGTGCATTTTTTGCCAAACACTCCACAGATTGTGCACAACAGTTCTTTGAGAAGTGTTAAATATGGTAGATGTTGGCTGCTATGGGCTGAAAACAGTAAAGACTTTCACGTGGCCTGAGTCAAAACTGATTATTAGTTTTACTATTCGATGCTGTTAATCACCCTGCATCATCTGTAACACTACTTGCTGCTAAATGTCCAGTTGTTTAAAGGGTACTTCTGTTCCTGCTTTTGCATTCAGTAAAATCTATGCAATTAATTATAAAGATCCAGCATACTTGAAGCACAACCTTTGTTTTCTACAATACCTCAGATAATATTTGACAGTGTCACATTTTGTTCAGACAGTATTAATTATATTCATTTTATCATTAAAAGGGTGATACCTTTCTTTTATTAGGAAAACATGTAAAGGTTCCTGTCCTGTTAAATGGGTTCAGTGCCTTTATTTGACAAATCATGATGGTGGGGGGGTTTAGATTTTACTCATATTTTATTATTTATGTAATATTATGTGTTTTCCTTTGTGTTCTGTGCAATATGTACAAATGATACGGTTATATATATATTGAAACCGTGATGAAGCTGAGTGTAAGGAATATACAGTATATTAAACTCATCTTTGTCCTTTATTGTCCAATATTTTCGTATTTGCCTTTGAAAATCTCATGATTACAGGGGAACCAATTTTACATACACTGCACATACTTACTGGCTCGTATTCCTGGTGGTGATATAGGCACCAGAGGTTGCAATGTCTGTATCACAAATACAGCCACTTTATTTGCTTAAATAATAAATAAAATGGATTATAAAAAAACACTTACCTGCTGTAGAGGCACTGAAATGCTTTGGACTTCTGGTTCCAATCATCTGTACTGTAAACAGTTCTGACACAAAATCACTCTTGATGATTGTTTATATGTTAACAATTACTAAATGCTAGTTTGTGGAACTCTCCTTTAACGTGTCTGTGCTATAGACGGCTCCACTTGGAATAAACACTTGGTCTGCTATATAATGTGGTGGACAGTCTTACAAACTGAAGTGACTTCTAAAATAATGTACAATAAATAAACCGATTTTAAGAATGTTAAAGATCCTGTCCATCGTGAGTTTCTTGACCCAAGAATCAAATGCTAATTATGTCTGAAACGAGTTGAGTGACTTCTGCTTAGCCAAGGTGACAGCACAGATTCATTCAAGTGGCTTGTTCTGATATCAATCACTGTTTACTAGGAGAATGAACAGAGGTCCTCCAGTCACATTTGCAACAAGCCAGTCTAAGAACACGGTCGAATCTGATAAGATTTCAGTGTCTGTGATTCTAGGTGGACATTCTTATGATAAAGAATAGCTGAGTATCACGAACAGTGCGCTGTACAGTCTCTTTTCCACCCGGTAGAAGTCACGTCAAGGACTTTTTATAAGCGCAGAATAGATGTCAGACAAAACAAGGACGACTTATTAAAACAGATCATTTAAATTCGACATTTGAAAATCGCAATTCTTAGTAAATATTTAGTTCATGTCCGTATTTAACTTTTAAAGTGTGAGGACATTTTACTTTCTCACGGGACCTAAAGAGTGGAAAAAGAGAATAGTAGTGATGACGCCATATTCTCTGATGACGCCTCCTTTCTCTGCCTCGTGATTTCAAGACCCGCCCCTTCCCTTAGAACAGAACGTTTAGCTCCTCCTGATTTTCTCGGAAACCAATCAAAATTTCTCATTTTTGCTCTCGTTTTGTCTCGCGAGTCCAACTGTTTAAATTCTGTTCGCAGCTTGTCGATCGGCCATTTCGACCCGGCCGGCATTCCGTGTAACTCCTGCGGCTGAGCGGGATTTGTCTCCTTCACACGACATCACAGTAACGCTATCCAACAATGAGCGAGACCGCCATTTCTTTCGCCAAGGACTTCTTGGCCGGGGGTATTGCCGCTGCCATTTCGAAAACAGCTGTTGCTCCAATCGAACGAGTGAAGCTGCTTCTTCAGGTAAGATTGAACCGTTTAAAAAATGACCTTAAACTGATGAATGACTGAGAGCTGGGTGTTCCGGAAATATTAGCCGGTGAGCAGGTTAAATCAATCCAACGATGTGTGGTCTTTGTACTTGATTTGAACGTTACGTAAACCTATGTTTTACTTTTTATTACAGCGTGAAGCGGTAGGGTTTGACATTCTGATTCTTCAATTAATTGGTTAGCTTTAATGCTAAGGTAGCTAATTCGCTGACTAGCTATCAATCCTTTACAAAGTAATTCCCTAAGAGAACGTGGCTATCGATTTCTCTGTTTGGCTCCCAGTTGTCCTTGACATCCAGTCCAGATGACCATTGGCCATCTGGACGTACGCGTTGTACCCTGGATTGAAGCTAAGGTTAGCGATGTAGTATGACCTTAGCTAGCTGCGGAGCCTAAAGAACATTAGCCGCCTAGCGGAAGGTCTCCTTGTAGTGAGTTAGCAAGCTAACTAGCTAACAAAGCCAGCTAGCTGTAGTAGGCGAGGCTAACGATAGCACTGAAACATTTGGTGTTCCCAACGCTGTTGTGTAATATTTTTGGCTATCCACCAAAACACTTTCTGATTAAATTGTTGCACCTTTTTTAAGCGGAGGTGTTTTAGCCGTACTTTGCAATCTTGAGCAATATGTAAATGGAGTTAAACAGTATTGTTAATTTAAGGCCCGAGGCATAGGAAAGATCTCAATAACCCGTGTACAGCTGACCTGTAAAACCCAGAATTTCTGACTTGTTTCAGTAGTTTTTTGGCCAAGGTCGTGAGAAGGAGAGGCCTTGCGCTTGTGAAGTTTTGCCTGGTTGCTAGCTAGTCATTCATCGCTCACAATACACTCACCATACATCGAGTTATTTAACTTGTTTGCCGGTCTCTTTCCTTTCAGATATGCTTTGCAGCTAGTTAACGTGGTAAATGCGCTTATAGTCGGTAGAAAGGGCATAAAGATCACCTCGACGCCAGGAAAGTTTAAGATAGCTTGTTAGCTGACCTAGCCAAGTTGGCTTTTGGAGATCCGGGTTAATGTTTCTTTGGGCTTGCTGCTTAGTTTCGTATACGACGTCTAACTTCCGTTTGCCCTTTTGAATATGTATGCTACAAAAATTCCTGTAGTTCTATGGAACTTAAAACTGAACTTTTTTTTTTTTTGCAGGTGCAACATGCCAGCAAGCAGATCACAGCTGACAAACAATACAAGGGCATCATGGACTGTGTTGTCCGTATTCCCAAGGAGCAGGGTTTCCTGTCGTTCTGGAGAGGAAACTTGGCCAATGTCATTAGATACTTTCCTACTCAGGCCCTCAACTTTGCCTTCAAGGACAAGTACAAGAAGGTCTTCCTTGATGGCGTAGACAAGCGCACCCAGTTCTGGAGGTACTTTGCTGGTAACCTGGCCTCTGGTGGTGCTGCTGGTGCAACTTCCCTCTGCTTCGTCTACCCTCTCGACTTTGCCAGAACCCGTCTGGCAGCAGATGTTGGCAAAGCGGGTGCTGAAAGGGAGTTCACTGGGTTGGGCAACTGCTTGGTGAAGATTTTCAGGTCTGATGGCCTTAAGGGTCTGTACCAGGGCTTCAACGTATCTGTCCAGGGTATTATCATCTACAGAGCTGCTTACTTTGGCATCTATGACACAGCTAAAGGTAAGCATTTGTCTCTAGTGTGGGGATGAAGTGCAGATATGCTTAGTGCTAGTTATTAAGCTTGTCTCTTTTATTTGTAGGTATGCTGCCAGATCCCAAGAACACCCACATCGTTGTCAGCTGGATGATTGCTCAGACCGTAACAGCCGTTGCTGGTCTTGCATCGTACCCCTTTGACACAGTGCGTCGTCGTATGATGATGCAGTCTGGACGCAAAGGAGGTAAGTGGCATGGTCTGAAGTGTTCATTTATTTTGGGTTGTGACTTTGTAAGAGAAATAACATTCTTGTCTCTTGTTTTGCATCTTAGCTGACATCATGTACAGTGGCACAATTGACTGCTGGAAGAAGATTGCTCGTGATGAGGGTGGCAAAGCCTTCTTCAAGGGAGCTTGGTCCAACGTGCTCAGAGGCATGGGTGGCGCCTTCGTGCTTGTGTTGTATGATGAGTTGAAGAAAGTCATCTAAATGTGTGTTGGCCATTAATGTTGTGGTGTTTAACTGTAACATAACCTGTACATTTGGAAGGACTCAAATTCCGCCTTATTTATAGGGACCAGCTAGTATGTCAGTACTAGTTGTACTGGGGAATTGTTTTTGTTTTTATTTTGCCCTTTTTCTGTTTTGTTTTTGTTCCCCTCACCATGTCATTCCCAGAGAGAAAGAAGCCATGCCAGGTACTGATACCTACCTGTCACCCAGCCGGTCTGTTTTTAGGCATTACAATTCAATAAAGACTCACTGAACCTAATTCTAAATTTTGTTCTTATGTTTTCTTATGCCGTAGGCTTATTTTTTATTTTTTTTTAATATAAAATCTAGGCTCTAGTCATTTTTGAATCCCAGTAGTAGAGGCAAGGTGGCCAGCAGTAAATTCACAGGAAGTCACTTGGTGTTGGGTAGTGCATCTGATTTGGTGTCAAGATGCAGGCAGGCAGGGTCTATTTCATGTACTGCAGATTCATACCCTTGACACTTGCCTGATCTTATGTCTGGGTTCAAGCCAAAAACAGCTGTGAAGGCTGTTTATTTTAGTGCTTCTTGAGTGTCAGTCATGACTGTAGGAGGACACTGCTGTCTGCCATCATGAAGATATTACCAGCCTAACAAGGGGGGGTGGGTGACATTTGACACATGGCTGCCTGTAAAGCTTCTTTATCTAGAGTGCATGGTTTATGTAGCAGTCTAAAGTGCAAAGCATATTGGGCGTTTCAAGGGTAGGGTTAGGTTGATCAATAACCCAGCTCTCCTTTCAAGAGTTTTTCTAAGCAGTTTCAGGTTTAATGAAGATTTGAAGGTTCAAATGTGAATATGTACTGATACCATAGATGAAACTGTAGTTGGTACAAAATGGTAACCAATGGTAGGTAGTACTTTATACCTGGTTGCGTGCATCACATGAGTTCACATGAGAACAATGTGTATTTTCAGACTGTTTATTATAGTGTCCTCTTCTGCATACAGTTGACCTCTGTGGCTCTGGAAACTGTCATCTCTGATTTTGGGTCTGAAGTATTTTTTATTTATATATACGTATAAAAGGAAAATGCTGCTCCTTGTAAATCTGTATGGAGGTTGGAGAGGGAGGAGTGCGTGTTCACGTGCTGCTACTAGCCGTTCCTCGCAGGTGACGTGTTGCCAGAGAATGCTACTATAGAATGCCCCAGTGAAAACGCTCAGACACCTTCTGAAAATAGTCTCGGTACCAGAACACTTCTAGATATGGGTACAGCTCACTGCTAGTACAGGGAAAGTATGGACGGGTATTTAAAGATCACCTCCCTCAGGAATATAAAATAAAGCTGACGGAAGACCATTCATCAATGTTGAATAATACATGGACCGAGCGCCATCATGTGGCAAACATTAGGAACAGCAGGCAGACCTCAAAGCTGTGACTTACGGCTGGAGTATATACAACCCCTGGCAAAAATGATGGAATTACCACTCTTGGAGAACGATCTTAAACATATATAAATAAATCACAGAAACATGCACATCTTTTTTTTTTTCTCTCAAAATTCCCACCTTCTGCAGACGAAAAATATGGAATCACTTAATTCTGAGGAAAATATTATGTAGCTGTGTAGTAATTTGCATTTCTAAAACAAACACCTGCATCAGATTAAACCTGCTAATTAGTCTTCAGTTAGAACGGAGTGCTCACATTTTGAACAACGGTTGCACAAAGCAGATTGACATGAATCATTGCTCCAACACGAGATGTCAGTTGAAGTATAGGAGCAAATTATTAAGCTTCTTCAAGAAGGTAAATCACAGAAATGTTGCAAAAGATGTCATTTGTTTCCAGTCAGCTGTGTCTAAAATCTGAACCAAATACAAACAAAATGGGAAGGTTGTAAAAGGAATACATCAAAGCGCCAAGATGGAACACTTAAAGCTATATGTCTTTAAAACAGAACATGCTCAACAAAACAAATGAGAAACAAGTGGACGACAACCGGAGTCAATGTCTGTGACCGAACTCTCAGAAATTGCCTAAAAGAAATGGGATTTACATACAGAAAGGCCAAACAAAGCCATCATTTACACCTAAACAGAAAAGAACACGTTTACAGTGTGCTAAGTGGACAGTGGATGACTGGATAACATTAATATTCAGTGATGAATCGCAAATCTGCTTTGGGCAAAGTGATGATGCTGGAACTTTTGTTTAGTGCTGGTCCATTAAAATTTATAAAGATTACTGCCTGAGGGAAACGTAAATTTCCACAGTCATTGATGATATGGAGCAGCATGTCAGGTATGGGCACTTTCTGGACACTTTTGTCTAAAATGTGTTTATAGTCAGACATGTGATTTCAGAGTTGTTTCAGTGGTTCAAACGGTTAAAATGTTTACATGGAAGTGACAGTTGGAGAAGGCTTGATGGAGAATACTGAGTGTCATTAGTTAATAAGTCCATGCTTCAGAGAATTCAAGCCAGGGGTGGTGCAACAAAGTACTAATGGTGCAGTGTTTTTCTCATAATTCCACAATATTTTACTCAGAATTTAGTGATTCCAGTAGCTACACCTAGAAGGAATCAACCGACAAGAATGCGGCGATTCAAGTTTCACGCTCGGCCACGCATCTGGTGTACGCATGGATTACGTCTGTACCTGACTGACCCAACAGCCACGATTGCAGACCTTCAGCGAGCAGCGATACCCTTTATTAGTCATCCTGTTAGCGCCAGCACCATTGCCAAACGGCTGCACAACACATGCACACAGACCGTTACGATGACTGCCATTAACACCAGGTCAGCGTCACCAGTGACTGGAATGATGTTGTGCCACACTGGGGCCTGTCATCTTGCGTGGCTGCCAACGAATCCGTGTGTGGAGGCACCGTGGTCAGCGCCAAGATGAGCGGTTTTGTTGTCCCGCTTCATATGTCCAGAAGGCCTGCTGTCGGAGAATATTCAAGCTGCATTGGATGGATTATCAGATGATACCCTTAATAACCTCTACAACTCAATGCCAAGATGTCTGGCATGATGTATTAGCAAACATGGCGGCCAAACACCATACTTAGAGACACTACCTCTGTATGTGTAGCTTAATAAACGTTGTCCGTATCAGTCTAAATGTATCATCATTTACTGGTCTAGGTAACCTTTATCGTCCACCAGAATAGCATTGCAATCCGACACCTTCTTCTGGGTGCAACTATTCCTTTCATGGTGAGTGTGTATATAAAGTAAATTTCTATAGAACGGAATATGTAACACCAAATCGCCCTGAATGACTTGGGTTACATGGTAACTATTAACTTGTGTAGAATTTCGGAAATGTCGGCGGAGTTCTCCTTCACATGCGTCTCATGTCTTATTCTTGGTTTAAGTAGTATTTGTGGATAGGCTAACTACGGAACGTAAGGACGTATTGTCCAAAATGTTTTATTAACCAATCACGTTACACTTCCACAAGGTTTCACCTTCCGGTGTGATCTACTCATGCGGTCTCAGTGCTTCAGTCAGCTGTCCTCCAGTCTGAGAGCAGTAACGCGGCTCCACGCCTGCTCTTAATGGGCTCTTAAAGTCAAAGACGACAGCGGATCTCCATAGTGGTGAAAATGCCCCTCTGGCATTACTTGTTTGCTACCATCCTGAGCCTGATCTGGTATATGTCAGAGTCTGGACAGTTCTCGATCCAGGCGGGCATTTGGCTGCTGTGTTTTCTGCTGATCTTCCCCGCGGATTGTACCAGAAACGAAAGCAGCACCCAGACGGACGGCGGAGCCGAGGAATCCTCATCTCAGGTACTTTCAGCTCACTGCTATTCAGCCGTGTCACTATTACACCCATTCTAACACACAGCTACTGACACCCACCACACACACTCACTCAAGCACCTTTCCGAACCCAGTATTTCCCCAGAGACATTACTCAGTGATCTAAATGTAATCCTACTTTGTTAACACCGACACAAGTAAGCGCAGGAGGACCTCCATATAAAGAAGCTTGCGTAACAGTGCAAGGTAAAAACTACTGAGTAACTTGTAGAACTGCAGTAAAATGTCTTCCAGCATCTGTCAGAACAGGAAGCTTGTATGGCGTGTTCTTTCTATTATGGTTCATTATTTTGGTCTAAAATAAAACACTAAAGCTTCAAATGAGTAATTATATATATATATATGAATTAATAAGTAAATAAGAGAGGGTGAAATATTACTGAGTAAACAGTAGATACCGTTACTCACTAATATACTACTATACTACTAATATACTGCTAAAGTAGTAAAAGCATTACTTTTTGGAAATACTCCATCAATATTTCACTTCAGTACATGTACTGGAGTTTGCGTACTGTCTGCCTCTCCTGGTAAAAACATAGCAGCAGCTAACAGCATTCATTAAAATAGTTTTGATTGATTATCATTTTTATGCTGTTATTAAAATGAACAGTGTTTCGAGAAGTCAAATGTGATCAAAGAACTAGAGGCAATACGAATTAGTTCAGAGTTATAACAGAGCATACAGACAAAGGAAATACATCATTCATTCCTCCCACAGAGTCCCATTCATTTTCACCCTCACTCAAACCTGAATGTTTCCTGTACTCAACAGTCACTAAACTGCACTCTCTCAGGACAGATTCCCAAACTCTAATCCACAGCCATGCTGACCCACACTCCCCTATATGTTGTTTATTAATTTACATTCATTCATATTATTGTGGCAAATGCTTTTGAATGGTTATGGAAAGTACATAGAGAACACTGGAGCTGTAGATGGTGCCAGTGCTGTGCCTCCTCTGGTAGAGTTAACTGTGCCTTCTTAATTGTAAACACCAGGCAGTGTTCGTTATTTTAACACTACACATTGTGGGAGGGAAGGACGTTGGGACACTGTATGCTGGATCAAAACTTGTGACCTTATTAAGACTTTTATTATTATTATTTTGTTTATAACAGACGAGTGAAACTGGTTATGGCAGAGATGAAACTGATACAGCTATAATAGAACAAACCACGCCGATTGAGTCGCAGTACCCAAATGTGCAGAAGTCTCTTCACCAAGGTAAGTCATGACTTTCAGTTTCTTTTTAGATGTGGAAGTACTTCTCAGAATAAAACACATTCTGCCTGTGTTTTGCCCTCTATGACCTGTCTGCATGCCTTTTAGGAAGTTCGATTGATAGTGTTGTATAGCCTTTCATGGCTCATCAGAGTTACCCTACAAAGAACATGCAGATCCCTGTAGGTGTTTGGTAATGTATTGTTTCTGGAAAGTGCCTTAAAGCTACATGTCTATATAGTGTTCAGGTGTGCTTATGCTCAGCTGGTCTTGCCCTGGTACAATGTCCCGGAACCTGGAGACAGTCAGCCTTTATTTGAAGCTCTTCTCAGGGAATTCAACCTCATTGTGGACCAGATCATTTATAAGGCCAAGGATTTTGACCTCTCCTTCACTAGTGTGGGCTGCATTGAAATTTTCACCCAGCACCTCCACTATGCAAAGAAGCCTGACTGGTAAGTGTGTTTCTGTAGTGATACCATCATGTGCTACAGTACCATCATAACCGTCATAAAAATATATTTTATTTTGATTGCAACCTAGAACGTAAAATGATCAAACGTGAAGCTATTTTAATACAATGTCTCATGCATCAGTCAGTGGGTAATAACTTTTTGTGAAGGAGCCACTAAATCTCTCTGGACTGTCTACATAATAACAAATCTGACTTTGAGAGTTTCTCTAGGATTATTTAATTCAGCAGGAATTTAGAAAAATCTGTAGTGTTCCCCTTTAACTCACTAGCTACTGTTATCTAGTGGTCAGTGTGGTCTGTTGCAACCAACTTTTGCAAAAGCGTGCTAGTAGCACTTCTGTTTTCTCTCTTTTAGTTGTACTTTTACAGTCAGGATCACTAAAGTCTTTTTGCACTTGTGGATTTATTTACTGTTTATGTCTGTGTAATCTCCTTCCTCAGGCGTCCGCTGTTCATCAGTCAAGCTGAAGAAATGGTTTTCCTTAGAGATTTCACTGAATCCCTGATGCGCAACCTTTTCCCTCAACACCTGTGGGAGTCAAAAGTCTACCACTGTGCTTTACGAGAGATTCTGGCTATAAAAGGTTTGGTCTGATTTCTGTTCCTGGTTGCTTTCATTCAAACATTACTGCAGTCAGGAACATTCCTGCTCACATATTCAGGATTACACAGCGAATCATTTGCATTTTTCTGTTTGATTGTATCTATTATCAGCATGTTTTCACTTGTGACTTTTCACCTGCATAAACTTGCTCACCCACATTTCTATATTTCAGAGTAATCTTTAAGTATCAGAACAAAATGTTCCTTTCACTCCGTTTTTTTTGGCCAGACAGACATCATATGAACTTTACATAGCGTATGTACTTGAATATACTCTTGTTATTAGAGAGTAACTGGACAAAAATGGCTACTGATTGATTTTTTATGACTACAAATTGTGGATGCCAGTAAAGCAGGTCATCTCGAGGCTGACGAAACTAAATAAACGAATCAAAGAATAAAGGAATAATTCCCCAAAAAATCAATTGTGATTTCTGCTAACCCCTAGACGTAGTCCATCAACCATAACATTTTGTGTAATTGTGCTTAGCAGTAAAGCTAGTAGGTTAATGTTGCCAACAAACACAAGTCAATAGTCACCCAAATCTTTGTTGTAAACCCAAATCTTATTTTAACTTGCTCAAAGTGTCTTCAGGTCTTGTTGGTGTGGTGAAGAGCATAGCGTTGCATACTGTGAACTGCAGAAATTAACCAACCATCCTCACTGATCATGTGAAAACTACTACTAAGGATAAAGCCTGTCCTGTGACGCACTGAAGCATTAAATTGTGAGAGTCTGTGTTCTGTGTTGATAGCTGACGCTGGGCATGCACGCTGCATTTAGATGTACAGAATTTTTGTTTTGTTTCCATTTTTTCAGCTTTATTTCTCGCAAGACATCCGATTCAGAATGAGGGTGAATCTGAACCATACAGTGAACACACTACAGTAAAACGTATGTCCATTATGTGATAAGTAATAGTTTCTTGAGTCCACCCTTTAAGTGTGATGTAGTTCTGAGGGTCCTGCCATCAACACCACCTGTTATCTCTTACTCCAGTTTGCATAGCTTTGTCACAGGCAGATTCCTCTCTGTTCTGATTAGACTTTTTTGTGAGATATGTCTGTAAGAGTTAAGAGGCTTACTGCTTTAACTAGACAGTGATGAAAATAATATTATAGAGTACAATAAATATGATGTTGACTTAACAGAAGCCTGACACTGTTGCTGTTGGACTATATGATTAACAATATTGGGGTGTGGACAGAAACTGCTCTGGGATCTCTTTAATGCTAATAAGGGGAGCTCCTTTAAAGTCTGCTTACATTGGGAACACAAGCAGCACTTGCAGATGGTTCCCTTTCAGGTTTAGTTAGCAGAACTGAGTTTGGTACATTAAAATGTGGTAGTAGATTTTTTTTTGCACAACTGTTCCTTTAAGATCTAGTATTTAGAGCATGGATAATAGTATGAATGGACAGGTGAGCTTGGTAGTAGCAATCAACCTGACCGACTGTGGAAGAGGGGGTGATTAAAGAAACTGCTGAACTGTTTAAAAACACTGCTCAAGAAGCAGGCAAAGTAACAGCCTTAATAAGAACATCTGCGTGACCTCAGATGGTACATCACAAGATACAAGTTACTGGTAAACCTCAAGAACAGGAAGGCAAATTTTGCAAGAAGTCAAATGTGCACTGAAAGGTCTTATGGGCAGAGGAGGTAAATAACACTAGTATGGTAGAAATAGGAGAGTTTGGGTCTTGTCGGAACTATTCATCAGTAAACTTCCTTTACTCAACAGTAAAACATGAAACTGTGAAATTAGTTTTGATGCCTGTAGATTCAGTCAATCTTTATGTAAAGGCGCTTTTGTTTGGAACACTTTTGTTCCATTTTAAAGCTAGCATGTTAAAGTAGAGAGCCCAACACTTAAAAGGTGGTATTGTGCAGTTAACGACCCCCTGTATATACACAGAAATGGTTTAAGTATATTAAAGAGACCACATTGTGCTTCACATTCAGCAGATAATTTTAATCATGATTACAAATAAAACCTTCAGTGTATCACTGAGACTATTAAACCTAAAGAGCCTTACCAAGACTGATCAAGTGCATCGTAAGTGCACTTATGTCATCATACATGCTCATATTTTGAAGTGTGTTAGTGTCTAGGTGGGTTTATACACTGACAGCACAAATATTGCACAATATAATTTGTATTGTATTGTAGGGTATCTAGTAGTTGACGGTACAGAGGAATCAGGCTCATGTTATTTGTGCTTTATTCTTTTATATGTGTAAACAGGTAAAAGCATGCATTCCCAGTCACAATCTCTCAAATCTGAACCATTAGTTAAGAAGCAAATGCCCCACTAAGTACGGTCCAGTATGACAGCATTCCAAAAAGCATTGAAAACATGCTGAAGGCAAACATACTTTGAATGAAACTGCTGGTAACATCCTTAATTATGTAACATGCTTTGTTTGGGACTCGTTAGATCAAACTGGACGATTTGTACTCTCCCAATGATGCATGGTGATATGTAAATAGGTTACTATCAGTCTAGGAGGTTTCCTCTCAGATAAGGCAAGTCAGAGAGTTCAGTCAAAGAGCAGTAGTAGTTGCAGTGTTGGGTAATTTATCACAACGTAACTATTTTAATTAAAATTAAATATGCACAAAAACACACTTTCATATTTTTTATGATGAGAAGAAAAGACCCCACAATGAATTTCAAAAGTAAAATTATTATTTATAAATTATAACATTTAAAAGAAAAATATTTTAAGACAGTGGGAACAGGGATAGCTTGATAGTGTCTTCCCCATCTAACAATGACAATGAAAGTTAGTTACATGCTTGTACAATCTACATATACATTTACTAATTAAAGTGATTATAATGCAAACTTAGTATGGATAGCTTGTGAATAGTAGGCATTGCTTATGATGTCAGTTATGCTGTAAATAAAGGTGATGAACATTCTGTACTGCTGTAATTAGGGATCTAATGAGAAAATGTTTGTGCTGTGTGTGTGTGTGTGTGATTAAGTTAACTGATTCTATGTTACATCACTGTGATGCACTAAAAACTTCGTAGTTTCTTCCAGTTAACTGCTTACTGTGCATATCTACTTCCTTTACAGTTGTGGCATCCGTTCTGGCCTAAGGGGCCAGGACAGTTTATTGACATTTTTGGATTTGCAGGAGAATTTTTGGGTGGTTTGCCATATTGCAGAGCCCACATTTTGAATGCTGAGGACAGTAAAAAAGGCATACTCATCATTTAAGTGCTCAATACAGACAGTAGCATTGAAGCATTAATAAAAACTACTCACTACCACCGAACCACCAACAATTATTTTCACTAAATTCAGCAGCTTTAGTAAATGTCATATTACCAATTGTCAACCCATTTAAAGACTAATACACCGCTATGTACACCACCATTAAAAATGACGTACATCAGAATAATTTTTGCTTAGATGTTTTAGGAAAACGGAAATGTTTGAGTATAATTATGCAGTTTGAAACATTTTGAAAAAATAATGTGACAACCGGTAGGAACCAGTTGCATTAAAAACACATTCCATGTACGTTCCAAATTGCTGTTCCTTTACCACATGCTGTTTTATTTTAAATCATTTTACTCATAGCATCTGGACTGGCTTTTATTTATGTGCTTGTGGCATCTGCATTTTTGTAATTCATTACATTAATATTTATTTTTTATTTTTTTAATTCATTCACTTTAATTCATTTCTCATTCAATTCTGGAAGGCAGTGCTTATGACTGTATACTCACAATGAAAGCTGAGCTTCAGATGGCCAGTCCATGTTATGAGTATTGTGCGTACAGACTGCAAGAAAAAGGCATGTGAGCTTTTAGTTAAAAGTGAAGTAAGGTAACATTTAGACAGTAGTCAGGAAGAAAAATAAAAAAGACATTGCTGCCTTATGTCAAGAGAAAGCATTGAAGTGTCAACCAAGTGTTCCGGTTTCTGTTTGTGGTTGCTTACCATAGCAATGCTGGTCTTCAGAATATTAGTATGTCTTGATGATTAAAAAGTTTCTACAAAATATTCAGTATGTTTGTTTCATGAGTTATTTTTGTTGCTTTCCAGTACTGGCGCTTGTGACCTTGCTGTCTGACCCTGACAACCTGAATCGCCTGCTGCTTTCTCAGCTGGATCGAATGCCCTCTGAGAACTCTGTGGGAGAAGGGCATGACACAGATAAAGAAGAGACTTCTTCCTCTTTTGGGGCTGAGAATACAGAAGTGTGAGTGGGCTCAGCATATCTTTGCTAGTATTATATAGACATTCCTGATGTTTTTTCATAGTGGTTGAATGATATTCGACAGGCCAAAAGACGAAGCGGGGGAGCATCTGTCAGAGGAAATCAAATCGAAAAAGAAAGGTAAATTGTTCTTATCGTATTATATTGTGCAGACTGCCATTTGAGTTTAGTTGATGTTTATTTTGAGTTGGATGGAACTAGCTTTCCACACATTGTAAATTCTTCTTTTTCCCTCGCACAGGCAGGAAAGTGATGGAGAAAGTCTCCAACTTCTTTAAGCATAAGAAGAAAATAAGTAAAAAGGAGAAAGACCAAATGCAGAGGGCGCTGTGTTTACGCAGGCCTGCTGTAATAGAAACAGACTGTGCCAGCAACTGTGAGGACTCAGTCACTGACAGTGTGAGCAAACGAAACATTAGCTGTAATTAAATACAAGTTGATTTCAGGGCTGCTTATGTTTTATGGTCTCTCTGTGTTTTCGCTGTTAGGATGACAGTGATGCGAAGAGTTACTCAAGTAGCCTCCCAGAGAACCTGATGGAGTTTAAGCTGTCCTTTGAGATGTGGCGGGCTGGGACTTGGCAAGTTACTGTTACTAAAGTGAGGCTTTCTTTCTTTCTCTCTCTCTTTCTGATTTCTTCGTCAGAAGCCATTGTTCAATAATTAGTACCTTGTTTTATAATAGTATATTATAGTATACACAAATAATATCTGACAGCAAAATAACAAGAAAGTAAATTTGTTCTAAAAAGATCACATGAACGATGACATGAATCATGTGAATTGCGTTCGTGTAGGCTAAAGAACCTTTAGACAGAGTTTAGAAGGCAAGTGCACAACAATAAAGATGACTTAAGTCCAGTCTGACCTATGGCAGTCATTCTCAGTCATGACTTACGCAGATGGAAACCAGTTATGCAGAACTGTGGGTGGAAGTGGGACAGACATTCAGAGTCTGGGTGGGAGGGGCCCACAAAACATGTGCTTTTCTGCAGGAACAAGATGAAATCTTGCAGGTCCTACACAGACCTTCATCTTGGAGACCTTAATTTTTGGAGGCACGTAAAAATGTGTGAAGAACTACTTAAAGTGGCTCCACATAATGTAAAGGTTCCTGTATTCCTCTTAGTAGAGATTAACTACATGAGCCTTTCTTTAAGGATTCCACCACTTCAAGTAGGGCTGAAAGATGAACAGCTTTAATATCAAAATCACAATTTAAAATGAAAAATCTCACAAGAATTTTAATGATAGCCTCCATTACTGAGAATATTAGCTTCAGCTTTCAGAAACAACTGAAAGCCCATGTGACATCACAAACGCATCTAAGTGGCAGTCATACATACTATGTCCAGGGTTCAAATGGATATTCTGTCAGTCTTCTTTACTAAAGTAACAAGCCTGGACCTTAAGTATGAAATAACTGTATATTGCAGTCACAATACTGGGCATGCAGATACATACATATTGTTCAGACCTACATCAAAAACCTACCTCACAGGATTTCCATGTCTTAATTCACGGCGCAGTTTTAACTATTCCTTGAATGCACACCATGATTATCATACATTTTTTTAATATGTCTTATTTGGGATCCTAAAACATAGTCTTCTAAACTGCATAAAAGTTTTGAGGTTTGGCTTTGCTTTAATGAATCTTCTTCTACAGGCTGCCCCATGTAACCCTTCTGCCTCCTTTTTGAAAACCAAAATATGGCCACCCTAATTAACACACCTAATCAAATGATTACTGAGCTTTTCACTAGCTGGAATTTAGGTTTTTTTTAGTTCCTTTCACTGAAACTAAGTGGCTAAACCCAAGTCCTAAAAAACAATCTTTACACTTGGCACAATACAGTCAGACAAATACTGTTCTCCTGGCAACAGCCAAACCCAGACTCATCCATCGGATTACCAGACGGCAAATCATTATTTGTCACTCCAGATAACACATCTCCACTGCTCTAGAGTCCAGTGGCGGCACCACTGCATTCCACGCTTTGCATTGCACTTGGTGATTGATTTAAGGCTGGGATGCAACTGTTCGGCCATGGAAACCCATTCCATGAAGCTCTTTACGAATTGTTCCTCAGCTAATCTGAAGTCCACATGAAGTTTGAAGGCCTCTAGCGACTTCTATGCAGAAAGTTGGCAACTATGCACCTTGGCATCCACTTATCCCACTGTTTAAATTACGTGGCCTACCACTTCATGGCTGAGTTGCTGTCATTCCCAATCGCTTCCTCTTTGTTATAATACCACTGACAGCTGACTGTGGAATATTTAGTAGTGAGGAAATTTCAAGACTGGACATGTTGCACAGGTGGCATCCTATCATGGGACCACGCTGGAACACACTGAGCTCCTGAAAGCGACCCATTCTTTCACTAAAGAGTGTGTAGGAGCAGTCTGCATGCCTAGGTACTCGGTTTTATACACCTGTGGTCTATAAATGTTTGGAACACCTGAATTCCACGATTTGGACACTTGAATACTTTTGGCAATATTATGTATTTGTCCATATTAGTAAAAAATAGAAAACCACTTGAATTCTGCATGTTTTCTGTACTTTCCTAAGTGCAGAGAAATTGCTGTCTATTGTAGTTGCAGATATTACAGCTAGAGATTAGATGGGAAATCACTGAACATTACTTGAACTCGTTTATAAATGTATTTTTAGGTTGTAACAGAGGATGAAACGTTGTGTTTCACACTGCACTTGGATGAAAAAAACAACCCTGAGAATCTCCACTGGGATGTGCAAAAGACCCAGTCAGAAATAGTTGACTTTTATAATCACTACAAGGTAAGACATTACTGCCATTGTTTATCCTGTTATTTATCATTTTGCTAATCAGTTTGAAACCCAGTCTTAAATGTATCCATAGGACACTCCTTGTTTGCCCTCCATATCAACAATAGTGGAGAATACAGAAACAAGGCTTGAAGATAAGGACTACCAAGAGGAGGCAAAGACGGTGTTTGAGCACTTTTTGCAAGTAAGCTTTACATTTGATAAGATGGTAATAACCATAAAGCAAACGTCTAACTCTAAAAACAAACAACATTTTTATGTGTTTGATATTTTTAGGTGCTGGTGGAAGATGCTAAGCTGGGTCACATGGAACATGTGTTCAGATTCCTCTGCCCTCTGCACAGGTTACTGGGGGAAGAAGATGGAGATGGAGGGGTGTGGGATCTTTTGGGTGGGCTTGCATCCTTTCTCAGTCCTGGCCAAGAAGATGATGAGGCAAGTATTATATATGGACCCACATATGCAACTGTTGCACTGAATCACAGGTCACAGAATTACGTAAACTTTGAGAGCTACACGAGGGAAAAGAAATCATCGCTACTTGAGACTTGAGTGTGTCCACGGCAGAGAGACCCAGCCCCATGTGTTTTCAGAGGGGCATTTAATCATATCTAGGCATGATTGTGGGATAGCTGGAATTAGAACGGCTTCTGCTTTAATGGATGATATTTCTACCTAAGGACACTTAATAACCAGACCAATAATGTAAACTATATCTATTCAAATTTGAACTCTTTGCAGTTATTTGAATGTAAACGTTCTAGGAAGAACCTTTTACATTGGTAAAGATCCTCTACTGCATCTTGATGATTAAAATAGTGAAAATTTTTTCAAGATTTCTGTGCAATTCATCAGAATTAGATTTATTGTATGTTGACAACACACCAAAGAAATTTGGTTCTAGCCTTGGTGTCTTTCTAGTATTATGCAATATACAGACAATGTCCACATAATTTACAGACAATACACAACATTCATGTGTATATAGACATAACAAAAGTCAAAGGATAGCAGTGTGTGAGTTGATTGTTTAAATTCCTGACTGGTATATAGCAGTGTTGTAATTGATCTTCAGCCATTATACTCTTCCACTTGCAGTATGTTGAATCAAAACCCCTGCATTATGATGCATATATATATATATATATGCATGTATGCATGTATGCATGTATGCATGTTACCCAGTTCTGTCCTGCTCCCTAGTCTCAAAACATTGTCATTTTGTCTTTTTTTACCTATTTCTATTGGAAAAAATCTCAAATGGCAATGTGATGCCGTTTTCTGTAAGTTTTAAAAAACCATGCAGACCACTTGGTAAATGTTTAAACCCAAAGTCGATGGGGTTGAGATCGGGAGACTGGCACCTGACTTTGAAATGTTTCTTACGAAGCCACTCCTTTGTTGCCCTGGCAGTGTGCTTGGGATCATTGTCATGATGGAAAGACCCAGCCACGTTTCATCTTCATTGCCCTTGCTGATGGAAAGGTTTTAAAAATAAAAATACCAGTCGTCCTGGTCCCTTTATACAATGAGGAAAATAAGTATTTGAACACCCTGCGACTTTGCAAGTTCTCCCACTTAGAAATCATGGAGGGGTCTGAAATTTTTGTCTTAGGTGCATGTCCACTGTGAGAGACATAATCTAAAAAGAAACCTGGAAATCACAATGTATGATTTTTTATACATTATTTTTTATATACATTTTATACATTATTTTCCTCACTGTAAACATATAGCCTAATAAACAGTTAGACTTGATTCCTCTACATTTACTTAATTGACGTGAGAATTTTAAGTTTGGGTATGTCAGAGCAACTGGGATAAATTTTTTGATGGGAGATAATGTTTCAGATGTATTTCTAATAAACAGTAGGTCTAACAGTTTAGGACTACTATGTCTGACTTAATTCGGAAAGTCAGACTAGTAACCTGTTGAGTTTGTTGTGCATGTACTGGTGATCTAAACTGTAATGCCTTATTTTATTCTCAGCCTAATAATCTCAGAGTGGAAGAGAAGCCAGATGAACTTGTGCTCAGAGGAAACATATCAGAGGTCACGCCTCAGTGTGATGAACCGGCTCCTGCCAGGCCAGAGGATACGCACACATTACCTAGCCAATACTCAGAAATGGAGGGCGAGTTGTTGGTCACAGATTCTGGATATTCACCTTCATCTGACAGAACAAATGACTTCAAATCTGGAAAACAGCACACAGAACCTTATGATTATCCCAGTCGTGAGCATAATCAGGTGATGTTGGGTAGAAGTGAAAGTGTAAGTGAGAATTTAGCACTGTTTGCAGCCAGGACAAAAGTCATTCCTAAAAAACAACCAGCTCTCTTTAACTCATTTGACAGTGATGGCGAAAGTCAAGAGCATTATGAAACTGACAGCTTTTCAGACTTCCATTTAAATGAAACCATAAACAAGAAGGAACACCTCTTTCGCAAAAAGTCAACGGACAAGCCTGAAGGGAAAGAGAAAACACATCACATTAAAGAAGGCACACAGAGTCTGCCACAAGTACAGAAAAAAACCACCAACGCACCCAGCTGGGGACAACCTGAAGTCAATAAAGTGATATTTGATTTGCTGAAGGAAATATCTGGTGGGTTTCAAATGTAATCTTTTTTCTGACAATAATTTCGATGTAAACCGGTTAATTAGGTTACCGGCAGTCATTGACCATTCTGACAAGTACACATGCCATATATCCACTCTCTAACCTGTGTATCAACGGACAACAACCACCATAAGACCCTCATATATGGATACTGTGTAGGTGGTCTGTTTACATTGATGGCTGGAGGACGGGGACATTGCTAATTTTTTATGGTTTTAAACATAATAAATGTCCTCATGGAACATCTGTTTTTGTTTTCTTCCCACAGGTAATTCCCGATTGCTTAAATTCATTAAGACTTTCCTAACACCATTTATGGCTTTGGTAAAGAAGTAAGTTCCAGGATTTTCATTTCTTCCTTTTGAAATACGTTTTTGAAGTGTGATCCTTTTATATCTTTATCTTTTTTTTTTTGTACGTTACTGTTTAAATAATTCATCATGTTATAGTAAAGTGTTCAATTGTTTGGAGTTATATATTTCTGGAGTCACCTCTTGTAGGGATGTGGCTTACTCCATTTTTAAATTGTAAGATTGTGAGAATTAGTAATAGGTTGGAATGCAGTTTATCAATCAAGGTAGCGAAGACAGTCAGAATAATATAATTTGTACTAGTGAATTTTTTAAAGGCATAAATTAAAGGCAGTTGGACTCTACCAGAGGAAAAAAAAACATTCAATTAAATAAATAATTAAATACTGTTTCTTTCTTATAATGTTTAATGTTTCTCTGTTCCAAGTATAACGCAAATAAGTCATTTGGCAGGCTAAGCTTGATTTGTGAAGTTCCTCTCTATAAGCCTAACTCATCTTCGTTTGTAGTGCACAAGGCTCACTAATGGATGTTTTGTAGTAAATGCTGACAATAACTCTACAGTTATACAGCATATGAATAAAGCTAAAAGATTTAATTGATGAGTAATCTATAGATCATATAAGTTATAGTATGATTCTCGCCCCAAATCCAGAAGATGTGACACAAAATGACATCTGCAAATTCACATTCTGGTGCCAGATTAGCGGGATTTCTGTGAATTGCAGTGATCTATATGAAACTGAAATTTGTTCTTCTTATTCACCAGCTTCTTGTTCCAGTTTTCCAGTTCTACCTTAGAGAAAATACAATTTGACTCCATTTTGTAAAACGATGGCTATTTTGTTGCAATCACACTTACACTGCCACTCAGTTAGTCATTCTGCCACCATGTGGGCATAACTGCAGTGTGTCCTGGCAACTATGAATTAATGGGAATATCCTCTAGTGTAGCAGGTTCAGTGTCCTAGTCATTACAGAGGGGATTTTGATATCATGACTGTCCAGAAACAAATGGGGGAAAAAAAACTTTATCTGTATACATTGTGTACAACATATTACCCCAAACAACTGTATGAATTGGATTTAGATTGACTAACCTTTAGTACTTCAAGCTCTGAAGCTTTTTTTTTTTATCTGAATCCTGAGAACAGTACTGTGTATTTTGTTCCTCAGGAAAATGAATGCATTTTTGAAGAAGTTGAATCCCTCAGAAGCTCAGATAGCCGACTACGTTGACCAGCTCCGTGAGCTCATCTGGCCAGAGGGGCCTGTGTCCCAGGATCCACCTCGAAGCAGTGAGGATAAGAACAAGACCATGGAGAAAGCTATGCACCTTCTTTCTTCCAAGCGTATGTGTTCTCTCCTTATATACTCTAATCCAGATGTGCCACACTTTCACAGTTATTAATATGGCATGTTGTGCTAGTTGCAGGCTATCTGATTTTCAGCAAAACTGATGTGGAGATCACGTTCAAGATCTTGCAGGACACTGAGAAAAATAAGATGCTGGTTTATGTGAGTGCTTTTCTACCCAATGCAACATTGCAGTTTTTATTGTAGTTTTCAGCTACAGCTTTATACCCCCATGTAACCTCTCGACCTGATTTGTGTTTTTGTAGGTGTTACTCTCACGTCTTCTAAACAGGTTTCTTCCTGGAGAGTTTCATTTTGACGGCCTGTCTAAGCTTAACAGGAAGAACAGCGCTTAATGTCAGTGGACAGTTTCAGACGAAAGACGTTAAAGATGTTGAATTGATTACATGCAAGATGTGGAACATGGGATTGACAGAGACAAATGTAGTATGGGTACAGCAGTGTAATTTTGATCACCAAAACTTTTTTTTAGAGTGATTAGCTAAACTATATATATATATATATATATATATATATATATATATATATATATATATATATATATATATATATATATATATAATAAATGGGGAACCAGTGTTCACCCTGCAACTTGAAGACTGAACTACCTTTTAAATATCAGTCCCAGCCCAGATTTACCACGCCATCCATCAGATGAAGGCCTTCTGAGAAGACCTTTACCCATATTTATCAGCTTGAGAACACTGATCTAGAACCAAGTATCTCAGCATTGTGCATTTCGATTCAGTGCATTCTTACTTTGAGAAACATTTTTTAAAGGGCTTAAATCTAGTATATAAGTGTTTGAACTAACCTTGACAGGCCAGTAGGGTAGACTGAGTACAGCTATAACATGTTTAGCCTACCCACAAAAAAGACCATTCTACTAAATAACTTGCACTGCAGAGTCTCAGTAGATAATAACAATTCCAAAAACCTCTTTAGAAACAACTTCAACTTAAAGGTATTCAGACCTTATATAGATAGATAGATAGACCCTAGATATTTGCACACATTATATTATAATCTGCTTAAACCCAAACCATGAAATTAATTGAGATGGTTTGTTTTTCATTTTGTTTTTATTTCTCATTTTGAGATATATATATATAAACTTTATTCAAACATGCTAGCCAACCTTTTTCATTTCACCCCTGAAACACAGAGTTTTAGTCCACTGGTGGACTAATTATTATTTTGCCCACAACTTAAATCAAGAAGTAAGACGGCATCGCTATCCATAATGGCCACATGGTGAGCAGTTTTGAATTGTTGTTTTGGAGGAAATATCTTCCAAAGTCTATAAAGTCTCTTTATCTACTATATTCTATAAATATGTGTAGCATTTTTAATTGTCACTACTAAAACCATTCATAATTAAGTTAATGTTTTTGTGTCCTTAGACCATTGTAAACTCAGCCTTCAGTTATATTCCTATTGCACTACAAAGTAGCAGCTGGACATTCGTATAGTTAATTCATTATACTCATTATGCATTATACAGGGTGTCTCAAAAGGAAAACACCATTCTCCTGTACTATGTAAACAAAGTGTTTTGGCATTGTCTTGTTGAAATAAATAAGACCTTCCGTAAACATTTATGTAATCTGGTAGCGGCAAATTTGGCTATAACCCATATATAATACAGCACTCCACAGATATACAAGTCATCCATGCCATGTGCACTTATGCCAGTGGCTACCACCATGGATGCTAGCTTTTTGAATTTTTCTTGGAGCCCAAAACACTTTTGCACTTCACCTTTACAAATGCCAATCACAATAAGTTCAGGCTAAGAGAAAGCAGTGTTTCTGCATCCTGTTTATATATGTCTTCTTCTATGCCTACAAAGATTTCTTTGGATTCTTTGGATCTTAAATGAAATTGCTAATTCTGTTGCCATGTTATGTTAAGAAATTTTATTGCTGAGATGTTGCATCATGTATCTGTACATTATTTAACAATGTGGTGACCCCTCCCCATTTTTACTTATGAAAGCCTCTCATCTCTGAGCTCTTTTTATACCCATGACCTGATGAGTTGTGTTGTACAACTTCTGTCTCTTCTGTGCATCTGAACTTTTTTTTAAATGTGCTGCTGGCATCAAAATGGGCTAAAATTTACCAAAAACATTTCTCAGGTTCAGTGTTTGATATGTTGTCTTTGTACTTTTTTAAAATAAAATATAGGGTTTAAGTAATTTACATAATTATGTGCATTCTGTTTCTATTTAGATTTTTTTTTTCTATTTACATTTCTTTTACATTTTTTTTTACATTCACGTTCCTATAGTCAGCAATAATGACCTTAATGGTGAGTGCATAAAGGAGATGCATTACAATTACAATTATTTTCTTCTTTGAATGCATCTCTGTGAGTACTTTGATAATACCCATAACACAGCCAAGATCTTTTCTAATGAATGATTGAGAATTTCATCAGCTGATACACTATACATTTGCACCCAGACTTTACATGACATCTTTTCAGTTCCTTATAAGCTTTGTTCTAATTATTTATATGCTCTCTGAACATTTATGCCAGTGCTTTCCAGTGTAACACTGACTTAAAGTTCAATCAAAAGAAAGCAGAAAGCAGTAAAGGACACAGTTTTGCTAATTACAGCAGAACCAAGCGTGTATTTAAGACCTACATTCTTGCTCTGTTTTATGAATGTCTTGGAACGGGAGCAAGTCACCCTTAATCAAGTGAAGGCTGATACTGTGGTTGCTTGGCCTGCAGCAGGTGACTTGATAAAAACATTTTTGCAAAGTATGTTTAGTTGAATTCACTTCACTTATTCGTGCATCATTTGGTATGTCTGAGTGGTTTGTTGTTTTTTGTACTGTAAATGTTTCTTACAAATATTTTGCTAAAATAACTTGAGGACTAACAAACCAGTTGGGATTGTTTTGCTATCCCATAAGTGCAACTTAGCCTTTCATGATTAGGCATTAGTATGTCCATTATAACATAGAATTTCATAATTATAACTAACTTACTTAAAATATTGACTATATTTCATAATTATCACTTAGTATCTCAATTGTGACCCAGCATCCGATAATTAAAACTTACGTTCTTATAATGACTTAGCATTTCACAATTATGATTTCATATTTCATAATTATGATTTTATATTTCATAATTATGATTTAGTATCTCAATAAGGACTTAGCGTCTCATTATGTGTTTTTCATATTTGTGATATACGTAGTATAATCATAATTATGACTAACAAGAGCAACTAATAATTATGAATTAATTTCATAACATTTTCATACTTTTGATTTAGCATCTAATAATTATAAATGGCCTTCTCATAATTTTTTTAACTGTATTTCATTATTATGACAAGTAGCTGACTGTATAAGATACGGTATGGCCTGTTTATGTTTAAGTGGTAGAAATCGACTTCCATACTGAGGGGAAAAATAATATTTATTTGGTAAATTATTAATATGAAAGTAAGCCGTAGTCATCAGTAATGACCATCCTTACACGTCAAAGCATAAGTGGAGGAGCCAAGAGGCAACTGTGTGCAGACTGGACACTGAACCTTACAGAAGTCCCAGATAAGGAAGAAGACTGATTCATAGCATTTACATATCTCACATACCCTAAAGGTTCAGGCTGGGCGGTGGGGATAAATATGGACTCAACATGTTCCACGGGAATAAAAGAAAATTACGCAGTGACGTAGATATTGCAAAAAAAATGGCACATATCCACATTTAAGGGTGTACATATATGAATACACAGTTCATAATTTAGCTTTAATTCATTATGCTACAAATCAAGTCACCGTTACTCTATTTCTCGTGTATTTACGCACGTTTTCCAACTCCAATCTGATCAATTGATAACTGTGGTTATTCGCTGTAATCATGGGTCTGATGTCTCTTTCCCCCCCTGCCCCTCAAACACAGTGGTATCGTCCAGGGCCGACAGGCTGCCACAGTTCAGATAACAAGAGAAACGATACTTGTGCTAGCAAATAAGCTAAAATTTAAACATACCGGCCGCGACCGAGAACCTAGAAAGTCAAGATTTTAATCTGATTACTAATATACAACATCGATACCTTATGGTCAAGTTTTTGTTTTCAAATTAAACAAGATGTCAACCCCAGCAAGACGGCGTTTGATGAGAGATTTTAAACGGTAAGCGAGGTGGGAGAAGCAGGCCGCTCGGCTGTTTTCAGGGAACCGGCTAAGTGGCTAGCGGTTCGGCTCGGCAGATCAAATATGGCGACTTTTTTCATGAAACTAAGTGGTAGCGTTGTTTGTTATATATAGTTGTTGTGGTTATGACGACGTTCAGTTACTGTATTTCTACTGAAAATATTGTCTTGCCATGTGAATGTTTCCGGCTCTTTTAGACTCCAAGAGGACCCTCCGGCAGGAGTTAGTGGAGCTCCTTCAGAAAACAACATCATGGTCTGGAATGCTGTTATTTTTGGGTAAATATAATATGCGTTTTTCACTTTAGGTGTTTTTGTATTCTTTTTGTCTAGTTTTTTGTTATAAACTAGCAATAAACGTATAACAACATCTGTCAGAGGGTTAACGTTACCTGTCATCTTGAAGACTGAACTCATTAGCTGACTAGCTAGCTGGCTAACGCCGGTTGGCTGTTTTAGTAAAAAGCTTTATAGCCAACCCCCGTGGTCTGGTGGTAGAATGTGTGTTAATGGTAATGGCAATATGGGAATGATAATAAGTTCTCTATTGCTGTTGTCTGTGTTACTGTGGCAGTTATAGGTGCTGTGAATATGACCTACATTACTAGTTAATTTCAGCCTTTGTGTGCTTTTCCATACACGGCTACGTAGTGCTTTTAGTACCGGAGAGATCCTTGACATGGACTCATGTCGTTTAGCTCGTCATCATGTTTTTCAAAGATTGCTTTAAATACATTGATACATTGCTCCATTTCTTTCCACATTAGCCCAGAGGGAACACCATTTGAAGATGGTAAGTTATTTAAAACACTAAAGCTGTGTGTTTGGATGTTAGGTTTGGCTTTGTAATTTGGTAGTAGGTAAAATGTTTCGTTCTATATTTCACTTTAATATTCTACTGAATACATTTTAGGAGCTGTGTTTGAGTACTTGGTTTGTTACGTGGTTTGTATGTAGTGATTTTGTTGTAACACGTATAGAAATTTATCCCGTTCAGACATGTATAAAGACCTCTCCTGTCCCCATCATAAGAATGTGATGTGAAATACAGTCAAACCATAGTTAGACGTGGGAAGAAAATAGAGGTGTTGTGGTGCTCCAGCTTTATAGATCATTTAACAATTATTAAATGTTTACTTGAGATAGAAGAAAGTAGTCCAGTGCTCTTTAATGACCATTAAGCTGTTGGATGGTGAAGCTTAGATTACTTCTGCTTCTTAGTGCTTCTGAGTTTAATGCATGTCTGTAAATGGGGTATTTGGGTCCAAACAGAGATCTTCTAAGTTGTTATACCATACAAGTAAGTTATTAGGTCCTTTTTCTGTACTTCTGCTCTGTAAAACTGCTCTCTGGCTGTTTTTGGCTGTTGCTTTTTCCGTTTTTTAAGCATATTTGTGTTCAGGGCGTAGGATGCCACTTACCAGATGATTGTGCACAGGTTGTCTAAAGTTTGGAAAATATGTGCTTTTCTGGATGGCCAGGAGATTTTAATGCCAATTCCTGTTGATTGGAATAATTGTAATTTAAGACATCTTAGGATCTTGTAACTTTTTGGGGTTTTTTTATATCTAAAGCTACATAAAAATATCCTGAAGTTGAAAATATGTGGATTTGATACAAAGGTTTTGAAGAGACATGCACATTTATCGGATGCTGAAGCATTTTCAGTTGTGGATTATATGCCATTCTGACTAAATGCATGAACCGTGTGAATAAAAAAGCAGAAATTATTGTTATTATTATGTGTCATATTTCTTTAGTTATTCAGTTTGTTGAAACAAATATTTGGAACATCTTTCCTTTTCCCAAATTGGAAAGTTAATCCCTTTGTTGTGGCTTTACAGTCATGCCCTCAAGCATCAATTATTTGTACAGGTATATATTTAATGCTGTTGGACATTAAGGCCAAAGTGTTGGCTAAGATTGTAGTCATATGTAAACACCTTGCATATTTTTTTGACCTGGGCTATAAAAATAAACTTTTCTATTCACACAATATAACAACATGCAACAAGACTGTGTAATGGTATTTTTCACTTTTATATAAGGTCTAAAGTTTATCTTATTCCTTCCAGGAACTTTCAAACTAACAATAGAATTTACAGAGGAGTATCCAAACAAACCTCCCACAGTCCGGTTTGTTTCCAAAATGTTTCACCCTAATGGTAAGTTCGACAGCTTGACCATGATTTAAAATATTATTTCTTCTCCTAACTATAAAAAACCTGCTGTTTTGATTTAAATTTACAAATGTTAAAGGCTTTGATTGTATAATTACTACTGTTTCAGCTGGGAGCACCTCTTTTAACCCTAACTAATGCAGTCTGTAGTTTATCAGTTTTTACACATCAAAGTTGGAAGACTGGTTGTAGAAAATGTGGTATTGTTTCAGAAGGGTCAAATTATCATAAAACAAAGGAAACATTCAAAGAGATTGCACAGTAGAACTTAGTGGTTGTGTTTAATCGTGCATGAGTATTTCCATACGCACAGCGCCACAGTAGTAAGAAAAGTACGTAAAGCAATGCACACATCATGCATACCCCCCACTGTACAAGTATCTGGTGGCATTGTTATGAAGTAAGATTGCTTCAGGTAGACGGTGAAGGGAGCTGAGCTAGGATTACAATGCAGAGCTTCATCAGACCTAGGTTGTACAAGAATGGTTCAGGGTATATGAATCATTTTCACACATAACTTGGCTCCCGAAGCCTGTATAAGATTTTAACCAAAAATGAACACAACTCTGGATGGGAATAGATGTTGTGATATTTTTATCCAGGTTGTGCATGTCAGGTCTCGAGACTGCTTTGCCAGTATTTTGCTTAATTGTGGTATCCCAGCCTGCAATGTGAGTGGGTTGTTATTTGGGTTTTCTTTTGGCACATAAAGACCACAATCTTTAAAGGGTTGATTTCTTCTATATAGTTTATGCAGATGGTAGTATATGCTTGGACATTCTTCAGAACCGCTGGAGTCCAACATATGATGTTTCTTCAATTTTAACATCTATACAGGTATGTAGAGAGTATATATAGGCATTTATGAAACTATGCTTTTGTGATCTGAATCAAAATTTTACATGTACATTTCAATTACTACAGTCATTATTGGATGAGCCGAACCCAAACAGTCCTGCCAACAGCCAGGCAGCTCAACTTTACCAGGAGAACAAACGAGAGTATGAGAAACGTGTGTCTGCCATTGTGGAACAGAGCTGGCGTGACTGTTGACCCCCCCCCCCCTTTCCTGAACGTTCAAAGTTTGAACAGTACCTGGCCTCAGCCACCAAGAGGAAAACCATCATGCAGAGAATAAAATTAATACACATCACGTTCTGAATTCTTCTCTTGCTCTGTAGAGTTGTCTGTTCAAGTTGTAGCTGTTGCAAAGTTAGGGTGCTGTTGTGTTGTGGTCTCCCTCTTCAAGCTGAATGTTATTCTCTGACAAGGACGTTTCTTAATTTAACAAATGTACCTTGCCCACTTTTTGCTATAAGCAATTTTTTTTATCCACAAAAGTCTCCATGCAGGAGTTGGTCATTAACATAAGCTGTTTGTTGTTTGGTTTGCACCTATAGTGTGGGCTGAAAGCATTTAGGATGCCAGTGATTGCTCAGGTTGTGGTTTCCAGTGTGAATCTAGCTTTATGGAAATGCCCCTGCTTGAATCCATGGGTTTCTTTTTATCTTTTTGTTTGTATTTGTTTTGTTCTCCCCCAATTTAAACGGCAAGGAATTACAAGGTGGTCTTGCTTGAAACACGCTAATGTCATGTTCCTGTGTTTTTTCTTTTTTTTTTTTTTTTAATCCTTGCAGACATAACACTGCAATTTAAGCCAAAAACACATTTCTTTAAGATTAAAGTTATACTAAAATGCTGTAGATGTTTTTAAAATCCTGCGAATTGTTTATGATTTGTTTGATATTTATAGTTCGAAATTTTTCCATGCAAGATTATTTTTTCTTAACCAAACTCATATGGCGTGCTACTGGTTTAAAAATATTATCACAAGACTTCCCTGTCAATTTCAAAGCCCTTGATGTGAGCCTAGGACTCAGAATGTAACAAAGCTGGTACTGATGTACTTCCAGACTGTATGCATCTTCACTGTTTGTTTTTCCCCATTGCATGACAATTGGGCCATTTTCTTTTCAGTTCTAATTTGAGTGCAGGTTTTTTTTTAACTTTATCATCTATGAATTGGTTATCTGCCTGGGCATGATACTGTTTTGTTTGTTCTAATGCAGTGTCCATCTTAATTCATTTGGATCGTTTTTCAGATGCACATCCTGAGTTCGAGTGTCAGATTTGCACTAGTAATTCATGTAAGAAACTGTACATTTTCTCACTTCTTGTAAATAAACAGTCAAATAAGCTTAGTTGTTTTTTTTTTTTCTTAAGCAGAAAAGGGAGAACACAATTTCAAGAGTGCTTGAAGTTTACTCAACAGATGACCAGTGGAACACTAACAGATTAAACTTGTTTAATATGTATGCCAAAACAAGCAGACACTTAACAGTATTCACAAAACCTCTTATGTTTTATGTAAAGTAAATGGCGAACAATGTGACTTAGGCATTTCACAATGGGAAGACGAACCGGTTAACTAGCTTCCAAAGATGCCTTGGATCTTTTCAAAAATACCGCTATAAGAATGGTTATCTGGGTTTATGTAAAGTATGTAATGATAGTTCCTCCCTTGAATTGTAGTTTTTATTATTTATTTACTTTTTTTTTTATAATTAAAATGCTTAACTTACTGCACACAAATGGGGGATGAATATATCCTCCACTGTGAAATTTTAATGAAAATGGAATGCTTAAATTTGAAAGGAACACATGCTGTCCTATAATCCACAGTCTGTAAAAATCACAGGATACAAGGTATAACGCACCTCTGTTAGTAAGGTAGCTTGTGTACATAATAGTGCCTTGAGATAACCCAGCGCAAACTCTACAGTAGACAAAACCTGTGGCATTACATGAGGAAAAAGAGGAGTGTGCCATCCATCGAAAATGACCATTCTCTCAGGAATACAGAAGCAACAGAGGGTGTTAACCTGACACTTTGTTTGAAAAATACATTTTACAGTCTTTTAAAGGAAATAAACACAGTACAACTCCTTTACTCGTAGTAACGGTCATCTGAAGCAGTCATTTCCAGCCCTGATTCTGGATTACCCTGTGCATGTCAGGTTTGTGTTCCAATACACCCACTTAAACTCATTTTAAGCCTGTTATTAACAGAGTAGTTGAGGCAGGAGTGACGGAGGCAAGGAACTCACTAAAATGCAAATGGGTTGGTATTCCAAGAAGAGGACTGCAGAAACACAGATTTAAAGTTTTCTTTTTCTATCAGTCAGTGAGAAGCCTGAGGTTTCACAAGCTCATATCGTCCCACCTGTCCCTCTTGCAAGAGCTGACCAATTAGCTGGTCCTTCTGCACCCTTCGGCTAACCACAAGGAAACGTTGTCTTCCCTGTCCATAAGACTTACTCCGGAGCCCGTATTTTTGGGAGACCTGATGGATCTGCTTACGCTCATCATTATTGAGCTCAGTGGAAAAGCGCAGGTCATCCTGTCGATCTGAACAAGCGTAATTACGAATTATTTCCTCAATATCACGTTTAGTCAACTGATTCCCATGCCTATCCATATCCATACCAAGCCCCTCCCTGGTAAACTGTTCCTTTACCATGATCGGCTCTGCAATGCCCTCTCCCTCTCGCCCCAACCCGCCACCTGTCCAGCCCATCTTGCGAAGCAACTGGTTACCGATGTTGTCCTCCTTGATTTCCTGACGCATGGACTCCTCACCAGAACGAGCTATAATTTGATTCCGTGAAATGGCATCCACATGTCCCTCCTTTCTGAGGTTGGACTTCACCACTGCCTGTGTTCTTTTCAGAGTGGCTATGGCCTCCTCTGCTGCAATATGTTTAACTGTCTTCTTAGGACCAATACCTGCAGCCACAAATTGTCCTTCTATATAAACTTCACACCTCCAACGATGGTCTGGTAGGACAGTAAATTTGTAGTCAGCAGCCACTTTGTTGAACTGTGCAGTGTCATTGATGATGCAAATGGCATTATCAGAGTTTTCCAGAATAACCAACTCACTGAGCTGCTTCTTACGACCACCATGCTGGCTAAAACGGCCAGTGGGCTGGTCAAAGTTGTGGTTACCTTGAGGAAACTGTTGCTGCGGCTGCTGCTTGTGGTGATGGTGTTCCTGATGTTCCTGTTGTTGCCGAGCTGCCTGATTTGTTCGCAGCTTCTTCACTGCCTCCTCAGCTGCAGCATGCTTAGAGCTCTTTTTCGACCCTCTGGCTTGAGCCACAAGCTCATCTTGTAAGTATACACTGCACAGCCACAGGCTGCTGTTAGGTATTGGGTCAAATGTGTAATCAATTTTCATGCGATTGTAGGCAGCGGAATTGTTCAGGATGCAGATGGCATCATGGGCATTCTCCATTAGGACAAACTCTGTCCAGTGTTTGCTTCTATCAGGTACATACTGACCCTTAGTACTGGGCGGTGGGTTGTCCTCTGGATTACGGAGAGGCGGAACTAAGGCTGGGGCTGGGGTGTTTAACTGGCAAACCACCATGTCACTGACATAGTTGCGCTTATACTGACGTTGTACAACACGAACTTCCACTGGCTTCATGAAAAGTTTGACAGCCTGCTCTGAAGCACGGTCCCTGGCACCATTTTTGCTTCCAGAGTATCCTGTTGCAAGGTATACACATGAACACCTCAGCTCACATGCGTAACCTTCAGATGGCACCTTCCTGTTCTTAGGCAGATCACCTGGAGGGATATCCTTTAAATTTACATAAATGTACTCTGGATTGGTTTTACAAGCTTGAATGCTGCGACTAAGAATATAATTGTAATTTGGACCATCAGGTCCACCCATAAATGTAGGATCTCTGAGATTAACGGCTACAGCAGACGAAACCCTTCCAATCAGCCTCTGCTTCTCCTCCAGCGTTACTTGAGGAACTGCAACCGGCATAGAAGGTGTAGGGAGTAGGCCAGGGCTGCTCCTGCTTGGACTGTCATAAACTCTTGTGAAAGCCCTGCTAGATGATGGTCTGTCCTGATGCCCATAGCCCAACCCTTGTCGTCCTGAATCCCAGCCTCCAGGCCTACCCCCTGCATATCCATCAAATCTACCAGCTTGGGTAGGTGAGTTTGACTGTCTTGCAGTGTGTGCCTCATATCTAGCGGTGTACTCCTGCTGCAATTTTCCCATAAAGTTAGTGGTGGACCCTCTGCCACCATATCCGAAACCACTCTTGATGCTGAATGACATGTCCTTGCTTCTATGTTCAGCCCAAGAATCGTAGCCATATGACGTTCCTCTGTCAAATGAAGGGGCAGATGAAGCGCTATAACCATGTCCACTGTTGTATAGGTGGTCTGGCTCCCTTTGTCTCATGCTGTTCATTTCCCCACCTCTGCGCTCCTTCTCATTCTCTTTTTCATCAGTACTCCCAAGACAACTGCTGCTGCTGCTGGTGCCACTGACAAACTGCACTGGCTCAAATCGTGGTCTAGAGCCAAATTTTGACACAGGCATCTTCCTCATGGGCTCCTCTCCTGAAACGAAGACACAAACAATTTTACTTTATATCAAGGTACAGTCAGCCTTGTGTAGTCAAATTAAACAAGCAATGAGAAACATTACAATGCCCTTCTTTTAAGATGCTTTTGGAGTATCTAAAAATAACACAGTGACATTGATACAACATCATCAGGCAGCCCTGTTACACTTACTTCCATCAGATGAATTCGGCCTCTTTTTTGCTTCAGCACTTGGGACTAGTTCATAGGAGGGCATTTCGCCAACATGAATCCCTTCTGCCATTTCAAGCACTCTCTGCATTAGTTGTGGGCCATACCTGCAAGAGAAATCAAACATTTACAGTTTGCATGTTTGCCTCTAAAATGCATTTAATTTAAAAAGTTTGTTAAATGACCGCAGTTCTGTCCAAACAAACTGAATTCAGAAATAATCAGTTAAGCTAGCTGTCTCTTCATGACTTAACAGCAGTTAAGGCCAGGGTTCTATTTAAAAAAACCTTTAACCTAACCATAAGCTCTTTTAAAATGTGTAATGAAAAAACTGGGTTAAATGAAAACGAAAGCAGCTCAAAGCCGTCCAACCTGCATCCCAAGTACACATGGTTGACCCACACCATCGACAGGGAGAGCAGCTGATCTATCTCATATGCTTCATAGTTGTCAATGTGTTTGTTTATAAATAATTTCCTAGCTAACCAATGCTTGTCGCTTTCAAAGTTTAGTCGGAATTCGTCAATATGACAAGCCGTATTCATCCTGTTAAATGTCTTAAAGGATCCACCGACAGCGCCATTGCCACGAAACGGGACTGTTAAGGACTGCCTATTCCGGCTGCGCCGAATAAATCAGCGTTCAAACTCAAACATGGCGGCCTGCGCTCGGCTCGGCTAACTCGCTAACACTGGACTTTCTTAGGTGTTGGTTAGCTACCTCACTGCAACTACCGATGCAGTGAATTAGTCAGCACCAGTGAGTTAATCTACACGTAAGAAACACTTCACGACCACTTTGAAATTGCGCATGTTTGTCACACATAGCCGACAGCATTGCCGGTATGGCTCGCGCAGCTCCCTGTACAACCTGCACCCTAAGGTCCTTTAGGAGGCTCTTAAGTGCGCCTGATTTAAAACCACGCTGACACGGAGCAGCACGGTTAGAATCTAAAATCCAGGCATAGTAAATTACACATTTAACAAAAACCCTATTCACTAGAGCCAAACCCCAGCTCAGTTTTATTCAAACGCTTATATTAAATGATGTGGTTCATTGGCTAGATACAGTAATTTGAACACCTTTGATTTCAATAACGTCAATACACAAACAATACACATTTACTGGCCAGGTTGCCTAATTAATAAAACAAGACCGAACAGATAAAGGGCTGCAGCATGTTTGGGGACCGGTGATAACACACAATACCGGTAGCTAGAAAGCAAAAAATCCACCAAGCCACCTTCCTTGACACTCTGTAGCTTGCTGGCTAAAAACTCGGCTAGCAGCACAAAAGACTAGGTATTCCGAGGGCACATCACACACATTACATAACAGTTAACGATCTAACATAACTGTTTCTTACTATTCAGTTAGGTCCACATTAATATGTAACGCTTACCCTTTTTAACATAAGCCAAGCTAACATGCTAATTCGTTAGCGCTTTAATGCACAAGCCGACAGCACTCCAGCTAAGCTACGTTGCTAATTTGATTCACTGAGGTGACGCAGTCATAGCATCTATAATTGAACAACGAAACATTTCGCGCTTATTTTAAGACATCGCGTAAACTCAGACGCTGTTATGTAGTCCTTGACCCGAATAGAAGAAGATGTAATTGAAGTACATGTTCCGCATCCACTGTAAGTCTCACCTTGCTAATGGTGAAGCTCCGTCTGTTTACGTCCTCTTGAGTGGATGATGCCCCACTGCGGTCGCTCAGCTCTGCGTTTCTCTGATGCAGCTTCAGCCACAACCAGCATCTGAGCTAATGCTAATCCCTATAGACAGTAAAATCACAGCCATTTATGTCCAGTCTGACAGCAGATTGTTACTGTTGACAGCAACAGTAAGCAGGCTTGTTTGTTTTATTGGCCCAAGAAATACTTAGAAGTAAAATAAAATAATAATAATAATAAAAAACATTTATTTAGCAATAACTGATGTGTCATCATAAAATGCTGTTTGAAAAATCTTAATTTAATCAAATATCAACGCAGTAATAAAAATAAACTAAAACCCTTTGTGTTGTTATATGATAGAAAATGATATCCCATGATATTCCAAATGTATGTAGACCAGTATGTCCACTAAGCGTTCCCTAAAACGGTGGTGTTTGAGGTTTGGGTTTTTTTTTTAAGATGAAGGCACTGCATTTGGGGCAGATATCATTTTACTCCCCTTTACCAGAACTACTTTTGATCAGACAGACCGTGAGACGTCATTACCCCATTCAGAGGACACCTTGCCATGGCCCCAGTGCTTTACATCACTTCTGCAGACACTTGGCCTCACACATGATGATCTGAGACTTCTCTGCTCAGCCATGAAAAGTCACTCTATGATAAACACCTGACAAATGGTTCTTAAGTGCTCAATACTGAGTTACACTTAAAACAGCTATCTTTGCTCCAAGACTCCAAGCACTGACAGTTATTATAAGTTTATTATACAATGTTTATATGATAATGTCAACTTTTCTGTAATGAGAATACTTTTATTAGCTTTAATATGTAACTTTGGAGGAGGGTCATCAGCCAGCTATAGGAGGGAGTTAGCTTCGACGACATTGTCGGAGGAAGCAAGTTCAATAGGTCAGTTCTACAGGGCAGTTGTTTTACAAGAAGGAAACAGTCAGTACAGCCATGTAAATGAATCTATTAGTAATGTTAATTAATGTCTAAGGTACCAACATGTATCACTAAATGCATTTTCTGACTCATTCGGTCTTGTTAGTACTAGTCAATATTATGGTTTACAATATGACAACATCTATCACCAAGGCACGATTTTCAAGTAGGGTAACTGGTTTTGATCTTTTAGTGTGATGAGAATTTGCACTCATATTTATATAGTATAAAATAAATAAATATAGAAATAAAAAATGTATTAATAAATAAAAAAAACATTTCAACAAAACATGTTACATATTTATGTAATTGTATGTGGCTGAAAACCCACTGCCAATATTTACGAAATGCCTAATAAGAAATTTGAAAAGATAAAATAAATGGACTTTATTATGTGGCATTTAGTGTAGACAAAAACATATGTGTTATTGTTTTTAATAAAGCTCTTGGGAAAAAAATATTGCCATCAATTTATATCACTTCACATCTCCAGATTATCAAATATTTTTCCAAAGATTGTATGCACATTATTCAAAGCCATATGGAAAGAACATGAGAACAATAATTGCATGATTGCAATGAAAAATAACAAGTATAAAAATAAAAAGTTTTTGAAATCATTCATTGGTCTATGTAGACATTACCCATGGACAAAAGAACAAAAATATCTTTAACAAGGTGACAAGTTCTTATTTCCCTTTGATATCCTACCACTATAGCCAGCATACCATCAGGTAAAATTTCATGATTCTATACCTTGCTCTATCGCATCACGTACAACTGTTTGAGGTACAAAAACAAAATATAAACAAAACAAACAAAAATAAATTATAAGAAATAAAAAAAATGTGACATGTTGATTTACCAGACATCAGGTCTAGTTGAGTTCATCTTAAGAGGGCTCTAATCTAATGATAGTAATCTATTCATGAATGCCTGTTTGGATCCCAAGGTTCAACCTTGGTTTTTAACATAAAGTTAAGGTACCCATGCTGTGCCTGGTTGCTTCATATTCCGGCTCTCTTCCTTTGGTGTTCCTGCCCATGGATCTATTCAAGTTTGATGTCCGTGCTAGGGTTCATGAAATATACAAAGACAGAGAGGCGTCCTTCAACATCATCCATGTCAGGTCATATTTTAATAAGCCTTTAAACATGATAAGACAACACTGTTGAACTGAGTCTCAGATCTTGTGCTCTTGGAAATTGAACAGGTTATCATTAATGCCCTAAAAGCCATTGTGATTGTATTACATATGTAGTGCCCAACAGTTTGTGACACATAACCTTTTATTTATTGAGGCTTATTAGTAAAGAAGCAGAAGAACAGCAGGCACCACAGCAAAAGGCAGAGTTATAAGGAGCTAAGGTTACTGCAAACAATGTGCATTTTTTTCGACTACCATTATTGGCCATTACAGTGGATCAATCATAACACTGGACAGCATGTTAAGCAATAATTTAACAAACTGTACATTTCCCTGTTGGTCTGTAATGGAGCCGCAAGATATAACAAATTGCATTACTACAAAATGAATGATAAGCTGATGCTTTTTAATTATTATTTTTTTGTCTCTTCAGGAGATACCTGTTCCTGAAAAAGTCAAGAATGAGACTGGACAAGTTTGAGACTGACTCCATATTCACTACAGGGTAATTTATTTCTAGATTGCTACAGCTCACAAAAAGCACAAGCAGTAAAATACTCCTTCCTGAAACATGTGGCATTTTCCTGCAATTTATATTTATGTTTTGACATATTGGAAATATATAAGATATAATAATTCACTGTTATTTTTGCACATTAAAATTTTCCACCAATTTGTTAAATTCAGCACTTAAACAGCAATGATGGACAACAGTGTTTCAGAAGTGTGCATTTATTTACTTTTTTTTTTTTTACTTAGAATAAAAACAAACATGTCATTTGACCAGGGGGAGCCAAACCTTTCCACATTACATATCAGAAAAACTTTGGGATGTGAGGCATCAACCACCACGCACACCTGTACTGAAAAGCCTTAACACCTCACTGAACAGCCTCAAACGAGACAATAAGAAGCTGAAATTAGATGCAGTGTGAGCAAACACATCTATATAGTGATCGCTGAATTACTTACATATCTGTTCCATTTCAGATGCAGCAGAAATGTGGAATAAAAGGAAGTTTATACTCCTTAGTTAATTCATAAATACTGTATCTGTCTGTAACCACACTGTTTAATCACCTTTAATTCATAGAAACCTCACCTGTTGGTTTTGGTGACATCAAGACCAGAGGTATCTCTGCAGTGACGTCACTGCGAATAGAAACAGTAAAACGCTGTAAATGGTGGAAGATGGATCAGTAATATGCATTTGGTCTTTTTACAGATCCTCTATGTTTATATAGTATAATACTACACTACATAGATTGACAGGAAAAAAACACTCAGGTAATTCACCTGGATGTGAGGTTCCCCAGGAGACCACCACTGCTCACCATAAGGCTAACTTTAATTTTGTAGGAGACCAGAATGCCCTGTACTTCTTTGTCCATGCCAGGTCGCAGACTGTAGAAGGAGATAAGGAACAGTCAGCTCATTAGAACGCGGCTCTTAATGAAGCAAACCTTGTGGCTGATTTATGTGCTTCTGTAGCGTGACATGAGTTTACATTTTAAATGTATTAGTGTATGGATGTACAGTCACATGCCAACATGTTGATTTTTAAGTAAACATTCTCATCAGAAATACACACTTTAATTCTGTCATTATTTATATGGGGAAAAGTAATCCACAAGACCTTGTGGCCTGTGCAAACGTTATGGCACATTTTCTATTTTATTTTTTTTCAATATGTTAAAATCAGCAATCTGAAAGAAATCCCATATTTTTGTTTGTTTCCATGTTCATGTTCAAACATTTGCATATGACTATATATCACTTCTACATATTTTACATATTTTCACTTTTCATAATTATTGTATTAGTGTTACGGTGGTAAGGTTGGTCGGATTGATGGATAACTGTGGCCTTTCATGCTAAGCTTAATCTTAACAAACATTGTTGAAGATGCAAGGCTGGTGTCTTCATCCTTTAGCTTGCCGTCCAATGCCAGACCACGCTTTTCTTTGTTGTTGGCCAGTAGTGGAGTAACTCTGTATTCCTTCTCAAATGTAGAATTGCTTTTCACTTGGTCCCTAAAGAATGGAAAAAAATGTATAATAATTTTAAAGGGAACTTTTACTGATCTCCCCCAGTCTTCTGCACAATTCTGTGGATGAAATGGAAAAAAATGATTAAGATTGTTTAAATGCTAAATGGTGCATCGTAGAGCGACTTACCAACTCAGACCTATTTACAGTGGCGGTGATAGGAACCAGGGATCATGACACCTTCAACAAATAAAGCTACTTTATTTACTATCCAAAACCACGAGTGGATATGCAGGTGTCCTATTTGTTTCAAAACACTCTATATGCACCTCCTGCTATGAATGTTTTTTTTATATATAGAAATATATTTTAAAATTTAGGAAATAGGCCAAAAAAGCTATCAAAGCTATTTTAAAATATCTCAGTCATTTAGTAACACATTTGTAATCATGTCAGGTGGAACTCTTAGGTAGCATTTAGAGGCTTCAGTTGCTGCAGACATCTGGTTCCCATCACCCACCACTATGAATAATTATGACTTGACAAATAAAGAATGGAGAATTCTATGTCTTTGTAAATGGCTATGCTTACATCTTAGTAACTTAAATATGCTATCCATGTTAAATAATAATGATTCATTTTTATTATTATTATTATTATTATTCATTCACCAAAATGACATTAGTTTACTATAACATTGTAACATTGCAAATGTGAAGTACTTACCCAAACTCTTCACAGAGAACGACTTTGGTGTATTTGTCAGCTGAGTAGAGCACAACATCTGTTGTTTGGTCAACTGTAAGTAAAACAAAATAAAGTAGGCTACATAATCAGCTATTCTTTCCTTAGATTTTGTTACATGTTATTAAGCAGTGTTAATATTCACTTTTGAGTCTTTTTAATTTACTTACTGGAAATTTTGATTTTTTTGACCACTTTATTAGTCTCATTGTTAATTTTCACTTTGACTGGGATTGGTTCTCCGTGATAATAGACCTTATGATTTGGAAAATAAAATGATGCATTAGCCTGATGCGTTTGCTGAAATAATAATAAAAAAGCAAAGTTGATATCATCAAAAAAAAATTACAGACAGTATACCTCCTTCTCTATGAAGGTCTCTAGGTGAATTGGTTTGTCTGACATAATGAATTGCTTGAAGATATTGGCCTTGGGCCCAACCTCCAGCTTGTCTGGTGCAAACTGGATCTTGCGAATGACCAAACGGCAGGTGTCCCTATAGAGTCAAAGATAAGTCTGTCACTGCAAAATTAGTGAATACGTGTATTTGTTTGTAGATGCCTAAATATGACAAATTAGGCCTACACATACTTCTTCGTGATTTTCTCATCTGGATTGTCTGCCTCATGAGCAATGTAGGCTTTTACTTCAAAGTCAACACCGCAAGGCTGCAGTAGTCAGGAGCAGAACTTTAAAGTGAGCCACAGTAAGAGAGAATAATTGTGAATGGTGGTGCATGTGTGAGGTAATACCTTGCCTGTGTCACTGGGTGCTGGCTGAAGAGTTACAGAACATGGCAAGTTTGTAGGGATCTGAAACAGTGAGAGAAATACAGACTTCAGACTTATCACCGCAATTTGAAAAATCTACACAGTGGCATGAAGTTTCACGTACATTAAAAGTGAAGGGGTGTCCCTCTTCACCAGCTTTCTTCATAAGGGCGTCCTGCATAGGAGTGTTAGCTGGTTTTTCCCCAGGTGTTGGAGGATAAATCTGAATGTGCTTTATCCAGATATCTTTCCTGAAGGACAGTCCAATCACATCCAGATCTTCACGCCCATAGCGGAAGGCGCAAACCAGGTGCACCCATACTGCACCAAATTGGAAGTGATTATTGTTGCTGTTGTGATAAAAACATTGTCTCTATCTGCACTGTTTTTTATGTTTTTGCGTACTTCTATAATTCTTATAAATCTATAATAATAATAATAATGAACAGAAAAGGTCCAAAGTTACTTCCATTACAAGTTAAAGGCGATGTACACAGTTCTGGAGAGCGACATAATTCATGAACTCAACAGCAAAACAAACACAACCTTCAGTACTCATTCAGAAGCTCTGGGCTCCAAATTCCCAAATGTACATTCCCAACGCACATGACAGTGCAACACTACCAGACTTTTTTTATCTTTGTCATTTTAGAACAAAATCATCTAGACCTACTGTTTCTGTGAAACAGCAAATATGGGTTTATGTTACTCACCTGTCCAGCAGAAACAGAGCAACCTCCTCATTACTTTTAATGATTTTTAACTTTGCATTAACCTGAAGTTGTGCTCTTTTTCCTGTTTTCCTGTTCCATCTTAAATAACTGGTGCAGTAAGTTACTTGCATGAAACAGCCTGGAGAGCATGGATAGTGATGCGTGAGGATAAATGGCGGTATTTTACAAGACGAGTATTGGATTGTACTGTGGATTTTAAATCGCATACGCCGCCTTTAAGGATATTTTTTTTATTCTGACAGTGACATTATAGTATCTCACTTCACCCATTTCAGTACTATTTGTAACATGCTCATGACAACTTGCCCTTACCTTGGGGGGAATCTCAAGAACCATTCATTACACTGTTTGCTGAATACTTTATATATTGTATATTTTACACACTGGACATACCTCCTCACACATGCAGAACATATTTTACAAATACACTAATCACCAAAAGAATAGCTGCACCAGAAGGAAGTGTCTGATTGCTGTGCTATTGCTGTTTTACCTCAAGTGGAGTTCAGGTGGAGATGACTATTTAAAGGCGTAAGGGTTTGGGTCAGTGTAAATGAAGGTCTACAGCTCTCAAACGCTATCCAAATGCAAATTTTTAGATGGTGAAATAAAACATTTATTTATTTATCCACTGCGACATGAACTCACTCAGTCATTCACTGTTTCTCTGATGTTGGCATAATGACAACTGAGCTGATGATCGGCTGTGTCCCAGCAACTAGAACCTTCTGACAAAGGTCAAAAGGATACGTTGACTTGGTTACATGTGATTCTCACAAAAGCAATACAAACTGGGTTTCAGGGTTGTTTACTCACTTTGTGTTTGGTGTGTTTCTGCCATTCAGCAGCAGACTTTACACTGCCAAGTAATAAATGTGTCATTTCCTTTCCAAATCTAAAAAAGTAATGCAGGCAGGGCAACAATAGGCTTTAAAATACTAAATGGCTTATTTAAAAACTTGCCAATTCAGTTTTGTACATTCCAAGTGCTCCATCTATCCATCTGCTGATGGAACACTGTTGCTGTATTCTGCTGGCATGGTAGCAAGATAAACTGGCACCAACAAACAAGAAAAGTTATGCGTCGTGGTCCTTCTTTAAGACCTGAAGCTTACGAATGATAAAGCAATTATTCACAAAGTTCACGCATGGACGTCTTAAATAAACAGCCTGCCTTCCAAACTTTATTAGCTTGCTAATTAGCTCCCTGAGGCAAGGCTGGTAAAGCACCACCGTAGTCCTACTGAGCAATTCACTGTTCTTTGTCCTGTCCACTCCTTGTCCTGTGAGTGGTCTCTTGTCTAAGAAAGATATTGTGCACTTCTGTGCTGTAGATAAAGCGGGCAAGGGCATGTTTACAAATGTACTGAAACAGAGGGTTTACACTTTAAGCTATTAGTCGAGTGTCATTTTAGAATTCATTTTAGCAATAATTCCTGTATTGATATGGATTTTGTGACATATCCATTTTTATAATGGTAGTGCTATTATACCTTTCCTTCCATCAAGTCCTGAAGGATCCACTTTGAGCACACCATCTGCCAAAGAAACTTCAAGTCTTAATCAACAATATATTCCTTTACCTCATGTGATTTTTAAACATACTGAGGTTTAATGCTGATCTAATAAACATACCAACAACTTCGACACTGTCCACATGGTCTACAAAGTCTCTCTTTCCCAAGTAGAGGCACATCTGAAATGATAGGGTTTATTAAGTTGCTACATAATGTTTTTTCTTTGCATGTATGTCACATATGTGTGCTGCTAATATTATTTTAATGAATATGGATGATTTATCAGTGTAGTGACAGGGGAGACTTACCGAACCATTCCCACTGCTCTTCTTATAAACTCTGAACAAACAGAACATACATTAAAACAAAGTTCTTCCTCAGCTGACACAATAAATGTCCTTAGTTTTACATTTTAGTTTAAATGATTGTTTATGGAAACTTGTTTATCAAAAAAATGTATGTGCAGCAATTCAGCTGTAGTATTTGAAAATGAAACGTTTTTTGTTACCATGCCTTTAACCTGCACTAGGGAAGTTTGGGGCATTTGGAGACCTGGTTGTACTTTGGACCCCCTGAGCAGATTCATTTGAACGTTGAGAGATAATTCAAAGAGTACTTAAAACAGAGTCAAAATATGGTGAAGGACCTGTTATCTGACGAGATTGTGTTTGTTCCTCATTTCAGATCCAGACGACTGTCTGCACGGTTATTTGAAAGGGATCACACCGGAATTGTGTATCCAGACATCATCAACCTATCTGAATGGGTTACCATGGTAACAGGGTAGGCATCTGTAACTATGTATCAAATCCCAGCACTTCTGTCACTTTGGATTTTACATTGTCATTGTTTGTTGGGCTGCTGTCCATGCTATTACAAAAATCAATGTGCATACAATTTGCCAAAAACTGGATCTGGCTGTCTGAACAAAACCATAATTAAATATCTGTTCATCACTGTTCAAATCTTTATCTGTATAATGCTGATTTACAGTGGAGACCTGAAGGTTACCAAACCTTTTTTGGAAAGAAGATAATGCAAAGAGCAATGATGTCATCCAAAAACAACTCTGCTACCTTGTAGAGCGATCAGATTTTACATAGGGCAGTTTTAGGACTGATCTATGAAAATGAGGTTGTTCGAATGAATTCAGGACAAGCTGCAGCATATTTTTCATAAAGAGTAAATGGGATTTTTAAGTTTTTAAGTTTTTAAACTTTGACAAAAATATAACTTAATTCAAAAATTAATTATCTTCTGCAGACTGAACAGTCACTGAGAATGAATCAATGACAAGATCATGAGGAGGTCCATTGATGGCTATTGAATATGTGTAATTGTAAGATCTGTAAGTGTATCTTAACATTGCATTTGTAGCTTATCACTTGGTCATCTTCAAGTGATTAGCCAAGCACATACATCAGGCTTTGGGCTGTTACTTTCAAATGCATTAACTAAGCCAGTAAATCCACTCTAAGAAGGATGTAGTACAATCTGGTAATCCCGCATGTCCAAAAGACCCATATTCATTAATAAAGCTGGGAGGGCCGAATTTATAGGCTTTAAAATTGCTGCACCTAAAACTACAAAGCAGCAAGATGACAAATTTATCAGACACAAATACTATATAGTAGTGTCTGCAAGCATCTTCAAATCAGTGTATTTATCTTTGTCATGTGTAAATCAGAAACTCACTTTGCCATGGTTGTAGTTACTCTGTTGAGGATTTCTACAGGAAAATGTAACAAGGGCATTAGAGAGCAAGCATTCAGTAAAGCAACATTCATGCCAATAGCCTGTTATGATTTTACCAAAATGACTGAGGAAATGGCCTCATAAATAATGAGTTCTAATCTAGTGCAGCTAATCTGGGAAAAGAAGATTAACGTTACAACTGACTGGCTACTAATCCAAATGCTGCGTGCAGGATAAGCTCAGCCAGTTGCTAATATGTCTGCTTCTAAATCAGGAGATGAGGTCCAACATCCTTGAGCTTGGGCTTGAGTCCACAAGCCCATAAACAATTTACACTGGGAAAAATAATTATTTATTTTTAAAATAATTATTTATAAAATATATATTAATGGACACTACAATACCCATTTTAAATGCACAATATTCTACACTATCATATACACTATTTTTTAAAACCACTGTTATATATGCTATATTATATATGACATTTTGTCAGAATAAATAATAAACCAGTAACCCGTTGAGTAAAAGGCAATATTTCTAAGAATGTGTTCTTTGCCATTAACTATTTTCATTTATATGTAATATTGTGGTTTTTTTAAATCTTGTTTTAACTTGATTTATTTTTCCCACTGCATTATTAAATGATTAAGATGTAAACCAAGTCTTTAAGAGTGGTTTGATGTGAATGCCTCTAAAAGCTACCTCTCACAAAAACTGAGAAACTGTTTATGGTAACTGTGTAAAGGTTTTAGCCTAAACTCTCACAATTAATGGTGGAGACATGTGCACACGGTAGGCAGTACAATCACCATTATAGTAGTTGCTACTATTGGAGCATTATCGAACTTAGAAGACACGTGTAGGTGTGCTGTGTTGAATGGTAAATAAAATGGCTATGTTTGTGTTGTAGACATCTCGACCCCTGGTTCCTATCACCACCACTGGTGCAAAACCCGAGTATGTTAGTTTCTATGCAATTAACCATTCACATCAAACCTCTCTAAATTACTTTATTTACATCCCAACAACTGAGCTATAGAGACAGTTTAAAATATTAGAGGGACAAAGCACTTTACAATCATTACTTAAAATCTTCTAGATATGAGTCAATTAAAACATCCTTGTCTACAAAATTTGCTTACAACATTCTAAGACTGTGAGCATCAAATCGAGTCAAGTCATTTCTATTTGCTAAGGAAACCTTTTGCTCATCTAGCTTTTATCAGCTTGTCCTGTACCCAAATCCAGCATGTCCACTGTCGCTCTACTGTTCCTGTTAGTTGTAGTAATTGTGTTAGAGAGAGAGCCTTGGCCCCGCTTGCACTTACCTCCTTTGGCTGCGTGTCCACTCTTGTGCTCTGACTGTAATCCGTCTGGCTGGTTGGTCAGAGAGTATGTAAGTCACCTCCACTTCAGTCTCCATCTGCCTTTATACTGCAAGCTTTCCTCCCTCCCGTCATTCAGTGAAGTGCCCTTTTTGGCGCCAATCCTATTACTTCGTCTTTTATGGCTACAACGTCTATAAATATAAGCACGATACTGGGCTTGAAGGGATAACAGGTTTACATGCGCAGTGAATTGGGATTAGAAGTAGAGTATGTTGTACAAATGGCAGGGTTTCAGAAACAGGAATGTTTGGTTGGATTACAAGGAATGAAATAATCAGGTCTTGTCCCTTGTCAGTCTATAGTGAGCCCCACCTTCTGGGCAAAGTGCCCAACAGTGGCCTTACAATAGGAGTCATGAAGTCTGGATAAGGCTGCCAGCTGACTGTCTGACACCAGGCTTTCATTCCTATCCTAAACACCAATGATTTGTAGTGTGAATATGTTGCCATGATAACAAAAAGTCCAAATATCTGCTATGCTCGTCATACTATTCTACTGAGGGCAGTCTTGGATCCTACATCCTGCATCTCAAACTGTTATGAAAATGACGCTATGGAAATGTATGTTTGGAAAATAAAAGAGGACTTCTGCCTGCATAATTCAGTCACTGAGATGTAAACAAAATCATTTAGAAAGGTTTGGTGTGAAATGGTAAGTGGTGGTGGTGATGGGAAGCAGGGGTCTGAATGTCTAAGCATATATAAAGCCATTTTTAACTATCCAAAACCACCAAGTCAACCTACATGGTTGATACGAAGTAAAACAGTGTTTCAGGCATCAAACAGTGTATTCATTTCATGTAATCATTTTCTATGAAGAAGGTTTTAGAAGCATTAAATGTCTGGTTCCTATCACTTGCATTGTGAACTGTGAATTTTGACTCAGTAATCCAACCACTCTGAAGGACATTTAAGGCTGTTTTTTTTGGAAAATTAAAAAAAAAAAGGATTACAATTGCCTTGCAACTCACCTGAAACTCCGCAATCAACTTTGACTTCTGGAAACCGGTTTTATGAAATGGCCAATCAAAATGCTGATAATGCATCATGGGAGACCTCGACCCACATCATTTTAAACATGGCCGAGTCAATGGACAAAAAATAAGAAGCAGGGTCATCAGCTGAATGGTAGAATATTTATCTTTGTCACTTTTTAAAAACCTGACAAAAAATGTTAATCAATAATGTTACCTGAACCAGCTGCTTACAGTAGGCAAGTGCTAACAGCTATTTGTGCCAGCGCTGCTTTAGTAGCTTGCTGTCTTTGCTGTCCCTGAATTTGAACAGAAGTCAGATTTATTTGCAATCAAATTTTTCTGTTAATTAGTATCTAGATTAGCCTACCAGCATTCCCTTTCCTCAGATTATTTGTTGTTTGTTTTGGTTTTGCTGCTCCCAGCAACAGGGTCGTCTCCTCAAGGTGATTTGGTTTGCAGGATTTCCAAACTAGTAGGCAGAGTTCATGGGTTTGCTGTGCAGTATTCCCGGGTTTAGGAAACTACAAACAGACATTTATGGTTCTGTGTCTGGGTTCAACACACATAGTGCAGAATGTTTTAAACATATATATATATTGTCAACCATGAATGAATGAATCATCACTGTCATTAATGAGAGTAACTGTTGACGTCATCTTGTTTTCTGGTTCTAGGGGATAAGTGGGAGAGGATCATGCCCAGTGGATTTTCCTCTGGAAGCTGTCTCAACAGATGGTCTACAGAGTACCTTTCCATATGGCATGTGGCCTTTTGATCTTGATCAAGATTTATTCATTTAATTTAATAGTAAATAAAGTAGAAGGAGCTACAGAAAATGCAAATTAACATCTAGCTTTATTACCATTTAAAATCTTAAGGAGGAGTATCATCCAAAAAATATCAATCACTTTGTTAATAAAAAATTACATGGCCAAGGAGTCATGCATAGTATATAGTTAGAACTGAATCACACAGAACTGAGAACAAGGTTAGAACCCTGTTGGAAGAAGCACACATGAGTATTGTTACTGCATGAACCCTCAGGGGTGTCAGAGGCATGAAGGTCATGTGGTTAAACTCAGTCAAAAGGCTCCAGGCTCTGGGCGTGTGTGAATACCTAAATGTGGCTCTCTTGTCATACCCTTAATCCGTAGTGTTTGGTAAAATGGCCATGACTGGGTGCATAAAAACATTACGATTCTCACAGAAACCTTCTTTTCTGTCCAAAAAGAAAAAAAGTGAGTTGTTCTTGGAATACATGTAATTCACTGTGGGTATGTGGGTGTGTGGGTCTGCCGGCTTCTGTGTGTGGTAAAGCAATCAAGTGGAGCCTGCAAACAAAAACTTTTCCTACCAATCTTAATAATATATGTAGATAATTACAAAATATGTATTTTTATTATTCTTATTATTCGGGATGCTGATGCAGATATTTCATGTACATCTGTGCAAGTAGTGCGTAGAATATTTTCCTCAGGTATAAATTTTGTTCGTAATACCGGTATGCTATAAATAAACACAAAGCAGCATTTAGCAGAATTTTGACGGGGCTGCAGGGCAGGTGTTAAAAAAAATCTAAGTGATGTGGCTTTTGGGTGAGTGTCCAGAAGTCCACAACTCAGTGATTTAGTCGACTGAGTAGTTTGCTATACTGTATGCTGGTATTAATTAGAGACGTAGTGGTCTTTAAATGTCCTTGGCTAGGACAAGATGCAACTGAAAGTGAAAATGTGAGAGGGTTCATTGCTGAGCAGTGTGTGAATGTGGATGTGACATAGATTAGCCCTTCGGTCAGGGGTGAACCATAATCCAGTACTGTGTTGGGTAAACACACTGCTTGAGTAATTGGATGGACACTATGGCAGTGCAATGCTGCCTAGTTGTGGTTACATCAAAGCATGCTTACACAGTTCATCCAAAGGCTGCCATATTTGTGAAATGAATTTGCTGTTATTATGCTGCAGCTGAGCACCTATAGTTATATATTCTAAATATTCTATGCCCATAAATTACTGTGTATGTCAGAAGACACTCCTCATTTATTTAAAAGGGACCTACTATAGTGTATTATACATTTACGTACTCCAATATTTTCTCCTACTGTGCATCTGTATTCACCTTGTGTCTGAAACTCTGTTTTTGCTCCTGTGTATCTAAGTTAGCCCAATGTGCTCTTATTGCTCAGCCTCCAGAGTGTCCCTCTGCTTCAAGTTCGGCCTCACACGTTTCTTGTGTTGGAGTCCAGTCCTAAAAGTCAGGTAATACAAGTTGGTAGACCTGATATACCTCTACAAGGTGGAGTGGGACTGGAGAAGGACATTTTAGAGAGGTTCAGTTTTTCTTTTTAAGCTCTCTGTCCAGTATGAGAGGGTGTGCAAAGCTTGCCACTATGATGCAGCAGAAAGAGGTGCTGCTCTTGCACCTGGGAAAATGGCTTCTGTAATAGGACCCCTTTAAATTCAAGTTATCACACAAGAAAACATCCGATAGAAAAAAAAACCTGTTTCTATCCTTGTGAGAAGACAAGTCAATAGCGTGGTTTTGAAAGGATGTCCAGCTGTGGAGATATCATCACTGAGAAAAATTAATAAACAAATTAGAAAACAAATTGCAAATCCAACAAAGAAGCTGTTGGTGTTTTCAGAACTATGGACTAACCACCCCATATTTTGCATCTCACTGTTATTAAAGGTGTTTTGGAAAGTGTGCTGAAAAGTTTGTAGGTCTAAATTTAACCCTCTTTAACTCTTTATTATTCTTCTCAGAATTTTCATCAAGCTCACAAATTTCCTTGTAGTCTATGCTACCTCCTAACAGAAGAGGGTGCTGTGAGGCCATGATCATGTGTGCGATCAGCAGACTGTGTGTCGATATAACTTGTTCCCTCATCTGACCCTCCGTGGTCTGTTTCCACAACAGAACAGAAGACAGCATGCAGGGGTTAGTGGTTGGAGTTGGAGCTAAAACCTCATTTCCTGCTTCAGAATGTGCAAAACAATGACTTTTATAGTCCATTAACAGAAGTTTAAGGCGGGGCATGGAGTTTTTAAAGTTTGTGTGTGTGCATGTGTATGCCCACATGCCTTGAGTTTTGCTTAGATGGTCCAGAACTGGGGAGAAGATTTAGCTGATTAGCAAGAGAAAGCAGAACCAGGCAGCTGGAGACGCCAAGCTTCATTCTGCGAGAGGAAGAAAGAGAGAAGAAAAATGAGGAGGAGCACAACTGTTGGAGGACGGAATAGAGGCGTGTAGAGAGAGTGGAGGGGTTGGGGGGGTGATGATCATATCCATATGGAGGAGACTGCTCCCTTCACTTCCTGAGACAAACAGGCAGGGAGAGAGACACAACGAGGGAGAGAGACCAATGGCAAGCTGATAGATCCTGAGAGGAAAAGCTGTTTGTCATGTGCGCAGGTATATGTTTAAAGATGAGTTCAATGCAGTAGACCCTCTGGCTTTGCCTCTCTTTGTACTCGAGAAGCTTTTCTGAGTACTGGAAACGCTTGAGAAAGTCCTCGGTGGGTTGGGCTTGGTTTCACACATGAGTGATGAAGTAAAGTCACTTAGAGGAATTCTCTCTAGACTTTTTTCGCTGTATTTGCTCTCACCTCTTTTCCTCCCTTACCATCTGGAGCCATGAAGCACTTCCATCTGCACTTCCATCTGCCCAGCGCTTGGAGGGGGCTGTTGGCTGTGCTTTTGAAGCCCTGAAGCCCTGGTATGTTTATTCCCCTAAAACAGTTTCTTGTTGGACTGCTGACGGCATTTGAATAGTGGAAGAGGTTGCAGACATCAGCTGAACTTTTCTGAGGGGTGCACGCTCACCCCCTTTTCCATATAAGGTTAAAATGACTGAGTGGAAAATCATTTGAATTTTGTGGTGGTTCTGCTCCGCTGCTCTCTCAGATCTCAAACCAGCTCTTCTTTTTTTCAGTCTGCTCTTAGTTCCTCTTCTAGGAAGAGTTTTCATTCTGGTCACTTGTGCAGCGGGACAATAGATGCTTTTGTTAACATGAGAACGTGTGCGTGAGCAGTGTCTCCATTGCTGTCTTTGCAGTATCAGCACTGCCCTGGATGGACTCCTATCTGAAGACTGCAGAAAAGGACTCTCCTGGATATTGTTCTATATCTGAACGCGTGTCAAGTGTTCATCAGAAGAAATCAGGCCTGGAGGCACCCTCACTACAGCACACATTTACGGGAAGGCAAGAGCAGTTTGCTGTGTAAACACTGTGTTTGGGTGTTGAAAGGCGTTGGAGCTGAACGCTGCTGGTGCTTTTGGATCTGATATATCTGGAATGCTCTGAGACGGGAGGAGATGTGACTGTAGAGAACTAATCTGAGCATCTCAGGCAGGGTATCATGAGTGAAGTGTGTGAGCTAAGCTTTTCATACATCTTCCTCACTGACACCACCTTTCCTTCATCACGGATTAACCTTTTATACAGCAACTGTTCTTATTTTCTTCATTTATATATTGTAAAACCCACAGCATCTTAATTGTATCCCTTTGGCTGCCTAGCTCTGTGTTCGTGGGCTGAAAGGCAGAATGGGTACAATTTGAGGACTGAAAACCAAGAGACAGAAATAACCAGAAGACATGAATGTGGTCAAAATGGCTAGTGGCTGGGTCATCATTTGGTGCCGCATCAATCGCTACATTAAATGGTCACACTGCTAGTTTGTACTTTGGTTGGTGTGGCCAACTAAATAGTTTGTTTTGTTTAACTGTTGGAGGAGTCCAGACACAAGGACTTGCTAGTGGCTGTGCCCACTCGTCATGTCGACAGCAGCATGGTATCACCGGGACATCAGCCGCGTGCTGGCCGAAGAGCTGCTGGCCCGGGCTGGGCGGGATGGCAGCTTCCTAGTACGGGACAGCGAGTCAGTTCCTGGCGCATATGCGCTCTGTGTGCTGTAAGTAACACAAAACACCCTACCGACACACAGGCACATACAGAGACATTCCTAGCTTTAAGCACATCGTGATCAGTCTATGTTTCACTGCGATGATAATATGCTGTATCTCACGGGGTTTTTCATCTGAGACTTGCCGGAGGTTGTAGTATTCAGAGTCTGGCTGATGCTAAGCTTCATAGTGTGGTCACAAAATGGGTTTTGGTTGTACTATTACACTCCTGTACCAGAAGACCAGCTTTATTTATTTTATTTCTGGTAAAGAGCATGATGTACAAGGTATTTATTTTTAAAGGTGTAAAGAAAAAAAACAAGTGTTTTAAGAACGGAAAAGTCAAAGGAGGAGAAGTGAAAAAAAAAAACATAACATTTTAAAATTAAACAAAGTTAAAGGTACAGGTGTTTCTGTCCATCACTATATGACTCTATGGCTCTAGAGGGGTGTGTGTACCTATAATAAAACTGAGAGCCTTTACTGAGGAATTAACTAGTGAACAACTGGGTCTGGGTGTCCCAGAGCATCTAACATCCCTGAATGTGTTCAGGATTACATGAACAGTGAGCAGTACAAAATGAAGCCAACTACGACTGAACTAGGAAAGTGTAGAACAATAGGTTTGTGGATTTCTTTGAAAAACAATCAAATCTCCCAAAAATAAGTCTGAAAGCTTGAAGCTGTAATAAATGAATTGTTTGTCATTGAGGCTTTTGTGTAGCGTACTATTGAATATATGGTTTCTGCTATTTTTACAAAGCTGACAGAACGATTTAATGAAAATTAAGCGGAAATGGAAATTAAATAGAGGCAGAATGGTCTCTGACTTGTACATTGACAGTATTCCATTTCAATCCATTGCTGTTACATTAGAGGTTATCTGTTTTGGTCCTGGGGCTTCTTAGAGCACAGTTTGGTGCTCAGAACACACCTGCTCAAAATCGACCAAGAATGATGCTTTTTTGAACCCCTGGTCTTCATTCTGTATTCATATCTGATTTTATCACTCCAGTGGCGTGGCTACCTTACCAGACTGTGACTCTCTCGGGGTTTCACTTTGGAAATTACCTTTACAGGATGTGACTCTTGCGCTTAGTATGTGCTTGCATTCAGCTAACCCAGAAGGCAGTTCTTAGAAGATGTTTTCTGAGAGCAGGAGTATGTCACCACACCCATTTGTTTATTGGCAACTTCCCAGGTGATGACCATTTAAAATGTCCATTTAATTGTCCACACGCAAACACAAATCAACTAGGCTAACTGAGTGCAAAATGGAGTGATGCCTCTACTGTACAGAATAAACGATCAGTGGTCTGTGATTCGACTTGTGCCAGAGATTGATTCAGCAGTTGCTCCCACATCAGTTTTCTACAGAGCTCAAGTTCAACAGTGTTCACCAGGCCTGGTACTGGAGTACCTATGGCCTTTGCATTGTGAGATTTTTCTGCTGTACTCTATTTAAAAATACCATAGAAGGAATGCTTTTCTCCCCAAGAAACTTTTCACTTGATGATTCTGTAAAGGCACCCCTGCAGATAAAAAATGCTAAATCTGTCTCCGATTTCAATCCAATCTGATTTTGTAGATTAACTGATTTTTACATTGAAAGAGTAAACCTGTTTGGATGGCTGGTGGTTATGGGGGATCATTTTTATAGTTTTATATTAAATGGGTAGTTGGATTTATTGTTGTGTTTATCCTTTTTGGGTCAAAGTTCAAGTAAATTTGGAGAAGCAGGGAAAATGCTGGAATCCATCGGTCAGGTGTTCTCCAGTGCCCAGTATTCGCAACTGTATGACTTTAGATGGCTGTCTCGTCAGAAACAGTGAGGTGCCAGTGCCAGTAGAAGCCCTTTTTGGTACAGACGAGGTCAGATGGTTTAAGCCCCAGTCCCCCCTTCCTCCCTGTGGATGCTGGGAGTGTGAGTGAGCTCCAGTGACCGCACTGCTCTCTCTCTTACTTCCCTCCCCGCCAGCAACATTCCTGAAGGCTGAGCCCTCCAGCTCTCAGTGCTTTTTCTGCTCTCCCTCCTCTTTCATTGTCCTTGGGTTTCTTTTTGTCACTTTCTTTCATCTCTCCCTCATTCTGTTTATGATATGTTGCTTTTTTTTTACTCTCACCTTGCATTATTCATCACCTCTATCTGTCTTGTCTCTACTCTTTGTTTTCTTTATTTGTTTAAATTCAAAGCCACAGCATTGTCAATGTATTTCCACAGCAGCCTGTTCCCAGGCTGGCATGTGTAGCTGAAGGGAAAAGCTAAATGTCTGCAATTTTCTGGTTCGTCTGCTTTCTTACGAAGGCAGAAAAACACGAGACAGAAATAACTGGATGACAGATGAACATGGTTACAATGGCTAATAACATGTCACGGTGTGACATGCCATCAACCACAACATATACTGCTCACTATGCTAGTTTGTACCTAGGTTAGTGTGGCTACCTACATAAGCAGAAGAGCACCCAGTCTGCAGGATCACCCATATGTATTTTCAGAGATTGATGTGTCCTATTTTTCATTTCTCTTTGAACTTTGTAGTAATGCGGGTCATTGTAATGTCGTTTCTCTTCTCTACCATGTTAACCAGAACTTCTGTCCTGTCTGTAGGTTCCAGCGTCATGTTCACACTTACCGCATCCTTCCTGATGCAGATGGACTACTAGCTGTCCAGGTGAGAACACACAATTGTTTGCAGCCAAAGATACTGCTGAAGTCATTTACCTGTCAGTTGCTTTGCATATCAACGATCCAAAACATTGAAACTACTAAATACTAACCCTTACTAATACCATTTTAAACCAAATAGTGTTGATACCCCAATACTAATACTTATGCCGAAGCCTTGTTTTATGATTTCTTGGTGCTAGATAGGCCTGAATGTCTGAAATGATCAGCACTATATATTCTTGTTAAAAATGGGGATTATTGATTATACTCCTGACCATGACTTTCAAGCTAATAGCTTCCCATTGTGCTAGAACACTCATTGGATTGTCTGTCAGTTACTGCTAATATCTGATTATCACTCTATCGTACATGCCTACCTCATGCTGTACTACTGTAATTTATTATATTGTATTAACATTCAGCACATCACATCCATACACCGTTCAGATACACTGGCTCTTCGTATCAGCAACACAGTACTACTGGGAATTTCTCTGCTGGAAATATGCTGTTGCAAACAACTTGGAGCATAACAGTTTTGTGATGTCAGTTGCGCAGTGCACCTAGGCGGATTAATCAAGACAATCCAATGTTTGTTTAGGAAATGGATTACAGTGGTATATAAACGTAGCATAAAGAGTTTAGCCTATACTTGCTTGGATAGGGATACATACCTTATGCATGCTGGACGATGCTATCCGCTGTTCTGTTACTATACTGAAGCTCTTTACGACACTGTAAGTTGTCATTTTTTAAATTCAGGTAGCTAAAATGACTAACAGATGGTAAATATAATGTCGATAATAACAGATCATTGGTAGTAATACAAAAAGTAAAAAAAAAATCTAATTGTACATAAAAAGTAATAAAACTGTAGTTAGAAATAAAAATGTATAAAAATAAACACTTCTAAGGGAGAGCTGTGGCAAAATTATACTTATTTGTTGATCATGCGCTGATGCACCAGGTCTTTCACAGATGCTGTTTTTTTTTTTTTTAAAAAAGCATACTTCCTTCTTTCCATAATATTTCTGTTTTTCTTTAAGGCTTCCTGCCAGCATGAAAACCATGCTTTATGTTTTTGGAAAAATTTTTTTGTTTTCCTGTGAAGAGATAAAATCAACTAAATGATGTATGTGTACTGAGGTGTGATGAGTCAAGAACATGCTTTAAGATGTGTCTGACCAGGTTGATAAGCAGGCTGCTTGTGTGTACTCCATAACTTCAGGTTTAGTTACATGTTACCGACCTCTAACTAGTCAGTTCATCTCTTGCTGGAAATAATTTGAATAGCACTGTGAAGTTCTTGTAGAATGAAACTTCCATCTTGAGAGTGCGCAGACTGTCCTGTAAGATTTGTTGATGTGTTGTTTCTTGGTTGTTTTTACCTTTTTCACTTTTAGTAAAATAGTGTTTTTGAGGGCAATGTGAAAGGCATCTTATTGCTGTGTTGAGCTGATGAAAGTATGATATAGAGTGTTATATGGGTGTAATATGTTTGAATGAGCATATTTGAATTAGTTGAAGGAAACAGTGTGTAATGTGAAGTATTTAGTTATTTAGTTGCCATAATGAACTGATGAATAAATTAGGCTAATCATTATTATTTGCTGCCTTTATTGCAGGATAAGGACTCCATGTTTAAGCAGATTTTTCTTCTGTACTCACTCGTGGTGGATCTATAAGAATAAATAGCTTCACGTTCTCAGGACGACTTGCTTGTTTGAGCTATATATAAACCTGGCTTGTATGGTTAGTTTCACTGATATAGGTCTGCTGGTGGTTTGTTCAAGGGCTGTTCCCTGGTGCTTTACCCCATGCTTTAAATACCATCTTTCAGTATCTGTGTGGTTATTCCTCTTTCTCTCTTTGAAAGCTTTCACTTCTAAAAGGTCTGCTTTCTCCCAAACCCTCTCGCTTGTAGCTCTTTGCTTCCTTGCAAGTGTAAAGCATCCTCCGCTCTAAGACAGGTGCTCTAATAAAAAAAGCAACAGAGCTCTTTTAGATGTAATGTTAAAATGTGTGTCTGTTCACTTGAAATCTTGTTCATTGCTGTTGTGGAGAGATCCTGATAGTTTTGGTTTTGTTATTTGCATAAGGTTGACCTTTAGCTACTTTCAATTCTTTAAGCAGTAAGGACACACTAAAACAAGAGGAACAGTGTAGTTTTTGTGCTCACAGCATGTTCTGGTTTTGTTACAATGGCAGCAGCGGTGCTTGTTGTTGTGTGTAGCTCCATGTGGCGGCATGTTTGCAGAATGACCTCAGTAGCTCTCTGAGTAAATGATGTGTTTCGCACAGATTCCTCCAACACCCACTCATAGTATCCAGCATGGAATGGCTGCAGTGGCACTTTGCATGTGTATGTGTGTGTTTATAGTAATGTGTACTAAGTGCTTTTAGTCAGGGTGCTGGTTCTATTTAAAAACTTGAAAACTATTTTAAAAAGATGTTTTTGGTTTTGGTTGCTGTTGCTTATTAGAGACACACAAGCAAAACAGTTGCAGGAATAAAACACACCACAAACCAATGAGAGGTTCTCTGAATTTAATCACGTCCAGGCATTCACACACGTAAACACACACAAATTATCTTTTGTCTGTCTGGGTTTTTCTTTTGCTTGGTTCTCTCTGTAAAAGTAAGAATAGGAGCTGGATTGTCTGTTCATTTGACTAAAGAGGCAGACATTTTCCGAATAGCGAGTCTCTCCCACTGCTTCTTTCTTTCCATTTAATCGTTTTTCAAGACGTCTCTTTTCTTCCAGTCTGAAGGGGAAAAAAAGCTACTATTTGAAGATTTTTTTTGGCAACAAATGTGGCCTGGATCTGCCAAAATGGTTTTCTTCTAGCATGCAAAAAAATCTTTAAAAAAAGCCATTCCGGAAACTGCATGTTTTATTTGCAGTGCTGCTTCATGTAGTTGCTTGATACTGCAAATGGTGTGTGTGTCTGTGTGCGTGTGTGTCTGTGTCTGTGTGCGCGAAGAGACATACAGACACTCTACAAGACAACGTGCTATGCCACCAGCTAGAAAATATTTGTTGAAGCATGCTAGTTTTTGCCGAAATAAGGGCTCCACGATTTCATGCTGTAGTGTAGTTCAGTCATTGTTACCACAATTGTTCAGTTGCACATGCACCATGAGAAGCATTGTCAATACAATGGAAAAGGGGCACATGAGTCTAAGATCATTAAATTGGACACCTATGAAGGAACACGTATGGAACAAGAGTTAAACAAACCAGAATATGTTTTATATTTTAGATTCTTCAGAGTAGCCACCTTTTGCTTTGATGACAGCTTTACACACTCTTGGCATTCTCTCAGTCAGCTTGATATAGTCACCTGGAATGGCCAGTTGCTAGTACAACCAGAAGTGCTGAGCACTTGTTGACTGCTTTTCCATCACTCTGTGGTCCAACTCATCCCAAACCATCTCAACCGGGTTTAGGGTTTAGGCCAGGTCATAAAACACAGCACATCACTTTCCTTCTTGCTCAAATAGTCCTTACATAGACTGGAGGGGATGTGTTTGGAGTCATTGTCTTGTTGAAAAGCAAATAATGGTCTCACTAAGTGCAAACCAGATGGAATGGAATCGCTGCCGAATGCTGTGGTAGCCATGCTGGTTAGGTGTGCCTTGACTTTTGAATTTTCAGATCATTATTCCACAAAGTAACTATTGACAGGCCTGTGTTAAAAAAAAAAAATCCTCATAAGGTGTGTAAAGCAAAAGGTGACTACTTTGAAAAATATATAGCGTATATATAATATATAGATTAAGTATAAAACATTATGGCTTGTTTAACACATTTTCTTTCCTACATAATTCCATACGTGTCTCTTTATAGTTTTGACATCATCCTTATTAATGTATGACATAGAAAATAAAAATAAAGTGAAAACATTGAATGAGAATGTGTCCAAACTTTTGACTGGTACTTTATGTATTCATATCCCCTCAGCAATGTAGTCCCCTTCCAACATGTAGTGTAAACTGGTCTTGATTCTGGAAGCTTGAACAGGTAGCTACAAATTCTGGGACATTTGGTGTTTAAAGAACTGCAGTATCTTACTATTAAAGTAATGATTTGTATTTGTGTTCTGAAATGTTTAATATGAGGAATCTTGACAAGTGTGAGAAAGTATCTCCATTTGTAAAATAATTTAGCAGGATCATATAGGACCCAGTGGGACTAACCTACACACATGGACAAAATTGTTGGTACCCCTCGGTTAATAAAAGAAAAACCCACAATGGTAACAGAAATAACTTTAATATATAGAATTTAATTCTATAATTCTATAACATTAATTAACAGAATTAATCAAAAAAATAAACTCCTGAAACAGGTCTGGACAGAAATTATGGTACCCTATTTTGTTGCACAAACTTTTGAGGCAATCACTGCAGGTATTTTGTATTTTGGCCCACTCCTCATGAGCAAACTGCTCCAGTTGTCTCAGGTTTGAAGGGTGCCTTTTCCAGACGGCATGTTTCAGCTCCTTCCAAAGATGCTCAATAGGATTGAGGTCAGGGCTCATAGAAGGCCACTTCAGAATAGTCCAGTGTTTTCCTCTTAGCCATTCTTGGGTGTTTTTAGATGTGTGTTTTGGGTCATTATCCTGTTGCAAGACCCATGACCTGCGACTGAGACCAAGCTTTCTGACACTGGGCAGCACATTTCCCTCTAGAATTCCTTGATAGTTTTGAGATTTCATTGTACCCTGCACAGATTCAAGACACCCTGTGCCAGATGCAGCAAAGCAGCCCCAGAACATAACAGAGCCTCCGCCATGATTCACAGTAGGGACAGTGTTCTTTTCTTGATATGCTTCATTTTTCCATCTGTGAACATAGAGCTGATGTGCCTTGCCAAAATGTTCCATTTTTGTCTCATCTGTCCAAAGGGACATTCTCCCAGAAGCTTTGTGTAGTTTGGCAAATTCCAGTCTGGCTTTTTTATGTTTTATCTTTTAACAATGGTGTCCTCCTTGGTCGTCTCCCATTAAGTCCACTTTGGCTCAAACTTTCTCAAAATTTCTTTAGAAGTTTTTCTTGGCTCTTTTGTTACCATTTGTATTATCCGTCTCTTTGATTTGTCATCAATTTTCCTCCTGTGTCCACGTCCAGGGAGGTTGGCTACAGTCCCATGGATCTTAAATTTCTGAATAATATATGCAACTGTAGTCACAGGAACATTAAGCTGCTTGGAGATGGTCTTATAACCTTTACCTTTAAAATGCTTGTCTATAATTTTCTTTCTAATGTCCTGAGACAACTCTTTCCGTTGCTTTCTCTGGTTCATGTTGAGTGTGGTACACACCTTGTCACCAAACAGCACAGTGACTACCTGTAGCCCTATATATAGGCCCACTGACTGATTACAAGACTGTAGACACCTGTGATGCTAATTAGTAAACACACTGATGATTTAACATGTCCCTTTGGTCACATTTTTCAGGGGTACCATCATTTCTGTCCAGGCCTGTTTCATGAGTTCATTGTTTTAAATAATTCTGTTGAAGCATGGTTGAAAAGCAATATATGACTTTCATTTGTTCATTTTCATAGATTTTTTTATTTATTATTGTTTTTGTCAGATTTAAGTTATTTCTGTTACCATTGTGGGTTTTTCTTTCATTAACCGAGGTGTACCAACAATTTTGTCCATGTGTGTTTATGTAGTGTAGTGTACTAAGGCATTACTGTGCTGTGGATTCCCTTCGTTCTTGGTTTTGCAAAATGAAATGCTTTAATTTCCAATGCAACACCACTGCAACATGCACAACATACAAGCTTATATAAATATATATAGAAAAGGGATGTGTGGGTGGATAGATAGAGATTTTTATTGATTCCGAAGAAAATTTAGCAGCAAGTAGCAATTACACAGTACAGCACAGTAATACAATACAAAAAGGGTACAAAAATTATAACTATTGACAAATATATCTCACTTATTACAATGAAGAAAGAATATATATATACAAAAATAATCTATTTACAAAATACAAATCACTGTATAAGACAAGTAGAAAATATGTGAAAAGATGAATTAAAATTTAAAATTGAACAGCTCTGTGACAGCAACCTGCCACTGAACTTGCTCATTTTGTCTCCACCATGCCTTTGGTCTTGGAAGTGTTCAGTAGCAGTTTGTTCTCAGGACACTATGCCACAAAGTCCTTTACCAGGTTTCTGTACTCCACCTGCTGCCCTCCTGCCCTCCTGCCCTTACACAAGCCACAATAGCTGTATCGTCCAAAAACTTCTGCATGTGGCACATCTCAGAGTTGGACTTTGACGTCTGAGGTGTACAGTGTACAGAGGAAGAGCTCCTGCTCTTTGCTGCTGACCACAGTCTCTGATATATAGTTCTTCAGCCTGACATATTGAGGTCTACCGGTAAGGTAGTCAGTAATGGAGGGGCTGAATGATGTTAAAGGCGCTGGAAAAATCAAAGATCACGACTCTTTCAGCACTGCCCCCTTGTCCAGATGAGAATGGCCCTGATGGAGAAAGTATAACATGGGATCCTCTACTCCCACTTTCTTCCTGTATGTGAATTGCAGGGGATCCATTGCGTGTTGAACCTGGGGTCTGAGAAGGTGAGCAGGCGTTCCAGGGTCTTTATGACATGTGACGTTATAGTGATCAGCTTGAAGTCATTGAGCTTACTGGGTCTCCCCTTCTTGGGTACTAAAACAAGGTATGATGTCTTCCACAGTGTGGGCACCATCCCCGCGCGCAGACTTAGATGAAGATGCCCCTAGCTCAGCGACATAAGACTTCAATAGTCTAGGACACACTCTGTCTGATCAGGCTGCCTCCCTTATGTGGAGTTTCTTCAGCTTTCCTCTAAGCTGGTCTGCAAAGGAGTGTAGGGATGGAGAAGCAAGGGAGGCTTCAGTGGTGCTGTAGATCAAGTCTAATGAGATAAAGTGTAAAATGGGCAGAGTGGGGGCTGTGCTGTTTTGTGCTGTTAGCTTGTGGGAGGGTCGCATGAATGTCAAAAGAACAAGGTCAGGTGTTGATGTCAAGAAAGGCAGAGACCAAAGTATCAGGAGATAAGAGACCTATACCTCAGGAGCTACCGGTTGTAGAAGATGTTGAACTCAATGGCTCTCTGCATCGCTGTCTGCAGCATTGTCCTTTTTCTGCTTATAGCATGGGATGGTCTTTATACTAGATCTTCCTCATGTTATTCTCCCTTAACTTCTGCTCCACCTACTTCCGGTAAGACTCCTTGGCCGGGAGCAAGTGGACGTTGTGTAGTTACATGTTTTCTTCGGACCAGGTTAGGGTTAGATTTTCCCAGAGGGGGCAGGGGCTGAGGTGGTGTATGCATCCTTTACATTGGCCTAAACAAGATCAATTGTCCTGTTCCTAGTAGGACAGTCTACACACTGGTAAAAAGCAGTAAGCACTGAGTCCAGTGTAATGTGGTTAAAATCAAGCCTCAGGGTGCTGGGTCTGAATTCTTGTGATGTTTGCGTGTTTGATGTCACACGTGGTCTCAGCATCTGTGCAAATAGGAGTACAGCAGTTCAGTATTCTGACAGCAGATCATCTCCTTCACAGTCACATTAGGTTACCTTTACAAATGAATAAGGCGATGGTGTCGGTTATTGCCTTAGAACAAGCAGAGTTGCAGTAGCTCCTGCTAGAGGTGTGCATTTCTTGGTACTTAATGCTAGGGCTAGCCAGAGCTGAAGTGGGGAGGCAGAGGCACACATGGCAACATGTGTAACTTTTTTGAAACATTTACATTTTGATTGAGACACCAGTTGAAATAAGTATTATGATAACTTATAAGTGAACAAAGTTATGGAGGTTTATGGAGATGGCCATAAGCAAGCAAGTCACCAGGAGTACTTATAATAACTAGAATAAGAAGTGTGTGGGCACCCAATGTAATCATACTAGTAACTGATTTGACAAATGCATCTGTTATAAGATTACAGTCTTTCTTTAATCGTGATGTAATACAGTGGTCTTTATTTTGTAAAGTGAATAGAACATTACCTGCCTTCTGTGACACTTAATCTCTATAGCCGTGATATCTTTATGAACTTATTTTAAGCAGATGTTAATCTTTGTTTGTGTATAATTAAGCATTTGTACGTTTTGTCTTTGTGGATCATCTTTATTGTGTGTTTGTGCTTAACAAAACTATACTGCTATAAAATGAATCAGTATTCTGCACAGTATTCTGAATCACATCCTGCGCATTAAGAAACTCCATCCCTCATTTTTACACTTTTGTGTCCTTGTTTTTTATTAGACCACGCAAGGAGTGCAGGTGAACTGTTTCCGCACGCTGGGTGATTTGATTTTGGGATACCAGCAACCACATAAAGGCCTGGTGACCCCTTTGCTTTACCCTGTAGGCCGAGAGACAGACCCAGCTGACGAGAGCTCTGGTAAGCCACTCACATTTATTCCAGTGTTAAGTTTAGTTTTTAATTCAGTATATAGTTATAGTATAAACTCAGTATATAGTTTAACTTTTGAACAAAATCTCATGTATGTCCTAAGCTAAAGAACCCATAATGTAATGCTAGGAGTTACTGCCACGTGAAATATTGTAATCTATAAACTAGCCTTATTTACAAATCTTCATGTTGCTGCTGAACATGCCTTCATAGTGGGTTTGTTTTCCCCATTCAGTAAGTCATGAGTACTGGCTGCAGCAATTGTTTCTGTTTTTAGTGAACTGAAGCAGTTCTCACTGTTCTTGGAGTGAGAAACTAAGCAAGTTGTTTCTACTTTAACACTGCATATGTGTTTACATGTCAGAGATGGCCACAAGTCACAAAATACAAGTCCAAGTCAAGTCACGAGTCTATAGGTTAGAGTGCACGTCAAGTCTTAAGCCAATTTACATTTAACATATATGGTACTTGTAGCATTAAAAAAGTGTAGATTAAAAAAACACAACAGATTAACTTTGTGTGCAAAACACAACTGTATTTTTTTACAGTCAAATACAGTCAAAGGTTTCTTTAATGTGTCTCCCACACTCTTTGAACCTTGCCACTCTTCTGTTATATGCTAGGATTTTGAATTCCCTGTAACCAAAGGGCGATGCTACAGCGCTGTGTTTACACTTGGCGCCCGTCACTGATATCACGCACGCGCTGAAGTCGGATGTTGTGATTCGTCCGTGTCCGTGGGCCGTGTCCCAAACCAATGAAATAAAGTACACATACACAAAGGAATTACTTTCCTGTAACTTCCGCACACCGTGCCTGGATGGTAACGGAAAGAAACTTGATGTTCATGTGTTATTTTGGACCGAGTCCGAGTCGGGAGTCATTATAGACGAGTTACAAGTCAAGTCTGAAGTCTATTTATATGCAACTCAAGTGCGACTTGAAGTCGAGTCGCTAACTCGAGTGGCCATCTCTGTTACATGTTCTACATAAAAGATGTTATGAGAGACCCCACACTGGTACTTTAACAGGGCTCTTTTATGCTTTTCCAGTTTTCTCTTTCCTCAGTGTATTATATAGCTTTTTGTGCATGTAAACAGTTCCTCAGAATTATAAAGCCCAAAGTACACCCCAGATGGGTAAGATGTCTCCCATAGAAACCACTTTTCTCAGCTTTTTATCTGTTTAAAGATGACAATTGTGTAACACAGTCCTTATTGTCTGCTTAGTGCTAAGCCTGGCACGCCCTCACACAGGGAGGTAAAGAAGTCAAAACTTGCCACTCTGAAATATCCGGCTCCAGTCTAGCTTGCAAAGTTGAATCAGGTCTACTAGCTTGCTCTAACTGACTGTTTGCTTGATCAGGTACAAATTGTTACAGCAGAACCAACACCATTTATTCCTTGCAATTGTTTTTGTTACTTCTTTAGAGGCTGGTATATGTAAATACCCTTCTTTTCTAATCCAAAAGCTTTTTTAGGCTGAACCACTCCTTAGAACTTTCCTTTGAATGGCCAGGGCTAAACACTGAGGTTGATTAGGCAAGTATATGTAAATAGTAAATAGTGTTTTGCATGATGTCACAGAAACAATGAATTCAAAATGGGCTGTTTTTGGAGCTTAGTTTTCATATATGGTCGTGGCCAGTATGTTTGGAAACTTTGACAATTATATAGACCTATGGTCTGCATTAGGTACATTTCCTTAAATTCTTCCTACATTTCCTTTAGATTCTTTGTTTAATGTATTGTATAACTACTTCTGCTATATGGCTACCATATAGGTGCACTTTGTAGTCCAATTACAAGCTATAGTCCAATTTGTTTAGTAGAACTTTGCAGTTTTAGGATTATTTTGGTGGTGGATCATTCTTAGCACTGCACTGACAGTGGCATGGAGATAGTGTTAGTGTATGATGCGCTGGTGTGAGTGGAGCAGACACAGCAGTGCAGCTGGAGTTTTAAACACCTCAGTGTCACTGCTGGACCTAGAATACTCCAAAACATCCAGCCAGCAGCATCCTGAATTGTTAGTTTTGACTACTGAAGAAAATTGATAGGAGGCTAACAAACTATACAGGGCAACAGATGGACTGCAAAACTGTAGGACTGTAGAATGGCAAAATCGATCTGTGTGCTAAGAGAAGCTGAGAAAAAGGAGTATAGATACTCTATAGAGGTGTACTTCGTTAAATCGCTAGTGGCTGTTTATATGTTTGTATTTGTATTAATAACACCTTTTAATAAATTACAAAAGAATAGAATCAGTCCAGTTTCTCATTTTTCACTATGAAAGTTACATCTAAAAAGAAAAAAGACATAAAGAGTCATATTGACAAGTTGTCAATTGCCAAAATGCATCCTATTATTTGCAAGGCTGGACTTCTGGGAAAAAAGGATTCTGTCATTGTGGCTTTTATAATGTGTACGTTGTAGACGGAGATGATGAGAAGCCGGCTCTGGGGTCAGCAGCATGGAACAAACCCATTTCTCCTTCTGCGGTTTCAGCGCCCTCTGCAGGGCAATCTCCTCCTGCACCCCAAACAGGATTGCCTCAGTTGTTGCTGCAAAGACTGCAGGACATCACCACCCCCAGGTAACTTTGACTACCTCCCAGACCTTGCATTATAGTATCAGTCAAGGATGAATGGTACAGCATTTTACAAAGGAGTTGTTTGTAGAGAAGCAATGCTATTATTGTCTTCCCAAGTATTGCGCACACACACTCGTCATTAAAAACACAGCTGCACCCTGCAGGAATGAAACTTGGTGGGTAGGTTTCACATTGTGAAACATGTGAATGATTGAAGCAAATAAAGTTCCATGCTCGATCGCACATGTGACGTAAGCAAAGATGGGCCTTATCGCTGTACCTGACTGACTATATTAGGGTGTTTTGTTCCGCATGCTTTCATTTGTGTTGGTAGTGCCCAATGCTGCTTGCCTCAAATGATGCCTCAGAGAAGAGCTAAAAGGTAATTCAAGCAGTTGGAAGAGTTCAAGAAGGGTCACATCAGAGGGAAGTAATGCAATGATTATTCAGCAATAAACGTAATGAGTCAGCCAAGCTGAACTATCCAGCCTTCTTATCTAAAACATGGCTTTGGTTTAGAATCTTAAGCAAATCATCACTGTAGAAAAAAAAATTCCTCAAGAATATCTGATCACTGTCTGATTAAAGTCAGTATCTGAAGTTCGGTATGTCCGACATGCTGAAACCACAACTTACAGTGTACTCTTTAACAAAGTACAAAAGTGAATTTTCCCCACCTGATTTCCTCTTTTCCTATTTGTCGCACTAAATTGTTTCCGATCCTCATACAAAATGTAAGAAATGACTAGAAAGCTAGAGGCGGCACTGCACACAGTTGTTGCTCAAAAGTTGTCTCTTGCTCTTATTTCTTCTTTTAGCATTGTGAAGCTCTACTTAGAACCTTCTTAAGATCCAGTAGTGCAAAATCCAAATTCTTGCAATTTTTTAACTGGCCTTAGGATTTTGATCAGGAGTATATATATATACACTGGAGGGCTTTTAAGCATGAACTGTCATAACTTGGGTTTGAATCAGCACTTTGACTAGGCCACAAAAAAGAAATCATTTTGTTTCATTTGATCCATTCCCAGTTGGATTTCCTCTTGTTCTTCTGATTGTTGTCCTGCTGCTTTACATAGTCCATGGACTTTAGATAACATGGCTGGCAGTAATGAGACCTAGGTGTGCTGTAATTGATCCCTGTCACCGGTTGAATAGGTGGTTGATAAATTTGGGCACAGAAGTGGTTATAAAAATTTTGTAAAAATGTTTTTAAAACATGCTTAATATGTGGATTTACCGGAATTACCTTTTACTAGAATATTTGTTGAGGCAACAGCAATACATTGGGCCTTTTTTGTTTAGCTGAATCTTCCCTATCAACAGGAGTATTTGGAGTAGAGAGACTAGAGTAGAGAGAGTGCAGTGATCTACTTAAAATCTGTAAACAGAGCATGCAAGTCGGTGCCAGCAGTCTGGAGGACTGCTCTATTATCTAAGCTCTGATATTGTTAACTGGTTGTGGTGAGGAACTGTTAGAGATGATGGGATTGTCAAGGATATAATTCAGTATTTTATGCAACAGTGTGGCATCTGAAATGGTGGCTCTGCTGAGTGAGTATTTACGCAGTGATGTGGCTTTGGATCTGGAGAGTTTGAGGAAAGGGGGCACAGGACTGCACTTCCTCCAGCGAATCCTCTCCACAGTCTGCCACAGACTCCACAGGTACCAATCCAACACCTACCTATGCACACAGCCATAGTAAGTTTAATGTAGAGAAGAACACTTTCATATGTGGTTATTTAAATAGCTCACTGAACACAGGGAAATATATTAAACTTTTTTAGTTGTGTTGAGAAAATGTTAATCTTTGCTGTTTCCACCTGCAGTGAGATTGATCAGACAATGTCCAGTTTGGAGACTCTAGCTAAAGTCTTTGACCATCCCAGTTGCCCCCTGAGCTGTCCTAAAATCCAGGTATGGTGTCTCTCTCTCTATCCATCTATCCATCCATCCATCCATCCATCCATCCATCCATCCATCCATCCATCCATCCATCCATCCATCCATCCATCCATCCATCCATCCATCCATCCATCCATCCATCCATCCATCCATCCATCCATCCACCCACCCATCCAGATTTTTTTTAACATTAGTAGTTGTATAACCAATTAATAAAGTCACTGTTAAAGAGGAAGCGTTTAAAGGCATTAAACACTTGAGATGTCTGGTGCCCATCGCCATCACTGTGAACAATGGTGACTTGGCCTTTGTTTACATCTTAATTCCGTAATGAGAAATTCTGAAAATGTGCTTTTTAAGGAGAGTGACAACACAAGAAGTGGCACCCTCTCGTGGTTCACATGGATATTACATTCTCATTCATAAGTGTCTAAGTAATACAGTTCCAGCACTGGGACTGCAATACTCCTGCCCTGCACATTTTAGTTAGAGCACATACTCTAACATAGTTGCATCAAGATAGGATCGATTTGACGCTGTCCAGTTGCTCTTGCCTTGTTATGATTTGTCTTGTTGACCTTCAGGGGGCAGTCCTATACAGAAATACTTTAGTTCAGCCACACTGGAGGGGTTTTGAGAATGAACTGCCATAACATCTCAGTGAGGTTTAAATCAGGACTTTGACTAAAAAAATCTTCATTTAGTTTCATTTGATCCTTTCAGAGTTGGATTTGCTCTTGTGCTTCTGATTAACAAAGAAGAGCTTGTTAGTGAGCTGATTAGTTGGATCCTAATTTTAGTCTAAGGAATTCCCTTTCACTTTAAGAGGGCTGTGTAAAATCTCTTTAGAGAAATGTTTTGGTGTAAAGTGAAAATAAATTGTCCATAGTTAATCCATATTAATCCATAATTGTGCATTTAATTTTAGAAACTAACTTTAAGGTTAAAGAAATCAGTTTCAATATGATGCAAATTTTAAATTTCCAAGTTTAATGTTAAATCTTAAGATTAACAGTTTAATGCAAGTGATCACACATGTGTTGTAAAATGGAAAGAATAGTGTGCATAGTGTCCAAGGGCTGCTCCAGGATGTAGTGTGTGTGTGGTCCAGGAGGAAATAATCTTGAGCACTAAACTACCTAACTTGTAGTAGGCCTTGTTCTTTGCTAATTGTAAAGTAAATTAACCTGGAATTGCTAAAATTATCCTGTCTTGTCTTTCATTCTCTAGAATATGGGAAGGAGTCCAGAGGACAACATGGATACTCTGCTCCACAAGATAACGGCCCTGTGTAACCTGCTATCATCTCTGGAAAAGAGGGTATACAAAAAAGACTCTAGTCCACATATTCAGTCAAGTCATTCTGAATGTTTGCACAAACAACATATCCTAAACTTTAATTTTCAGTTTTCACTGATGTGTCATTCATTAACTGGACCTCCCTATTTCTTCCATAGGTTCTTGTGGCCCTTCAAGAGGCTCTGACCAATCACAATCTAGCTGTGCAGCCAGTGCCTGCACCTGAGCCAGCATCACCTGTAAAACACCACACCAAAACTATCCCTGTGCACAGCTTTCAGGCAAGATTCTAGTCCTGATCTGCCAGCCCAGTGTCTTCCTCCTGCACTGCTCTTTTTTTTTACCAAATTAATCAGCTCATTGATGAGCCCTCCCTGAATGGAAGTAATAGTGTTAGAGCAGTCAAAACTCAAAAAAGGTCCGGGGCAAAGGGTTCACCAGGACCAGGTTTACAGATATGTTTAAGCCAGAGTTTGTGCCTATTTCAGGATTTCATCTGCTGTTCCAAATAGTCATAGAAATAGGATTGAATTTGGTGATATTGCTGGTCAGCCAGTAAAACATCAAGTTTTTTTTTAACATTAAATACTTTTTCATTAATCTTTTTGTCTGGAGAGCTTAAATCATATATTATGAATAAGGCTGTTTCTAATTACTAAAGTTGCTAGTTAGCACTATTAATGATATACAGTGATATAAAATTATTTTCATACCATTTCATATTATAAAAACTGAATAATAATGGTGCTTATAAGATGGTAAACTCTTACATTTTAAACTGGACCTAAGATGCTTTTTAAAATTTTGTTTTGGACTTTACTAGGTGCATGTAAACTGTCTGCAAAGGTCTAATGTTCTAAGTACATGTCTGAGGGGGAAACACCACCCCCACGAAAAACGCCTTTCTCAGATGGCTGAAAGAATAGGCCCCCTCTAACAAGCCTGCAATAATACTGCACAAGCAGTGATCATGTTGGTTGCCATTGTCATGAGGAATTTTCGATTTTTTTGATATATGGACCCCAATCCTAATTTATTGTATGTTTTTAGGTGAAGGTGGTCAGGTATGGCAGGCAGACGGTGTCAGTGAACGTGGACAATGGGGTCCTTCTTTTTGACCGGAAGATTAGCTCATTTGGCGTGGAGACGGTCACACACGATAGGAGTGAGTGCAACTCATGTCATTCTCTTCATTGCAAATCTACAAGGGTGTATGTTATGTCCTGTCACTAATGCAGGGATGTTCGCTCTTGTTCTGGGAAGTCTGTAGTCCAGCACAGTTTGGTAACTTACTTGCTCGACACATACCTGATTCAACTCAAATGACTGAACTATGCAGGACTGAGGCCCTCTAAGACTGGAGCTAGATGTCCCTGCACTTTCTGCTTATCTTATGCATGGCATGTTTTGGTGCTAGTTCTGCAGGTGGTGAAGTTTCAGAGCAGCCCAGCGAAGCTAAGGATGGTAATTGATAGTCACCACAGCCCTCCAAGAGAACTGCTGTTTGAGAGCTTAAAGGTTAGACAAGAAACTGAAATAAATTAAGATGTTTCACTGAATGCTTTAACTGAATCTACTGTAGAATCACATTTATTTAGATAAAGATATTTTACCGTGCCATCTCCACTGTAGAAAAGAGAGGCCTTCTGCCAGCTTCTGCAGTTGATGAAGACTACCCATTCCCAACAGAGTGAACCTGATGTCATTTCTGTGTTTGTGGGGACATGGAACATGGGTAAACCTGTTGATTTCTATTTTTTCTTTAAATATGTGTCAAGCAGTTTATAGAGTGCATTGTAAAGAGCTTATAAATAAATGTAATTACTGGTGGAATTTAACACCCCAGTTTGTTCTTTGTAGAATCCCATTGTCTGAATATAGAGATGAGTGCCCATACTGTGCCTGACTTGCATGATAATGCTGGTGAAATCCTGATGGTGTGTCTTTGTGTTACTCTAGGAGGCTCCCCACCACCCCGAACTCTACAGTCGTGGGTGACCTGCTGTGGTCTGGGAATGACCCCTGATGAGTCTGTTTCCTCACTTCCTCATGACATCTATGCACTTGGTACTCAAGACAATCCACAAGGAGAGAAAGAGTGGGTGGAGCATATCAGAGCCACGCTCAAGAATTCTACTCAAATCGACTTCAAACAAGTGAGAGTCTATATATATGTGGAATATGGTGGTGTTATAAGTATTGTTGCTGATTGAATAAAACCCTGAAATAATAACTGTACAGGAGAAAGAAAATAAAAAGTATTAACTATTAATTAAAGTTAATAAAACAAAATAACACAAACTTATTTTTAGACCAGTTATGTTGGTAAATCTATCATAGATTCTTCACACAGTTAAGAAAAAAGACCAAAACTGAGACAGATATATGCACTCGCTAGCTGAATCATTAGGAACATTTTCAATACTGGGTAGGAACCCATTGCTCTTAGAACAGCATGCAGTCTTCATGGTGTGGTCACATCAAAATGCTGAAAACTTGACCTTAGAGCTTCTTATCCATGATTTCTATAAATGTTGTTAATCTAGTGCTAAATCTACTGTACATTTTTTACTCATCTTCATTTGTCCAGTTGGACAAGTCCAGACTTGGTCTCTGTAGCCTCAGATGGCTGTTAGGAAAGGAACCTGATGTGGATGTTTGCTGCTGTAGCTCCTTTACATTAGGAGCACCACTGTTGTGAAAAGTGTTTTTTCGAGTTACTGCAGGCTTACTGTCCATTTTTCTCTGTCCACTCTCATCAACGAGGCATTTCCTGTAGAGCTGCTACTCACTGGATGTTTTTGGTGTCATAGTATTTGTACATTTTTAGAACTGTATTGCATAAATATCCCAGGATCAGCAGTTACTGAAATATTCAAACCACCTATTTAGACCTTACCATAAGCCCTACATCACTTATCTCCTTTTCACAGTACGCTTCGGCTTGCTTTAGATCCTCTCAGTTAAATTTAAAATATTTATTGATTATATTACTAACTATATCTGAGTCGGTTTACAGTCTTTACCTTTTTTGCATTATAAAGAAAGTGAGCTTGTGTCCTACAAGGTGACTTTTGCTCTGAACCGGTGCTGTCTGTGAATGTCCTGCAGGTGGCACTGCAGTCTCTCTGGAACATCAGACTGGCAGTGTTCGTGAGACCAGAGCATGAGGCACGCATCAGCCAAGTAAACACAGCCAGTGTGAAGACAGGCCTGGGGAATACACTCGGTATGGCTATTACTCAAAGTCTCATATACATGAAGTCTCTCTCTCGCTCTCTCTCTCGTTCTCGCTCTCGCGCTCTCTCTTTCTCTTTCTCTGTCTCTCTCTCTCTGTCTCTCTCTCTCTCTCTCTGTCTCTCTCTCTCTCTCTTGCTGTCTCCCCTCCTCAGCCCTCTTCATGGCCCTCAGCCAAACACACCAAGTGAGAAGAAACAGAGCACTAAACTTAAGTTTATAGAAGCAGTACAGTTTTTTTTTGGTCTGAATGCTTGCAGGAAACAAAGGGGCTGTGGGCATCTCCTTCCTCTTTAAGGGCACGTCCATGGGATTTGTGAACTGCCACCTGACCTCCGGCAGTGAGAAAGCTCTCCGGTATTCACCCACACCCACATCCATGCGCTCATTTCATATCAGGCAGCATCTGGTGCCATGTTTAAGCAATTTCCTTTCCTGTTTATTCAACAATCCTAGAGTTTACTCTAATGCGCTAGGCAGGGCTACAAAAAAGACTGAAACCTTAAGCAGCATATATGTAATCAACACAGTGATGTCACACTAAATGCTGCCGACCATTGTTTATTTTATTCTGTTTAACTGAAAAGTTTGCACAGTTTACAGTAAATGTCTTGTAATGAAGTGTATAACACAGACGGTACAGTTGTTTAAAGTAGACACAGAAAGACCTAAGCCACTGAGCAGATGATAACATTAAAGTTAACTGTTGTGGTTGAATAACGCTGCTCGACTGTGTCATCCACAGATGTAATAAATATATAAAGCATAAATGCAAACATAAGATAAAAATGAATAAATAAATTTTAACCTCTTGTTTTGTTACAATCCAGGAGGAACCAGAACTTCCAAGATATCCTCAGACTGTTGTCCTTAGGGGACCGGCAGCTTGGTGCTTTTGACATCAGCCTGCGCTTCACACATCTCTTCTGGTGTGGTGACCTCAACTACCGCCTGGACCTTGATGTACAGGTAAGAAACTTTATATCCCACTCTTTATCCTCTGAACTTGAGAACAGATCTTCTGTTGGTCCATAAGTTTCTAAAATCAAGGTCTTTGCTTTCTGACTCCTCTTTTTTTCCTACAGGAAATTCTAAAGCATGTCTCGAAGCGGGAGTTTGATGAGCTGATGTGTGCAGACCAGCTGACCCGAGAACGCCATAAAAGAAAGGCCTTCTTTAACTTCAGTATGGATCTCCTTGTCTTTCTCTATGCTTTACACTATAATCAATGCAATGAGCATATATACAGACCTGTTTGTTTGTGCTTATTGTTTTCTGTTCATATTTACTTTTTCACACTATTCAGAGGAAGAGAAGATCACATTTCCACCCACCTACCGGTATGAACGTGGTTCCAGAGACTGCTACTTATGGCAGAAGTACAAGACCAGTGGGGTAGAGCTTTAATTTCTGTTACCCTCAGTCTCTTATTCTGCTTAGCGTTGTTTTACACGTTTTACTTTTAGATATGAATTCAAAACATGCATGCTCTCAAGGTAATTGAGAGGAATGATACTTGGTGGGTAGGCAAATGATTCTAGTTTAGCGTTTGGCCGTGTGACGTAAGCAAGGATGGACCTTGTTGTACCTGACTGACTATATAAGGTTGTCCTGTTGCGTATGCCATCCATTCTGACTCATGCTGTTGTGTTGGTAGCATCCTTTGCGAGTGAAGTATGCCTTGAAGAAGAGATTGAAAGCAGTTAGAGCAGTTGAAAGAGTTGGAGTTGCATCATAGTGCTCCGGGAAGTGAGATTATCTTGTTGTTGTGTTGCACGCCACACCGGGCATTCAGATACTACCTTAGTATGCGGATGGAGAATAGAAGAAGGTACTCCCCAGCAACACGAGCGATCTAGGAGACCTACATGAACCACGGAGAGAGAGAGAGAACCGACAAATTGTCTGACATGGACATGTGCAGAGTGACCAACAGCCACGATTGCGGATTTTCAGCGGGAAGTAATACCCACCAGTAGTCATCCTGTTAGTGTCAGCGCTGTTGGCAGACAGCTGCACGATACAGGACTGTATGCATGCAGACCAATATGACTGCCCTTAAAATCACATCAGTGTCGCCAAAGACTGCAATGGAGTCGTGCCAGACTGTTATAGAGTAACTCAGGATGGCAGCGGTGTCATCTTCAGTGACGAGTCCTGATTTTGTCTTGGTGGAAATGACCAGTGAATCTGCGGGTGGAAGCAACGTGTGGTCAGTTCCATAGTAAACGGCTTGTTGTCACGCGTCACATGTCTAGAAGACCTGGTGTCACTTTACCCCTACCACAAAATCTGCAGGAACTGTGTGAGAATATTCATGCATTGGATGGACTATCACAGGACACCATTAAGAACATCTAAACATATATATATACATGCGTGTATGTATGTGTGTGTGTGTGTGTGTGTGTGTGTGTGTATATATATATATATATATATATATATATATATATATATATATATATATATATATATATATATATATATATGAGATAGACAGATAAGTTGTGTATTACAACAGCACAAAGAACAATAAGGAGGAAAACAAGAGCACACTATAACAACATAGTATTGTACAAGTTCATAAATAGAAGAAATTGTATATAATACAAATATATTTAAATGGCCACAAAAAGTATATAGATGTGCAATAAGTATGTAAGTAAGTAAGTATCTCAATCTTTTCAGAAACATTTTCTGAAGTGTGTTCTCAGACTTGCACTGTCCTGTATGCTTTCTTTTTGAATTAACATTAAAGCTTGGTGGGTGAGCATATACAGCTCTTCATGGCCCTGAGAACATATGTTTTCCTCATAAGCCACCTCACTTCAGCCAGCCATTACAAAACAGTCTGGAAGATCATGTGAGTAGTGTTAAGTAGATGTTTTTATCTGCTGGCCAGACAATGTTAATAATAGTTATGTTTAGTGACTGAAACTCAAGAATCGGAACTTTCACTAGGGTAAGCCACAGTTGAGTTAGTAATTGAGTAAGTGTCACGCTTCCTAAAATTGGGTCATTCCTATATGCTCAGGAGCTTTAAATGGGAGAGCAGATGTTCTACTCTTTAAGGTAGCAAGGATGCAACAGTCTGATATGTCCAGCAGATGCCTTGTAGTGAGACTTTCTTACAGTACAGCTTTTTATAGCACTCAAACATACATTTAAATCAAGATCTATCTGTTCTCAGGTGCGAGTGAATGGACCTTCATGGTGTGACCGTGTTTTGTGGAAATCCTACCCAGAAACTTATATTACTTGTACATCATATGGTATGTTGAACTATAATACCACAGTGCTGAAGATTCTTGTCAAACTGTGTTAAAGGTGCCATAGAATTCCTTTTCCAGGATTTGAAATTGTTCTCTGATGTTTAAAAAGCAGGTATTTGTTTTTGGGGTAAAACATTAACAGAATTTTGAAATTGGTTCGTTTTACCACCGTTTTTTTGCAAATTTGTATTTGAAAGAGGAATAACAATGCATGCCAGTTGTATGTACCAAACTCGTATTAGAAAGATCTTTCGTTAAGACACCAAAACATTTTACTTTTAATAGACCATTTTGTTCTCTGGCATCTACAAGTTGCTGATGTATTTTTTTTGGATGACTTTTTTGATGTAGTTCCTCCAACTTAAACTATCAGCCTCTTAGAAATAGTGCAAATGTTTTTAGGATGGTGACCAGACGGACAAACATTGTTTAAAACACAGGACTGTTATTCCAGTGGCATTCCTAAATCGAAAAACAGACAGACTGTAAAGGTTTTCTCAGAATATGTTTGTAGAAGCAACAATACTGGTCTGTGGTCCACCATCAGAGTCATATCCTGTGTGTCTTGAGGTTCTTAAACCGAACAAGTCTACACAATTTGCCCTTCTCAGCAAAGTCACCCATAGTGCAAGAATGGCTTTGAGTCAAATGCTGTGGTGCTGTAAGATGAAGTATTGCGTAAACAGAAGTGGGGTTATAATAATGTGGTGTTTTCCTTTTGTAAAATGTTTAAGTCCAGTCGTTTCTTTTAGGTTGCACCGATGACATCTTTACCAGTGATCACTCTCCTGTTTTTGCTACATTTCAAGTTGGAGTGACTGCACAGTTTCCCAGACAAGGTGAACTGCATTAAACGAATGCTGTCAGGTTCTCCTTTAGCTTTAATCTCTTATTTTGTAATGGCTCATGGGGTTTGGAGAAGACTGCTGACCATGCGCTTTTATAAAGGGCATTTCCTGTGCAGCAACTTGGTTCTCCTTGGTTTGTCATTGATGGTGAGAAAGTCAATGAATACAAACTGTACAACATACTATAGGAGAGTGCTCATGAAATAGACAGCTGTCTTGACAACATTCATGGTGGTTTTGCTACTTGTTTGGTGACAAAAAGCATCTGTCTGTGTTGTGGAGGTAGATTCAAACTCATCCTCGGATAGGACTTGGATCGAACTGGAGACAGTTGATGCCATAGTGAAGACTGCCAGCAAGGCCAAGTTTTTCATTGAGTTCTACTCTCGCTGTCTAGAAGGTGCCTTTTGTTCATCTTTTTCCTCTTGCTTATGAGACGTGTTTAGGTCTGACTTTTGTTCAAATGTCAATGGGTCATAAGATCCTTGTGGGAGTTCCTTGTTTTCTTTGTGCCTTCTTCCTGTACAGAGCCACGCCGCTCCACAGAAAATGACTTGCAGAGCTGTGAGGTGCCAGGGTTCCTTAAACTGGGCTGGTCTTCCAAACAGCTTCCTAAGGTTCATACACACACACACACACACACACACACACACATTCGCACCACAAATAGGCTTTTTACTTCTCGTTCTTTTTTTAAATAAATTATTTCAAAGTAGAAATGCTGAAACTTTGAAATGCTTTAAAGTTTTTTGATGAAAAAACTGATATGGTATTTAGTTTTTTCAGCTTCCATGTAATTGTGTAAAAATGTGTTTTATACATTTTCCTTTTACTGACCAACGAATAACTTAACTTTATGGCCTATAAAAAACGGAATTGGGTGGCTTTTGTCCAGTACTGTATAACATTGCTGTGAGAAAAAGCCTTGTTTTTCAGAATCGGTAGTTTCATAAGAAAAAGAAAAGCATTTTTAATTTGTTTCTGAAGTACATGAAGGTAAATTAATGTAATGAGGTTCGATTCCAAGTAATTTTAGGCATTCTGTTGGTCCTTGTATTATAAAATGTATACTTAATGTGAGGGGCTGTTGGCATATTCAAGTGATGATATAAAGAAAATGTGTTTTGTTATGATAATAACAGTAATAACCGTACATAGACTAGTCCTGTACAGCACTTCTCTGTATGCTACACTTTATGTCTCTCACTCTCTCACTTTCTTTTTCTCCAGCTTCATCCCCTTGTTTCAGATATGGAGTTTCTTCGAGACCAGTACTTGCTTCTTTCTGTGAAGTCATGTGATGGCTTTGAGTCATATGGTGTGTTATTAATGCTTTCTCTTTTTGTTTTAAGGCCAGCTTCATTGGAAATGTTGTTGTGACAGTCTTTTGGTTTGCGGTAATAGGAATCTTGTGGCATTTTATGTTTTCAAGGTGAGTGCTGTGTGGCTCTACAGTCAGTAATAAGCAGCTCGTCAGAGTCATTTGAGACATGCCTGACCCACAGAGGTGAGGAGATGGGCTCAATCCGAGGACAAATTAGGATCTACGTACCACCAAACAGGCGCCGGACCCGAGAGAGAATCTATGGTGAGTCGGCTTATTGTCTTTTCTGCTCTTTATTAATTTTTTTTTTTCAGTCTTCTATCGCTTCCTTATATTCGACCTGCTCACTGTGCACCCTCCATGGCTCTTCCTCTTTTGGATCTTCTGTGTTCCTGCTCTGCTTTCTCTTTTATCTGCTATGGCTTCCTCTTTTGCCTCCCTACTGACAGACCTTGTCCAGATGCATCCTGAGGCCTTCAGGACGCTGAGCGTGAGTGTGCCACTCTGTACGCCCCAGGCTTTTACCCGAGACAACTTAATTATTTATACAGGCCCTTGGCATTAACTGGGTGTTTAATTGTCTGTTACAGAATGGTTTTGCATTGAGATGGATGATAAGGGATCAGTTAGGGGGCCTTGGTCTCCTCCACCTCTCCATGCAGCCCCCAGTCAGTGAGTAGCTTGTTTTTCTGTTGGTGGGAAGAAAATCCATGTGCCTGAGGCCTTTTATGTTTGACTTTGAGTGTCTGTTCTGGTGTTCACTTGGTCTTTATAATTATAACCTCTAGGTCAACCTTTATCTGACCTTTGACAGTTGACTTTTGACAGTTCTGTTTTCTGTCTCAGTTCCAGTGGACTCTCAGCTTCTCGTACTGTGACTCCCAGCAGCTACACAAACCCAGCCTACTTCATCTTTGAGGGTGTTCCAATGTTGCGCAAAGTAGAGGAGGACCCTTTGCCAAAGGAGTCCTGCGTGTGGGCCAGAGACTCTGCGTTTCAGCTCCCCAAAGTCACAGGGGCGCACAGCCATGACAGAAGAGCTCCACGCAGGTCTGACTTCACGGAGATAGAGATTCCTGGCTCTCTGCCAGCTTATACACCACCTTGCGACCGAACAACCCAACTAACCCCTCAACATATTTCATCCTACCAACTCTTCCCTGGACCGGACCTATCAAACTCCTCCCAAAACAAAAACAACACCTCTTCTTCAAATCCTTCTTTTCAGTCTCAAATTCAAAGAGTTTGTGTAACTCAGGAATCTGCATCACCTGTCAAAAAAACTGGAAATCCGTACATGAATCATTCAGTCTTTGTACGAGATGTGGAAAGACCACACAAGGAGATGGTAAAAAAAGACTACCCCAGGTTACACCAAGAGCGGCCAGTTCACAATGGACCAAAGCTCTACCCATACAAGTCCACCCGGCTTCCCCATTGTGAGGCTTCTGTTCCGTGGGTGGTGGAACACCCACCTGCAACTTCAGGAGATAACTCACTGACAGCTCTACAGATAGCCAAATCATTAAGCGAAGTGGACTTCCTGCCAGTAGAAAAGAAGTACTCCCCAAGTAACAAGTCCGTCCAGCCGAGGCATTATGGCTATGATTATGCCTTAGCCACAGAGGCCAATTACTGCTGGGAGAAAGAGGTATATTGAGAGAAACTGTATAAAACTCGATAAAACGTGTTGTAGTTACTTATTTTCTATGTATTTATTTTAAACATGTACACAGTGACATTACGTCCACCTTATTGTATCTCTCAATGTACATTCTTTATGCGTTTTATCAGCTCAAGCACTTACCACATATGTGCACCTTATAGTTCCACAATTATAGACTGTAGTCCATCTGTTTCTCTCCGTACTTTGTTAGTTTTTTTTTTCAATGGCCAAGACCCAAAAGGACCACCACAGTACAGGTATAATGTGGGTGGTGGATCATTCTTAGCACTGCAGTGACACTGATGTGGTGCTGGTGTGTGTGGATCAGACACAGCAGTGTTGATGGAGCTTTTAAACTTTCCCCACTCACTGTACACTCATTTAGACACTCCTACCTTGCTGGTCCACCTTGTAGATGTAAAGTCAGATGGGATAGCTCATCTGCTGCTGTAGAGTTTGTGTTGGTCATTGTCTAGTCCTTCATCAGGGTCACAGGACACCTCCCACAGGATGCTGTTGCCTGAATGTTTTTGGTTGGGGGCTGTCCTCAGTCCAGCAGTGATATCGTCAGCGGCTCAAGCAGCACTGTTGAGTCTGATCCACTCATACCGGCACAACACACACTATCACACCACCACAATGTCAGTGTCACTGCAGCCACCACCCAAATAACAACTGCTCTGTGGTGATCCTGTGGGGTTAATCACCATAGAAACAGATGGACTACAGTCTGTAATTGTAGAAGTACAAGGTGCACCTATGTGGTAAGTGGAGCTGACAAAATGGATAAAGAATGTGGATAAATAGGATAAATTGAGGTGATCGTAATGCTTGATCAGTGTGTATATACATATTTGGATGGATACACAGACACTCATCATCAAAAAAAATTTGCACCCTTAAGGAACTGTCAAATTGCTATGCTTTTTGGAAGGAAGATAAAGGTTACCAGAACAATACATGATAAAACATTCAGACTGAAATGGGAAATATTTATTGAGCTGCACATGTAAAACCAGTGTCTCATTATGCTTTTGGATTAATGCAACATGCAGCGAGTTGTAAAGGTTCCTTACGCTGTCCTGCAATAATCTGTCCCATTCCCTTGACTATGCTCAGACAGTTCCTTCAGATTTTGCAGTAGGGGTGGAGGTGGAGTGACACCAGGACATGTGACACGTAACAACAAACGTTCATCTTGGTTCATAATGGCAGTTATCATAATGGTCTGTGTGCATGCCGTCTTGCGCCATGCATCAGAGGTGCTTGCGCTAACAGAATGCCTCATGCTCGTTCAGTGTCTGAAGTTGTGACTGTTGGGTCACTCCGCACAGGTTGGACAAATCACTGTTTCTCTCTCTGTGGTCCGTGTGAGAATTACAGATCATTCATGTCGCTCTTGCATGCCCTCTTCTATCCACTTCCACCAACACCATGCTATGGTAGTATCTACACGAACGGTATGGCGCACAATATGTCACTAGGATCATCCCACTTCTTAGAGCTTTACGATACAACCCCTCTCCAACTCTTCAAACTGTTTGAATTGCTTTCGAACATGCTTCGTTTGTAGAGGATGCCATCAATACAACAGCACGGGTCAGAATGGACCTGTGCAACAGGATGACCTTATATAGTCAGTCAGCTACAGTGATAAGCCCCATCCTTGCTTAGTCAAATGCCCGGCCGAGCTTGAAACTTAAATCATGCCTCATGATATCATGCATACCCAGCAAGTTTCTGTTCCCGCTGGTTGATTCCTTATGGGTGCAACTTTTTTCAGATGAAGTGTGTATGCATACATACACAATATTGCCAAACGTATTCACAAACCCGTCCAAATAATTGAATTTAGATCTTCCAGTCACTTACAGGCCACAGGTGTATAAAACCAAGCACCCAGGCATGCAGACTGCTTTTACACACATGTGAAAGAATGGGCCGCTCTCAGGAGCTCAGTGACTTCCAGCGTGGTACAGTGACAGGATGCCACCTGTGCAACAGTCCATTCGTGAAATTTCTAACTGCTTAATATTGCACAGTCAACTGTCAGTGGTATTATAACAAAGAGGAAGCGATTGGGAACGACAGCAACTCAGCCCTGACGTGGAACGATATATAAAACATCTGACCTGGGTCGACAGATGCTGCAGAGTCAACCGTTACAGACCCCCAAATTTCATGTGGCCTTACGATTAGCTTAAGAACAATGCGTAGAGAGCTTCATGGAATGGGTTTCCATGGCCGAGCAGCTTCATCCAAGCATTACAAAACCAAATGCAATGCAAAACATCAAATGCAGTGGTGTAAAGTGCCAGCAGTGGAGACGTGTTCTCTGGAGTGATGAATCATGCTTCTCCGTCTGGCAATCTAATGGATGAATTTTGGGTTTGGCGGTTGCCAGGAGAATGGCACTTGTCTGACAAGACTGGGCATACCAGGGCACAAAGCAAGGTCCATAAAGACATGGATAAGGGAGTTTGTGTGGAAGGACTTGAGTGGCCTGCACAGAGTCCTGACCTCAACCCAAAACACCTTAACTGAATTGGAGCAGAGACTGCAAGCCAGGCCTTCTCGTCCAGCATCAGCGTCTGACCTCACAAATGTGCTTCTGGAGGAATGGTCAAAAATTCCCATGAACACATTCCTAAACCTTGTGAAAAGCTTTCCCAGAGGAGCTGAAGCTGTTATAGCTGCAATGGGTGGGCCAACATCTTAATAAACTCTGGGGATTAAGAATAGGATATCGCTCAAGTTCATATGTGTGTCAAGGCAGACAAGCGAATACTTTTGGCAATATAGTGTATTTATACACTATACACATATATATATATATATGTGTGTGTGTATGTATGTATACACTCCCACACACTAACTGTGATGTTGCAATGATTTGTGTTGGTGTGCACAGGTTTTGCGGGGAGCTCCAGAGACCGTGCGGGAACTCCTCAGTAATCTGGGGCTGCAGCGCTACACTCAGGGTCTTAGTCTTAATGGCTGGGATGACCTGGATTACTTCAGGTGAGAAAACTACATTCACACTGAAAGAATATAGAACTCAGTCTTTATTCATGTCCTGGGTACTCGCAGCCTTGCACAGTGACCCAGCGCACCGGATTCAAGCTAATTATCCAACCTCCCTAAAGCGCTTCAGGTGTGCTGGGACAGGATATGCAGTTAGGGGGATTAAAACACTCTTTGATCTTTAATATACTTCTAGTGTATATATACACTTCACATTTACACACATTGGGCAGATTTACTAAAGCTTCAAACCGTTGTAAACTACTGGTGTTGGGAAGTAACTGAGGCAGAATATCGCTTCTTATTCATGAATCACACCAAAGTGCTGTCTCATCCTTTACTAGAATACTCATAAACATCTTGGGCTCGCTACTTTTTAGGTGTTTCCAATTTGGTTTCACAGCAAATGCTTTTTTTGGATGTAATTAAGAATATACGTGCCATGTTTGGAAGCCAGGTATAGGCAGGTAAACACCTGGTAGTTTCTGTTTTTCACTTTGGTAACATGATGTGGCCTTTAGATATTTTTTTTTTTCATCCCTTTTGTATTTTACAATATTAGCTGTTTAGAATAGTGTAATTAGGCTGAGAGGATGATGTTTCAACTTGAAGTGAAGAGTTTTCTGACTTTAATTAGGACAGTGATACAAAACTGAGTGTAATCTAAGACAGGAACATATTGCCTAGTTGTCACTGTCAGTGTAGGATTACATTGTGTTTGCTAAATTAGTATAATACAAGCAAGGCTGTGGAAATAAATGTGTACCTTTACCATTTGGAAACATCCTGCTGTATCCTGGTCAGTGGTTGGCCCTCTTTTAGTTTGCTGACTCTGCTTGGAAAATATACTAACCAAACATTTACTAGGAAGAGTGTACTAAAACTGGGTAGGGCCTCTCTTTGCTTTTAAAACGATCTCAATTATTCATGCTATGGATTCAGTATATGCTCGATGCTGTTTCTACCACATCCCACCACATTGTCTATTAAATTAGGGTCAATGGAAACCAATCTTATTGCATGAAACCACTCTGAGATGACTTTTGCTTTATGACATGGAGTATTATCATGCTGGAGAAATTAGAAAATGGTAAATCGAAGTCATGAAGGAATTCGTGACATTCAGGCAACACTAGATTTGTACTGTTGTTTTGTATTGATTTAAAAACCTCCTCATACCCATACATCACCTCCACCATCCTAGATTGGTGACTCAAGACAGAATGAGTACATGGATTCATGCTGTTGGCTGGCGCTACTGTTGGTGTGCCTCAGTAGGAATTGAGATTCACCAAACATTTCCATTCTTCCGCTCTCCAGTTTTGATGAGCCTGTGCCCACTGCATTCTCAGCTTCCTGTAAATAAAATCACAGGAGATCAGCAGGTATAGAAGTCCTCGTCAGCTCTCTGGCACCAACAGTCATGCCATGGTCAGAATCGCCAAGACCACATTTTACCCCATTCTTACAGTTGATATGAACTAGAGCTGTGTATTGGTAATAAACTGTTGATATGATACATATCTTGATATGGTTCTTATGATTCCGATTATATCGCAGTACTTTAAGGAAGCTGATATATAATCATTTTTAATTTAGTTTTAGGAAAGTTGTCATAGGTAAAAAAAAAAACACCAATGTGTGTATTAATGTGCATAATGCATGTCATTTTTCAGCAATGAAAACAAGATAAACACTGTCTGCCAAGTATCTTTGCATCACCCAATGTCAAAAAATGTAAAAGATCTTATGACACTCTCCAGCACATACCTCGACTGAGTTTTGTGTAATTTCTCAGCACCATTTTAAGACCACAGAAACCCATTTCTCTTTTACAGACAAATGCTAATGGACTGTTACCTCAGCTAACATTGCTAGCCAAGCTTTTTGAAAGTGTGTGGAGATGTAAATCATTTCCAAGCATGATGATAATACAAAGTTTAATTAATTAAATCTAAACATCTATAAAAAAAGTTACTTGAAGTTGTTTCCATGTTCTATAGCACTGCTACAGGACACTATAGGGGGTATACATTAATTTAATCTTCTCACTGGAATTGCCACCTCCTCAGTTGGACTGATTGGCAAAAGATTCTGTAACAGGGCTGCATTTCTTAGAGTAAATATCGGAACCAGAAATGATTGTCTGCTTAAATGAAAGGCATTTTGACTCAAAAGTATAATTTTGCTTCTTGTTGTCATCATATTTTTAAATGTATACCCCTTTAAAATATAACTGTTGATTATGTAACACTGTCTAACCATCCCCTCCTTTGCTCATAGAACCTAAAATCATCATCATACGTGTTTTAATAAATGCTCACAAAAGCAAAACCGTTAAACAGCACACAAATAAATACTCAGACAAGAAGCTAGAACATAGGAAGCTTAATTCATCCTCATGCAATTCACTAGCTTCTCTTTTCTTCAGCTTTTGGCAGTCTATAGAAAGATACCTTTCGATTTTGCAGTGTTTACACTGAGCACCAAAGCTGCCACTCATTTTTGAACTTCACACTGCAACACAGTGACAGAGCTTGCTAATGAGAGTCTTCTTATCTGAATGTATACCTTATGTACATGCTTTATTAAAGCTAATTGAAGGCATTTTTTTGGTTTGCCCGGCTTATCAAAGCTGTCTTTCAAACAGCACAGGGCAGTGTCATATTATTTTAGATTTTATGTGTAAAATAAAAATCAAAGCAAATCGTTTAGGAGGAACAGTTTTATATACCCCTTCGGTTATAGCACATCAGAGAACAGGTTTTGTACTTGTATGTATTTTTTCTTCCATATGATTGTAAATTGAAACCCTAGCAATCCCAGCATTTCTTGTAGGCCTCCATGTGCCTTAGTTTGTGGGCACTTTGTAAAATATCACAGCCATTCTTTGATGGTTAGTTTTCCAGGCTTGTCCTAGAGTGGAGCATGGGGCCAGTGGGCATTCATTACTGGGTATTCATTATTGGGTATTCATTACCGTTGTGGAATTAGATTTGTGCTGAACAGTGCAGATGTGGTGATGTAACTAAGCTGTCTATGGCTTCTCTACAGTGGCATTACAGAGGAGGACCTGCGAGCTTCTGGAGTAACTAACCCATCTCACCGCAGGAGAATCCTGGAGAACCTACCCAAGATCTGGGACTGAGTACGAGAACTGACGAGGACCAAAGTTTTTTTTATAAATGTGTGTGTGTGTGTATATATATATATATATATATATATACACACACCACCAGTGAAAACTTTGGACACAGATACTAATGTAGGCTTGTTTTTAGAATAATGAAGATATAAAAACTATGAAATAACACATTTGAACGCATTATGTACAACAAATCAAAACAATCTTCGGTTTGAAAGTAACTCCCAAATGTTGGACAGTTTTCCACAATCTTCATAAGGAGTCATTAGGTATGCTTTTCAACAGGACATATGTTGAAAATGTACTAAAAACTAATTAGGTACTGAAATCTGTGTGTTTGGGGGAACATTTAAAGTTTATTTTCTTTTTTGTTATGGTAATAGTGTTTACTAGTATTTGAGTGTACTCAGGTGGGTCCAGTTTTTTAAACGATATATGGTACAAAATGAAAATTAGCCCTATTCTTGTACATATCACCGTTTCCACCTCTGGACTCTTAAGATGTCATAGTAATTAATGCTTGTAATAGTATTGTTGTTAAGAGAAGTTTGACACCACATGTTTCCTACATGTTCCAAATGGAATTACAGCTGTTCATGACCCATACTATGTACCCTGTTTTGAATTAGTTATCATGAAACAGGAGAAATAGCACACTTGGCTTCTTATATTAATGGACAGTTCACATACACCAAAGAGGCTCCATCTTATATTTGTACAGTAACTATAAAATAACCAATTCTGCTCTCTTTTTTATTATATGTACTGTCATACAAATTTTACTGGGTTGCACATGACATCTTCTGTTCTGCTAGCCCTGTTATTTATCTTTCATAAAGCTATTGCGTGAATGGACTGTTTGCTGAGAAAATCTGTGGCTCCTTTTCAAGAGGGATGCTATGTTTGCACTTGTATTTCATCTTTGTGCTTGTAAAACACTATCAATGTGGTCAACACCAATGACGCCTTCACCCTAAAAAGAGAGTTTATTGTACCGTACATATCAGTTGATCAAATACAATTATGTCCATTTTACTCAGTTTCCAAACAAAGTGAACTACTTATGGACATAGTTTTGCAGTTCTTGTAAAAATGCATAATAAAATAAGCACTGTACATATTTCCAACAGATAAAGGCTGTATCTGAAATTGTATATGACATGAGGAATAAATATCAGAGTTAACTTGTTAACTTGTTTGCTTTGTGTTCATATAAAACTGTAAAACCATCCAGCCCAATTAGATCCTTCCCGTTTAACCACATGAGCATTTCTGGGTAATAGCAAGAGAGAGGTTCTCTTCCCTGATCTGGCCATAAACTAGTTGCATGTTGCTTTTTCCTTCAGAGATGGTCAAATTTTTAATCATGCGTTCTTGTGGCATTTCATTTAGTATTGATAACAAGCATAAAAAGTCAGTCGAGTCCAAATCTCAAAATCTAGCTTCTGATACAAATTGTTCTTAGGAGATCTTAAGGCTTGGAGATCATTGTTGTTTGCACCCAGCTAAATACCATTTAAGAGTCTTTTACATTTCTGACTTCTACTGCACCGAAGGTCTTCTTGAATTAGTTAACTAAGTTGCTGAAGCATGTTCTTTATACATTCAATAAAAAATGGAAATCCTGAAATATATATATATATATATACATACATACAGGGGTTGGACAATGAAACTGAAACACCTGTCATTTTAGTGTGGGAGGTCTCATGGCTAAATTGGACCAGCCTGGTGGCCAATCTTCATTAATTGCACATTGCACCAGTAAGAGCAGAGTGTGAAGGTTCAGTTAGCAGGTAAGAGCACAGTTTTGCTCAAAATATTGCAATGCACACAACATTATGGGTGTATCCAAAAAACATAAAACCACAGCTGCCCAAATGACGCTGTATTGGCCGCAAAAGGAGGCCCTACACCATACTAATAAATGATTGTGGTCTAAATCCAGGTGTTTCAGTTTCATTGTCCAACCCCTGTATATATATATCACCAAAATAGTGCATGACAGTTGCGAATGAGGTGAGGCAAAATAGTGTCACTCAGAAGAATGTGTGGGAATGTTTCCTTTTTTCATTTCAGTTTGTAACTTTGATTGCTTCCTTTACTTTTGATACTGTAGGCCTCTCTTACAACTTGACATTCTGTGGTATGTTTTACTGAAGCCAGTGATGCTGGGATTTCTGCTTCCTAAGAATGCTTGGCCAAAAAACACAAAAGCCACTTAAGTCCATTATCTGAGAGTGAGGAAGAGAGGGCAATGATAGTTACTCATTATTAAAGTACTAACACATCCTTGTGTGCTCTGTGTGTGAGTCAGATGGCACAGCTGATTAACCTGTAACACAGGAGCTCTGGTGTTTCTGGTAAAAAGCCACTTCTCGTTCTCTTTTCTCTCCAAAATCCACCTACTGTTGCTCTAACGTGGCTTACTTTTGTGGCTTGAATTCCACACAGTACAATAGTTTATGCAGAACACAAGAACTATTTTTTAGGTTTATTGAAGGCCTTACCACCACCACCACAAGCAGAAGTGGGTGGAGATCGAAGGCTTGACTATGGTCAGTTTGCAGCTGTTGTATGCTTTCTGAGGGTCTTAACTGTCCGTCCCGTAGACAGAGGCTATTATGTAAAGCCCTGAGGAAAGGTTTAGCACTGAGCAGGCTCTATTCCCGGTGGTCCACCTAGACCAGATGAGATCAGTGAGTCATTGTCTCAGTCCCTTTTTAACTCAACTCACTCACTTTCCCAGCAGTTCTATGCTCCTGGACTTCCGGTCACCTCTGACAGGCAAGGAAGGCCTTTTGTAAGCCGTGCGAATAAGCGTTATGGCTTGTGTCTAATGAGTTACAGTAAAACTATTGGGTAAAAAAAAACAGAAAAGAGATCAAAATTGTTCTTTGATTCTATAACAAAAATGTACAAACAAAAAAACCTGTACACAAGCTGAGGAAGCCTTCAGATTTCTCAGAACTGTTGGATTGTTCTACCCCATGGGATTACACAATCCTGAATCATATTTTGTTCTGTAAGATAGATCTTTATTTCCTCAAGCCAAAGTCATTTACTGGGTTTTCATACATAGAATTAGCATACAAAACTGTTTTCATTCATGTAAGACTACCTGTGACCCCAAATTAGCTTACTGTGAGCCCATCTAAGCTACAGTAAAGTGGGTTCTCTTCCAGCTGAGGCTGCTATGTACAGCCACAATGTTGCTACAGTAGCCCAGAAGGGACAAGCCACAGACTTGCTGTAGAGTCCCTTCTGCAGTTATGTTAAAGCAGCAGCAGCAGCAGCAGCAGCTTGAAATAGGGGGAACTCTAGCTCTGTTTGGAAAGCATGGAAAGGAGACGAATCCTTGTTCGAAGTGTTTTACTGCAGAGTAAACTTATTGGTAGCTCTATGCATAAAACTTCAGGAAAGATATTTTGATATTCAAAAATACTGCCAGCATTAAAGGTGACATAAGATAGAACCTTTTCTGAAGTTAACACACTACCATGGGGTTTTGATACAATCTCTGTGACACTCTTTGGTCAAAATACCATGAGGATGAAACAAGTCTGTTTCTATCCTGTTTAAACTGCTAGATAAATTGCTAGAACACTGCTGCTGGCTGATGGAGGATCATACTTTATTACTTAGCGTAAAAGAAGGAATAGGAAAGGTGAATCCTCGCTGTCAAAGAAGCAAAACTATTAAGAAGCAAAACGAAATTGAGACAGGCGGTGAGGCAATGGAAAACCTGACTGTCATTGTAAATGTAAAGGGGGTTTTAGGAAAGGGGGTTCAGTAGGTTGCATTAAGCAACCACACTGCCTGAGGTTGTACACTGTTCAGTTTAAGGTATGTTCATTACTTCTGCTTAGTTCATTCTTTAAGATGTAAAACTCATCCAGTGTGGTTTTAAGTGTTAAAGTGTTCATTTGTTTCTCACACTTCTAAAAGCTGCTTTGCAGAGAGTAAACATAAAATGATTACACATGCATTGCTTAATGCTTGAGGGACTAGTTTACAATAACTACTAATGAATGCTTTGCTTTGTGGTTTTGACTCAAAGCACATTTTAAAAATACACACAGATCAGAGAGGTACATGCCTTATATGGCAATATACAACCCAAATGAAAAAACAAAAACCCAACATATTTCACCATGATCAAAATTACACAGAACACCTTAGTACTCAGGTTGTACTGGTTGTATAAGTTAAATAGTAATATTTGCGTTCTGGAGACGCAGAGCTGTAAACATCACAACCCTGGTTCCTTCTGCCACCACTGTAAAAAAATCTAATTGAAAGTGGCTCTACCATGCAGTTTCACCTTAAAACACTCCAAGTAATATTATTTACTATAGAATTTTGCAGGATTTTTAAACAAAAAGGTGTTTAAATGGGGGAATAAAACATAAACCTTATAAGCATTTGAAGTCTAATTACTTTCTTCTTTAACCGTAAATTTTTTTTAGATATGTATTTAATATATTCTGCAATTATTCCATATTTTTAATATTTCAAAAAGAATAGAATCTCTAATGATTTTAGTTCTACCTAAATCTTAAAAACTGTGTCTCTTCGCATGAGATTACTCCATATCCCATTACACAGAATCCAAGAATGTAAACCATATAGTGCAAATGGTAGATCTAAGATACTGTACTTATTTGCAACACAATTTTAAATAAATGTGTTTAGAAATGCATGTCCAACCATGCCACAGAATTAAGACCCATCTCTGCACACTAGTTTTGTAGAACAGAAAGCTGCTGTTAACAAAGCATGAACTTTTCACTCACTTACTGCACACGTGTCCACTTCTGTGAGGGATTATGTGTAGATAAAGATCTCAGCTTACACTGCCAAGATTTACAACAAAAGTTTGCTCTTCCATGTTGATGACCGTCCTCTCTGAGTAAATATTAACCCTCACCTGCATGCCAGACTACTTTCAGCTAACTACGCAAACGTCATGTTCCCACTGACACCCATGACTAGAGTATGCAGGTCACTGCTTGGGGAACACAGTCATTCCTGGTCATTAGATGGTGAATTATGCTGTATTTTAAATTATTGGTCTTTACATCATACACTTCATAAAGCACTGAAATGTGTGCTGTTACAATCATTTCCTTTCTCAGTAAATGTGAAACACTTTCCACATGGAGTTAAAACATGACCACCTGTAACATATCTGTTGCTGAACACCATTGTTTTGGAGACTGAATTGTTTTATGGTGACTTCTCCACTTCATGTTTGACTTGACCTTTTACCACAGACAGTATAAATGACTAACTCATCTGTAATTTTTATTTCTTTATGAGTGTTACTTACATTGCTGGTCAGATGATTCTGGGAGATTAGTGTTCTGTAACTCTGACACTTTTATAACTACGAGTCCAATGCTAGTTAATATAGTCTAATGTTTGCTTCTTTACTTTCACGCATTTCTGTATACTGATTAGTATGTAAATTGATTATAAAGTGATGTTACCTTAGGGATAAGCTTGGGAATGCCCACACCTGTATAAGTTGTGAGGTATGTTGTGGTTGAACACTGACCAGCGTACTCATGGCAAGGTGATGTTAACTATAGTTCAAACAAGGCATAATAGTGGCTCCAGACAGATGGCACATTCCACTATTAAAGTTGTGCAGGTATTTAACATTCCTTGATCCACAGTATCACATTTACCGGTAATATTCTTTTGAAAGTATTACTGCCCACTCTGGACAGCACAGTGGCCAAATACGGGTGCTTAACGACTGTGACCTGTGGCGTCTGTCTTGAATTCAGTGCAAACAGATAAGTGACTCTGCCAGAAATCACATCCACATTTAAATAGTGGAGCTGCCACATGCATGTCCCACAGGTCGATGGAGCGTTAACACCCTGACACTGGAAACAGGGCGCTATTTCATCAGGCCCCTATGTTTTCAGCATCCTGTTTTCTCAGGACCCTATGTGGACAGAGAGAGACTATTCCATAGTCCTATATTCCCAAGGCCCAATGTTTCTTGTGGTTTCCAGTGTCCTATGTATCCAGTATTCTATTATTCCAGGGCCCTATGTTTCCTGGACCCTATGTTTCCAGAATCCTGTTTTTCCAGGGCCCTATGCCCCTGTGCCCTATATTTCCTGTGCCATCTGTGTCCAGGGTCCTATGTTTCCAGGGTTCTATTTTTCCAGGGCCCCTATGTTTTTCAAGGTGGATTGCAAAGTTTGCTTAGCCAACTAATTGGGTCGCTGAGGCTGAGAATGGCTAGTGCATTACCACTGACAAATTTGAGCCTCCTCAGTGTCGCATCTATCACTCTATGATGCTGGAACCAGGTTTCATTAATATTTAATCAAATATGTTGAGATTAGATTTATTATAGGGGGACCATGGGAACAAAGGTACGCTCCTGTTATGAACTAGCGAATAAGTATGGGCAGTCTGAGTAGCTTATATTGTACTTCTCTTTTATGAGCCTCATCGCTCCACTGAAAAACTTAAGCCTCAAACCTCGGACAGAAAACATGTTACAACTGTGAGGGGAAACTTTTTGGTGGATCACGGATTTGGTGGATGAAACAAGCTTCGTCGTATTGCTGGTGCCACTTTGAACAAATGTTAGAAGAAGGCAGAAACTGGGGAAGAAGTAGCAGTTATTGTGGTCATATAAGGGGCTTTTGTGCCTTGTGGGCGGGGTCACCCATCACCCTATGCTCCCACTTTCACACGCATTCACACACATATACACACATGCGCGCGCCCGTGTGCGCTCAGTTCCTCCAGTCACTTCTTTCAACTCGAATGGCTAAGTGGTTACCGAAACTGGATAAAAGACTCTGAGAGATTTACCCAGAAGTTCACCTGAGTGAAAGCGTCCAGGAACCTCAGGAGCTCCAGTTCCGTGTAATCGGTGAGTAAAAGAATTTGATCGCTTCTGTCAGTCTGGCGTTACTTTTCCCTCACGTTGCCTGGTAAACAACTCCGGAGAACAAATCCAGCGAGTTTAAACTGTCCACGACGGGGCTGAAAGTTTTGCTGTCCTGTAAACAAGAAAACGGTAACTTTTTCAAATGACGACGGTAAACGGCGGGACAGACTCAGTAAGGGAGCTCAAGCAGCACACATGGTCTCGTAGTTCTGTCCCTGAGAAAAAGCGAGTGTAGTTAGTTCAGAGCGGAAACCGCTGCGTGTAATAGAGCTTCACTGGTTAATAGAGGGTTCTAGCTCTGCAATAGTTACAACACGCCTGGTGCTAGTGAGTCCGTGGGGAAGTGAACTGTTCCTCGTGAGTTTCCCTCCTTAGTTCTTCAGTGAGCAGTTAAAGGTAAGCTCTGTAATCTCTATCATTTTAAACAACAAAGGAGATGATGCAGGAGTCTGCTTTAGGCTGAGGGTGAAAGTGTTGGTCGTGTGCTCCACAGGACAGAAGCAGCTGTGAAGAAACTGGTTTACACTATCGTTCTTTAATAATGCACGTTTCTTAAGTTTCCTAGGGTCCATTCCCACTATAGCTTTTTTTCTCTGTATCAGTCAAGTTTTCACCACTCTCCCGCCCCCTTCCCGCCGGCTGAGATCAAGTGATGTAGAAAGATAAAAGTGTTTAGTTTAGTTTTGTTTTGGACAGCGTCTCCATGTAAGTTTCACTTATTGGATTCTGTTCTCCATATTAGGGAAGAGAAGTAAAATCCTAAACTACATTCTCATTATTCATTTCATAGTCTTTAAAACTTAATGTACAGTAACTACTATTAATGATCCTGTAACTACTATAAAACTGTGTAATGGCAAGAACCTGTCAATACGATATGGTGATACAGGGGTTCAGATTCAAAATATAGCAATACTGTAAGTAAGGCAATTTTTAAAAATTTAATTTACCATATGTCTAGATTTGATAAAGCTAAATCTAAAAGTCTAATGGTCATCTAGTGGTTAGCAATTTTAAACGCAACACCAAATGAACTTTGTCTGCAACAAATCTTTGTTAATAATCTGTTAATTAAAAATTGATACTGTGTTTTTATGTGAATCGATACAGTATCACAAAACATAATATTGCTATATTCAACATTTTGCAATATTTTCTTGCACCCCTAATGTCCCTAGTTGGGCGGTGTATGACAATATTTTGATCATTATTATAATAAATAATGTCATATTATGCTTTTCAGGGCATGTTGTGAGTAAACAGTACTAACCAACTGTTTGTTTCAGTACAAAGAGGACATAAGTAGTCCCATTTAAAGGTGCTATATAAGCATTTATTGGGGTTGGTGAAAAGTGCCTAGATGTGGTTTTACACGCCAACCCCGCCTCAACCCCAGCCGGAGTAAATGTATTCATTTACAATGCATGATTTCAGCATCTTATTTACTATTCCCATTAATGGTTTGGTTTGGCTATGTTCTTTTCATACTGATGATCACTTGTGGACCCTTGCAGTTTAATGGATTACTGTTCATCTATTCTTTAAATGTTTTCCTAATAAGTCCTTCTGTTTGCAGCTGAAAGATGACTTCTCCACTCCAACACATCTCCAGAAACCACTCTGTCACTTTCACCACTTCAGTACCAGTGGACTCTGGTGATCCCAATAAAAGCTGCCGCTTTGATGAGGAGTTCAAGTACATTCTACTGCCTGTGTCATACTCAATAGTGTGTGTACTGGGCTTAATTCTCAACTCCGTGGCCCTGTGGATGTTCTTGACCAAGATGCGTCCCTGGAACACCAGCACGGTGTACATGTTCCACCTGGCACTGTCGGACACTCTTTATGTTCTCTCTCTGCCCACACTCATCTATTACTATGCTAACCGCAGCCACTGGCCCTTTGGTGTGGCCCTGTGCAAGATAGTCCGCTTCCTGTTCTATGCCAACCTGTACTGCAGCATCCTCTTCCTCACCTGCATCAGTGTTCACCGCTACCTTGGCATTTGCCACCCCATACGCTCACTGACGCTGGTAAAACCACGCCATGCCCACCTGGTGTGTGCCATGGTGTGGGGCACAGTGACCACCTGCCTGGTGCCCAACCTTATCTTCGTCACCACCACACAGCGGGACAATGACACACTGTGCCATGACACCAGCAGTCCAGACGATTTTGAGAACTATGTCACATACAGCTCAGTTGTAATGGTGCTGCTATTCGGGGTGCCCTTTTTGGTCATCATGGTGTGCTACTGCTTAATGGCACGGGCACTTTGCCGCCCCAGGCAGGGTCTTGCTTCTGGCCAGGGGCGTAGCTCTTCCAGACAGAAGTCTATTAAACTCATCATCGTGGTGCTGACCGTGTTTGCTATCAGCTTTGTTCCTTTCCACATAACGCGCACCCTGTACTACACATACCGTGTATTAGAGGCTGACTGCTGGTTCCTTAACATTATTAATTTCACATACAAAATCACTCGTCCACTAGCCAGTTCTAACAGCTGCCTGGACCCCATCCTTTACTTCCTGGCGGGGGACCACTATCGCTCCAAACTCATCAGAGCATTCACGAGGCGGCCACCAGTTGGGCGGTCTGGTGAATATCTGCAGTCCCCCCCTGCCAAAAAGAACGACCTTGCCTTGGTGTATAAGAACCCAGATGATAAAGGCAGTAGTCAGTCGGACCTCTAGGGGAAAAGCGGTGGACAAAAAGGGATTTCACCATAGAATCAATGCACGTAAATGTTGACTAAGATGTATGTCAAGCAAGAATGCCTCTTAAGACCTGCATAGTGTAGACCCAGGTACTGTTGTTTATGGCAGTTGTGTTTGGGCTCTGTATGTGGCAAGTAAGAAAAAAGGTCTCTTTGTGGGGGTGATGTGATTGGAAGTAGCTTTATGTGTGCACTCCAAATGAATGTTCCAGCAGGTCTCATGATTACTTTTAATGTATAGCTGGGATGCTGGAATTTACCGCCTTGGATAAACTGAATGTCACCGTTGTTGCTTTCTGATGGTTATCAAGCAACAGACTTGGGACAAGGTCACCACCTAGTCACAGCTGTTTACTTTGACCTCTGAAGAATACCACTGCAAAGCATATTGTGAAGTTTGTCAAGGACAGAGTTTCTCTGGTGCATTATTTAGTTCAAAGGTAGCACTCAATCCAGGCCAATCCAGTGATCCCAGTGATTACAGGAGACATTAGGTAGTCTAATGTTATCTGATTTGCATTACAACAGGGGCTTAAAGGCCGGCCATGGTTGTGAGGATGGACGTATTCTGAGTGAGGAAGTGATCTGTTGTGAAGCATACTGTGTATATCAACAGAAACAGCATACGTTCCACAGAGATTGATCCTGGCAGCTCCTGGTGCTCCAGCTGTTTTTGTCCTTCAGCAGAGGAGCACTGTCTGCTAGAGAAGTGGAGAGGGAGGAAGGGAGGTTGGAGAAACGTAAGAGGGCTTTCCCTCTTATCAGATACCACAGAGTGCAAGAGGAATTTCTTAATACACCCATTTGACAGTGAAATCTAAATGCTGTTCAAGTTGCCATTTTCAAGTTGATGGGTGATGTTTGCAAATATTCAACCACAGACCGATTTCGTCTGGGCAATACATGGGCTTTAGTACACTAAAGGGTTTAATGGTGTTTTAATATAAAGGAATGTTGTCAAATTATATGTGAACTGTCTAAAATAACTGTTATCAGCAATTACGGTATATGATATACCGTAAAATATACTGTGTATCACTGGTAAATATACCACTGACATAAGGGAAAAGCTAAGGGAGTCAATTTAACTCTCCTGGCGGGAATGTGAGTGTGAGTTTGTGTGCCTGTGTAAATCCTTGAATCTATATTTATTTATATTTTGTTTCAGCTAAAAGACAGAACAGTCTGTCTTGTTATTGGATAGTATTGCTTCAGTCATGTACTGTACATGATTTATTACTATTAACATGTTTTATTATCAGATATTTTAATTGTGTTTTTGAAATAAACCTACTGAATCAATGTTGGATTGTTACCTTTATGTTGCTAGAAGCTACTAATTGTATTGATTGTGCTATGTTTATTTCCTGGTTGGATGAAGTTGTATAGGTGTATGTAGCAGTGTGTGGAAAAGCAGTAGGGGGTTGTAGGGTGCAGAGAGGTGTGTGCATCATAAATCATAGCTGAGGCAAGCTAGGGAAGCTCCTTGAGCAGAAAACTGAATGGAGGGAAATGAGATAACAAGTGCTGTAACTAGAGAATTTCCAAGTATTCCAGAAGGAGATCACATTCCGTGAGCGGTTTACCATTTTTTTGGCAGGATAGCTATCAGGCAGTAAACCCAGCTGTTACTAATCAGGCTGACCAAACACTACTTGAAACATCAGTTAATTCCCATTAAGAAACCTTCCGGGAACTGGTGGGAGGATTTCATCACCTCATTATAAAACTAATGTCTCTAGTTCTCATTGTTTCCCAAAAAGCTCTTAGTTTACGGCACAAACTTTCCTTGTGATATTTCCTGAAATCATCATTTTTTAGATGTGTTTCTAAGTGTACCTCATTCATTTGTGGATTTGAATTATGGCTGAATGGGCAGGGGGGTCATTATTATTATAGAATCATTATTATTCTATGATTATAATTATCTATGCTAATTGCTATTACAAAAAATAATAGACTAATTGTTCACAAAAACATGTTTTAATGTATTCTGTATAGAAGATGTGTTACATTGTTTTTACTTAGAAAATCAACAAAATGTAATTTACCTGTGTCAGCTGTAAATAACCTGAATGTTAGTTTTTCACAAATTGTATGTTAATTTTTTTGATGTCCACTTATCAAATTGTCAAATCACTTATTTTAGTATCTTTAAAATATTTTGTTTTTTTGTTGAAATTGTTTTTTTGAGTTGATTAAAACGGATTTTGGGTTTCTCCTTAGCAGTCTAATCCCTCTTTTGACCAGTAGATGTCCTTATTGCCATCTTCAAAAGTGTTCAGCCATAAAATAAAATAATCTTAACTGCTGAAGCTCTTTGCCTAATTACTGTGACTGTGTAATAAACCTGTTGACTGTTGTTTTTCTAAGGTGGCAGAAAAGAGGGCCTTAAAGGTCAGGGAGAGTAAAAACTGACACGGAAAAGGGTGTTCACAAGGAGAGAGTTTCTGTTTTGGTACTTTCATCCATGTTATGAGGGAACTGAGACAAATTTAATCAAGCTAGCCAAGGTCCTGATTCAATACACAATTATACAGACTTAATATTCATATTCATTTATGAGTCCCTGATTCATTTTTGGCATAATTGAATCATTAGAAAATAAAAATGAATTGAATTTCCCTCTGGGATCAATAAAGTATCTATCTATCTATCTATCTATCTAAAAAAGAAATAGTGGATTGAAGAGGAAAGGCTCATTGTGGAGAACCTTACTGACTCTTTTTTCTTTTCTGACTTTTTTACAGTAGTGGTGATGGGAACCGGGAGTTGTAATATGTACAAAACAAATATAGATGTTTTACTTACTATCCAAACAACCAGTAGTTCAACAAATAGTTCAAAAATCAGAATCATTTAAACATTTTAGATCAAAACATTATCTCAAATATTAGGCTGTGTATCTATAACTGTTTGATAATACTTCTTGTATCTTCGCATGAGGTAGATTTTAAATTTATTGAATGCTTGCGACATCTGGTTACTGTCATCACTACTGTGAAAACGTGTGGCTTGGTAGGTTTCAAGAACAAGAATGACTGTGCTCGAGAACTTCCCTAATGACAGGAGATATTAAAAAGCATGTAGAATCCACATTACAAACTAACGTAATTACAGGATCATTTTCTGTGTACACTACCAGTGAAAAGTTAGACATGTCTGTCTGGATGTGTGGTGTCCATCCGTAAAAAGATTTTGATTGACTTGATGCTTAAATTCCTTAATATTTTCAAAAACACACAAAATTAGAAAATGTTTACTTTCCTTAGGAGAAGTTAAGCTTCTTCACTGTAATCATAAATATGTCTGAGAGAAAATACAAAAAGTTTGTAAAGCTGATATCTAACCAAAACTAGGCCTCTGAGAATCTAAAACGTTAAACCATTTATGGATTTTTTTTCTGCATAATCCCTTAGGTTATTTCTAGTTATATCATGGATGACTCGTTAGTGGCTCATGAACCAGATAATTTATTAATGCAGACAGGTTGTTTTTACTCCATTAACTTTTATGTTTGGTAGCAAAACACAGCACTGAATCATTAGTAAAATAAATTAGCTTTAGCATTAGCACTGGAGGACACCTTCAGCAGACTACGCTGGAAGTGTTGGCCTTGAGAACTGACAATCCGAAGAAATTAACAACCTGCAAACTCACAAAATCATTAGAAAAGAGGAAATATCCAATTACCATCCACAGAATACGAAACCAAACAAGAGGCCGGAGGACCTACAATGGAGTTGTATCATTTAGCCACTGGTCACTGGATCTCTGGGCTGTTTACCTTGTGTTATTGACGGTAATAAACACATAGGGGTAAAACTTTCTTAGTGTCAAATTTGAGCGAGTGCAACAGACATTAAGATAAAAACAAGATCATGGAACTGTTTGACAGCACTAGTTGTTTCATAGTTTCATTCTTTCACTTCCTTCACTTCTTTTTATTTGAAATGGGAAAAACAACAAGCTGCAAATAAGAAGCTTGTCAATAAGTAAGTGTGTCTAAACATTAGAAGTGGATATTGTAGAAGTGAATGTTAATATTCAGAAAATGAAGTTGAATCATATTTGCAGCAGTTTTCAGTATAGACATATGGATGCCTATCCAGTTCTTTGTGTTTTGTTGAATTATTATTGCCAAGGACACACAAACTCCACGTCCCACTTCGATTGCATTATACCACTTTACAAACAAACAAAACCTAGCTTTTTGGAAGTTGTTCGGTTTAGTTGCTCTCCTCCGTGCTGGATGTAGCTGGAATACAAAGTAACTGAAGCGGCATTGTTAAAGAAGATGGATGATGTTAGAGTTGCTGTTTCTACTTGGATACTGTTTTCATTAGCCTGACCTCACCCCTTCCCTTCCCACGTATCTCTCTCTCTCTCTCTCTTCCAGTCTACCCACACTCTCTCATCCTGCCTTCCTTTTGAAGCAGGCCCTAGCGCCCAAGGACAGTAACATTGAGCGAAATGAAAGAGAAATCAATGCCGTGAGCTCTAAGGCACAAAATACTAGACATCTAGGAATAAAGAGGAAAACCTAACAAACTGTCAGCAAAGACTAATTTCCCATAAGGTCTTGAAATAAGTAACCTTTCTAATCCTCATTTGTGCACTGCACATCAGACTGAATGGAAACTTCAGCACTGGCTGATGTGAATTGATTTCTCTCGGCTAAGGAAGACATGCTCGGGATTGATTTACTTTCTGAATATTTGACAGGAGTGGGGGGATGTGACAATATTATTGTTGTAACCCTCAAACAAGCAGCTGCATGCCCTTTAACCTGCCTATGACCGAAATGGAGGAGAAAAATAATTGAAATCAATAACTTTTTATGACCTGGTGACTTTTCATAACATAATATACAGTAATTGTTTGTGTATCTGTCACTAAAATCTGTGATGTGGAGCTTCTTCTAAAGTCCAAGCATTAAACTTTTTGTTTATCAAGTTCTAAAGAATTTTAGAGATATTTCTTAACTTCGAGTTTACATTTTTAGGGCAGTTTCAGTGGAGTTTGCTAAATTCTTCTTATATTTCCCTTTTGATTTAACAGACAGTAAAATGGGTAAATGTACACATGCTCTTTAGTGTGGTGTGGTGAGTAAATGTGTAGGTGTGTGTGTGTCTGTGTGTGTATGGGTGTTTGTGTGTATAGTAATACTGTGGTACACATTTAGAATATGTATTCTGTAATTATTGGATTATCCTAGCAAATTCTTTGTACCTTAATATATACATTCATGGATATTTCATAATATGCCTAAAATGCAAATTATTGCTCCACACATGTATGCATTAACACTGCGTATTAATTTCTTTACAGAATGGATGTTTCGTCTAATATGCACATTCATATTACATTGTTATTATAAATATATTACATTTTAATAGTAAATGTTATTAATAGTTACTGCAGAGCATTATGGATGTTGTTTTACCGTCTGTGCTTATCAGGCAAGCTAATACTTTTAGTTTGGATAGAATGGCTCTTAAACTTAGAGCTATGTCAATGAATAGCTTAAGAAGAGCAAGGGCCACCAAGAAATTACACGTTAAGCTCTCCTTTTGTACCCTTACAAATGCCTTAGTACCTGCATCCCATCCAATATGCCTGTTCATAGTATTTTGTCGAGCTGTTGTAATGACAATATTCTCATCATGTTGTTAGTACATTTGATATACATTTACATTAATGCTATGTGTGCATTTAATATTTAGTTGCTGCTTTGATTAATATTAAACTCAGCAAACCTAAATAAGCATATTCATTTGTTATTCACAAATAAATAACAAGCTCTGAAAAATGTAGAAAATGCAATAGAATAGAAAATATTAGCATCAGTTCCTACGCTGTCTGAAGATCTGAAGATATCTGTATTTTATGTATTTTCATTATTTAATTCCATGTGCATTTATAAGTGGCATATGATGAAAAGCAAATGTTCCTCTCTGCACAGAAACGAGTTTGATGTACTATATACATTGTTGGCCCTTCATGCCGCGGTCCATGTGGTCCAGATATAGAGACTAAATTAGAAAAACTAGTCTCAAAATCAGTGCCACTGCTTAAGTCACTTGCAGTAAGCTGATTAATTCTAAGGTTGCAAAACAGCCATGTAAAAATGAATAAACACGTGCCATGTAAACATATAAACATCCGTAAGAAAGAGCTCAGAAACGTGCATTAAAAAGAGAAAGACATGATAACACTACATTTAAAGTGGATTACAGTTCATCAGAAATGTGGGCTCTGAGTTGCAGGGGTCACAGAAGAGGCAGGAGGAGGAGTGAATAAGTCATCATAAAGATAAGGGATCTAAATGCTTTTCTGACGAGCGGCAGAAGGTAGTTATTGTGACGCTGCTTTGGTTATCATATGCAGCTTCAATGCTTGCTTGTTCAAGAAGGATTATATTTAAATAGAGTCAAAGATTTTAATTTAAGAAGATATTGGTGAGGAATACAGCATTCTATATTTTAATTTGATTGTGAAGCAGTCAAAAAGAGCAGGTGAATAAAACCTCGGATGGAAAACTCAACAGTATACAAAACGATACAGTATTTTTAAGACTTTTGGTTACGTATAATTTACAAGCCGTAAGATTAACACAAACTGGTAAATCCCAGCTGCTTTCATGGTTTTACTGTAATGTAAAAAGGTTCTTTGATGTTATTAATAAAATTCACAAATATTTGACTTGCATGTTGTTAGTAGTATGTTTGACTCTTATAAATTTAAAAAGGTAGTGTTCTAACCTTTGCATTTAATTGTCTTTAATTTCCCTAAAAATGACTTTAAAGGGCAAACATCTTTACGGTATATAAAAACGCCAACATATACGTAATGCTCTATATTTTAGACATTATATTATATGTGTTATTATATTAACTTTATATAAATTGAATTACATTCAGGGTTATGTACTAGATATTAATCTACATATTTGTGCACTTTGTGCTTTATCTTATACCATGGAGATGATCTAATCTCAGTCTAAAGCGGAACCCTATAAACTGACTGGTAGACAATTTTCATTTTCATCTTCATTCATTATTTATTGTTCACCATATATTTTTTTTTCAATTAACTTCCATTACACGAATATCTATTGAGTGCTGAATCTATCTTTCTGTTTTATTTTCACAGTGTTTTCATTAATGAACCTGTTATTCTAATATGTTGCACTGATAGATCTGCTGCAGTGGGTAATAATCCTGCTGTGGACTGGAATGCACGTTGACTTCCCGCTCATGGTTTCTCTGTTCTGTTGTTTGTCACATTTTGGAATAGATGAGGGATTTCAAGGACTCGTGGACTTTAATCTGAGAAGCTGCGAGTGGAGTGGAAGAGTGACATAAAGAGGAGAGAAGTTCATTATCCGTCTGAAAAGGAAACCAATGGCTTTCACAGTTGCCATGGAAACGAGGCTTTCTCTCTCTGACAAACCTGTGATAAGGTACTTCGGTGCACCAAGCACAATTATTGCAGGGTAAAATGGAAAATATTGCTTTTTGATGCTAATAAACGCTACATATTGATTTGCATTGCGATTCAGGGCTAAATCGTACCATCACTGTTTTACCTGCAGACGTGGGTGGAAGTTTGGAAATTCTGTCCTGCATCGTCATCTCATAAGTCATCTTGTATATCCATGTTCTTGGAGCGCTGTAGTGCGCGCCCCAGGTTATGAAGCAGAAGTTAACGCTGGTCCAAATTATCAGAATTGTTTTTAGTCAAAAGTAGAAAAATTCATTACAGTAATGAGGATCATACCAGTGTTCTGGATGAAACTTTATTTTCTTTATTTTGAGGGCACTGTGGAGGCTTTGTAGACATGCAGCGTGCCTTTAACATTCAACTAAATACCTATCAACTGCAACTGAAAGTTGAATATAATGGATTCTATTAATTATGACTGGTAACTTGAACTAAACCTAACACGGCTGCATCCAAACACATAAACCTGGCCCTAATGTTAAGTTTTACCAGATACAAACCAGCAAATATAAATGTTTTTATAGCATTAAAACATAGAGTTTTTTAGCATTTTTCAGCACTTTTATCTGACTTGATTGACTTTTTTGTATTGTTTTATATTGGTTTTTTTGTGTTTTATATTGTACTTTTTTTATATTATTTAATGTTGAATGGTCCTGGGCCCTATTACTGTAAACCTTAACTGACCTTATTGTAAAACATACCTTAATAGAAATTATTTCTAATGAAAATCTGAGCGTTCCATTTAGTCACTACCAAAACAATCATAAAACACTATAGCTATGGCTGTATGTACATAAGTCAACATTGAAATGCAGTATAATTTTTTTCAGACATTGAAATGTACGTGTTTAGGGAAAATGAGTGATGATTTTTTTATAAATTTGACTTATTACATTCCCAGGTATTACAAGGGATTTAAATATATAGATCTGGTAAATATCCATGGTCTGAATACTTAATTGTGCCCCAAAGGTGTTTTGCGTGATGGCAGAGAATGACAATCTCCAAACATTTGGTTCCCTGAAGAACCCTTCAGTATGTTTGTACATAAAGCAGTTTAATGTTAAACAACCTCTGCATAAAGGTTCTAGGAATGGCCTTAGCATAACTGTACTTTATGTAAAGGACTTTAAATCTTTATTATTAAAAAAGTTGTATTTATTATTATAAATATTCTTCAGTGTCACACATCTCATTTACTAAACTGATTTTTTAAGTCACCAGGTGGATCACCCACCCACCCCCCTACACCCCACACCACCCACACCCCACCTTTAATTTTAGGAGTAGTAATCATTAGGAAGTAGCCGGTTCTGGTCCCGTGCTCTCTAACCGGATTTTCTATGTTTTTGCTCTGGTGGCATGAAAATGCCAGAAGCCTAAGGGCATCATGTGAGTCAGTGAGGCTGGTGACCACACATGGCAGCAAGGGCTGCGTTAAAGGCTTACGGGGGGATTAACCCACCATGAATTGCCCGAGCCGCCCCACCCAGGGCAAATTGTTTTAACCCCTATACAGAAGCAGCTCTGCTCCCCTCTTATCAACCCCCCTGCAGCCTCTCATTAATATTCCAGACATATGGCCGCATGCTCTGTATCATTGTCTATTAATGGGATGGATAATCGCTCATTCAATTATCAGACAGTCAGCCTGGGCCAATGCCTGCCCGGCCACCCCGGTGTCTCAGGCAGCAGCCATGCCAGAACAGAGGTGCCAGTGAGGAGGTGAGAGTGATAGCAAGGATTACACCATATTAGTGCCTTTAATAACACAGACAAACATCCAGTTTTGTGAGACTCTGTGCTTGTCTAAGTGAACAGGGAAGACACAGCTCATTCAAAGGTTATTAGCTGTTCTGAGAAATCTTCTCAAAGTTTGAATTTTATCTTCAGGCAGCAGGTGAGCAGTTCTTCTATGTTCTCTCCACCTGGAAGTTCAAGTACCAAATGCCAGAACTGTCCTTACTAAATCCTAAAACCTGTGTGTGTGTGTGTGTGTGTGTGTGTGTGTGCAAAACAATTGTATATGAAATAAAAAATTCTGAAATGTTTGGAGGAATGTTATGTATCAAATAAACATCATTCCTACACGCGTGTTGCTTTATTTAAAGAACAGTAAAAGGGATAAAAGCACTGGTCAGAAAAACTAAAGTCCTGAATTACGTTTTTCCTGCTCCGAGTCTTTACTTTTGTCTGGAGAAATTTCCACGAACTATTGGAAGTGTTCCACAAAAAAAACATTTTTTTAGAACTACAAAGGGAATTGTGGGACATGGTCACATAAAACATTGTCAGGCTTGATGGAGAACAGAGATTGCCCACAATGAAAACACCTGAAACTCACTGACAGATATGATCCCTTCTCTGCCAGAAGGCTAAAACCTGCTAGTGGTGAATCTTTACAGCAAGACCAAGACCCCAAACACACCTCAAAATAATCCACACAGAAATGTTACCAGAGCACAGGACTAAAGTTTTGCAATGGTCTCTCAGACTTCAGATTTTAACTCAATTGAATCTGTGGTGTGTATTGAGGAGTACAGTCCATAGGTGTTCAGGAACAGGAGTGGCCCAAGACCCCTCAACAAGTGTTCTCTAAAACTGGTAAGCATTACAGAAAGCAGCTGTTGTTCTAGCCAGTGACATCTTCACCAAATATTAACACCGTGGTTGCCAGTATTTTTGAAATTGTGTTTGTTTTTATTTATTAAAATGCACATATGGAGAATAATCTGCCCAGCTGTTCTTCACCTAGGTATGTGTTATTCCCTCATTATTTTACCAGATAAAAGGTCTTGAGTTGCTGTTGATGATATTAATGAGTTCAAAGGGCTGCCACTGCCAGTGAGGCAAGCCTACGTTAGGCTGAAAGGTTAAAACAAACCCATTTCAGGGGAAGGATCAGCTTTTTAGTATAGTATGCACTTGTGAGCCTCAAAAGCATGCAAATATTTACATGATTTACGTGCAGTTTTGGAACAACATCTTCTGGACAGACATTTTTGCCAAAAAGTTAGGATGAGACGAGTATCAAATCAGTCAGTTGACCTCAGTTGAGCATGCATTTGATTTACTGATGGTAAAATGCCCAAAGAACAGGCAGGAACTGCAGATTCCGGACCCCACACAGTCATTGACTCCAACTGATTACAACAAGGTTTAAAAATGCCAGTTTAATATCTGATTGGTGTTTTCTCTAATTGCTTTTGAGCCCCTGGCAGTGTGGTTAAAATTTGTGCAAATCCTACACCATTCTCACTATTTGAATGAAATTGGGTGGAAATAAAACATTAGGTATTTACATTTTCTATACAGGATTTTATATATTTTACTAAATAAATATTGGTGAGGAAGAGGAAACTCCTAGAGACCTGTGTTCTTAGGCAGTGTGCAGGCCATCATCACTGGGTATAGCTTTTTGTTTGTAGGTTGACCCTGACCTCTGTTGGCCAAGGGCTGCAGAGAGATCAAGTGCACCATTCATCCTGCTGATCCCTGCGTTGTGACCCGCAGGCTTCTGCTGTGTGTGCTACTGCTGAGAGGTCCTCGGCCTGGATACGGGGTGGTGGGGGGGCTACAAAAGGTCGAGGTAAACATGCTCCCCAATGGGACACACACACACACACACACACACAAACACAAACAAGCAGTAGTGCTTTAAGTTAAAGGTGGAATTCTCAGATTTCTCACAGGAGAAACTTCTCGTAAAAGAAAGCTGCGGGTCTCCGGGGGCGCTCTGGCTCGGGCCGGAGAAGGTCGAATGGGGAGTCGAGGGAAGATAGCAGTAGCAATGGTAACAAAAATCATAGAAAATTCCGAGCTCGATAAATTTGAAATGAACAGAGGCCCCGCTGCTCGTGGAGGGCCTTTGTTGGGAGCCTATTTTCTCGGCGGAAGGCGTGCACTCTCAGGGTCAGGGAAGTTAGGAAAGTAATTAAAGCGGCTTGATTCAGCGCCTGCCGCGGAGAAAAGAAAGCAAGCTGTCATTCTGATTTAGAAAAAATAAATTACAATTTTAATAATGGGCCGTGGGATGGGGTGCAGCGATGTCTGGGAGAGCGGCTGGGCGGACGGTGAGTGGAGGTGTGTGTGTGTATGCGGGAAGGGTGGGGGTGGTCTAAGGGTTGCTGGCTGCCTACTTATCAATAGTTGCAATTTTTTGAAACCACATCGGTAGTACATTGCAGGAAGCACAAGTGCCCTTAAAAAAAGGAAACGCGGGGACATTAACATACTGATTTCATGCGCGTGGCAAAGGGCCTGTGCCAATATCAGAGAGGACTCAGCACTCCTATTGTCTGGCGGGACTCTGGTCTCCTCTGATATGAAAATTCAATTATATTATAACTAGATCTCGCTGTGCGTTTTGACAGTCGACGGTAGCCTCTTGCCAGCTGCATCGGTGTGGGGGACCAGAGGCTCCTGATAGCGCTGAAGCAGCCTTTCAGCCATTGACATGTTTTTTGGGGGGGAGGGGGAGTGTGGTGGTGTTGGAGAGGGAGGAGGGGGGCGGACAAGATTACCTAAATGTGTCGCGTTTAAGCGACGGAAGTTAATCGGCAATGCAGCGCCATTATCTCTCTCAGGTAATTCCAATACCTCCCCCAAATCTGTGTTTACTCCCGCACGCGCGCATGTTCTCACGCTCCCACCTGCGTTTCACTTTCTCCAATCAGATCCTCCGTTTCCGCTGCCGTTCAGGACAATATGTGTTTATTTATGATTCCCCCTCTATCTGTTTACGCACCCCGTAAACAAGGCGGGCGTTTGGGCCAAATGGCATCATTTTCTCTGTGGCAAGCATTTTTTTAATGACGGGCTCCGCGCTTCTGCAGCTTTCTGGGAAGTTGACTTATTCATTGCGAATGTGCTGATATATGAGTTTAAATGGCGGCGGCACTGGTCGCGTTTTACCTATGCGCTTGCTGGAGGGCGGCAGGAGTTCTGCCACAGCAGTTAAAAACAAAGTCTTAGAGGGAAGAAGAGAGCTTTAAAATAAGTTGCTGATGGCAGCCGGCAGCGCCAGAACAGCACCTGTTACCTGAAAAGTGATTTGGGCTGAGAGGATGTGTGGGCCAGAAATTCAGCAGTGAGGAGGGTAAAAGTCACAGTAAAAGAAAGTAATTCACATCATGACATCATTATTTGTGCTGTGAAGAGACCACAGCATGTTTCTAAACTTCATGTAGGCCTATATAATGTGTTCCTCAGGAAAACAAGATTTAACTATACGACTTTCTGACGAGCAGTTGTAATAGCTTAGCCAGATGAACTAGCATAGCTGACTAACTGCACTAGCCTTAGCTATAATAATGTTTACTGAATTCCATACGGGTCTCCGCTGATTTTCAGGGAAATGTTTCAGTGCTGATTATAAGCCCTCTGTTTAAAACACATCTACATTTACATTCGCTTCCATCAGAAGTAAATTACAGACACTTGTACAGCCTGTCTGGGCAGCCAGAGACCGCAGAGTAGAGCTAAATGGAATTGAGTCCAAACCTTTGGAGTCAACTCTTTAATTCCCAAATACCTTGCTACTTTTTGGGATTGACTCCCTTTCTTAAATGGTAGTTTATAATGTTGCCAGTAAGCTAACCATTCTCATTATTTAAAATAAGATAGATGTAATCATTTGGCTACTGCACCTGCAAGGGATTTACAATTAAGGGTTATAAATGACAGTTTGAGTTATTGATTGTTGTTTTCTCAAATTATGCATGAGCGGTACGGTAAAAATAATTACAAATTCTTCCACATGTATTACACTACCACATAATGCTGAATAATCACTTTTGTCTTAACAACGTTTTTTTCTCTGGTAGCACCCGCTGCTCTCATGGGAGAGAGAGAAGATACTAGCTACTGCCATTAAGCTCACACAGGAACAAACTTCTTATTCACTTTCTGTGCACCTGTTTGGATATGTTTTTATATGAAGCTGCTATGTACAGGATTTTTAATGGACTACACCAATAGTGGAGACTAGAGTTAAGCATTGTTATTCTAGTACACGATAGGGTTAACGACTGTACAGCTGAAAAAAATATACCCAGGAGGAATACTAACATGGCACTAAAAATGGTAACATTTCTGACTATGGTTGTTTATGCTGTTTAATGTAATTCTGTGTCATGGAGCTACCTATAGATATGTTATAGCAGGACAAATCTGTATTTACATTTACATTCTTAACAATGCCCATCCTTGGCAGTGCATTCACATTAAAAATAATTCTACCAAATTTCCATACAATTCCATTTTTGAGATGTAAGGAATTTTAAAAGAGTGATTTGGTGTGAACCAGTTTGTTTTAGAGACTAATTGACGGATTTCTTTACGACGATGATGTTAGGAATCAAAGGATCATAATATATACAATCCAGATGTTATCATTTCATTTACTGTCCGAAACCACATGTGAGTCTTTGTGTGTCTTCTGAGTTTACATGTAATCTGTACATGTTCCATTAATTTTTTCACTCAATAGATTAAAACCTTCTAATAATTTCATCTAAAGCCCTATCAAAACCATCATAAAACAAAGTTTCAGTCATCAGACAGCATAGTTCCATCCAGTTTATGTAATCTCTTGAGACATCTTTTGAGAATGTCTCAGCCTCTTGAAACATTTGGTTCCACTCACTACAACTGTGCACAGTGGCATGTTTCTCTAAAACTGAGCATCTCATATCAAATCACTCTGCTAACACTGTGTTTACATCACAGTGTCTTAATTCTGTCGTTTTTCTAATGACACATGTTTCCTAGTAGTGGAAGTCAGTGGTCCCACTGACCAATGCACCAGCAGCCTGATGGCGCTATCCAGCTGGTTCTGGATTATGTTGGCAATAGGTGTAATATAATACCCCGTCTATTATATTACACCTATTTCCAACCTAATCCAGAAACAGTCGGATAGCGCCACCAGGCTGCTTGTGCATTGGTCAGTGGGACTGTCACTACACATCTCACCTATATCATCAGTACTAATCTCCATAGACAACCCACACCCTTACTCTCACCATCACTCTGAATTTTACATGTAGCATATCTATACCTGCACATATAGACTGACATCTTATTCTATAAGTCCTATTCTGTCCCCTGTATATGCTCTACATCTATTTTATCTACACCAGACTTCCCAAACTGCATTAATGCGAATGTGTACATTATTGCATATCATAGCTTCTATTCCCAACTTACATGACTGTTATACTGTGTAAAGCTGCAAGAGTGTTATTGTAGTGTTTAGTATTGTGTATATTTACTGTCTAATGTGTATTTTGTATGTAAGTACTGCAAGGGACTATGCACCCAAGGTTTTCACTGACATTCACACCCAGGTCATTTTATTATATATATCATTTTATTGCAGAAACAGAAATTTCTCACTGAATTATTATTCTGTATGATTTTACTGTCTTGATGGAAGGCAACAAGTACCTGGTTTGAATCCTGGCACTTGGAACGTTTAACCAAGCACCCAGGTACCCATGCGCATCCTTAATAGGGACATGTCTCAAATTTCCCCCGCCATAAGTTACCTCTATAATATTCTGTACCTTCTGATGCATTTTCCTCTCATATAAACTAATTGCACTGCATTGCGTTTCATTTAGAGTAAAGCCTCAGAGAGATTCTGGTCCAGTCTAGGCCTTCTCAATGCTGAAATCTGTTTCTCCTGTGTGTAATTACAAGACTTGCCCTTGCTTTTCTGAGCGATTCTGGATTTGTATGTTTCTTCTACCTTGGTGGGTGTTCAGATCCTATGACTTGCCCTTGATGGACTTGCTGTATATTTTGGCCTTATCTTAAGGTGAATGTTTAGAAAGAAGGAGAGATGAAAGAGGAAGCATGTTATTGATGTATATGTGTGAAAGAGAGTATCTGAGGTATGTCCCTTCCACTCTACAGATTTTAGTCTCCATTGTGTGTGTATGCATGCGTGGGGGTGTGTGAGTGTGTTCAGTGTATAGGGGCCAAGCGAGAGGCCAAGGCACAGGAAACGCCCCCCACTTCAACCCACAGCTCTGAGACCTGAGTGCAGCTACCCTATTAACCTAGAGCACAGTGCACACATACCTGCCTCCCCTCATTAGGCTGTGTTGAAGTACACGCTCGCCCAAAAGGAGAAAAGAAACCCTAATTAGTATTCTCTGCAGGGCCACAACCATTAGCACTTAATTAGCACGAAGAGCACCCTTCATTCTGTGGTGGTGCGTGTATGTGTGTGTGTGTTTGTGCTGTGCGCAGTATGGCTGCATCTTCTCCACAAGCCGCAGCAAGCGGCCCTGAAAAGGTGGCCTTTGTTTGTGCATGCATGCTTGTGTATTTTTGCCCGTTCTGTGGACTTTGTGTGCATGTGTGTGCTCTTTATAAGCCTTGCATCCAGTATGGAATGGGTTTTATTTGAAAGCAGAATGAGACAGTTGCTATTCTTTTTGTTTCCCATTTGGTGTGGACATCTTAACTGTTTGGTGGAAGAGCCAAGGAACTTGGTCCATTCGTCTAATGTCAGTTTTTGTGCTGAACTTTGTGAAGTTGTAATAAAGTAAATTGTGCTATGTTGTGTGCTATTGTCTTCAGTTAAATTAAAATATAACAGTATCTCTAGTTTATAAGCAATACAATTTAGAAATTCATTAATTATTTCATTACTACACTCATCATTTAAAAAAAATGTTGCATTCAGAAGGGATTAACTGACCGGCAAGAAACTTGGTGGCTGAGTTTGACATTGTGAGACATGCAATGGTTAAAGTTTTATGCTTGGCTGCACGTGTGACATAAGCATGCACGGGTCTTATCACAGTACTTGACTTACCCTATCATGTAGTTCTGTTATGTGTGCTTTCCATTCTGACTTGTGCTGTCATATTGGTAGCATCCTTTACAAGCGAAGTATGCCTCAGAGAAGAGTTTGAAAGCAATTCAAGCAGTTGAAAGAGTTGTAGAGGGGCCGCATCGTTGGGCTCTTATTGACGTTTTGGGTGCTATGTCGGTCAGACAGATACTACCATAGCCCACTGTCAATGGCAGTGGATAGAAAAAGGCATGCACCAGCAACATGAAGCGTCTGGCATACCTACATGAACCATGGAGAGGGAGAGCCAATGGATTGTTCGACATGCATGAAGTAACAGAGACAATTGTGGACATTCAGCAGGCGGTGATGTCCTCCGTGAGCCATCCTGTTAGTGCCAGCACCATTGACAAATGGCAGCATGATGCAGAACTACATGCATGCACCATTATGATGACTGCCCTTAACATCATGTCCACAAAGACTGAAATGGTGTATCACCCATCCCTTATAATTACAATCCCAATTTCAAAAGAATGGGACATCAGGTAAAATGCACATGAAACCACATTGTAGCTATTTGTAAATTCACTGTGACCTGTAAAAGAAGTTTCACCCGTTGGTGTTTGTAAATATACACTCATTCTGAAATCAATTCCAGAATGTTGGGACAGGAGCAATTTGATATTGGGAACACTAAGACATGTTTAGAAAATGGGATCATGCATGGATATAAAACGAGGATTCAGGAAGCCCCTGTCCTTATTGTGCTCCCCACTTTGCCCAACTAAAGGTATTAATGCTGAGGAGTGCATGTCCATTTTGCTGCTGCCATGTAGATCGTGTCTTTCTCAGGGATATCCCTGCTTGTTAGAGCAAGACAATGCCAAGCCACATTCAGAACATCACTGTAGCGTTCAGCTTCAGGGTGTTCTAATTTGTTGGGTACTTCTGTTCAGTTTCTGTAATACATTCCTGTTCTGAATCCATTCCTGAAGGTTCCTGAAGGTTGTTGATGCATGGTCTGCAAGGAGACAAAATATGAAGTGTCATAATAGTACACTACAGTAGGTTCCTAAATAGTTCTGGACGTAGTTTTTGGATGTTTGGTTCAAAAACAAACTTACAAATACTGTACAGAATATATTTCAAACAGTCTGTTCAGAATTCAGTCATCAACACTACATCACAAGTGTTTTGCCCAACTCTGCACTCTCTCAGCCTGTTCACCTTGTGATGTTTAGTGGATATTGGCTCTTTGTAAGGCTTTAGTTTAACAGAAAGCGGCTTTATTTAGTGGGCTGGAGGAAGCTCTTTTGATGCAGCCTGTTTCCACTTCCCTCTTTACCTCCACTTCATACACATAGAGTGGACATGGGGGAGGAGATGTGGGGATTTGTCCTCTCTGCTCTGTCCTCTTGTCAGTCCCCGCTCGGCTCAGGTCCGGGCTGGTGGCACCTTTCACTTCCCGAAACCCAAGAGGCGGAGAGCTGTCATTTGCCAATTTGGTCTGAATGGGGCCAGGCAGCAGATTGAATGTCGTTTTCCCACCAGGCTTCTCCGTCCTGCCCCAGCGTGGAGGGGGGCTGGACCAGAGGAGGTGGGGTGGGATCGGCAGTAATGCTAGAGTCAAATTAGCGCTTTGATGGCAGGTAATAGTTTGAGATGGGTGCCACTGACGTGGATTTTCAGGAAGAACACGGCAGGGTCTCTCGCGCCTCTTTTTTTCTCTCTCTCTCTCTCACTCTCCCTCTCTCCCTTTCTCTCTGTCTGCCAGCCAGGCTGGGTGCTGACACACCTGTAAGATTATACTCGGCTAACCTCGGCTGTCAAGACTGTAATTTCTCCCTGATCAATGTAATTATGCAGTTCCAGTGCCCTCCTTGAGCTTAGCCAGCCCGGTGCCCTCACTCTGGTCAGGTAACCCCAATTAACTTCTTGCCTTTGTATGTCACAGAGGCAGACACAAAACAGACCATATGACAAGGATACACCACAAGTGTCCATATGGGCCTTAATCTACCATTAGGAAACAGAGTGTATTTCTAGTTTAGGGTGAAATAGAGTGGAAATGCAGCTTTCGTCTGTCTAATGTTGATACTGTGGCTTGTGTATTGTGTAAGTTTCCACCCTGTGGCAGTGGGACGGGTGTGGTTGTGAGAGTAGATGGACAATGCTGTGCTGAGAATGTCTCAGGGTGGGGTCACAGGCTCTGGCAGTGGTGTCTGTTCCAGCTTCAAAGGAACAATTGCTAGTCTGGGATCTTGATACCTCTTTCAACATTTTTCCTAGATATGTAACACAAAAAAAGATGCACACACAAATAAACTCTAACACCAGAGAGAAAAAAAACATTTCCCCAGATTGTCTTAGACACAAAATATGCTATGTTGACATTCAACTCAACCGAAATACTAAGTAGTATGGGAATCACAGTAGCGAAAAACATTTTAGCAATTTCGGAAATATTTCATTCATTCATGTTGATTTATTACTTCTGTACCTCTTAAAGTTCTAATTTATATTCTCCATGTTGAACATTATTTTGGGAGGATGTTTTGCCTTGTGATTGAGTTTAAAGGGGGAAAGTTGTTAAATGTGGGGGCGTGTTTGCCTTGTTTATTTTTAAAGCTTTTCTTACAGAAACACTCCCATCTATGCTGGGAACTCTCACTAGTAGTTGTTAAATGTGGGGCATGTCAATGTCAAGATTTTGATGTTAAGTGCAAGTTAAACAGAAGGGCGCCTCTCTTAAAGGTAAAGGTTCTGTTTATCTGATGGAGGCAGTTTTGTTGGTCTCCCTGGTTTTGCAGGTCTTGTTGTTATAAATCTAATTTTCTCATTTAATTATTTAACTGCAGTTTAGCAAATTCCTGTTTTTTTGTGTTTTCTCACTTTAAATACATACTTACTATTTTGAGTGATAATTACATAAATGAAGGGTGGTCTCTGATTACTGCAGAGTATTATGCATATGTAAAAATAATTCTCACAATACCTGAAATGTTACATCACTTTAATCTATTAAATTAAATTCTATTCAATAAAATGGAGTCATTATAAACAGACCTTGCTACATCAACATGAAAGTGCAGTTGAAGTACAAGTAGATTTCTTTAGAATGGCATTCTTTGTGGATCAAAGCTCTTTTTTATTATTTACCGTACCATGTTCATTTTCTTAAAGTTGGTAAGATGTCTAATTTAAATGACCCAGTTTTTGAAAGTGTTATAATGCTACAGTTCTACATATGTTCATAGGTTGTGGATGATTTCCTAATGATTGAGAAAGTTGTATAATTCTTACAATAATTTTTCAGACTGCTTATTATTTAAAGGTGATAGTCAGCTATTGAGACAGACATAGCTAAAAATCACTATAAATAGAAAATCACACTGTATTATCATAGGTGAGTTCATTAACCTTAACCACCCCATCAAAAGAAACCTTAAACACATAAGATACTGTTTAATAAAGTCTGTGGGATTTCAATCTGCATAGTTACGTTACTGTTAATTAAATGAACAGCGATGATTATGGCTTGGGACATTGTAATGAGAAAGCATGTGGAAAACATGTGGGAATTTGCATGGGAATATTTTCCTCTGCATGTTTTTTCATTATAAGCATATTAGTGAAAAGTCTTTAGCCTCTCGCTCTCTCAGGACTGACAGATGAGAGGTTAAAGGCTTGTTAAATGTCTGTATTAATCTGCAGCTGTCACTTTGACAAAGACGGAAACAGGACACCGTTAGCTGTCAGGAGCCATCAAGGCAATCGGAACAACAATTAAAGGCTGAAATGGATGAACCTCATGGAGATCACCATTAGGATGGTCAATGGGGAGAAGCTTTCAGTTGATGCTGTTGAAAAGAAACAGTAGGATTTTCTCCTCATATGGTCACATCTATTAAGCCTCTGTAGCTGCTGATGTTTGTGGTTCATGTTGAGCTGATTCCCTGTGCTAACGTAGAGCATCAGAGAGTATTGTCTCAGAAAGAGACAAGGTCTTTTTATGTCCATTCATGCATTCTCTCTCCCTCTCTCTCCCCTTCTTCCTCTCTTTCTCTCTCTTTCTCTCTCTGTCTTTTTTATGTGTTGAAGTCCTTTCAGGCAGCAGCTCCAGGTCAGTTTCCCTCGCCAAGTTTTGCGGGCCGCCATGTTGTCCATTCTGCTCAGCTATTTAAAAAATGTTGAATATCAACAATGGCTTTCACTGGGGCATTGTCAACTTTTGTATGAAGCAATCTTGGCTGAATGCGATGGCTCGCAGTGCAGAGAGGGCGCGGGATGGGCGATCGCCGCCCGTCTTCCTGCCTGCCTTCTCTCTCTCTCTCTCTCTCTCTCTCTCTCTCTCTCTCTCTCTCTCAATTTCTCTTTCTTTCTTCCTCTCTCTCGGTCTCTGAGCAGCACAGCCAGCCGGAGGGTCTTGCGCCGGCTTCTTCAGCACTGCTCCCTGGGTCTCCACAAGCCCCCCTGGAAAGAGCCGAGAGAGGGATGGAGAGGGATGAGCAAGAGGTGGTAAGTGTCTTTCTGGAAACTGCTGTTGGGAGGCTGAAGTGCTGAGGCAGCGATGAGAGTGGAGGGTGGGGGGGCGGGGTAGTCTTTGCATCACATACACTAACTGTGTGCAAGCTGGCACAGATTAGAGCTAAAACGGCAAGTTAGAACATGGAGAAACTGAGCAGCCTTGCTTTGTGGGGATGTTATTGTATGTTTGAGGCTCGTCTTGCATACTTGATGAACTAATTAAGTTAAATGAATATATAATTAAAATAAATTGAAATAAAAACATTCAACAACATTTGATATGAGTACACTGAAATATAAAAAATCATGGGCTGAGGTAACGCCATGTAAGTAATATGCCATCACCTTAGCCCATGATTTTTTGCCTGTAGGAAAGGTGTAGCCTAAATTTTGACAACATTTTATGAGACCATTTGAAAAAGCGAGCTAAAGCAGAGAAAGCATTCGCCACATCCTATAATGTGCCCATTGATATATGTGTGTACAGTATGTGTGCGTGTGTTGGGGCCAGCGAGAGAAAGGGGAATGTCTTTGTCAGGCTGTCACTTGGAGTAGCCAGTAGCTGTCTTAGTTGCGTCCTCTCCAGTGCAGCAGCAACAGCTTGTATCTGCCATTGACATGTCAGTCTCCAGGGCTTTCAGCTGTCAAGCCCTCTAAACTCTTCTCACCCCTGCAGTGTGTGTAGTTTGGGGGGCTCTGAAGTCTGCAAAGAATGTTCAGCTAGCAGTCAGAGCATCCAAACCAAAGAAGCAGTTACAGTTATGCATGCGTGTATTTGGATACCTTTTTTTTTTCAATGGAAAGGGGAATGCCACCATTATTACAAAATTCATGCAAAATTTGAATCAATAAGATGAACTTTGCATATGCATGTAAAAATTGTACACTGCGGTGGGGATAGGAACCAGCTGTCTGAAAAGCTCAGTAAAAGGAAGTTATTACGAGTATGTTGTAAACGTTTTGGTCTAATATGTATTTTACATAGTTACATGTAAAGTGTTTTAAGGCATGACAAAGTTCAGAACCTTGTAGATATTCAGAACTGTTTTACCATGACCTACAATAAAATCCATCTGTTGGATCTGTAGTTCATAAAATGGGTATATTTGTGTGACCCCAGTTCCTATTACCACTGCTGTAAGGAAATCTGAGTTGGTAAGTTTCTCAACAATGCACTGTTTCACTGCAACCTGTCTTTTCATAATTACTTTATGTTTAATTATGCAGAAATAAAAAAAAATCTGGTGGGATTCCCCATTAGCAGATAATGTGATAGAATGCATTTCCAATCCAGCAACAGCACACAAAACAAACTGCCCTTTTGGATTATGGAAACATAGACACAATACATGGACAAAGCATGTACATTATTAGCACCCTCTTACGTTTCACAGCATTGCTCTGCTTCTGCAGTTACTTACTCAGTGTTGAGCTTATATATGTTAAAGTTATTTTGGTACTTATGATGCTTTGACTAACAGTTTCATTTGTTATATACAGAAAGGCAGCCCAGAACTCTCAGCCTGCTGGCCTTTTCCTTCTTTCTCAGCTGATATTTATGATTACCGCCAATTTTAGAGGTGGGAATGAAAGCACAACCAAATATTTTATGACATTTGGGCCTCTTATCACTATAGAATAACGTGGCCACCCTGGATGGTCCAGTGTGGACATTTAAGTCTCCTCTCTGTTACCTCTGGCAAGGTGACCAGCAACCTCCAGCCACACTATCCATTATCCTGTCAACAGCAGCAGGTTTTCACCACAGTTTGCAGGGCTCCCAGAACACTGGCCATAATGAATTCATCAGTAATCCCCGCACTCATCTCATCACGCCCAAGGTAATTAATACATTTGGAGGGCGATGGCTAACTCTTAATTAAATTATGCCTCTTTTAATGAGACCTTTATGCAGACTAAATTTATTGCCAGTATCTCTATTATCAAGTGCTTGGCAGGCAACAGAGATTTGTCTTTTTCACCCCAAATCACTCCCAGATTAGACGTAATGGAGCCCATGATTAATATATCAATTTATACTTGTTTGTTTCTTTCTCCCAGATTTAATAAATTACCTTCCATAATTAGTTCAGCCAGCCTCCGCTGCTGCCAAGGCCTTGATTTCCGCAATTAATACCCAAAGTATTATCTTTAGATACTCATTTTAAAATAATTTACTGATAGCAACTTTGCAGCATTAATCATATTACAAAAAAATTAGGTGTATTTAATGAATTAAAGATATGCCTTGCAAAATTAATTGCACTTTTCCACAATATTATCTTTAACTAATGAGGGCTTGACAAAGCGACTGTTTCATTTTTAAAACGGGCTCAGATTAGTGGGATCTCAATTATGTTTAAAACAAAAGCCGGCTGCTTGCCCCAGCCTGGTGCAAAGCAAAATCCGACCACTCAGCACTCTTGGCTAAACAAAAAAGGGGGAAAGTTTCCATTGTTTTGGAGAAACTGTACTACATGGCAATGATTCAAAAGATACATGGAAAATAATGAGGTCTGTAATTAGCCTTGCAGACAGTAATGGCATTTCAAATTCTGATCCATTTTTTTTTTGCAGGCCCAAGTTTGACTGACAAAACCAGTGAAGACCACAGTTAACTCTTTCTGTACATTCCTCTAAAAATAGAAAAACAAAGAAAAACACAGAAATAGTATCTGAAATTCGCAGTGTGTGCACTTCATCAAAGCGGCGGCGGCCTTTTGTACAGTCTGAATAGTATCAACACTAGTCCTGGTGAAGACAGGAGTGCAGTACCTATCTGTACAGATCTTTCTGCATGAATGTGGCCTAATGATCTTGTGGGTGTAATCCCTCTATGGCCATCTCTTAATTCAGAAACAGTGTGTTGTACGAGAACTCAGTGGTCCAATCAAAAGTCTATTTATAGTAATTTTCTGCTTAATTAAATCAGTGGTTTAATTGAAATGAGCTTTCAGGCTGTATAGAATAAATGTAGTCCTGAGAACTATTTTCATTTAACGCGTCATGGACCAAATGTGCTGGTATTAGGGTTTCTCTGCAGATTTCCTCCTGAAACTTAAAGATATTGTAGAAAAATGTTGCAAACAGATTGTGATTCAGTCCATGTGCTGCCTGTCCTAATGTGAATGTGGATGATGAGGGCGCATTAGCTTCATGGTGCATTAGATCAGGCGTTCTATTTATCACTGGCTGTTCAAAGGCTTCCGCACCTCTTGCAGGGCCTGCTCTCATTCGCAGCTTTGACCTTATTTATCTGGATAAGACATGGGCTTGAAGCAAGTGCTGAGCATGTTCAACCTCAGCGCTTCCGGAGCAAGGAATTCTAGGTGGTCATGCCCTGTCTCCTCCTCCTCCTCCTCCTGCCGTGTTAGAGAGATTACAGCAGGAGCTGTGCCCACGGACATTGCACGACCCCTGTTCCCCCTGTAAAATAATGAGCAAGGATATGCATGGCCTGCTGAGAAAGAGAGTTGTCAGGGTTAGGCACGCTTCATGCACAGTTACAGTCGGAAGTGGTGTTGCGGGTCTTTCAGCCAAGTGCAAATTGTGGTGTTTTGCTTTAACAGAAGTGCACTACCTGCATATTAGCACATTATGGCACTCACTCTTTCTGCATCCAGAGCATCCTCACTCACGAATAACAGGTGAATGCTGAAGAATAGCAAACACACAAGTCCAGTACATATCTGTACAGGTCTTTCTGCATGAATGTGGCCCAGTGATGATCTTGGCCAAAGAAAGGGCCTAATGATTTTGATTGAAGGATATTCTTTTAATTTTTTTTGCAGACAGTATTGACCAATTATTGGGTCTTGGTGTCATGACTGCACCTGCAGGAAGCACTGCCCCCGACGAGGACACAAAAAAATGGGTGAGTTGAGTTGTTCAGGGGTGTTCATGTCTTCTTTTAAAGAGAGCACAGTAAAGATACACATTGCTAACGGACATATAGCCACCAGTAGTAGAGCAGTAGCTGTTCTGGATGGGGATTTTTCCCCCATTTCATCACAGTTCAGTTAATTGGTGTGATGTGAAGTGTGTTCAATAAACTTGGTAGGCTTCTCAGGAAACTTATCAAGTCAGAATTATCCACAGTGGTGTTGATGGGAACCGGATGTCTGAAGAGTTTATTGCCTGTAAAGGCTGTCTCACAGAAACATGACACGACTTGTTTACATGACTTGTTTGTGAATGCGCTGCTTGTTTCCTGAGACTTCGGAGCTGTTTATAGTAAAGAGACATGCATGCAGGGAGTTGTCATTTTTATTTATTATGATTTATGTGTTTATATTTATAACTGTTTTACCACTTTCAGTGGTACACAATCTCAGGAGGCCTGTGGAGGCGTGTCTGTTGGTTTGTATAGTAAATAAAATGACTACATTTGTGTTTATTATGTTTTAGATCTCACAGCCTAAAGCTCCCATCTCCACCACCGCAAAGTATTCTGACTCTATAAATTTCTCTACAGTACACCAAGTCATACCAAGCCACTCTGAATGACTGCGTTTGATTCTCAGTATAATTATGTAGATGTTTAAAATAAATAATAATGAAATAGTGGTTTTACTCTTTAATGTGAAAGGCTGAGTTTACTAACACTCTACATACTTCACATGAAAAGAGGTCTGAAGCTTCCAGTCAGCACTGATGGAGTTTGTCACTGCTCGTTGGTTAATGGCAGTGCCCTCGCATTCACGTGCACTTCAAGTAGACAGCGGTTACAGGAATATTAGTAGACAATTTGAAAGGAGGCCAGGAGGTGAAAGAATGTAGCAGAAATGAAAGCTAATGCGCAGAATCGTGTCCTTAAAAAGGTTAAACTCAAATAATAACCCTGAATAAATTACTGAGGGACGCAAAACCCTCAGATCATTTATAAGCATCATTTTAGCTACTATTTACTATTTACACGACTGGAATTTGACTCCTGACATCGTTTCCCCAGCATAATAAGAACGACTGTCCTGCCTGAACGGTGATGCTCTTCTCTTTACTTTTAAAGCAGATCTGATCACGTGAATTAACCACCTAATCTTAACAGATTAATAAAATATTCCGTCTTGCTAGATTCGGTTTAACGTTGTTGATTTTCGCTACACCGTATTAACCCGTGTTTATGTGTGCTTATTTTCCGTGTTATTTTGGCGGGAGACTGCGGGGATGATTGTGTCTGTACTGTCACTGAGCGGTGAATCGGACTGTACCTGTGTCTAAGCGAGAGGGCACTGCAGCCTTTCAATCCGGCACAATGAGAGGAGCACCGCGAGCTTGCGGTCGCGTCTTCATTTGCATGGCCAGTCCAAAAAAGAAATCATGCAAATCCTAATGAGACTGCCTCCATTGTGGCTGCAATTGAAAAACCATTCTTGGTTAATTACCGGGGGCTGAAAGGCCTTGTCCGCAGTCACTGAGCTAAAATAAAACAGGTTATTGATTCTCCAGTTTACAGGGTTTTAAATGAGCGTTAACGCGGTGGTCCCTGCTCTTCTGCTGTGCGCCACGAGCAGATTATTTAGGGCTTTTATTTAGTGTGAGCTGCTTCGTAGTATATATATAGTGTGAGATAATAACACACAGAAACAGCACACTTACTTTAGCGACTCTTTATTTTGCCGTCTTGCTTTGTGGCTGTAAAAGCTAGTGCTGTCCAGCACAGCGCTATTAGAAGTGTGTTCGTTAGTCCAGGATGTGTAGTAATGTATGGGGTTTCGGACGCAGCCGTATCTTGATTGTTTTAAAGAGGAAATGCGCCCCACTTCAGCGCACACTGAGTAAGTCTGATCAGTAATGACCTAATTTCTGTCTTATTTGACGCTGTAAATAGCTGCGTAGATTTTTGCAGCCCAGTGTTTCCTTCGTTTACTTAGCGTCCAGGCTCGTTATATATTACTGATTTGTTCTAATTAGCGAATGAATAGACATTGACGGATTACAGAAAAAAGAGGACAGTTTAGCAAAAACCTCGGGGGCGGGGGCTTGGGGAATTATTTAGTGTTGTAAATATTAATAATTCATAGTAATAAAATGAAAAAATACCAAAAAATACACATGAATAATAATAATAATAATAACAATTATTATTATTATTATTATTATTATTATTATTATTTTGACCTTATTACACACACGGATTTATCTACCTGAGCTTTACGTAGTAAGGCCGAATACACTGCTGCTTGATATCAGCTGTAGATGTGAGTTCTGATAAGGACCGTTCCAGCCTGCTGCTTGTCATGAGGCGCATTATTGGTGGGGGGCTATAATGGCGAGCAAAGGCCTTCTTATCTGGAGTAATCATTCAGGAGCCTAAGATGGCCTAAAGATGGGCTATTTTGTCCTGGGCAGCGAAAGAGAATTCACACAACTATTTTGATTCCACTTGAATGGGCCGCTAATTGAAAATTCCCTGCTTTGCCTCGACACCCGCGAGTGGCTTTCGGAAGCAGCCAACAGCTCAGTGATGCCGAACCCGCGCCTCGTCGTTGCTGGTGGTCCTCAGCCTCATAGCTTTGGTTAATTAGGAAATCTGGGGAAGAGAAGTCCTCATTACCGAGCCCCGGGGCAGCTCGGAGTTTTCCTTCTCCCGCTGGCTCCTACATTTCCATAAGCAGATTACAAGAGGATCTGCTCCTGAAAGCCCTCGGATAGATCAGCGGCTTTGCTAAATGAGTTCGGCCATCTCAGGAGAACTTTAGCGGACTGCCGGCCGGACTGAGACTAACCTGCGCTCACATTAACTCTGTCAATGGGAGAGAACTGAGACCGGAATTCGCCTCCTGCAGTGAAAGCAGTCGTATATGAGAAAGATTTGACACCACTGACAATGATGGCCATTCATTCCAGAATATTAGCTCTCATTTGGCTTTGGGGCGGTTAAATAGCCCGCACGAGGCCTCTTCTCTAAGACTGAACCTACTTGGTTATTTTATTGCGGTGTGATTAGTATCAACCCACAGTGTTAATTAACTTGTTATAAAGTTATTCTGGCCGTGCTGCTGCTCCTCCGTGAGCGCTGTAGATGCTCTTTCAGCACTGGAGAAATTTTGCATTGATTTATTTATTGAACCGTAATTATTATGAAGTTGTTTATACCTCTAACGAGGCTCGAGTTTTTCAGGTAACGCTTATATATAAACCCATTCAAATGTTTAAACATGCCAAATGCTGAATGTGGTTCTTCAAAGTGCTTGTACAGCACCAAAAAGGCTTTGTAATGAGTCTGATATACAGGGAAGTGCTGATATAGTGCTGATATAGGACTAACTGAAGACCGACTGAAACAGATCGTGTAGGTGAGGTGTTTTATTTCTACCCTGCCTGATGAATGCATGCGCTTCTCATTTGGGGCAGCGTCTTCAGTCCTGAAAGAACGGGCGGGAAATGACTATAAAAAGCGAATCATTTATGGCGGAGAGGGAGAGTGAGTGCGTGCGTTTGGATGCCGGTTGACGTCTCGTGTAGACTCCTGTTGAAACTTCTGACGGCTTGAGTGCAGCTAATTAGTGTGCAGTAGGCGCTAAGAGCCCGAGCTGAATATTCAAGAGTTTAATGGTTCACACTCCGAGGAGTGAAACGTGCTGTGCGCCGTGCGCCCTGTGTATGCATGCATGCATGTATGTATGTATGTATGTATGACGGCAGTGTCGATGGGCGCTCGTTATCATTTGCAGGTGTAAAAGTTGCCCGAGGCTGAGAGAGAGAGAGAGAGCGAAAGAGAGAAGGGGAGAATCTTTGCGTGTTAGAATCCAGCGCTAATGTGTAAATAAGCTAATAAAGGCGCGGGATAAAGAGGCTTATCCTCACTAACCCTCTAACCCACTCTGGTTACCCTGCTAGAGTAGCGCAGAGTGTCTGTGGGGTTGTGCTGATGATCACTGGTGTTATTTTACTCACTCCCATCAGTCCGTTAAGACCAAACCCCTGAGGAGAGTTATTAGGGCAGATACTGTTCCGCCCACAAGAGGGCGATAATGCACCATTATTTCCCACCTCAGTCCGCTGTTTGGTGTGGAGCTGGAGGCTTGGATTCCGATGGGAGAGCTCGTTAACGGCGCTAATTATTTATCTTTTCACGTAAAGACGTGAACTTCTGTAGTGCTTCAACTGTAACCCTATCCCCTCACAAAGCAGGCCTGTGTCACCGTTAATACCAAGTGTAAAATCAAGCGCGGGCTAAGTTTAGTCCACGTACTGATCTAAACTAGTTTCACACTGCAGGGATTTTGTCATTTGACTGTGATGTGCAGCTCCTGTGCGCTGCCGTAGTTTAGGACAGCTGAGCTGAGTATGTGGTGAAATGCAGACCAGTATTAGAAATGATTAGACCAGTATGACAGTATTACCTCAGTGTTATAAATCAGATATTAGTACGCAGCTACGGCGTCCAGAGATTTCTATTAGCTTGTTTTAGTCAGTCTCTAATAACTTGATCAAAACTACAGACTGTTAATAAACATTGAGCGGATAGGCTCGCACCGTTTATAGTTTAAAGGAAAATAGGAAACTGCATTTTAGCAAAACACAGTGTCATTTTCACTGCAGCTCTGCACGGCTGATTTTATTCCCCCATAAATAAGCAGTACTGAAACAGCTCTAACTTCATCCGTTAAAGCGAACAACCGAGATTCAGAGTCACTTCAGTCAGTACATGTGTGTGGTATTTTCTTTTTCGGGTCTCTGTACCGGAGCAGCCGCGCGTGCCCGTCTGTATTAAACTATGATAACAGCTCGTTTAGAATAGCTGGTGTTAAAACAACAGATTTATTAATACAGGTGCCGCTTATTTGCAGAGCATCTCAAAACTGTCTTCTTTGTAACTCTTCTCTGAGCACCCCGACCGGTAGCGACGAGTGTGTGAGTATGCGCGCGCGCGCGCGCGCGTGTGTGTGTGTGTGTGTGTGTGTGTGTGTGGAGTTCGCTGAGCGCTCTGATTGGTCCGCACCGCGGCTTATTGTCACGCTGTCAGTCCCAATCACATGGCCGGGCCTCTATTAACAGCTGAGCTCGGCCTTCGAGTTTTGCAGAGTTTGTGTGGCACGGCAGAGAGCCAGAGGGAAGCAAGGAGAGCCTCAGCGGGGACTTTCACTTAGACTGATGCAGTTTCAGGTCTTCAACTTTGCTTGTTTTTTGCTCGCTGCTTTTGGCACGTGCTTTAGAGAGTTCTAAAGCTTCAGCTGCTTGTTTTTCTTTCGTTCAGTTGTTTTTTCCTTTACATTTATCCCGCATGCGAGTGTCTTACTGAGACGCAAAAGTTTTCCGAATGTATAGCATGATGGAAACCGAGATTAAAACCCCTCTGCCACCGCAGACCAACGCGGGCTCGGCGGGCGGGAAGAACGGCCCCGGCGGGGGTGGAGGCGCGGACCAGGACCGCGTGAAGCGCCCCATGAACGCCTTCATGGTGTGGTCGCGGGGCCAACGGCGGAAGATGGCGCAGGAGAACCCCAAGATGCACAACTCGGAGATCAGCAAGCGCCTGGGCGCCGACTGGAAGCTGCTGACCGACGCCGAGAAGCGGCCGTTTATCGACGAGGCCAAGCGCCTGCGTGCCATGCACATGAAGGAGCACCCGGATTACAAGTACCGGCCGCGGAGGAAGACCAAGACGCTGCTGAAGAAGGACAAGTACGCGCTGCCGGGCGCGCTCCTGGCGCCGGGCGCGGGTGGCGTGATGGGCGGCCCGGGCGGCGGAGGGGGCGTGGGCAGCGCTGCGGCGGCGGCAGCGGCTGCCGCGGCGCAGAGAATGGACGGCTACGCACACGTGAACGGCTGGGCGAACGGCGCGTACTCGTTGATGCAGGAGCAACTGGCTTACCCACAGCACCACGGCATGGGCGCACCGCAGCTTCAGGCGCCAATGCACCGCTACGACGTGACGGGCCTGCAGTACCCTATGATGTCGTCGGCCCAGACGTACATGAGCGCGGCACCCACGTACAGCAGCGTGGCGCCCGCGTACGCACAGCAGAGCGCGGGCTCAGTGGGCCTGGGCAGCGTGGGCTCCGCGTGTAAGACAGAGCCCAGCTCGCCGCCGCCCGCCGTGGCGTCGCACTCGCAACGCGCGTGCCTCGGAGACCTGAGGGACATGATAAGCATGTACCTGCCGCCCGGGGGGGACAGCGCCGAGCACGCAGGCTTGCAGGGCAGCCGCCTGCACAGCGTGCACCCGCACTACCAGAGCGCAGGCACGGGCGTGAACGGGACACTACCACTGACCCACATCTGAAAGACTTTGTGAAATGACGGGGTTGTTGGGGGTGTTGGGGTTGGAAAGGGGACGAAATGGGGTGGGATGGGATGGGGGGTAAAAAGGACTAAGTACTTCGGATACTTGAACATTTATGATTTACAAAAAAAGGAAAGAAAAAAGAAAAAAAGTCTTTTTCGTTTTGTTAAAGAAAAAAAGGTGAAAATGAAATTATTTTTAATCTCAACGAGTTGTCAACTTTGAAAGAATTTTATGACGACATATCATGGACTGAATAATGAGTTTTTGGTTTGAATGTTGCCCTCAGATGATAATAATAATAATGATAATGATAATAATGAAGCTAACGCAATCAACTTCTGTACAGAAGAATTGGACTTTAAAAATGCCATCAGATTTTCTGTCTATGAAAAAGGCACGTGGCTTCGTGAGGAGGCTGTTGTATTCCAGAAAAAGAAAAAAAAAAAAACAGGAAAAAAGTTTAAAAAAAAAAGGAAAGAAGTAAATGAACCCACCGGAGGGAGAGAACGTTCACTCATGTAATGTTTACACTTCGTTTGTAGAATGTCAGTTTTGTTGGCTGTGTCCAGATCTGTGTAGTCTTCTTCTTCTTTTGCTCTTCGTTTGTGCGCTTTGTTGAAATGAAAGACTGTGCTGGCCGCGAGCGCAGAGGTCTGTTTTATTTATAGCACATTGTTCTTTTTTAAAGCCTGTGAATCATTCGTCTCGTTTCGGACTGCTGAGTTTCTTCTGTTTGTTTGCTCGTGAATCTTTCTTTCTGTGATGTTCGGACACTATCAGGTTTACCCGTTGTGTGGGACGGAGAGTTTTATTTAAACCGACGTTTCTACTCTTCTTTTGAGACCATCCTCTATTCTCAAATCCCGAATAAATTTGTACAAAAGAATTCTTATGTCTAGAAATCTCTTTTTCACGGGGGCGGATCGCTGACACTTGCCGCTTTGTTGGTGGCCGTTCTTCACAGGGAAAGTGCTCCGTTAAACGCGGTAGCGAACGCGCTGGATGAGTTGGGTTTAAACTTAATCGCGCTGAAGGACTTCACACTGCTGGCAGTGCAAACTGTGACCAAGTTTAAAACCGGGTCTAACTTCAGCAGTCGTGATAGGAAAACACCCACCCACCGACTCCTTCACTCACCTGCTTCATTCAAGACTCTCTAACTAAAAACAGGTCGAATTAACTTCTTCAGTGACCTTAACTCTGTTTCTTTGGTTGGTGTGAAAGCTGCTGACTCCCCTAACGGGTTGAATAAGACCACCTTTACATATATCTGCATCTAAATCAAAATTTAAACAGCAGATTGGATCAATGGGCAGTGCTGCTTACTCACTTGTTGATTTTGCCAAGTAAAAATACAAGCACTTAGGAAATGACTGAACTGAACTCAGAAGAGTTAAATAGCAGTCTTTGTTGCTGTAGCCTCACAGTAGAAAAAAATAAAAACAACACAAGGTGTCAACGCTCCAGCAGTATTTATTGGTGTAACGGTCCAGGTTGGGTTCCTCTCTCAGTATGTTTGGTCAATGAGCATGTACTTAGCAGTTACAGAAAACCAACCATTAAATATACTTACTGTTTATTGCTAGTCCATACACAGTACCCCAGTCTATGAAAGCCTTTCATACGGGTGTTGCATTGGTCCTGGAGATATCAAGTGCTGTGTTGTAAATATAGACTCACGTTACTTGCATTCATGTGGAAGTCACTGCTAATATTCAGTGGTTAGTGTGAGGATGAGTTGACAAGCGATCCTCACATCATCATGTAAAATTTTTCATTCATTCATTCATTCATTCATTCATTTACCAAAATAAGACATATTATTACTCACTAGTTTCAAAGACAAAACGCAAACAGACATCGTGATTTTCACAGCCTGAATTCTCCTTCATTCGATTAATATTACAGTCCTCCAACAACATAAGTTTCCTGTACTCTACTTCTGAAACAATTAGTTTATTTAACTTACTGGCCTTTAGATATTAACCTCTTTAAACCTTATAGAATATTGACGAAAGATAAATGTTAACATGTGTTTTCAGCGTAAACACCACACTTCTGTTTAGCACTACAGGCTGCTGATTAGAGAACTTTAGGATCTTTAGGATAGGCGGTCAGTTCGGCGAATCAAAGAGACAGTTCGTCGGCTGCTGTGCGGTAGTACAATAGTGCCACTGCACCTGACACCTTCACAGCAGGGTGCTGGGACAGGCCCAGGACCTCCTGCCGCAGGGCGCCCTGGGCTCCATTCCCCTGGGCCACAGAGAGAGGCAGAGCAGAGGCTGCCCGCCTTCCCACACTCACCGCTGGGTTTGATCTGTGGGCTCAGCTCGGCACTGGGATTAGTCCTCCGCACCTCTATGGTACAGCAGAAGATTAGATGGACCTCCCTGCATTCACTAGCCGGGTCTTAAGTCAGTCTAGCGCGGCAGTGGCCGCCTGTCAGCTAATCACACTCTCCAGCTCATTTTTTTGCAATTAAGCAGCTTTGGCAGCACCACTGTGCTTGGTCTGAATCCGTGTGCAGTGCTGAGCACAGAGAATAGCGCCTCTGGGACATCTATCCCGAGGTGCACCCCGTCCAGAACTTTTAGTGTCCCACCCCTTGGTCACCCTCAGGTGGATGGGCACCTGATGCATTAAGGGCTTTAGGAAAAGTCATAATGCTGCTCTAGGTGTTTAAACCCTCGCTGCTGTTGCCTAAAGAACCTTTCTTATAAAAGATGTGGAAGTGTAAAGAACTTCTTTTGTATATGAATTTAAAGTTTACCTCCAACCATATAAGAATTTCTTTTGTGGAAATAACTTCTATCTCAGAGAAGTGTCATTTTAATCATGCTACAGTAACTTTTTTGCAAACAATGTTAAGGTTAATTACAAGTATGCTAATTGTTTAAACGTGTTAAGCAGTCTATAAATATGAGCACCTTTAGCTCGAAGTGAGTGTGTTGGAATGTTGATGTTCTGTCTGTCAAACGGTTTGGAAGCCCTAGGTTTTGACAGCTATGTTTAATAAGTGTGTTTTCTGTGCATGTTTTCTTTGTTGGCTTGCAGTAACATATTAAACTGAATGCTGTTTAGATCTTGTCATTTCTCAGTTCAAGAGTGTAAAACCGGAGGACCAATGGGCGTTTGTAATAGGGAAATTGACATGCCTAATGCGTATCTCTCTGATTTGAGAGGAACACTCATCACCCTTTTAAAGCACTTCTGAGATGAGCATGACAGCATGTGCTTTGAACAACATTTTGGGGAAGAAAACCATTAAATCATTCATTAGACAAGACCTGCTCCTTATCCTGAGGCAGAGTCAGGATAGTTAAAAAACAATAATAAACATCAAGCATAAATGAACAAACAATGATAAACATCAAGTACAGTTGTGCTTAAAAGTTTAGCCTCCCCTTAGAGCTTTACAAGGCAACCCTCCCTCTACAGCTTACACAGCTCTACACACTTTAACACATACTTTCTGTTTAGTGGCTGAATTTAACATGAAATGTGACTAATGCAAAAGCTATAGGACATCTTTTATTTCCCAATATAATAAATTCTGTAATTGGATGGAAATTGTACATTATCATTTATAGGGAAATGCCTTATTTAAGCTTGTTCCCTGTAGAGGATGTGCTAGTTACATTTACGGCATTTTATCGCTCTTATCCAGCGCAACTCAAGGTTAACGATTACAGGTAGGCCTATGGAGTGTTAGGAGTCTTGCCCAAGGACTCTTATTAGTGTAGCACAGCATAGGCACACAGACCAGGATTTGAACCCCAGTCTCCCACATGTAGAGATGGCACTCTAGGTAGTGGTGTTACCCACTGAGCTACACCAACCACAGTTAGGCTGGGATATTTTCACTTTGACAAACTATAGAGCACAAAGGAATTTAAATGTCTGTATACAGTGGTAAATAGCTGATTCATGTAACACATGATTTGACAAGTGTATTTTTTTGCTTATTTATTAAAATAGCATAAAAAAAACTATTTTTAAAATGCTGAAAAATGACAGGGTCTGCTTCTGATAGGCGCTCTGACAGATTCCTGAGGATTGCTTATAAACAGCATTTAATTTTTGCCACACATTAATGTTTTCAGTGCTGTGATTTATCGCACAGATTAGTGACCACTCCTTTTTGAATAGTACTGAGAATTAGTTTATTTAATGTGTGTGAGTTTTGCAGTGGCAGCTGAAACAGAGTGGTGGGTAACACCATTGGAATCTCATTGGGCAGGGAATCGGTTTGGCAAGGTGAGAACAGCCTTAACCCCCAAGAGAGCAGCTAACTGATCAGTCTCTCTCTCTTTCTCTGTCTCTCTTTCTTTCTCTCTCTCTCTCTCTCTCTCTCTCTCTCTCTCTCTCTCTCTCTCTCTCTCTCTCTCTCTCTCTCTCTCTCTCTCTCTCCCTCCCTCTCTCTCTCTCTCATGCTCTTTCTCACTCTTCTGCTCCACACTGTCATGTAAAGCACTGCTGTGCCCACTCAGCAAGTGCAGGCATATCCTCACTTCCATCTGCCTATGACCTCACTGGGGCTGTTTGTTTAACCCCCTCTCCAAACCAACCTAATTACAGACCACTGCAATCATGCACAGTTTAGACTGCACTCAGTGCTTCCTAGCGGTGTTTCCCCATGTTCTCATAGTCAATGCCTGTCTTTTTTTCTCTCAATTAATTATTGAAAGGTTACATCCTCTTAGTCATTATTTCTAATCGCTAAGATATAAGCACATCCTATTTGGTCTAAAATATGTAGCTACAGATTACTGAATGACAAAGCAAAGTGAGAGAAAATAATAACGCCCATATTAATTTTGTTTGTCAAAACAAGCTGGTCCCGCAAGCCATAGTGGGAAACGCCTTGCTTAAAACTGTGGCAAGTTTATCTGGTATTTGAATTCCTTGCATCCTGCACTTAGACCTCACCAAGTTGAAATCTGTAAATAGGTGACTGTCTGAACTGGTTCTGTGGTATTCCAAGGGTGCCACAGAGTGCTTGCGGCCACATTATGGTTAGAGTATTGATCAGCGTGGCTTTATGGCAATGAAGGCTGGCTCCGGGCAGTGCTCTCAGGCCTTTCCACTGGGCTGAGGCCGTCGCTGGCCACAGGACTGACAGGCGAGTGGAGTGGAGTTGAGAGGAAGGGGGTGGAGGAGGTGGAGGGGTGGGTTAATCCCCCCTGAACTGGGGCAGATGTTGTTAACGAGCCCCTCTCAGATCAGCTCCCGCCGTGGGAAAATGGCATCCAATCCTTACGGGGTCAGGGCTTTGAGCTGACCCTCACCGACTCATCCCACCTCAGAGAGCCGGCCATTCTCTTGCACTTTATTTAAGTGGAGGTCGCACATCTTAGACCTATGGGCATTATCCTATGTTCCTATTAGCCGTCCAAGGACTGTCCTGTACTACCTCCATCTTTCACATAAACTACAAAATCCCCAACTTCTACTAGATCACATTCCTTTACAACTGTTATTTTGGCCCTGTCCAGAAGCAATTCTGACTGTGGCCTCAAGACTGAAAGATAGCAGGCTCGGGGATATGAATATCTGCCACGTACTTTTGAGTTTGTAACATGACTTGACAGTTGGATTTAATCTCAGGTAGAGCATGGGTGGATTTGTGTATCTGTGCGCCGGCTTGCTTGTCCTGTTGCCCTGATGTCTGCTGTTAATAATAGCCGCGGTTAGATCTCTATAGTGTATCACAACCACAAAGAATGCGGGGAGGGCGAGGTATAAAGGTTGGCTGATGCTTCATGTTGGGCTCAGCCCTGCAGTCCAGGTGCAAAAGACTTGTGCTAATGTTAGCAAACAGGCATCAAGATCCAGTGAATGGAAGTGTTTACACTCAAAGTCTAATGAGGAGGAAGATTGTACTAGTATTAATGTTAAAGTTCAAGGACCAATAACTGAAAAGTGAATCAGTTCACTACACTGTATTTGAAGGCACAAGAGTGTGGCATGCAGTGTGATTGTGAAGATGTGTAATGGTTATCCTGATCATTAGTTTCTTGTTTGTCAGAAGCAAATGAATAGATTAGTTTCTAGCTATGGTCTTTTTAAAGACTAAGGAACAATGGTCATACTTTAGTCAGGGCTAAAATTGATCAGAATACATGGTTCAGTGCATGAAGAATCTCATTAGAAGTCCTTCCTTTATGCATGAATCATCATCAGGAAATGTGCAAACAGCTCTATGGCAACCTTTAATTGCAAAACCTAAGCTATCACTCAAACAATGCAACGGATTTATTGACTCCCTGCAACACTGACTGTTGTATTTCAGGTTCATTAGATATCCATAATTGTTTGTGTAATGCGCTAAGCTTACTTTAGAACAATTTGTATAGGTAGCTGGAATGGAGAGGCACTAATAGGCACAAGGACAGTATTGTTATAGATGAAAATGTGAGTGAGTGAGTAAATACATATGGAGAGAGTAAGACAAGATATTTCCCCTCAGGATTTTTGTCATTCTTTTTTTTTAATGTGACATTGCCTTTGTCATTTGCTAAGCAGTCTTGGCGATAGAACCTAATACCGTTTTGGTGTATACTAGGAACAGGATTCAGGGTGCCAATCTGTAGTCCAGCATAATGGTGAAGAATATATCTTTAGATGAACTATGGTGGAGAGAGAACCACACCAGGTGTAACTGGCATAGCTTAAGGCCTGTTTTAATGCAGTGTACACTGAAGCATGCAAACCATATACATCCATCCTTACATCTCCTGCTCTCTGTACATCATGTTGGGTTTGGACCGTCATGGAACATGACCCCTAAACAAAGGAGAAACTCAACGTTTTTAAGATCTGATGTGAGGCACATATGTCCAGTGACAGTGAAGCAAATATGTGACTGTAAAAAGACAATGCAGACAGTACAGAGGTTAGGGGGATGGGGGCGAGACAGGGGAGATTATGCCTCTCATCTAGGCCACAAATATTGATTGGTGTTGGTCATTGCCGTGGAGAAGAAACAGAGATTGACAGATGAACAAAGGCCATTCCACATCTTGCCCCATATGACAGATCCTGATCGTATCTATATTGTCAGGATTATGGAGAATGTATAGGTGCATTCACAAGGCATCTTTAATGGCAAGCTTCAGTTCTCTGACTTAGAGCCCACCAGCCAGTCCCGCTTCCTCTGAAACAGGACTCAGCAGTGCTGTGGTCTTTATGTGACTGTCATATTGGTACAGCGTTTTAACTTTGGCTTGGTTCCTGTTCGTCTGTGGTCTACTAGGGTTTGACAGGCCAATGCAAATTCTGACTAGTTTTAGTGATGAAGAAACTGAATGGAATTCCCTCACAGGACACATATGTTTTAGATCTGCATTGTTACAAACAAAGTAAAGGTACAGGGCCAATATCAGTCCCACAGGCCACAAACAATACACATATACCCTCAGAGGTACGCCGTGTTCTGTAATCTCTTTCTTCACTTCTATAACACAGAAATAATTTGTCCAGTTTGCACTGTTTGCCATGCCATTACTGAATAATAGTCTCCAGTTTAAGAGATTAAACTGTGTACTTGTAAATGAGTTTTAAAGGTATACTACAATTATTTCCTAGGAGCATATTTGTAACTTCACGATTCATTTAAAATGTCAAAAAATAAATTTACATAAAAAGTATATAGACTGGAGTTAAGACAGGGTCAGAGCCAATGCAGCTTAAAATTTTCAACAGCAATGAAATGTCCCACAGTTTCCCAATATAAGTTATTGAATATTTTCTTCTTCCTTCTAGGAAAAGGGAATCCTCTAGGAAAAGAGGGGAACATCAAAGAGGAATTCTGTTCATATAATTGTTCATATAATTCAGACATTAGGATATTACTGAAGTAATTCAGAGTGGTTTGATGTGTAATGGTACAGAGAAGTGAAACACACTGATTCAGATTTCTTTACTGTGACAATGATAGAAACCAGTGGTCACAACTTTAAAGCTCAACTGTAGCGGTTTAATGCACAATACGAAAACAAAAACAAAAAAAACAATAGCAAGCCTACATCTGTCTTCTGAATGATAAATTATTAATACAACCAAAACCACATATTGCCAGTCTACTTTGTGTTAGACCACCAAGGGCTTTTCAAAATGACTACATCACATCACAAGATGCTTATCACACAGTGGGTACCTTCAGTACTAGTAGTATTAATCACTGCATGTTTTACTACAATGAGATAATAATTAGTACTCATTGCATTCATAGGATCAGCTAGTACTTCTGGATAGGATAGTTCTGACTTACCAGCGGTCAGAAAAAATATCATGACATATTGCGTTATTATGAAAACTTAATGAGGTATAATGATGATGAAGTGTAATGCCGATTTGTCTTTATTGCCCAGCTGTAATACCTGCTGTATGCACCTCTCCATTTTTAAATATTCTCAAATGTACCATAATAAAGTGTGACACATTAGACTTTTTTTTCATAATCATGTAATGTAATGATTTTCTGTGTGGTAATTTTGAGAGACTTTGACATGACCTATTACTATTTCTATCACCACCACTGTGAACAAATCTGACTTTGTAAGTTTTTCTAGAACAAAGCATTTTACTTTAAAGCACCCTGAATGGCTTTGTGAAAAATCTGTGCATTTCCACTTTGTCAGCTCCTAAATAAAAATAACATTTTATTTTTAAATCAGACAGTTTTGTAGACAGTTTATGTGAAATGCTTGGGGCAACTTCATCAGCCTTAAAAAGATTAAACACATTTAAAAATAATCTCAGTTTTAAAGGCCATTCATAGTGATTGATCTAAAGTCAAGAGACTGTTATGGCAGGACCTTGAATGATAGAACTTTTTACATTATGAAGTCTTATGCTCTACTTCCTGTCTGTCTTTCGTCTCATCAGGTGCACTGTGTGGCACTACAGGTTTTGCCCAGAGGCGCTGCTTGTCTAAACGGAATTAAGACCATTTGAAAGTTCAGTTAAGCTCCGTTTTAAAGGATTGACTACATAAGATTTTCCCATGTCGCTTGTATGTTCTGTTGTCCTGGGTTGATGTTTGTCACATGGCAGGTCATGTGCCTTGTCACATTATGGGTATAGGAAGTTGCTTCTTGTCGTTATGCAGCATTCAATTTCTTCTTCCGTTAAGTGTTTTTATTATATTTTTATATTGTGGTAAGTTGTAGGTGGGGAAAAACACGTTTGTGTTTGAGGCAAAAAAGTTGACATTGTACCTATTAAATATCTCCTGCATATACTGCAAAAGAAAAAAATGAATTAATGATGCTGCATGTTACAATAAGCTACAATGTATTTGATGGCATATTTGAACATATTTTAATAATTAGGAGATTACTGATAGCAGTGTGTGCAGTAGGGCATAAATGACATTATACTGACTCATGGGATGTTGAAAGTAAGGGACATTTGTAACACCATTACAAAACACCGTTGTGAGGCATCACTGTAATAAACATAATGAAGCCATGAAAGATTTGTAAAACATTTTGTTTTGCATTGTAATTTAATTAGAGATATATTAAACCAGTGTATTATTTATGGTGACATAAGGTACCTGTTCTCTAAAAATGATACTTTATAACAGTGTTATAAACAGAACAATTGTCCATACAGTGTCATTTACATCATAAAACATTCAGCAAATTCTGACAGAAGCTGTTCATAACTACTCATTCATAGATTTTTAATTATGTCATTCAAGTGTATTCATGTGCTGCAAGGTACTTATATGGGTAGATTTCAAATATGAAACTACTTCTGAGTGCACAGAAACAAATGAACGAAAAGGCCACCGTTTTGGCTTGTTCTAAATTTTGGTAAGTTATCACAGCGCACTTTTTGTCGGTTTTGTGTTTCTATTTTTATGACATGCGTCATCAGTGCGACAGCAGCATTGCTTTTATATTTGAAGACTTTGCACCTGACCCTGTGGTGTATGGGTTTCTATTCGTTTGGCATTAAATAAACATACTCATGGCTTCTGAGGTGTGAGGGTTCAAATGAGTTATTTATCGTTCTGCTCGTTAGACCTGTAAGCTTATCGCCTAAAATTTACCCCCCCAAATTTTTGAGGGAACTTTGCGCACACCCCCCTCCACCCCTGGCAAATATCACACCTCAGATGCATAAACATGCCTGAGCTCCACACATCAACCCACCCAGGGGGCCTGGCCGGCTATAGAGCCGCACTGTGACACCAATCAGGGACGATGGCGGCCTCCTTTGTCATGCTAACGGGAATCGCCTCTTCTCTTATTCAAATGCTCCCCTTCTCTTTCTCCTTTCCCCTCACTCTCCATCCCTTCATCCCCTCTCACTCTTCCTCCCTCCTCAAGGCCAAGTAAATCCATACTAAGAGTGAGAGAGAGTGAGAGAAGGAAGGGAAAGAGAGAGAAAGACAGAGCCCCCTGTCCTCTGAGCCAGTGATCGGTGGGCCCCTCGCTTGGGGGTCAGCGTGGCTCTCGCCTTGCCGGGCTGTTTCCATGCCCCGCCGAGGCCATTTCATATTCAAATGCTCCAATCAGGCCTGTGACCCGCGGGGGGCTTTTTTACAGCCCAGGCCCTGGGTCAGCGGGTCAAGATGGTGATTTAATAGCCGAGGCGATGGGAGAAAAAAGAGGGAAAGAAGTGATTTAGGGCCTGAATGAGTCATAAAAAAGCATTTCTCCTAAGTTGTCATGTAAATGGGCGAGGGCTCCCTCCGTTTGAGGCTTTCCTTTTTTTTTGCTGTTTATGTCTTTTCTTCTTTCTCAATCTGACTTAGCACTTGTTGTGCTCACTCTTGACTCGGGCTTGCTGTGGATGCTACATGGGCTGCAAGGTGTTGCATAAGACGTAATGGTCCCTTCTAGCCATATGGTGCCATCTGGTCTGATGAGCCAATTTCTCTTGAGCATCTTGTTCTTCCTGTCCCTACAGGTGTGTTAACAGCAGATTACATAGAATAGGTGCGCATGTGTAGGTTGAGTGACGTTGAATTTTTTCCTCAAACCACTTCTTATCATGCAACCTCTAAATGGTGTGTAAAGTTTAAGCTCTCACACACCCACATACTACCTGACTTTGATGCTCCTTTATAACAGGGTTACAGTTCTACATGTTCCTGCCTTGCATGTGACTGCTTGTTAGACTGTACATTGAGGTTTTGGGGGATGTTCTTAAAACAGTACTTTCTTGGTCCATAAGGCACATTTTAAAAAACTTCTCCGGTAGTTCCAGCTTCCTGTACTAGACAGAAATTAACATCTTTTCAGTCAGGGTACAGCGGCCATTTTGTTTTGAGCTTGTTTTGACCTCCTCGACCGAGCTCGGTTCTACGGAAACTGTTCTCCTTTAGCGTTATGTGCTTATGATCATTCGAGTGCACATCACTGTCAGGCTAACTAATATTAAAGGATTGGTGGGCTGAGAGTGACAGTAGAGTCTTCTCACCTACATTTGGGTGCAAATACTTTTGCACTTTTACTTAAGTGAAGTTCTAAACTAAACTTTTGCTTTTACTGGAATATTTTACCTTGAGCATCTATACTCTAACTCAAGTACATGGTTTGTGTAAATTGTCCACCACTGCCTGTTTTAAAGAACCATATACACCAGAGAAGAACCTTTTAGATGGTTCTTTGAGCAGTCACTGTTCTTAATATAACCATAGCCTTGACTTTAGAACCCTGTAATAAGCTGTCTTTTAAAGGGTGAATAGGAGACAGCATTCCACAAACTCCCAGAAGGTGCCTGATGCCATAGAAGAAGTACTTTTGATGAATGAATTTTAAAGATGTTGTAAATGTTAAAGAACATTTTAAAGGCTTAAGAACCTTAAGTTATTTTTAGGATTGTATCAGATGCTCTAATGGAAACTGCCTCTTAAGTATGCCTTGAGAAAACAGATTGATAGAAACTGACCTATTCCTTTTTGGTTTATTAATCCAGGTTTAATCTGTATATACTAAAACATACAAAATTGTCAGATTTCCAAATAGTTAGGTGTTTCTCATAGACACCCAAATGTACTGGGGCTCTGATGCTTCTTTGGGTATTTGCCGTCTCTTGACAGGTAGTCATTAGTATTTCAGCTTAAGTCTGTTGAGATGTAAAAGAGGGCTTTGGTCGGGAGTATTTTGCTGCTTATGAAGGGAAGCACAGTGGCAGTAACTCCACTGACTGACGTTAGAGGTCAAAGTTTGAGATTTAAGGCAGCTAAGGGATTTGTATGGGGCCCAGTAGCTAACTCCTCTTTAAATTGATTCTGTGAAGTTTTGGGTATCTTAGGAGGTTGCGTGTGTGTGTGTGCGTGTGTGTGTGTGTGTGTGTGTGTGTGTGTGTGTGTACGTACATGTGAGTGTGTGTGTTTTCTTTTTTTTTTTCTTTTTAGTAAGGGATTTTTTTTTTTTAGATCTTTAGTATAATCTTGAGTGAGCAGAGCTGCATTAGTAGCTTGGCGTGGTGTCGTCGTAGCCTCTGGTCATTACTGCTCCTCCACTGCCTCTGGAGAAAAAAGTCCAGCAGCTCAGCCCACCAACCCCAGCACGCCCAGCCTTGTGTGTGGTGGGACATTGATGGCACTAGGCAGAACCTCTCTGCGTAAGACTTTCTCATGTGTGACCACGAGCAGAAGCAGTCTGAAAAATAAGTTTCTCATAAGCTCTTGGTTTGGGAGTACAGTTCTACAGAACTACTGAGAAGCCTCAGTCTGTTTAAACCCTTCAAAGTTTTTGCACTTTAAACTAGGGTAACCAAAAGTGGTTCTTTTATGACATCACCTTTATTGACACCATAGTTTTTAAGGAATAAGACTGTGAGAGCAAGACCTTTGTACAAGTACATGCTACATAAATCGACTTGAGAGGGTTGTTTGACTTACAAACTGACTTTACATCATTTTTGTGCATTTGTGCACTCGGCTATGTTAGATTAAATTTAATTGTCAGGTATGTTTAAATGAAGTTCATACTATGATTATATAATTTATCTCCACACTGCCCATATTTCTTCTCTGCTCCGAAAATACGGACCACACACATGCAGATCTGAATAATTAACAGTGGAGATATATACCATCATCCATAATATGCAACATCATTAACCCCATAAAACCAAGAGCTCTTCACTCTCAAACTACAAACATTAAATTTATTATAATTTTTTTATTAGTTTCATAGTAGTTTCAGAAAAATGTACTAAATAAAGATTAAGTGATATTTATAATAAACTTGCACTGGGTGAAACTTGTAGAATTGTAGAAATTTGCAGAATGTTAACTCTACAGGAGAAGGAAACATGTCCTTGGCTTAATTGTATATGTAGTTTTGAAGCCCTTCTTTTGGTCCACTATTAAATTCATAGTGCAAAGTACAGCAGGTGGACTGGAATGAGGCAAAAGTTAGGAAGTTTGATAACGACAGTGATGGTATGTTTGTTAGGGGCATACACAATAACCGTAATTGATGCAGTGTTGTCTAAATGTCTTTAATGAAGTTTGACAGAGCTCAGGGGATTTGTCCAGCTGGTCCTTGGGGTTCTCTCAAGAGTCATAACCCTTTGTGTTTGGCCCCTCTAATCCATTCAAGTCATAATAAGAGCAGAAAGTCAATGAATAGCCATGCAGAAAAGGTGACTGCTTTACAATGACTTTAAAATGATGAAGTAAAATTTCATTGGCATGTAACATATTCCTGACGCTTCAAAAAGAAAGGTGCCAAAAAGCAATACCAAAGAAGAGCTTACAGTTTTTATAGTTCATTCTCAGTGGATTTATTTCATGAAAACAATTAGTTTTTTTGTAGAAGTGTGTGATTTTTAAGACCTATTCAAGAACTTTTATTTTGTATGTGACAGGCCTAAAATTCCCCAAAGTACAATGTATGTCATGTACCAGTTATAGATATCGCGCTCTTGTGTAACGTCCCAGTGTAATTTCATTGTACTTTAAGGCTGGAAAGCTTTCAGCTCCTGTCAGAATGCACTCCTCTTGCTAACTGAGTGTAATGCTATGTTCTGTCACATGGTGCTTTCTGCAGCATTGCATGTCAGACCTCCCACGCTATAATACAGAGCAAAGTCTTCTCATAGCGGAGCTTGCTCTGAAAAGCCTATAAACTATGAGAAAATGGCTCTAAATGGCCTTAATTCTGTCATTAGGTGAGAGAGAGTAACGCGGGGATTGGCCGGCCGGTCTGTTCCATATTCAGCAGCTCCGGATGAGGCGGGGTGCCTGCTGGGAAAATGGTGTCGTAATCAGGAGCCCACCGCTCTGCCTGATCAGGTATGAAGTCTCTCTCGCTTTCTCTCTACCTTCCTCAGGACGCCTTGTCCTCATCCTCATCTCTCTGCTCCCTTTAGCAATTTCCCCCTGATCCTCCTCTGTACATCCTGTTGCTGTCGATGACTAGAGGCTAAGTTGATGGGAGCACAGATGATTCTGATGATTTGAGGAGAGGGATTAAAGGTTAGAGCTAGTGGAATAAGCAGCCAGAGGAGGTTTTATTTTTTTTGTTCCCACATTTGATTATTCAGGTTGGATGAACTAAATTCTAACCCCATAAAATTCGGATGCCCTTTGGGGATTATTTGCATATATTTCAGCCCCCCTCCCGTCCTGTCCCGGCTCCCTCTGTTTTCCTTCGAATGTCAAAGAGAGGGTGAAGCAGCCAGGCCTGTCTGGCCTTTAAGATGTCACTGTGGTGTGAAATATAGGCGAACAAGCAAGCGCTTTGAAAGTCCAACTGAACCCTCCTCCAAGCTCACACACACACAGTCTCTCATGTACAAGTGCGTACACACACACACACACACACTCACACACATAGACATTGACTGACTCTAATTATTAATTCTTTAATGAAAACAGACCTATTATTAAGTTATTGATTTTACAGATATTTTTGAGGAAGTCAGATTGCATGAGGAAGGGGAAAGAAAAGCAAGGTAACAGGAAAAACTGTAGATTGAAACTGTAGTTTTATGAAACTCTTAACATGTGCGCAAGACCCAGTGGACCACGTAAACGGTCACCATCAGATTACAGTGTACATCTTAAAGAGAGAGGAGATAAACAAGCTCCACTCCTGCCTCAGATCTGGAAACAATCCGCAGGTGTTTAGGTCTTTTCACTGTGAAAGCACATTTCGACATTATGGATCTGAAAGCATGTGTAGCTGTCAAAAAGCAGTTTCTGGAAAAACAAAATGGACAATAAACAAGAAAATGTGAAAATCAGACAAATATGAATAGAATGACCACCCAGAGCCCAGAACTCAACACCACTGAATGTATGTGATTGCTTAAATAATGCAACCAACTTCTAAGACTAAACGTATGAGGTCTGAGAAAAAAATTGTAAAAAAACTGTAATCTGGTCTTTTAAATACATGCATTCTGCCTTTTCTGATTTTTTCTAAACATAAATAACTTGTATTTGATGTTCATTAAATAAATGAAGGTTGCTCTCTGACTAATGCACAGTACTGTACATCACATGCACAGAAGATCATCTTAGCTTCTAAGCATGACAGTGTAAGCACTGAAATACGTGTGTGTGTGTGTGTGTGTGCGTGTGTGTGTGTGTGTGTCTGTGTCTGTGCATGTGTGTGTGGGGGCGGGGTGGATGTGGGTCTTCACTTTGCCCCTCTGGCACAGATGTCTTGGATAGGCTAGTGAGGATGCACCTGTAGGCACTTCATCATGCACCAAAGGCCGTGGCATCACCCTGTGTTTACCGCAGAAAGACTTTAAATATTAATGAATTATAAATAAAAGTTGACAGATGGCAAACTGAATACAAAAATACCTTGATAACAGTTTGAATCTGAAAATGTGAATCCTAATTAGGGTTTATGAGATAGATTCATATGAATATCATTGCGGTCTGAACAAAACTTTGTATCTCTGTTTGTTTTTTTGGCACCTAATTTGAAAGCGCCAGCTGCCATTAACATGGTGTGAACATTTCACTATGAATAGGGCAACAGAAATGCTCCAAAATGAAAATCTTAATAAAACTGAAAATTAATGTACATTAAAAGTTAGGAATGCCGTTTTTATGTTACCATTTTAGAGTTGTGAGGGTTATTTCTGGCAGCGATAATACGCTTGTGTGCTCAGGTTCAAACTTTTTGGACCCCATAATCTGAACCTTACCTCTTGTTAGATATACTGCAGTAGGTTTTGAAAATATGTTCTTCTGGATTGATTTGTCAAGGGGGGCGTGAAATGCTTTAATTGTTCCAAATGAACACTCTCACCCCCGCGTTGTGGATTAATTTTCCAAGCAAAGTCTCAGAGGGCCAGGTTTTAAAATTCCGCGGGGGCTGAGTGCCCGGTGGCCCAGCCTACGGATAAAGAGAAGACCCATATGTAGCTAGGCTCAGTCATGCTTCAGTTGAGCGGCTCTAGTCTGGACCGGGGCAACTGCACACTGTGCAATGCACCATGGTGGGACACTTGTTTGTTTAGGCTTGTTTTTCTGCCGAGTGCCATGCTCTGCTCAAATGGCAACTTGTTTTGTGCGCTCCATCTGTGTGTGCAGGGTACTGGTGGGTGCCAAACGGGCCGGGGGGGTCCCAGGATGGCATTTTGTCACATGATGTATACTAGTGCTGCTTCGGCTGCCCACCTCCCCCCTTGTTGGTAGGCCCCCTGGCCCATCTCTCTCCACGGTGCGCAGGCAGAATGCAGCGTCAGGAGGCCGAGCACTGAGCGCCCATTGTGTGTGTTAAGCAAAGCGGAATGGCCGGGTGACAGAAGAGGGAGGAGCCCAGCTCAGCCTGCACAAAGCCTGGGGGCGGGGAGGATGGGGTAGGGGGGAAGTTTGGGGTTTTGGGGGGGTGCTGCTGGGTATGGGGGGTGTAGGGTGTGCACAATGCTGCTGGGAGCTAAATAGATCCTCTCAGCACTCCAAAACTCCATCCATAACCTCAGCCTTACTTCTAACACCCCTGATTTCATTGCTATCCTCTTATGAAGCTTTTCTTAAGAAATAACTTTTTGTAGCATTATGTAATAACAGTTAGTAAATAATAGATCTTTAGAATATTCATTCTTGAACCCTTAGGACTTATTAAACTGTTAATTAAGGATGAAGCTTTAGGTCAGCGTTTCTTGGCTGATTGACTACATTTAGGTAAACATGATCTTTTTTTTTTTACTCGATATTTGTAGCTGTTCTCACTGTGTGTTTTTGGTTATACCTAAAATTACTGTCAAATGTAATGAAAATGCTTTCACTGTGTTCAGATACAAAATACTGAAATCCCAATAATTTGCAATTAAATAAGTAATAAATGCAATATCTTAATTAATAGTAGTATTTAGACTTATAGTGTACAATTTTAACTGTGACTGTTAGTGTTCTTCCTGCAATCTGGGCAATAAAAGTCAAAAATGCCAAAGTTCTCTTTTCTGCTACCACCCCTATGTGATTCTGATAGCAGGTTAGCACTAAGATAACACCAGCTCATATTTTTTTTCCTTTCTAGAATAAATACAGGTCTTTGAAGTTATAATTTACATTCCATGCTTTATTTAAAACTAAAAGATATCATCAGAGTAATTTCACAATTATTGCAGTGACTCTTTCGGCTCTGCCAGTGAGCTGCCACTGTTTTCCCTTTTGACATCTAATTGAAAGAGACTTCAATGGGCTGTATTTACCTAGATACCACTAAGAGACACAATAACAGATAACAGACAGATATATAGACAGATTTTGTCATTTCATATAAATCATTAATCCTTCTCTAAAGGATTAGCAGGCCGGGATGATTTCCTTCTGGTATTTGACTATCAGTAGTAGTTACAGAATAACTACTATAGATAGTTCCCCATAAAAGTCCACCGTATTCTGAAACATTAAGACTCATGTAGATTGTTTGATAACTATTTTGGTATGGTAAACTGGTATGGTTAGAGTAAGAAGCTTGAAGTTAATATGTATTTAGTCTTAGGAGCCGGGTAAATGATATTTTGAGCTGTTTATTACTTTAATGGTCTGTACTGTAATAGTTTCCAAACTTGTCTTCCAAAATTGACAATCAAACAGTTTTAGTTCATTCAAAATTCACCTGCTAGAGTTCTCACTGGAAGTGAAAGACACAATCACATCACCCCCGTTCTTAATCTTTACCCTGGAAACCAGTTTGTTACAGAATAGATTTTAGGATACTGTCTATCAGGTCTATCAGATATGCTGCAGTGAAAAGAAGTCATGCCATTGTGAACTAATCAGTTAGTGTCTAAGGTAAAGACTAAACATAGGCAGCGTTTAGCTACTATGCTACCTGTAAACGGAACCAGGTGAAAGAAAACTTTAGCGATACCCAGACTTTCTAAATCCAGGCTTAAAACGTTTCTGTTTAAGCAACTTTCAGCTCAGTTTTTAACTCTGTGCTAACTATTAAACACTGTTTCTATTCTCCTACTCATTTTAAATTCTTTACGTTTTTATTTCTATATTCTTCCATCTGGTTTAATTAAAATCATTCTTGAACTTTATTTTCTGATTTGTAAAGCACTTTGAATGACCCTAGTGTATTTTCTCATTTGCCATGTTGCACGAAATGGTTACATGTATGCTGCTCACTGCATTAGACATTAATTTACTATTTTAAAGGTTTAAAATATGAGTTTGGCCTTAAGGCCAAAATAATGCCTACTACAATTTTGCCATTAATATCATTTTCAACTAAGAAAATAATATGATCAAATTATGTGAAAATTTTTAATATAATAAGGAATTAATTATTATCTCTCATAATTAGTAAATAATGTAATACAATAAATAAATTAATAATAAGTAAATAAATAATAATAATATAATAGTTGTTTTATAGACATGACCTCTGGTTCCATGAGTCTGTATGTCTGCAGTGCATGATTGTACATCAGACCTCTCTCAATGACTTTGCTTACCTCTTAACAATTGATTTGAAAAGAAGAATGAGAAAATCCTCCAAACATTTAAACCTTTATAATAACTCTGGAGATTGAGGGGTTAATAAATGGATATGTAACACAGAACGCTGCTTAGATCTTGCAAACTTTGTCTGTGAAAGCTAAAATAAATGTACTGCCCTGAGAAAATGCCATACTTAATGCATTGTATCTAAATATTTGCTGTAATATTTGCTGGTAATATTATAGAAAGGAATGATAGGAGGACCATTTGAAAGTGACTGTTATACCCATATGTTTCTTGATTAATTCAGTAGTGCTTGGAGGTACAGTGTTTCCAAACCTTTCATGGGCAGTGTAGCTGCATTTTGTTCTTACACCATATATATATATATATATATATATATATGTGTAATTTTTAGTAAATGTAAAGTTCATCTAATATAGACAAATATAATGTCGGCATAACACAAAGCGTTTCAGTTTGATTAGCATGGGTGGAACATTTACTTGTTTTTCAAACCACAATTACAAAAAGTGGTTGGTAGTCATGTTTGTCATTGCCTAATATGTTCGGGCAGGTATGGTTCTGGGCATAGATTCAAGAACAGCCCTGACAATGGGGCTTTGCAAGTTTAACAGATCTTGTGTTTAGTTTAGTTTTGACTGAACCTTATTCTCCATTCCAATATACCAGCAGGACTCCTATTGAGATGGTGCTGAAGTTAATGTTCAAATGGCCTGCAGACAAGGAAGGCTCTTCTTCAAGCCATGCGTTTCCATACCACAAAGCCATCGTTTGACTTTGATGAAGGTCCTTCCTCCTCGTTCTGCCCTTCCTTTGCCCTCAGAGACCCAAGGTGAACTCATCACATCAAAGGGTTGCCCTATTCAAGCCTCGATGTAGTACCCCCTCCCAACACATACATACACAGTGGCCCACACACACTTACCATTTGAAAAAACTTTAGACCTTACCTTTCCCACCTATTCTGTGGCCTTCAGCAGGCAGCAGGTTATTCCCTGCCCACTGTTTGTTCTCCATGCTTTAGGAAGCAGCATGCTGGGTCACTTTCCCTTTACCTTTTGTAATGGGGAACGAATTGGGCGGTCTTAAATCTGCCGTTAGTTGCTGGGGGCTATACTTGCATCTCTCGAGAGCTGATATCGCCAACCCGGGATGGAAGCGGCCGCCACCAGGGGGAACGATCAGGGCCATGGGTGAGCTGTCTTAAATGTTTTTTCTTCTTTTTTGCTCCTCAGAAGCTTGGTGCTCTCATGTCAGCCCATGGCCTGCTGAGTCATTATCCCGGTAGGTAAATCACCTCGCAATCAGCGTGTCTGAAGCCCCCTGCTCTCCAGATGATTCCCCTGCTGATTGAGCTAACTGGACTCCTGTCTGTGGAGCCATTACCCTGCATTGTTTTCTCTATGGCACACAGATTGAGCCGCTCAGAGCAGTTGCACGCAGGGTGAAGGCAGTGTGTGTGAGGCCGTGATGTGCTCTAGGTATGACTCGCTACGTTCCAGAAGAGCCATGCCCAAGGCTGACCTGTCCAGCATTAATTCCATGGATTTTAGATGAGCCCTCCAAAAAAACACAGGGAGAAAGTAGGCATGTGTGCTGGTGAGGAGGATTTTTGTAGTCATGAAGAGTCATCATAACAGGATCAAACTGTAAGTTGAAGGTTTGGGTTAAAACATGGCAAGGCATGCTATGGGCTGCCATACTCTGGCCTTTTGTGTTTGACTATTTGTGGTGGATCTAAAGCAATTAGAGCCCATCACCGGAGCACCAGGCGCTTTACCGGTTTGCAGATCCATTATACCAGGCTCTTTAAAATAAAGCTACCAAAAAAGAATTCTTTGGAGTGATGCCATGGAGGAGCCTCTATTGATAACCTTTCAGGTAAAGTGAAGGTTTCAGGTGCTTTTTTAAATGTGAGCTGCAAGTGTAAAAAACCTTTTTAACTTCTCAAATAGCAAAATAATTTTAGTCCATTTAACTATGGAGTAATAGAACCTAGGATGTAATAATCCTGTGATTTTAATGGGATTCTAAAGAGTTTAACGGTTTTTCCTGGGACCATACACCCAAGCCTAGAACTAACGATGACATATAGATATTGATGACTTTTTCCCACACGTCTGAAACAAACTATAGGGAAATGGTATCCTTGTGGACGGTGGTTAAATTATTTAGATATTTAAAAAAGGTATTAAATACGTGAATGCACCTCAAGGACTTGGCTAATGTAAGAATAGCGGAAGCAACCACTGGAAAAACAGTGATGCTTTGTGTCACTCTGAGGAATATCCCAATGGTATAAGTATTGAGTCATTATCAATAAGAAAATACTGAATCAGATGGGAAGAGAGGGAAAGATCAGAGGGAAAGAAGAAATGTATCTGATCTAAACGTATTTGTTAGATGTGTATTTCTGTTTGAGCAGTTTGAACATTATTGTGCACTTTTAGATGCTTATCTTGAGTTAGATGCATCAAATACACACAGTATGTAAAGTTTAGTATTTGAAAAGGAAAATGATCAGACTGGTGTTGATACTCCATATTAGTGTTGGTATATGTAACATGAAAAGACAAAAGAGTTAATTATACCAATACAGGAGCCCTGATTTATATGGGGCTATGATAGCCTATTAAAGCCTTGTTAGTGTTTGTGGGAAGTTGAAATGAAACCATATTTGGCTATTCATCCAGGTTCTGTCATTAGGAGCTGCTATTTATTATTTTTCTCATTTTTTTTGTTGTAGGTGTTGTAGGTCGTACCAAATGAAGAAGTTGACACATAGCAGAGCTTGCTTTGGTTTCTCTCTTTCTCTCTCTGTCTCTCTCTCTTCCTCTGTGCACATCTCTCAGTTCATGGTTGAGTTAAAGTTATGCCCGGAGACAGGCATTGTCTGCGGCCCAGTATGACATCATCATTGTTTATGCACGGCTGTTTTAGTGAAGGCTCAGCACTGGCATGGCCCCAGTGCACTGGACACTGGACGTGTGTGGACATAACAGAGAGAGAGCACTACATGAGATCAAACCTGTAAGGTTAATATCCGTATGCTTTAAGTGCTGTTATAAGCATTGATGGTGACAGTTTTGGTGGTCTAGCAGGTCTTGAAGGGTGGTTTATCACTTATGCACAGTACTGTGTAGCTGTGTACCTGCTGGTAATCTAAACTTAAAATAGTCTGTCCAGTGATTCATCGTTTCAGTTTAACTTCATACACAATAGTATGCAACCTAACAAGAAGTTCTTCTTTCGTCAATCTCTACTACTGTTTGCCATAATCCTGTGTTATGCACCTGAACTCATACTGTACCTGTCAAAATCTAAAGTTTTAATTGCAGTGAAGATGATTTACTGCTCAGGGTGCCCCAGTGAGCGCCACAGGGCCACAAACCCAGGAGGAAAACAAAATAAAGAGTGGATCCGCTCAAGATTTGCATATGTTTATCTGACAGTTGCCAGCATTGTTTGTTGATGTGTCCATGGTATGTCTCTATATACATAGGTGCTCGTCTATAAAAGAGACTGTGTAGAGTTTACCTAAGTATTTTACTGTGCAGCTTGGGGGCTGTCTGTTTGTGTGTGTGTGTGTGTGTGTGTGTGTGTGTGTGTCTATGCGTGCGTCTGTGAGAGGGGCAGAAACCTGAGGCCAGCAAGAGGCTGCAGAGACAAAGGTTGGGCCACGTGAAGAGCAGGCACATGCAGGCTTGGATTACCTGCCTACCTGATGAACTTTTGGCCCCCAGAGCCCAACCTACAGCCTCTTGCAGTCTCCTGCCCTTCCACACCCTTCATCCACACACAGTATATCCCACTACCTTTCCTGTAGTCCACATTTCACCAAATCCCCGCATTTCCCTTCTTGCACACCCATCCACCCCCACCTCTTGTCAACGTTTGGCACTGCCACTGAGGACATAGAAAAAACATTTTCAGTGGTTGCTTCTTTAGAAAAAGATACCTATATATGAAAAACCTGTTTATGGTTTGATGACTTTTCATAATACGCAGAGTAGAGGAAGAATTTGTGTAGAACAGTTTGTGTGGAACTTTCACATTTGGTGTAAACCTTTAAATGGTTCTTCACTCTCACAAATCTTCTTCAAACAGGACTCATTAGGGTACAAAAGTGTGGCATTGGCACATTTTTCTAAAGGGGCCTATGTCCAACATTTCTCCTGTATCCTATTTTATACTTATAGGTTTATAATGTATGTGTGGTTTTAGAACTTAGCTATTTGCTATTTTTTTTAACTCTTAGAATTAAATAAGCTGTTTTGTTAGACTGCTTTATGTAAATGATTTTCCTCATTTAAAAAAGAAGTGCAAACTAAAATAGTTTTTCTAACCTAAGTGGGAGTAGGTGGAGCTAAATTACTGTATATATAAGCATATAAATAGGGGATTCAGTACAGGTTGATTTTTAAAGCATAATTGCCATGTATGCACTGTATGGAACATGTTTATTAGGATAAACATACTATATCATGTATTAAATGTGCCACAGAATGCCTTTAATCAGCATTTAAGTTGTTTGCTGATGTCAACATAGAGGGTATGTGACTTTAGTTGCAGTAGGAAATGCCCAGATGTGGTTAAACAAGCCTATTTACAGCCCTGAGATTTAGAATTAAATGAGTTGTGCGCTCTGGTCTGCTCTGCTGATTTACAGCGAGACACCGCAATGATCACACAGAAACAACAAAACAAACACAGAAAGGAGGAAAAACTTTCTTATTATTATCTTATTAAACTCTTATTAGAAAAGGTGCCTTATCATGCTATTTAGCTAGTTATGCTAGCTAACCTGTACTAACTACTTACTTTTGACCTCAACATCAACACAAAGTAAAGCAAAAATGAAGTAGTTAATAAATATGAAACATTCACTTTAAGATGGTCTTGTTTAACTGTCAAAAGGTGGTTAAAATGACATTATTATGACCTTAATGAACATGGCTGCTGCTTACAAGTTGTAATAGTAATAAAGGTGGAACTGCCCCTCTCTTTGCTGAATGAAGTTTTGTTATTGTCCAAAAGTTCTTTTTAGAGATGTTGGCACTGTAGTAGGTTTTCTATTTGCCAACTTGTTTATTAAATATTCCATTCCACCTTAAAAAGCAACGCAGTTACATTCTGCCACCAATAAAAGTCTATAGCATTTAAGGTGAATTGGAAAATATGGTTACGAAGCTAGCAAATAGGAAGCCAACTTCAGAGTTGTTTCAAGAAGAACATTGACCATTCCCTTTGAAAGTTATAAAAAAGTACCAACATGCCCTTTACAGCCTGGACAGTACATTTCTTCATGTATAGTCTGCCATTGCTGTTGCTCTGTTGTCATTGTTTTCTTGCTGGGCTAGAATGTGAGCTGGTGTACCCCAGTCGTAGGAGAGTAAAGTTTACTGACTCAAGATTATTACATAATAACCTAGAATTTTGAAATAATTGACAGACCTCTTGTCAGTATGTGTGATTTGTGAATGAGGAGATAACAGTGCTTATTCATCTATGCCAATGTAAATCTAGTTTTTCGTTCTGTGGCACTCATTCAGTATAGTGAGGGAAATTCAGTTTTACACAGTATGGGTATGAGCTATTTATGAGTGTGTGGACAAAGCTGATTATTTTTTCATGATGTTGATTGTTGGGGCCAAAAATCATTAAAAAAGGACTCAATAAAAGCACCCAATAATGATCTGCAGTACTCGTATAATCTATAGGATCATTTCACCAGATTACAGGAAATACTTTCTGTAAGGTTCAGTATAAAGGCTGTGTAGGGAAACAAAACTGGTTATAACTCCAAAACCTTGAGAGGACATATACACAGACAGAACCTTGAGTGATGCTGGAGCAGTAATGAGAACAAAAGGCTTTATGATTTGATGGGTTTATTAATCTAATCATAGTGCAGTATATTGTTAGAAATGATAGAAACAGTCACCCAAACTTCACCCAGTGTGACTTCCTGTGATGTGTCCCTCTTTCAAAGCCCAGGCAGTTCCCACTACTCAGAGGGTAAGCCTAACCCACACTGGATGAACCTGACTTTCAAGTCCTCGGCATAGGTGATATCAACTCACCGAGCATGAGAGAGAGAGAGAGAGAGAGAGCAAGAGAGAGAGAGAAAGAGAGAGAAAAACAAACACGAAAAGGGCTCTGGTGGCCGGGTGGGGCCTGAATGCCACCCAGCTGAGCAAACCTGAGGCCGCCACAACAACATTTTCTGGCTTTTCACCGTCTCTTTGGCTTTCTGTCACATGTTTTCTCTTTTAATCCATACTTTCTCTCAGCCTTGTCTCGTCTCAGGAAGTAGGAGGAGGAATGCACTGGACCTCTACTGTGAAAGAAAAGGCCTAGGAACGCAGGTGGATTACTTTCTTTGTTAGGTGCGGATTTGAATAGAGGAAAACAGAATGCAGACATCGAGCTTGGTGTGGTTTGGAGGCCATGTATCTTCTTCAGGTCTAAAGCTCAGTTTTAAAGTCCAGTTGAGAGCGCAAAATGGGCGTTTTGACGTGGACAAAAGAGAGGAACTTTGTGGCAGTTGCATATGACTTTCAAGTTAAACCATGTGTGCCATGTCAGACCTTGTTCTTGAGCTAACCTTTCAGGCTTTGCTTGTTGACCCTTCATGTACTGCTATCCAGGAATTTCTTAAGAGGATTTGAGTCTGAGAAGAAACAGTGACAGGTCTCTCTTTCTTGCTCTCTTTTGCTGTAGTCAGTCTCTCACTATTAGTCTATCACCCTCTGTCTTTCTCTCTCTTTCTCTCTAATTTTTCTCTCTCTGGGTGTTGGTTGTTTCCAAGTCTTTCTACAGGTCGAGGCCTGACAGACGTGCCAGACCTGCTGCCAAAAGGACTCCTCCACCTCAGCCTGCAGACATGGCTTAACATCACTCATTCACACACACACACACACGCACACACACACACACGTGCACACACACACATGTACACACACACACACACACACCAGGAGCATATCTACAGAACTATATGTACTCATTCATGCATATAGCACTTCAGTACACTGTATATATGGTGAAAAAACTATATGAAGCCACAGGCATGCATTTCCACAGGTATGGGTGTGTCTCCCTGACCTAAACACTTAAAAATAATGGGTTCTTTGGAGCAATGCCATAGAAGACCCACTTTTGGGTCCCCAAAGAATCTTTCGATGGATGTTGCGTTAATACCCAGTGTTTATAAATAACTTCAAATAAGAGTGAGTTCAAATGACCTTATTTTAAAGTTTGAAGAGCCACCACAAAATGTAAACCTTCTTCATATGAAGGTTCTTTCCTTCAGTGATACATCCAAGTCAAAGCATTCATTCAGACACAAGTGTTTCTATTAACACTATGTTTACACCTAAACCTAAACACTGTGGATGAAAGTAACAGATATACTCCATTACTGTACTGAAGTATCTATACTTGATTCAAGCATTTCTATGTTTTGTTTTTTCACTCCTTTACAGTAAAACATCCTACACTACTTTCTGTGAGGCACTAAGAAATAAACACTAGATTTCCTATGATATATAAAAGAATACACAACATTTTCTCAAATAAAACCAATGACTTTCACATCATTAAGGTGTTCATATCATTGCTGTTTAATGAAAAACATGCATGTCCAGTTTTGTTGATTTTCACTTTTTATTCATCATTTGAACACAGCAGCTGCTGTTTACACTGCTTGGTAAAAGGTCTGGTTCTGTTGACTTACATTAGAATTAAATGAGGTTTTTGCTCTCTCCTGTAAATTAGTTATTTTGGTGATACTTACGTTTCTTAAGTGACGATATGTAGGATGACACAGTGTGTTGAACTTATACTCCACCCTTTTACTTAAGGGGTCTGAAGAAATGCTGTGAGTTGAGCATCAAACTTCAAGGAGAGCCATTTTATTTTTTTGCTCCTAGTTTTGTCATGTGTTTTCTTGTTTTCAATGTTTCTGTCTTACAGAATGCGACTTCTTCTTCTGCTAAAATGACGACTCAAGGCAGACTGAGGCTACAATGACTCACTATCTCCTTTTTGGGTACACAGTGGTATGACCAGACCGGATGGCCTGGGCTAGCTGGTTAGCATGCAGTGGATCAGTCAATATCTGTAAAACGATACATAGATGTCTTTCCACTGATATATTAAGATTTCTGCATTAATTGGCTAAAATGTAAACAACAACACTCAGATAAGTTTAATGTAATGTATAGGAAACAGATGTTTAAATAGTTCAGTGCTTCTAAAAGCTACCACTATTTCCTTATGAGCTACATTACGTTTTAATATAAGGAGACATGTGGGCTCACTGGGTGTTTTGGATAATAAATAAAATAGCCATGTTTGTATTGAAACATCTGGTTCCTGCCACCAACACTGTAAAATATCTGACCATTTCACACAAAGCCATTCTATATGAGTGGAATTACCTTTAAAATCCTGAAAACTGAGCATGAATCTCTTCATGAAATGTAAACACAAGCATGTGCATAGTTTTAAACCCTTCTCCAGAGCACCTCAGTGGGTTTCATCTACACTCTGGGCCTTCACCTCTCTTCCAGCACCATGGCTAGCACACAGCTAAATGTATGAGAACGTTACAAGTCTTCCTGTTAGACACACAGGTTTTCACCAACTCTCTTCGTCGTTTTTCTTCCCCGCCCCCAAACTTAATGACACAGAACGTAATGAGCAGTGCGTGCAGAGAGCTGGCGTGGTAATTGCGTGTTACATACCTGTTGAGGGTGTTCACCCACAGAGAGAGCGAGGAGAGTCAGAGAAATGGAGGAGATTAAAGACAAGCATGATGGGGGACACGCTTATTCCACTGCACTATGGACTCCATAGGCCTCTGTATCAGCGCAGATCATATATGCTCTTTTGCATCACGTCGTTTTCCCCTTACACATCAAGTGGCTGTTTGCGACGTTCTGCAACATGATATTTTTGAATGGGGTGATTTAACCAGTGAGGCATGTTCTTGGGCTACTGTGATAGACAGAACAAGCCCCTGATTTTAAAGCAGGTTGTAGGAACAGGATGACTTACCTATACTTTATATATAGTTTTGCTTTCATTTTTATAGACAGTCAAAAAAAGGACATGCATGGGAAAAGAGAATAGGATAGAAAGAAGTTTTCATAGGGAAAGTGAAAGCATCGCCTTCATTAAAGCTATGTTGGGTTATTGTTTATACATGTCGTAGTTATTAAAATTATATGTTTACACTGTCAATAACTGTGGGTAACTATGGATCCTAGTTGGTAATGTTATCAGAGAAGGAGGAACATGTAATGTATGTTAAAGGGCTCATATCTTACTTTTTTTTATTCCTAATGTCCATTCATGACATTCGTGTGTGTTTATGTGCCAGAAAAAGTCACAAGTCATATTACATTTCTATTTTGCATCCCCTCTTTTAGCACTTTGTCTGTTTTTATTACTGTTCCATTAGGGCTGGTATATGTAAATGACCTCTATTCTGATTGGCTGCCCTTTAACATGCTTTATTCCAAAATAGTAGTAGTTTAAGCTTGTAACTTTAGCATGAATGGTTGATTTGAAAGTCTAGGTGGACGTGTATAAATGCATTATTATTGTGACACCAGTAAAACATGTTGTATACGCTGGGGCCTGAGTTATATGTTTTGACACATTCAAGGCCACATGTCCTTTATTTTTCTTGGGGTTTTTTTCCCTGCAAGGTCTGTTTATAGTGTTGTAATGTGGTTTTATTTACCAAAAACGTATTAAGTCTGGATCTGATCTATATTTGTCCTCTAGAATTAAACGTCTGTTTTAATGACTGCTCTTAAGATTAGTATGTGTTAGTGATCTCTGTTTTTATTGGCTGTTCTGTTTTATGCCTTGTCAAAACAGCAGTCAAGCTGACATGCTTCTTGTAATTTGCATGAATAGGTGGAGCTAAGCTGCTGTAGGCTACACGGGTGGATGTACATACAGTAACCCTGCAGATTTTAGTGAAATCACAAAAAATAATGTTTTTGCAGGTTAATTTTAGTTTGTGGACAATCATTTTTAGATGCTAGTTGGGGAAACTTAGTTGAGTTAACATAATCTTCAAAGTAGATCATTATTAAATAAAGAGAGCAGAAATTATCATGCAGTATATAAAAGATACTCATTTCAAATAGTGTATAAATGTAGGGTTTAACATGACGGTGATTATGTGTGTGTGCGCGCGATGCCCCTGGGTCTTCCTGTGAGTCACTCTCATGAGGTAAACCCAGTAAAGCTGTCCTAGTCCTCTCTAATTCCTCATTAGCTCACGGCAGGCTGTCTCAGGGGGATTTGGACTGCCTGTGGGGTGTGTATGTGTGCATGCGTGTGTGTGTGTTAGTTAGTTAGTTTGGGCTCATGTTGTCTGAACGTGAAACACTATGGGGCTTCTTGGTGGGAGGCTGCAGCAGGCCAGGTGTGTGTCCACTGCCAGGTGTGTGTGTGTGTGTGTGTGTGTGTGTGGGTGAGAGAGAGAGAGAGAGAGAGAGAGAGAGAGAGAGAGAGAGAAAGAGAGAGAGATAGGCAGTTACAGAGGTGGGGGATAAGTAGGTCAGGACAATAGTGTGTTAAGCGGAATGAATGTGGGATTATTCAGAGAGAGAGAGAGAGTAAGATTTCAGGTATCAATGCTTTCAATGTTTTTAGCTAATAATAATAATAATAATAATAATAATAATAATAATATTAATAATATTAATAATACAGTGCATAGATGGTAACTAAGCTGTGAAGGCAGTCTTTTTTCAAACTTCCACAAACTCATTAGCATACATTCATATGAAAAAGGTTTGAACATCCCTAGCATTAAAATAAGTACAAATAAGTCTATATATATATATATGAAAATATATATATATTTTTTTTATATTTTTTAATATGTTAATTTATAAATGTGTAATGTGTGTAATGACTGCACTAAACTGTGCAGATCAGTAAGTCAGAACAACAGCCACTTTAAAGTCTTTTAAACCTATATATAAATTTCTTTCTTAAAATAGAAATTAAGCCAAAGAGGTCACAGCTTCCCAGTGATGGTCATTAAGTATCACCTGTGCTGTACAATTTAGCTATTTCTTGTTCTACCACTCCCACATCAGCTCAGGAAGGGCTTGTTGATATGCTGGGGTCTATTGTAAGAATTGTGTCTTTAAAAAAGTTAATAAAGCCTTAAGTTTTTAAACAAGCTGAACTTCCAAGTAGTATGTGAACAATATGCCAGAGAGGCTGTTCAGTGCAGTGATTTTTCACAGGTTAGCAGAGTGCCTAGAAACCCCTGTACTTAAATACCACACTTAAGTATTAAGGAAGATTCTTTATTTGAACCTGTGTGTTTTTACTTTTTAACATTTGCAAAAGAAAAAAGCTTAGTTTTATTTCAATCCTATAACCAAAGCCCTGGTTCCATTGTTCCCCAAGGCCAGACCATACTTGTCTTTTTTCTTGCTAGTCAGTTAAGTTCTTGTGTGTTTCAATTTCTTATCATTGTAAAATGTATTTGCTAACAGGTCTGCTAAATGGTCCTTGTGTGAGTACCTGCACTAACCAGCAAGCAAAAACATTTATTGCATCTTTTAATTCATCTTTTTTAAAATGTATGTACTTTGTATATACTTATATACCATACTTCTTCACTACATGCATATAAATATATGTGTCTATAGCCTGCTTTTCTACTTTTACTGTATCTTTAGCTCTGTACTCAAACTTTCACTTCTCTGCACTTTTTCCAGCTCTGGTTAAATGTAGTGCTGTAGCGTACACCCCCAGCCCCCTCACCCCACCCCCTCGCCCACCACTGCTATCCAGCTTCAGTGTTTAGAATAGAACAATGGAGAAGGCGAGAGGAGTCACACTTGTGTATTCTCGGCACTATTTATTTGATATTACTCCGTTTGTCTTGGGCGTTAAGGTTTGCTTTTGCTGTTGTTTTCTATCAGACACCCAAATCTGCCCTCCCAACATGACCTGTTTCTGTTTGCCCAGTGGAAGGCCCCTCTCTTGGCCTCAGACTACAAACAAACTCCAGCCTAATCCAGCTCAGTCGTGGTATATGCTTGGTAAACTAGCCTTTTTACATTTTCTATCCACCAGTGCTTTTAACTGCTGATATCTTGTGTGTCATTATGTGTATGTCTTTTTTGGGGTGTGGGGTAGCAGAAGTTCTGTTTATGGTTTTAAAAAGCAGAGTATCTGAGTTTAACTGAGCACTGTTCTTTAGCTCCTACCTGTGGAAAGCAGTGGTATTGCATCCAAAAGATTTAGGAGGAGTGAAGCTGCGCTTGTACACACTATGGGCACAGAGCTGTTTTTAACAGAATCATTAAAGGACTAAGATAAATAAAGTATTAGATCACTCCAATAATTAGTGTTATCGGCTAATAAATATAATCATGTTAACAGTTACAAGCACATGGCATGCTCTAGAAATTAGGGGAATAAAAAATAATATGGGGATAGATATGATTTTATTCAGGGACTTGTTTTTATTATTCTTTCTCGTCCTCTCTTTGTAGCTGTATTCTTTGTAGCTGTGTCTACTGACTGCTTGTACCAATGTTTTCTGATAATTAACTTCTGTCTAACAGTTGTCCTTCAGCGCAGCGCTCCTAATTGCACATCCTCACTTTCACTGCATTGCTTCTCCACTGTCAAAGGCTAAACAGTGTAGTTTAACCGTACCATTGGGCTCACTTTCGTGTGTGTGTGTGAGACGTCCTGCAACAACTGCCCCCATTTCTATGCACAACAAATGAATCCAAGCACAGCAATTTTCTGCTCTTAAAAGATGGCTGGCTGCAGACGGCAGCTCACAGCTGATGATAAGATGATAACTGACAATTTAGATGTTATCTTCTTTTCCTCAGCATCTCTTTTTCAGAGGGGAAGTGCTGTAAGCTTAGCGGCGAGGCACGTTTGAAATGTCAAAAGCAGTTTGTGCCTGGAGCCGCAGTCCCACACTGAGTTTACACACACAGCTGAAATGTATATTCCTTTGATCCCTGACAGCCACATAAACTTTCGGAGGTAATTGATCGTAATGTGCATGTCATTCTAGTCCACCCACTGAGACCTTTACTCATCTCCCTCGTCTGCTTTCTTAGGGCCTTTTGCAAAAGGGCTTCCTATGGGACTAGCCTCTCTTCTCCCACAGGCCCTGTATTACAATCCACAGTACGCACACCCATAGCTACTCTCTCACCAGAGGTGTTGTTATGCGTACAACGTAAAAGCCCTGATTTATCTCTCAGCGGTCCCCCAGCCTACTTTTTTTTTTTTTGTCATTTTTTTCCTTCCCAGTTGCCTGGAAAGTCTGAAAAGAGGTTGGAACTAGCAGTAACCAGCAGGGACCTGAATATTCCGTTACGGGATGCATTTTCATGCAATTGTCCAAAAAGGGGCCAAGGAGCCGTAAACGATATACCAACTGAGAGATCATGTAATATAGCACAGAGCACACACACACTTCTCTCTCTCTCTCTTTCTCTCTCTCTCGCTCTCTTTGTCACCCACCAAACACAAAACAACCTCTCTGGACTTCCGTTGCTTTTTTCCTAAGAACCACACCCAGGAGGAAGGGTAACATGAGCCCATCTCTTTGGGTCACTGTGCACAGGGTGTGAAGTCCAGCAGTCCTCTCCCAGATAACTTCTGTTAGGGCACACATACCAAACCTCCCAAAACACACTGACCCAGCTTTCACATTAGCTTAGCCCAGGGTACCCAAACTTTTTGTCTCAAGGAGCCAAAATAAGGCTGTGGGCCATCAAGATATCAGCTAGCAGCTTTTCAGCTTTGTGTTTTTGTACATTGCAAGTATGTAGAAACTATATATTTTAATAAAAACTCCAGTGGTTTCTTTCTATGCTTACTGGCTTGCCTGAATTCAGTGAAAAGATGTTCTTTGTAGCAGCGGTCTCATCTCCTCATGTCTATGTACCACCAGTTGCACTCCTTTAACTTATCATTGCTAGCTGCACTACACTAGCTACACTTGGGTTTTTACTAAAGCTACTCCATAAATACAGTGATGTAAGTAAAAGAAGCTAAAACCAGAACATGAAGTGGGAGGTCAACTCAACTTTCTGGTGGCCCAAGTCAAACGTCCTCAACCCATTTTGGGTACTCCTGGTATAACAGTTAAAACGGAAGCCCCTCTCACAGAACTAGCATTCGAGGCCCCTCTTATTCCTTGCTTAGCATTAGCCTTTAGCCTTCTGAAAGGGCCAGTAATATCCACCGGTGTAATGGGAGAGATAGCCATCTTTTATTCGCAGTTTTATAAAACGTGGATGTGATGTGAGTCAGGGGAAGGAGGAGGTGTGGGGGAAGGGATGAAGCAGCCTCGCTGGAATCTACAGTGTTGTGCGAGCTTCATACCTTTCAGCTTCATTAAACCAATTTCACGGCGAGGTGAGCTAAGAGAGGAAGCTCCAAGCCTCGGCAGCCACAACAATGGTGCATTGAAGGGACGCGGCGAAAGTAAATTAGGTAGCACTTCACAGACGGCAAATTAAAATCTGAAAGTTGGATAGGAAAAGTTGAGGGGGAGATGATTATGTCTTTATTGTTGCCCCTCTCTATCTGAGAAGGAAAAAAAACACCCATCCATTTGGTGGCCACCTTTGCTCCCTCCCCCATAAGCCAGGCTGCTGGAGGAAAAAATAATGATCTATTTCTCATGTAGTAATTGGTTTCTAAAAAAAATCAAATCACTTAGCTGCTCATAGCTTTCCTTTTCGTCACATAATTTGGTTCTTATCAGTAAGATACTGCATGATAGCCTGAGTAAAGCGGAATAAATTAAGCGTTAATGTTGGCGCTTATTTTTATAGTCATTGACTTCTCGTGTCCATCGAAGGCCTCGATGAGCTGAAGGGTCTTGTAGCTGTCAGTTACAGCCTCTTGCAGACGTTTGGCAGAGACGTTGTGCTTGAGAGAAATTGCAGAGCAGCCACTCAAATTAATAACATCTGCTAATTTTGGAATCCATTTATTGGGTTAAGTGGGTTATTTATTTATTAATATTAGATTTATTTTTGCATTTATGTGAACGGTGGTGTGTGTAGCTATAGGTGAGTGTGTGTGTGTGTGTGTGTGTGTGAGTGAGTGCATGTTTTGTGTGAGGTAGCAGTAACGTGACACCGGGAAATAGAGAAGCAGCACTCTAAACAGTACACAGTCATTAACAGTGTGAAATCAGACACTGACAGTGGTGAGAAGAACACTCTCAGGTCTTTACTCAGTGTGGTTCAGGTTTATGCTGCATTGTGGGGACCAAAGCCTGTTAATATGTTCATGTTGTAGGAATCTTTTGTCCACACACAATGTTAATAATTCAGTTTTAAGGTTGGGGTTAAGATTAGGCTAGTAGTTGTTCTGGTTGAAGTTTGGGTGAATCTTAAGATCATGTGTTTGTGTGTGTGTGTGTGTGTGTGTGTGTGTGTGGGTGTGTGTGTGTATCTGTGTGTCTGTGTGTGTGTGAGTGTGTCTGTGTGTGTGTGTGTGGGTGTGTGTGTGTATCTGTGAGTGTCTGTGTGTGTGTGTGTGTGTGTGTGTGTGTGTGTGTCTGTGTGTGTGTGTGAGTGTGTGTGTGTGTGTGTGAGAGAGAGAGAGAGAGAGAGTGTGTGTGTGTGTGTGTGTGTGTGTATCTGTGTGTCTGTGTGAGTGTGTCTGTGTGTGTGTGTGTGTGTGTCTGTGTGTGTGTGAGTGTGTGTGTGTGTGTGTGTGTGTGTGTGTGTGTGTGAGAGAGAGAGAGAGAGTGTGTGGTTATTCACACAAATAAAATTGGTTAGTTTATTTTCCTTACATTCTGCTGATATTCCTATGTGCTTAAAAATGGTTTGTGGGAATGTATTGTAGAGAAACTTACCAACTCTGATTTCTTTAGCTGATAGTGATGGTGACAAACCAGAGGTCATAATGTGGCAAATACAGAACTTCTATTTATTAATTAAACCACCACTGAACCTACATACATGTTCTTAGATGTTATTATATGGTAAAATAGCAGGCATTACAAATCCCTGCATGTACCCTGTCAGCTATGAATATTGAAAAATGTTCTCTTAAGTTATTGTAAATTAGTGCCTCAGTCATAAGCCAGCACATTCATAACCATTTTGTGTAGTAACTTTTTAAATGATGTGCAGCCTTTAGATGCATTAAATGCTTTGGGCATCTGGTTCCTGTCACCACCATTGTTAAGAGTCCTTTTTAACAAGTTTCTCCAGAACAGGACGTTTCAAACTATTTGGACCTACAGTCTTAACATTAATGTAATTATACAGAAATAAAAATGGTGGCAGTTACATTTAATTGTATGTAGTAGCCACAATGTTAACATTTCTAACTATTAATGTTATATCTAAGTTATATCTAATATATCTAAGATTATGTTTGTAAACCTGTATGGCCTTAGCGTTTTAGCTTTGTACAGCTCTGTGTTTAGTCTCTATGTTTACATGTTGCAATGTCTGCACTGTGGGATGCTCTCAGATGGTCCAAATCTGTCTATTTGGCTTCATTAAGCAAGGCTTGGCCCACACATACAAATGCTCTCACATCTTCACACAATGCTTGGACAGCAGTTAGGGTTTACTGCGCACGGCCTGCTGGCTTTACGAGGCAGACGGATCCTCCTCGCCGTAAAGCCATCAGTCAGGAACAAAGGGGGCAGGTGCGAGGCCTGGAGTGTTCACCTGCACCCAGCAGCGTCTCTGAGCCATTCAGCAGGGCCAAGAGGCCCTTTTCCCTTCTCCTCTCCATTCTCCCTTACCTCTCTCTCCTCTTCTTCAGATCACTCCACCAAGCTCCAGTGTCCGGCGCTCATCCCCACTCTACCCCTTTTCTTCTTTCTCTCTCTTCAAGGCTCCTTCATGCTACTGTGTAAAGTCTACCATGTGTTTCTATAGAGCATGGGAAGGAAGCCATACGGAGGATGAGTTGGAGGAAGTTTCAGTCTTAAGATATGTGTATCTAGTGTCAAAATGGCAGTTGAAACTCTCATGATGACTTAGAGCGGTAAAAGGTGTTGACACCAGTTACAGGATCCACTTTCCCAGTTTCCTCAAATGTAGTTGATTAACAGCCATAATCAGACAAGTTTGTCCAAGTAATGTTGCTAACCCACATAGCCCAAATTGTTTTTGTGAAGATACATCTTATTTCTATTTTCTAGAAATAATTTTTTATTTCTTAGCCCACTCAACCACATCAAGTCACAATTAAGTTACACAGACTTACTGATGTGGTTACGAACGTAGTGTGACATACTGTGAGAAACTACACCGCTACAAGCATTTCAGACAACACCACAGCTGATAGTCACAAAGGAGGACTGATCTCAGATCAGATTCTTCCAGAATTACGGTGTTTACTGTCACAAATCCTGATTCTTCATCAGCACTCCTACTCCTGAGGTGGTTTGTGAATAAAGGTCCTGTAGTGTAAAGTGCCTGCCACAGTGATGTTCATTTTTATAACTCATAGCCATACTGTGCCTTAAACTATATCAACAAGCCTGCACAACCTTTGAAAGAAGTTTAGGTGTTGTATGTTTACAGATATAACTTTAGCAATTTAAGTGACTATTGAGTTCTAAGGTTTATTAGCAATATTAGCTATACCGCACCTTCTCTAAAGTAGAGAAGCAATGTTCAGCCCCAAAAATGTCTTGGTTTATTGAACATGACTGGAGTCAGCTTTTTTTTTTTGTCGCTGCCATTCGTTTAGGTCATTATTTTTTCAGTGTATAGTGTTTTCCTCAGGTTTAACAATGCCTGTTACGTTTTACATGAGCATTTCGTGACAAAAAGTTGCGTGTAGTAAAATCTTATTATAGTAACATGCATAAAAAGTTAAGAACTTTTGTTCTGTCCACTCTAAAGTTACCATTTTGTACATATGAGATTCTCAAATTGAATCATTGTTTACATAACAAACCGTTTCATAGGGTATCAGGGTATCAGTAAGTTACAATAAGCCTTGTCATACTTGTTACTTCATCCTACTAACATCTTGTCAAGTTGCTGTTGCTGGAGTGAAGTAGAGAGACACTTTGACCGTTAGACATGTGCACCAGCCTGGCTGGATGGTAAGCACCGAGACAGGCCGGCACCTGCAGGTTAGCAGCCAGTCAACCAAGCTGTGGGATACACAGAGAGACAGGTGGGCAGCACGCGGGCAGATATACGGGGTAGACGACAGGAAGACAGACGTACAGAGAGACAGGCCATGGGCAGGCAGCAGCAGCAGGGGTAGGTGCCTGGGTGTCCGCTTCGTGGCAGAAGAACAGATGTGTGGTGAATCTTTAACTTCCCTCACTCCCCACTGTCACTGCATCTGTGCACAGCCCCACCGGGTTAGTGTAGCCCCCTCCTGTGTGAAAAAGGGCAAACAATAAAAGCCTATCGGTGGACTTATTGATCAGCGTTGACCTGCCTGGGGTTACTGATATTTAATGGCCTGAGGGGTCATTAAGGCTTGGGGTCTGCTGGAACTTTCATTGAGATCAGTCAGCATCCAAAGTAATGTGTTCTCACTCACGACTGCTGAATCTACACATATATTGATTATCCTCCCAATGACAATTTGTTCAGTTAGTTGTGACGTTCAGACAGATTCCTGCAAACTCTTAAGTAACCGTTGGAGGCTAGAGAGTCACACGAAGTGCACTATGGGTTTGCATGGCGAATAATGCAAATGTCACATAACACTGCGAGGTTTGTATGCATCGATACCTTAAGCCATAAGAATGCAAACTGTTGCTCGGATTAAAATCACAGCCTCATTAGTGCGTGACAGGTATTCAGCCATCACACCGAGTATCAAGGCTTAAGTATACTGAAACAGCATCACTTCTCATTGTCCCGCTCTAACCCCTTATGTGAAATAACAGATATGTCACCGACATAATACTCCGTAAGTAGCGTTTTATTGTCATTTATGTGATCGGCCCTAATCCCCTTAGACGTCACACAGTAAATAGTGGTGAGGGGGGCTATCTCTCCCTCGCGCTCTCTTTCTCTGCTCCTCCAGCGCCCGTGGTTTATTTTAATTGAAAATTAGCAAAACAAAACAAGGGCAAGAGGCTCCCTGAATGGGGCCCCCTTTTCCCTGGGAGCTCCTGGGCCGTTGAATAATGCATATGGGAGAGAGTAAACAGCAGCAGCGGGTCTGGCCCCAGAACAATGGGCTCTGCTCTGAGCTCAGCCAGGGCGGCTGATTTTATTACCGAGCTGTCAATCCTCCCCCAGCTTGGGAAGCGTGGGACCGCGGCCAGGAGGCAGCTGCTGACCGGCCGACACTGACCCGTTCGCCCGGGCCCAATCGAGCTGCGCGGATTGCAGCGCACACCCACCGAGCAGTGTCCTGCATGCCTCCACACAACCTGCACGGACACACGCATGCAACCCCCCAGCCCTCCAAGGACCTGACCACATGAGGTTCTCTCTAAAGTGGGTTACTGGACCTTGGTTTAATTAAAGAACTCATGTAATTAGATTTTATACTTGTGAACATGTGCCACTTATTTCAACTCACTAATTAGAGTTTTGTTAGATGTAAATAGTTGTGATTATTTGGTATATAAATGTAGTAGAATTTATTATGTAATGTGTTGGCCAAACCCAAACATTTTTCATATATATATATATATATATATATATATATATATATATATATATATATATATATATATATATATATATATATATATAAACTTTACAACACGATAACACAACTGAATTATGCGTCAGGTCTATAAGCAATAGAGCTATAGGCAATATTTAATAAATACTATATGAAAATAAAAGGACTGAAAAGTTTTGGGTTTATTACCAATCTGGTGAACTTGGCTTATTTTGTTATCCACTGAGATCTGTATTAATCCATTGCTGGACAGTAAAGGGTCACAGAGGGCACTTGGAAACTTTCTCTCTACCGCTCACTCTTCTTCTCCAGCCATTGAGATTCCAGTCTTGCTTCTTGGCTTGGGCCCACAGTGGTTGCCATGCCGACCAGCAAATTGGTTAGCAGGATGAGTAATGATGTGATGTGGTGGAGCTGGAAGGACCCAACAAAGAACTTATTACAGCTGGGCCTTTTCATAGTGTCCCATTGTTGTCAAGTGCTCCTGATATTAACCTACCTCTAGCAGGGCTTCCTATCCTTGTGAGCACTGCACGCGTGTACTGTCAACTGCTCAGCACCCCTAGGAAGGAGATAGAGAGAACCAGAGCAATGAGAAAGAGAGAGAGAGAGAGCAATACCCCTCTATCAGTCCACACTGCACTTCTTCACCCTCTCATCACCTTATCACCTCTCTGAGTTGTAGGATGTGTGGAGACACTTGTTAACCTGTTTCTTCTTTCCTACGGAGAAGCTTCAGAGTTTTTATATTTTAGTGCTGATTAGATTCACTTTGACAGCCATGGCTATCAGGACTAATCCAAAGTGTGAAGTCAAGGCAGTTTAGAAGAAAGTGAGAGGAACCATGTGACCCTCTCTACTGCAAAGGTGTGGAAATGTTAATACTATGGCTCTTGTGCACCTCGTGTGTGTGTAGGTGTGGATAATGTGGCAAAAATATCGCTTTTCACGATACATGATGCATATCACAGAGTCATCAAAATCTATTTTGACGACACATGCAGTTGTCCTTTAAGTACTGACAATGTCTGTGAGCATGCTGTTTATCACAGTAATGAGATTATGTAAAATCTTGCAGTTTAATTATAGCACCAGTGGAAACTCTCAGATGGTAGACTTCAGTTAAAACAGGATACATGTTTAAGTAGAAGGTAAAGTAGAGGAATATTATAAATTTGCTGAAAAGTTTTTGTGCATACAATCTTGCTATTTTGCAACATTCTTTCATTGTTGGACATCAAAATGAAAGAAAAAAACAGAAATGCAGACATGAATCCATTAGAATGGAAATTGAGTGTATAATTGAATATAGAATAACATCACGCTTCAAATGGAGGTGAAAAATAATAATAAATGAGTAATAAATTAGTAATAAATAATATTAACGCCTAACCCTTTAAACCCTGGATGTATTTTGGTATTAATCTTTTTCTGTAACTAGGCAACAAGCTAATTAAAAGGTTTATTGAACTGAACAGGCACTCTGAACAATTACACAGAGTACAATTATACACAGTACAGCAAATTACTTTGGGTGAACAAAAGCAGTGTATTACATCAATGCCTACCTCAAAATCACTGTCAACTTCTGATAAGCTTCTCTTCAACTTCCATTTTTTACTGGATACTATGTTTTGTCTGGTAACTACAAGTTGCATAGTTATAAGAGTATGGAATAGAAGAGTGGGCCCATATACTCATCCATATAGTTAAGTCAGTGTACTAGATTCAACTAGAATTTAACACTGGGACAGAATAGAAAACAGTCAGTGTTGCTGGGAAAACAAGCATGCACACACACACACACACACACACACACACACACACACACACACACCACACACATATAAATAAACTAGCACCAAACATCCTTGTGAAAAGGTAGAGTCTGCATACCCCCACTTTCCTCCCACAGAGGTGTGAAGGGTATAAACGTGTTAGCTACTGGGTTGGAGAGACACAGAGAGAGAGCTTCTTGGTGCAGGATGTTTGAGTGTTTGACTTTAGTTTAACAACATCCTCTGTGCAGACCCCCAGGCGGGCAGGCAGGGAGATGGGTCAGAGATAGCAGACTGATCTGCCGCTGTTCTGCTGCTGACCCATTGTCCTGCTTATCTTTAGCTCGGCCTATCTGCTGACCTGGGGCACATTGATGGAGGGGGCAGATGACAGGTGATAATACAAAATTCAATGCCTCCAGCTTCACTGGGGAACTGTGAGGAAGTGCTGGGCCTAATTAGTGCATTGGTATATTGGTGCCGATACAAAATCGCCCCAATTTGCGTTGTATTGTCGCGTGAGGGACTGTAAGCCTGTTAGCCTGATGTAATTTGCTGAGCAGGGTGTATTGTGTTTTCCCACTACTGAAGTGACAGAACACTAAGATTTGCTTCAGTGTTTTGCAATGACCGTCATGTCACTTTCATACTTGCATTCCCCAGGATTACAGGTACGTAATGAACGAAGCATCTTTAGATGATGTAGTGAAATAAAATTATGTAACCAATTAACTTGTCCATTCTTTACCCACAGGTGCACTTCAGCTTCTGTTAAAATGTATGCGTTAAGTATTTCCAGAATGATTTTAAGCATTTGGTAATTCTGTGATTGGGTACAGCTTCTCAGTTTCTCAGGTAATTAACATTAGCATGGGAGCAGGGCTTTCAGCACATGTTAAGTTGATTGACAGGACATTTCCTTTATCTGTTCTATATAGCTTGGACTGGACACTTCATCAACTTCATCCGAGTGGTCAGTGTCCGGGGAGTTTCGGGGGAAGGGCGATGTGCAGCCATGTACCTACCCTGGTCATCGTGGGAAAGAGTGCATCCAGAGGAATTTGCATGTAGGGCTCAGGTAACATGATGGGGGAAGGGTGGAGTGAGGATGGCCGAAGGAGACAGAGTAACCCTGACCCTGAGGTGCAAAGGATTAAAAAAGGTGAGCATCCGCCCTGGAGGGTGTGTTCTGGAGGTGGTCGGGGGAGTGGGGGTGTTGGTAGCAGGTGGGTGTGGGTGCATTAGACCTACATCACATGAAAAAAAAATCACATTGGGTTACATTACTACAAATATGCCTTATATGTTAACTCCTGTATGTGAAGTGCAAATAAAAGCAGGAAGCAGTGATATGTAAATCCACTTTACCCTGTATTTATACAAAAACAGTACACCTCCAGAAAAGTTGGGATAACCAATTTTTAAAGACAGGTGCCGTTTTGAAATTCCAATGAAATGTTTAAAAACATCCTAAACAGGTGATGGAGTCCTACTTGGATATGCAAGGAGTGTACAGAAAAGGCCTAGCCATATATGAGCAGGACTGGGTTAAAGCTTTGTTTAAAGAAAGAGTTTAACAACACTCTTCAACAATGATGTTGGGTACTTCACCCTTTTCAGTGCATAATATCCTTTCCATAGATCCTGGAAGAGATTTCAGCGTATAAATTGCAAAGAAGAAAACCACAACTGTGCCCATGACCTTCTGTCTCATTGTGTATCTGTGATGGATATCCGCACACGGGGTTTGCAATGCTTTGACAATACATTTAAGCCATATATCACCAATGTCCAGACACACTGCCAGCTTGTCTGAAATTAAAGGATGCACAGTGGTAACATGTACTGTGGCTTGATGGGTCAGTCTTTCAGATTGGGGTATTGAAAGTAGTCTCTGGGTCAAAGAAGAAAAAGGCCATTCAGATTATCACCTGTATTAAAGTCCAAAAGCCAGGACCCTCTCATGGTATGAAGGAAGCCCCATGGCATGGGTGATTTCCACATCTGTGAGGAACGTTTAATTCTATAGAGTATACACATAATGAGCAGCATATGTTGACTTGTAGATGCTGTCTTGTTCATGCGTATTTCCACATGTCAAGCAGCATTCTGGACATGTTACAACAGTATTATGTAATCAGGGACTACCAGTCCCATCTGCACTGGCCTGTCTGTAGTCTAGACCTGTCTCCATTTAACAAATGTGGTGCATTATGTAGGGCAAAATAAAACACCTGATTGTACTGATTGTATGATTGTAGCAGAGGACTTTAAAGTTCCTAAATGCCTGTGTCATGGCTCTGGTTGATCAAGATAATGGCAAAACTCAATAAAACATTGTGATTTGTTAAAGCATCATTTGCATATTGCAGCAGTTTGGTAAAGGTCAATTTGGCTAAGATTAGCAAATGATATATTGTAAAGTTTCAGAGTGTGGGTGCCTGTATTCGTGTATGTGTGTGTGTGTGTGCATCTGTCCCTTAAGGGAATAGAACTGTGGGAATATACGCCCCTAACAGGACCACTGCTCCCAGGGGAGCACCTCTCTTTCCGGAAACTACGCACACACACACCCACCCAAAGGCAAAGAGATGATGGTTGCATTCGGGATTCCCTTACATTACTCCCTCTGGATCACTATTCAACATGTACAATCCACACTACTCTCCAGCACACACACAAGCACCCTGCTGATGAAGGAGGTCAGCAGTGTAGCAGCACAGGCTCAACCACTGCCTGACCCCCTCTACTCCAGAAACAATGCGCATTCTTTCTCCTGAAGAGATGAGAGATGAACATAGTGTCACTCAAAGTCAGACATCCACGGCCCTGAAAAGCCTTTTGTGTATGTATGTGTGTTTATAAGTGTTCCAATGTGCAACCTCTGATCAGACTGCTTATACTATCACTATGATGTATTTCTATTATATACAATGTATGCTTTGCATATATTTGCATAAAGTAGAGCATAACAAATCAAATAAAGGAAAAAAACCTGTGAAAAATATGCAGCATACACAAATTAATGTGACTACCAATTAAATAAATAAATCAATAATTTAAAAAATGTGTTTTGCATTTGAAATTTTATTACTATTTATGAAATATTAAAATATATGGGACTGGACCAAAATCTTGGTCAAAAAATTATTTAAAACACTTTTTAAATGCTACTATTTATGTTTTGCATATATTATAAATAAAATGTTAACTAATATTTTGGTTAGAAATATAGGTTTGGTCTCTGCATTCTTACTGCACAGCGTCCTTACACAGTATAAAATGTGTAAAAAATAAAAATCAATGCATTGTTAATTCATAGTTTCGGAAAATTATATTTAAAGTCATTTGTCTGTGCAATAAGCATTCTTTCTTTCTTTTTTTACATTTTTAAGAAACAATGTTAGTATTAATACTAAGAGGCATGAATTTAAATTGAACTCTTAAAGGAGCAATATGTAAGATTGACACACAAAATGACCAGTAATTTCATAAGAAACAAGGAAATGCACAGCCCCCCTCTTCCCTCTGCTACCTCTTCATCCTCTCATGTTGAACTAATGTTCAACTTGGACACTACAGTGACTCACAATCACTGAATCAGAGTGTGATGGGGCTGGCTGGTTGGTGCAAAACAATATATAGATGTTTTTGACATACCGTCCAAACTGTTATTTCTCCACATTCTCCCAGTTAATGAATGTTTTAAACTAGCAATCTTACAGATTGCACCTTTAATTGTTTAATGTTCTCTAAATTTATGTGGCCACAAAATAATAACTCTATTATTTCAGTCACAGGGCACTACTGATTTTAAACACAGCAACATTTGATTGTAAATAAAAGTGTCTAACTTATAAAGGGTACTGTTAGATATGCACAAAAGCTTTAACAACTTTCCCTCTTTAGCCCAATTTTGTATAAGTTTTTGCATTGTATTTAATCTCCTGAGACCCGGACTTGCTTGGGGTGCAATTTTAATTTCTCCTAGCTATTTGTGATTAGTAGGACCTAACAAGTCCAAAAACTAAACGTTATCTTTGTACAGGAAGTTATTTTGGCAATAAACAATGTCCTTATATGGGGCCAAAGGGTCAACATTTTAAAAAATTATCATGGTGCAGAGAAGCAGAAATGAGGACACTGGGGTCTCAGGAGGTTAGTTGTAGGACCTAAATCGGTGATTACATTTTAAAATCTGTATTAAGTATATTGATTGTATTTTAACGTCGCTGAGTGTTTAGCTGTGTTAAAGCACATCACTCTGATTGCAGTGCAGCACATGCTGAAGACGTGGTGTAGATAAGCCGTCTCTGGCAATACACCTGCTGATATATAGATAAGAATGACAGGGAGGACTTTGGGTAGGTGGGGGTGGTCTTGCAGAGAAGCAGAAAGAACATCTTCTCTGCTGGGGCATGAGTGCAGAGCCTGAGGGTCAGGGGGTCCTGTTTACCCGGGCCAGGTATTTCCTCTGTGGGCTGATAAGAGTGAGCCAAGGGAAGTACTCTGTCACAGGTGAGTGGAGAGGGGGAGAGAGAGGTATCAGGAAGCCATCTATGCTGCCTGCATACACACCTCAACAACAGACCACCTCTGCATACACCTCAAACCATGCAAACAAAATCGCATGCAGTTTATATAGCCCTACCACACACATAGAGAACAAAGTGAAGCTCCTTATTTCATTGATCCAGTGGCCTTGGGGATAGAATGTGTCCTTTAGTTTCTAGCACAGGCACCCACACCCCTTCCCAATCCTTACACAGCTGCTCATATTATACAGCCAAAGGCCGCAACATTATACCAAACATTAATCATTACAAAAATGCAGCCAAACAGGACTAAACCCCAACAGCGAGAAACACACACGCGCTGGTCTATATACTTGTAGTGGTATATTCTTACTGCTACCATAAATATGCAACATGAGTGAAGCCGTGATGTTCATACCCACAAGGTACCGGCACCAGTGGAGACAGAGCTGCAAACAGCAACGGCAGTTTAAGTAAACAGAGCCATGTAAGAAGCCAGGCTGATGGATGGAAGCTGAGTTTGTTTGTTTTTACTCTGCTCTTCCTCTTCCTCCATCACCTGTGCTCTGGCTCTCCTCTGGCCCTCAGGTGCTGAGAGGAGCCGCTCAGGCTGAACGTGTTAACAAGAGAGGAGTCCTCTCCTCCAGTGACAGACACGGTTGAACTAAAGGGTGGAGTTAACAGCTTGGAGGGTGCCAAATTCTACTGTTTCTTCAATTTTGGCACTTCTGATCCATTAAGGTGTATTATGAACGATGAAGAGAACTGATTGGTAAGGTTATCATGGCCAAAGTGAATTTGGCCTTAAAGGTTAATTAGGAACTGCACAGGGTAGAATGGTCTCAGTAAGGTGAAGTTAGACAAGTGAAACAGATGCAGAGCTGGTGTAATCACTACTGAGTAATGCAATGAAAACATCTTTAACATAGTTAGTATATCTAATATTTAGCATGCTAACCAGCTAGCCCGAGCCTCTCCTGTCTTGTAATACCACTTTGTACCTTAAGAGGCACTGTAGCGTCAAGTGTGCCATCAGTCTACCATGTGAAAATGAAGAAGTAGCAATGTCCCATCTAATTTACTAACCTCTTGTTGAAAGTGCTGTTTAGATCATTTGAGGACTGGTAGCCAATGAAAGGAACAGTCGACATAACAATGGCTCTTGACGGGTGCTTGTGAACCTAGCTCAGAACTTCCAAGAGCTAGGTAGAGAGGGGAATGTGCAGTACATATTACCCGTGAGTTGCAGTATGTCTGAAATATGTGCATTGCGTTTAGTTTACTTTGTGCTGATTAGTTTTAGGTGAGGATTATAGGTGTCCCACTCGGGCCCTTCCCTGCTTCCTCTGCAGATAGCTTCTTTAAAACCACACAACACTGTGGTTGCCATTGTGGCCCATCCTAACCTGAAGGACTCTCCAATAAGCGGGCAGAGAGTGCCGAAAGCAGCCTTTACTTCGCCCCCCACCACTACCACCGAAAAAATCCCATTTTCAGGCCCTGCAGCTGCCCCTGCTCTGCAAGAGCACTTAGCCATGTCATTCTATCCGCCTCTCCAGTCTTGGGGGGGAAACAGGCGCGGTTTTGTGCGCCAGCGTCTCTGATACGACTCCAGAAATGGAAATGAGGCCATGGATCTTCATTAGGGAAGGCAGGTGTCCCCGGGCTGGCCCAGGTGAAGATGCTGGGAGGAGTGCAGGGTGCAGGGAGAAGGGGGTGGGGGGTCTGGAGGGGCTCCTCGGATCGGCAGGCGGCCTCCCGTTTCAGCCCCCCACCCCCAACTCCCCCCACCCCGCACTTAATTGCCCATGTAATGAGCTGCCAGTGAATGGGCTTACTTGTGTGGAGGCACTTGAGGAGCCCGTGCATTAGGGGCACCTCCTGCAGCTCCTATTCTCGGAGCCCATACATAGAGTGAGAGTTGTGTATGAGGCGTGCAGAGAGTGAGAGACAGAGAGTGAGAGAGAGAAAGAGAGAGAGAAAGAAAGAGAGATACTCACCTCTCCTCAGCATCTTTCCTGTTTGCGTTCGCCCCCGCCTCCAAGCCCCTTCAAGCTTTGTCTGCCAGTTCACAGGGTGGAATTGGCAGGCCTTTGAAACCTGTGGAAGCGAGGCAGGCTTTTAGGCCCCAAGAGGCAGATGAGCACACTGGAGTGTGAGAAGTCTTCTTGTGGCAGGACACCTGTTCGGTCTTCACATCGGTCAAGCCTGCTGCCCAGTATCTTGTCTTTCTGTATTTTGAAGAAGGACCACCTGCACACTGACCCGGGGCAGGTCAATATACAAAACATTATTTTTGTTTAATTGAAGCTAGCTAATTTAGTTGCTGAATGATGATGTAGGCTCTTTGGTCAGAATCAAATAAGTCATCTGTAATCTTTATGGTCACTTGTTAGTGCCGCTGTTTTTGGTTGCAGGTTTTTACCCTTATAACCTTCATGCTTATTACTCGGTTGCTAAAAAGAGGCCTATTATTAGACAGTAATAAAGTGTTACGTAGTTACATTAGCTTAATATTAGTTTGTTAGTTTAATATTTGAAATATCAAAATGTGGGCCAATCTACGGGTCCTTGCTGACTCAGGTCTTTATGCCCTAATCAATGTATTCCATATGGTTTTTGCAGTGTTGAATGTGAAGAGTGTACTTTGAGATGAGAACAAGGCACATGTCATACAGGCCACCATATAGAACATTGTTTAATGGAAGTAACTGATCTAGCTGTTAAAGGATGTATGCTACATGCTACTCCAAAATCTGAATGAAATGCAAATTTAACGCCAGAGATTTAATGCTTGAGATTCTGTCAGATCAACTGCAATTTTTGGTCCCTGAAAGGAATGTGGTGCTTAATTCAGGTGAGCACCAGATGCTATCACATGCACAAAAGATAACAAGTAAGGCACCAGATAGTGTTACGTGAGGATATAATAACCGCATGCTATTAAGTGAGTATCCGATACAATGTAGTGAGCCCCTGATACTATCAGGTGAGCACAAGATATTAACTATACTCCGTGTGAATACTATGTTTTGAGCACCCAATACTATGTGGTGCATGCCGGATACAGATGTATTTTTTTCTGATGGTATATGGTGCTCACCTAAAAGTATTGGGTGCTCACCACATATGTCCGTTTTACCAGACAACAGAACAAAGAAAAACAAAAATCTTTGGCTCCATAATGCCCATTTACTTGCATTTTTTGCAGTACTGAATGTGAAAAGCGTCCTCTAAGATGGGAAACAAACAGCCAGGACAACATTCAAGCCAGGATGTGAAAAATGGGCCTAGTTTGGAAATTAGGCCTTTGGCAATGCCCTGGCTCACTTCAGTAAACCAGGTCTCTATAGTGCATAGATGTGCATATTAGTCCCGCATCTTGCTCTTAGCATAATCACCTCTGCAAGTGCCACCACACTTCTCACGCTGTTTGCTGTAAAATATTAGTTCCCACAATCCCTCTGCGGGACGGCTGACAAATAAGATGCTGTTGTTTGACTCTCTCTGAGGGTGTGGGGTTAATGATTAGTGCTGTTGGGGGGTTAAAGCCTAGAGATAGGGGCTTTCTCCTGCGCCTCAACAGATGTTGGTGGGCCCTTAATGTGGTTATCAGGACGGAGGGCCTTCTCAGTCCCGCTTGGCCATTGTGTGTGCCGCTGCATTCCAGGGCACGGCCACGGCAACGGGGCGTCCTGGGAGCACAGCCGGGTGTCCCGCTGGGCCACTGTGGGCCTGAGCACTGACTCCTGGGGCAGGCCCCCCCTCTCACACACCCCACATCCCCACACACACACACACCAGTGATCACAAACACCATTCTTCACACCTCCTTCGCCCTTTCCCGCTCACCCCATCTCCCACTCTGTTTCTCAGCCATCCTGCCCTTTCCCACACCGATTCAATGGCTTGATGCCTGGGCACAAGCACTGGTAGGTCTGTCACTCTGTCTGACTATGCACATATCTGTCTGTAATTATATATAATGTTAGACGTAGTAATGATAATTATCCATGTAGCTGGCTGTCAGTAAAACTTAACTTTCTTGTAGTGCCAGTGTTGTTCCCTTATTCGTTAGTTATACAGTACTGCACAAAAAGTCAAACACCCTTCATTTTTGTCATTTCCAGTAAAATCAGCAATTACACACAAGGTAGTCATTTTTCAGCATCAGTACAAAAAAGCTAAAATCCTATTAAATTACACCGACCAATGAAATGCAACATCAACATTTTCAGTAGGTAATGTGTCTATTTATAATCGTCCTATAATCCAAGTAATCCCAGGTACACATTTACTTAGTCCATAAAACTTTTTTACACATCCCACATCTCCAGTTTTTTTGGGGGGATTTTTATTCTTTTCTTTTTTTTTCTCAGTAACCTCTTCCTGGTAGCTGCACATCCTTTCAGATGCATAGCATCGTTTCATTTTTTGCAGTGAAAGGACGAACAGAAACATCTGTGGATGTATTCAGATCTAAAGCAAGACCAGAGGTCTCCTCCCTCTTACAGATGAAAACTTTAACTGCTGTTTATTTGGATGGGAGAGTTTTAGTGGTCTAACAGGTCTTTCTAATAACTTGGTACCACTTTAAAATTAGACAACCTTAATAACAATGCTTATTAATAAGCAGGTACAAGACATTAATCAAAAGGCCAACAGTCACATGTTGATTGTCTTACAATAACCCACATTTATTTATCGAGTTAAACATCAGATTTTCCTGGTTACTTATCTCACTTTGTCTTTTTCCTCAGTCAGCTTTCACCTTGGCAATTAACATTTATTAGATACAACAGGTCACTTTTGCTCTTTTTAATGTTTCAGTGTTTAACATTAACACATTTACCTAAAATAAAAAAAATAATAATGAGACAACATACAAACAGCAATAATAACTGCTTTTTTAAAATTAGAATTATTATTATTATATTATTATATATTATTATATTATTATATTATATTATTTTATAATATAATTTAATATTTATTAAATAATTATTAATAATTAAGTTTTTATTATGTTTAAAATATTACTACTCATATTTTACCTGTACTTATATAGTCAAAAAAATCTATAGATAAATAAATCAAATAAAATACAACCCAGTAAGTGCTCACCCTTAGTTTTGTGTATACCTATGTAAGTAAGTAAATTATTAATTTTCCCCATATCCTAAAGGACATCATTTCATATGCTACATGCTGAGCCACTCCTGTACAGAGGATGCCAATAACAACTTCCATTCCCTAAATGTAATTAGTCTTCCTATAGGACTACTAGTATAGATCCAGTCAGCTGTGGAGTTATTACAGTGAGCTAATACAGCAGGATTTCCATGAACTCTGGGGTAAAAGGAAAAGGCTATTTCAGTTATTTCCAATACATGCTCATAAAACAGGATCATAATGCATGTACCAAGCTACCCACTGTGATACCGCCAACATTCTAAAGATGTTGTAAGGCCAGGCTTATTTGCCCAAATTGTCTTTCCATCAATTGTAGCTTCATTAAACTGTCGAAAGAAAAAGAACAGTAAATAATTAATGTCTATTAATAGATAGATAAAAATAGAAAATGTCCTATATATATACACACAGGAAAGCAATTCTGCCTGTTGTGAATTATTTTCTCACCCAAAAAAGTCTCTTTAGTAAATGCTTTAACAGCTTAACTCTGCTCCTAGTATAGTAACCTGAGGATTCCTCCACAGTTTCACTTAACACGAAAGGACCACCCACCTAATGACAGCTTTATGGGTTAAAGCTGATCAGTGTTCATTCAGTCGTTAGTGCTTCAAAACTAATCACATTTTTTCACTGTGTGGCCCCGTGGGCGTCTAATTTTCTCATTTTATTTGATGAGACATTTGATGTTGTATGATATGCAAAATGCCTAAACCTGAAGTGGTAGCTGACTTAGTGTCTCTCTACAGGTGAACACCCAGCCAGACACAAGCTGCTCTCCTCTGCATCTTCCCTGCTGGTGATGGCGCGGCAGCTGCGGGCTTGTTTGTATACAGATGCAGGGAAGCGGCTGATGATAATTAGCTTGCAGCTGCACTCCAGGCCCTGGGCTGCACTTTCTCACCGCACTGCCTTTGTGTCTGGGCGCTGAGCGAGGAATGTGGGAAAGTGAGGTAATTAAAGTATTCTGTAACCCAATTAAGCACACTGCCCTGCAGCAGCCGTGCAGTGCCCAGCTCTGGGATTGGACTCGCAGAGAGCCCACCAGTTACCACCATAGCTCTCTTCAGCCAGAACCTGCTGCCGCCCACTGACTTTGAAGACTAGATTAGAGAAAGGTGTTTAATTGGTAGCTGGTTTGGTAGAGAACATGTTTGCCAGCCATTCCAGAAAAGAAGTGTGGGGATCAGACAGAGCAGTGGGGTATGCTGAGAGTAAATGAGGAAAGTGTCCTGGGCTATTCATTAGCTCGCCCATTTTTTCATGTCCCTCTGCTTTAATCTGGGGCCAGCGCAGAGAAGATGGATGTGTGACAATTACATCAGTCATAGCCGCCCATCACTGTGTCACCACAGAGACAAGCATTGACAAGTGGCCAGAAAGCACTAAAATGCCCCTAAAGGAGCCTTTAATTAAACCCTAAAATTCATTGATGCTGTACTGCTGATATTATTCTTATATTTCTCCCCATTTCATGAAATATCACACAGCTTTCTCTCCTCCATCATTTTCCCTTTGAAGTCTTTGATCTGGACTTTAAAAGTCCCTCATTTGCTTGTCCTACAGAAAACTACATCACACGTTTATTTATTGGTTTAAACACGTTTTATTGGTTTAAAGCGCCTTTGTCCAGCTGCTCTGGCTCCCTGGCTGGTTGCTGGGCAGTATATCTCAAAAGCTTGAACAATGACAGTCCACAATGAAGGTGCTCAATTAACTGTATAACCCTGCCATCAATTAAGGCATCAATTACTAAGTTGATTGATGAGGCTAAATGATGCGATTCATTTTCTCCATCCAGCGGAAAAACACTGGAAGCAGCAGTATGTGAAAATTAGTTGATGAATGTTTTAGATATATTGGGATCTTTTGGCCAGCAGAGACATGAGGCCCTTATTTAAAGAACCCAGGCTTTTTTCCCGAGAGTTTGAACAAATAAAGCCAATAAAATAATCTGCAGTAAAAGTAAAAGAAAGGGTTATTGTTTTTAGCTGTGTAAGTGCTGTTTGAAATAGCTGATTTTGCATAAGATGTAAAACAAGAACGGAAGGAACTGTATAATAATTTCTTCTGGGACAAATGTAAAATTGCAATATAGCAAATTTACATTTCCCCTCTATTCAGCTGGAATTCCATTGCTCAGGATAACCTTTAAGCGCCTGATAAATTTGATGGGCCTTAATTATTTTAGGACGGGATATTAACATTAACATTATGTTTTAAGTGAACTGAATCGAGAATAAAGCCTGAATGGGATGTTCACCATTCAGTTCATGGCTTTGGTGCATCATTTAATTCTCATTCTTCCATTATTATTATTTTTATTAAGTTTCTGAGTCAGTGAGCACCTTTTATTACTTCTCTACACGCAACAAGGAACAAAAGGTTCACATGTAATCGGTGTCATTTTTATCCAAACACAGACGCCCTTTTCGCCTATTAAGTGCTGTATTTCTGCAATATTTAAGTGCATGCTAAAAAATATGTTCAATTTTCAGAAGCAAGGGAAGGGAGATATCATGTGCTATAGCCCGCTGTTTTAATAAAACAATAAAAATCAATAAAATGGAACGAAATAATATTCATGACCATAGCTGATGCTCTAATTCTCTGGATTTTGCATACTTTCATAATTTCATAAGCCACTATGTTTAATCTCCTGTTATTCCAGTCATCTGATGTAAGCCAAAATTACATCAGTTATCATGTTTTTTTTCTCCATTAGCGATTTGACAAATGCGGCTTTTCCAGCACCCTCATATCATTCTGCTTGACTTTGCCCTGAGTTTGAATTCAGTTATTGATTGCCTGTTCTGTTTCGCTTGGAAAAGGTTGATAAAAGGAGGTTTTCACTTTCTCTATTCGATGTGACAGCTTCCTAACAAGAATAATGGAAAGGCCCCATTCACAGGCAAATCAACCTAATTCAGCGTGCCCCTCCACTTTCAATGGAGGAGTCACAGTCCTTCCCTGCCCATTCCATCACAATCCTCTCTCTTCTCTTCAGCAGCCTTCAAAGTTAGCAGAAACTCCTCCAGCACACAACATGGCTCTTTGTCACCCTCTCTGTCCGGCCATCAAACAGATAAATAGCTCCATAAATGCATAGTTAATTAAAAAAAAAAATGCAGCAAAATGGCCACAAACAATCAGCTGATTTCATGAGTGACCCGTCCTTGTTTGGGATTCGGCCTCCTCTGTGTTTTTGTGTGCAACAGCTGAGACACGTTGCGAAATCCTCCCAGGAAACCTTCCTGTACAAATTCTGCAGCGTCCTGAAATAATCCTCTTGCACTATCCGGCATTCCCCGAGCAGAGGAAATTTGCTCTAAAGAAATTTGATATCGCTTTGACGAGCTTATAGCAAGGCATTATTGAGGGAAACCCTAACCCTCAATCTAACCTCTTTGCACAACAAGATCCCTAAACTGCTTGTAATAACAAGGAGCCTTGCCTGCGTAATTCTCAGCCCTGGCTGGATTGCTGCCAGACGAGAAGAGTGCAGGTGTGAGAGCTAACCGGCCCTGGACAGCCAGTGCAGGGCCTGTTCACAGGGGATTAAGGTATCAGGGCTGGTCTGGCCGCAGAGAGGTCATGCCTGCCGGACTCTGGGTCTTTCCTGTGTGCTGGACACATTCTCCGAAATGCAGGGAGCGAGACTAAGCTGCCCACCAACTGCGAATGGCTGCACGTGAAGAAAAATCTTCTGTGGTCTGCTTGTTACTGACGACCAAGGGGAACACTGCACCTTCCTCTGATGGAGAAGCTAGGGATGCTAAACACAAGGTACAAATGCTATAGCCGGACAGCGTATGTACATATATATACACCATCTGGCTATAGCATTTGTACCTTGTGTTTATCTTGTATCACTTTATCGGCTCCACTTTCCATAAAGGTACAGATGGACTACTGTAGTACAGACAGTAGTCCATCTGTTTCTGTACATCAATTGTTAGCCCTATTTACACAGTTCAACCTTCAACGGTCAGGACCACCACAGAGGAGGTATTTGAGTGGTGGGTCATTTTCACATCCCTGTGACTGTGATATAGTGGCAGTCTGGTGTGCTGGTATGAGTGGAGCAGACACAGCAGTGCTGCTGGAGTTTTATATATTAAACATCTATTATGCATCTATTATTTTGAAAATCAAACCACATAAATAATAACATTCAAAATATGTTTCTGTGTGTTCCATACAGACGTTATTGGATATATTTTTATGATTAGGTAGACTCTCGTTTGTTGATGCTACATATTGGTACTGCATTGGTATTGATATAGGTTAATATTCTGATAATGATAAACAATTCTATAATAGAAGTAATAAGGATTTGCATCTGTGACTGACTACAGCACTAGTACAGTATGTTGCAACGTGTGCTTTTTGATTTGGCACGCTGGGCTGTGAAAAATGCCGGAAGCAAATTTGATTACTCGCCTCTACAGTAATTTCTCTTTATTATTCTCTTTAATGTAATACGTTTCAGCCTTATTTGAATGTCTACACGTTAAGCTTTCCTTCATAAGAACCTCTAGACAGATCACTTTTTGGTCAATTCAGCTATGAACACAGTTGAGCCAAGTTGTACCTGTCTCCAGAGTTTGGCAGCTAGAACAGACTATGAATATAAAATAGATCCAATAGTATTTTTTAATTTAATGCTGCATCATTTAAGAAAAAATAGAATCTTGTAAATACTTAAATGAATTACAGGTTGTTTATGCTTCTTTAACATAGTGCACTCAAGCTGCTAAAACTTCTGAACCTCTGAAACCACTCAAATCTACCAGAGCTGTCTGAACATGTATTTCTTTCTTATTTGCTCCACATAACTTTTCTTTGTGTTTGGATCTTCATAATTGTGAAACTTTCTATTGTTTATTTCTCATATTTCTCATATTGTTAATGTGACCTTAGACGTTTGTACCCCCTGTAAGTCTTTCAGTGGTGGGTTATTAGGTAAGCGTTGCTTACACGTGTATGTAAAAGTTTTGGCTCTCCTGGTAAAATCACATTTTGTTGATTTGCTAAATCAAAATGTGCACATTCTCTAGACAGAACACATTTTTACTTTCACACAATTACAATATCTGAACACATTTGCAGAAAAACATAAAACACAAAATTTGACCTGTGGAAAAAATATGGCACGTTTAATATTTTTATGTTTTTTTATATATATTATAAATATGATTTATTGTCACTAAACAGTTAACAAAACATGCCATTTGACTTTAAAGTTTACATATGACTTTCTTTCCTCAATATTATTAATAAGTAGAAATATGCTTTTTTTATGGAGCCGTCATAATCAGATTTGCTTTTGGTTCAGGTGAGTAACTCATACGCCACATAAAACTACCAACATAGGCCTAACATAAGCCTATATGTCCCAATACTTGCAAGTTCTGACAACGCTTTTCCAGGAACACTTTTCCAGGAACACTTTTCCAGGAACGCTTTTCCAAGAACGCTTTTGCAGGAGCGCTTATGCAGGAACGCTTATGCAGGAACGCTTATGCAGGAACGCTTTTCCAGGAACACTTTTCCAGGAACGCTTTTCCAAGAACGCTTTTGCAGGAGCGCTTATGCAGGAACGCTTATGCAGGAACGCTTATGCAGGAACGCTTATGCAGGAACGCTTATGCAGGAACGCTTATGCAGGAACGCTTATGCAGGAGCGCTTATGCAGGAACGCTTATGCAGGAACGCTTATGCAGGAACGCTTATGCAGAAACGCTTTGGCAGGAGCGCTTATCCAGGAACGCTTATGCAGGAACACTTTTCCAGGAACACTTTTCCAGGAACGCTTTTCCAAGAACGCTTTTGCAGGAGCGCTTATGCAGGAACGCTTATGCAGGAACGCTTATGCAGGAACGCTTATGCAGGAACGCTTATGCAGGAACGCTTATGCAGGAACGCTTATGCAGTAGCGCTTATGCAGGAACGCTTATGAAGGAACGCTTATGCAGGAACGCTTTTGGAGGAACGCTTATGCAGAAACGCTTTGGCAGGAGCGCTTATCCAGGAACGCTTATGCAGGAACGCTTATGCAGGAACGCTTATGCAGGAACGCTTATGCAGGAACGCTTATGCAGGAACGCTTTTGCAGGAACGCTTATGCAGAAACGCTTTGGCAGGAGCGCTTATCCAGGAACGCTTATGCAGGAACGCTTATGCAGGAGTGCTTATGCAGGAACGCTTATGCAGGAACGCTTATGCAGGAACGCTTATGCAGGAACACTTTTGCAGGAACGCTTTCGCCTTACAGCTCAATAAAATACATTTCTTCTGTGGTTTGTCGTTGTAAACTTATGGCTTGGCCGCAGCTATAAATGAGTCTTTACAAGCAAACAGAGGAGCATCCGAGTTAAATCCCATTCTCTGAGGATCAGACGTGTTGTGGGATTTTGACTTCACCCGTCACACACACACAGGCCTCTGTGTTCTTGCCATGATTTCTCGCCCTGTCCTGAAAAGCGGCGGCGAGGAATCCACGTCCTGTTCTGAATGCGCACTCGTTCCTGCTCTCGATTGGCCATTCAGCCCCCTCTAGGGAGACAAGCCCCAATCACAATATTGTCAAGGCTCTGTTGGTTTTCTGGTTCAAATCCTTGTTCACGCTGTTTGCTGAGTACTCATCTGCTGTGACAGCCTTCAGACAAACAGAGGCTCGTGAAAGAGGTCTTCCACAAGCAGATCCTTCCTGCTGGGCAGTGGCTGAAACGGCCCTTTCTCTCGCCATCAAGTGGAACCCAGCCCTATTGAGCTGGCCCCTTGGAGCCCTGCATTGAGGCGGGCTACGGGCCAGCGCTTCGCCCCTCAGGGCTCAGGCCACCCTCACGTTGTCCCTGGACACCTGTGCCCACCTACCCCCAGCGTGGGAACCCTACTAACTGGACCCTCGTTACCTAGTCCAGAAACCAATTTGGACACATGGCTCCTCGTCCTATTCATGAAGAACAAGGGTGCTTGGGTTGGAGAGTTCAAATCAATTTCAATGAAAATTCTTCCATTTGACTCGGGGAATTGGTTTGCGGGTGTCATATATGGAACCATATTAAGTGGATATTGGGGAACATTTTCGATAGTACAAAACTTGACCCACTTCTTGGCCAGCAGCCCCACGCCACTGCGCCCAATCCAGGCTAAATCTCCATGGCACACTGCAGAAAAATGGCATCAATTAATCAGCATTCATGAACCGTTTACTTGAGCCCCCTTTTGTTTGCAGCAGAGTTTAATCCAGACAGAGACTTGGCTGTTTGGGTCCTTGCAGACAGCAGCACTGAGCTCATTCTACAGCAACGACTACTGATGCATAAAACACTGTCATCCCTGTACAGCTCTGCATCACAAAACGTTCATGCAGCTCAGCTGTAACTACATGGCTACAGAGTTTTTAAAAGGAATGGAGGACCGAAGCGTTTCAAGGCCGCTGCACGCAAACGTTTTACATTCCTGCAGAGTCCGGAGGCCTTGGTTTTTGCCACACAGGGCAGGAAATCTCTCTCTCTCTATTTCTCTCCTTCTCTCTCTCTCTTTAGAGCCCAATCTCGACCTTGCAGTACCAATTCATTCGCCTTCGCCATGTGAAGACATCTGTCCATATTCCAGATATCCCATTTTGGTGCAAATGATCCCCCTTGAAGGAGGCAATTTTTACAATATGGCAATTCTACGATTTCCATCGTGCCGATTCTTTGCCTTGCCGAAGAAGCAAGTTTAATTGGAAGGCTGCATTTAAAGTCATTCCACAATTATACAATTATACTGGAGATGCATGTCTGCATGTTGCTCCGTTTGCACCAATTTACTGCACTTTCTGCGCAGTTTAGGAGACGCTTCCTTTTCAGTGGATGCAAATTCCCCTCATTTAGCTCCAAATGAAGCATAATTGCTCATATTCAAGCAAACACCTTGCTATGAGAGGTTCCTCCTAGTTAGTTCGCATTAAATCCGCGCAGAACAAAAATCCTCAAATCCATTTGTGCACATGTGCCAGCTGGATCATTCTGCTGGGAGAGGGATGAGGAAATGGATGATGCAATTGAGCACATTTAACATCCTGCTAGCACTTCTTCCTGTCACCGGCATCTCGAAACTTCACTTTTTACGTGCCGAAACGTGCCAGGAAAAGAAGAGGACGTGTAGCAAACCTGGTGCAAAAATGATTCATTCATGCTGGTGTATAAATGTCGTTCCTATTCAGTTGGTGGGCTTCTAGCTGGCATTTCCGGAGGGTTGGGGCAAATAAAGGTGAATGTGTTCTGCAGTCACACAGGCCTTTCACCTCAGAGATATAAGACCCTAATTAGTTTGAACGTAGGCCCTCTGTGCACCCTCCTGTTGTAAAAATAATGGAATTATGTGTCACCCGGCCATTTGATCATCAAAGTATGCTCTAGTCTTTCCGCTCCTTTGTTTTCCAATGTTGGAAGTTAGAGAGGGACTCATTGTCCAAACGGCCCTGAGTACCCCAAGTGGCAGACCAAGCACACCACTGACAATAGCTTACAAGAGACTGTTTTAATTCATACCCTCTTTTTAAAAAAAAGGGGGACAGCACAACAAACCGTTGACCCACTGATATACAATTAAGAGTGATGCGGCAGTTAATGCTACAAGCAGCTCTGTTTAACAGTCTGTCTTTGACCCTCTGCCTTTGAATACATATAATGCGGCAGGCGAGAGAGGGAGAGAGAGAGAGTGCGGCGGTAAGAGAAAGGGAGCCGGGGAGATTTTAAGCCACCGATAAGTAGTTAAAGACCTTTATAGAGTATAACACCATTATCCTTGCTGAATAAAAATAGGATTTAGTGTTTTTTCCACTTAATTTGAATCAAAAGAATCCCCACCTTACATATTGCACTGGTAATGTAATGGAGAGAGAATCACAAAAAAGGCTTTGTGGTTCTGACACCTTCTATAGTGGGCCTGTGTTGTCCCGCGAGCAAAAGGGAAGAGAAAGCTTTTTTCTTCTGCGCCTTGCTATCTGCTAACCCATTCTAATTGATGCCGCTGCATTCCTGTGCTGGAGCGCATTCAGTGAATAACGAGCGATGGACTGAATGCCCATGAATTGGTCCCTTCTAAGAGGAGCAGTAAAACAGCCCCTGCCCCCCGGCCCTGGATCTCCCCCGCTAACCACCAAGCTCCCCTCAATCCTCGGCCAAAGCCTGCTTCTAGCTTTACCGCCCATTAAAGCCCCGCTATTGTGCGCTGACGCAACCCCACAAAAGCTGTCCATCTCTCCGAGGCCTCTAAAGCTTGGACTCACACAGACTGGAGTGACAACCACCACCGCCACCTCCCCAACACCCCTAAGCCCCCTTCTCCTCCTTCTCCTCCCTTGCTCTTCCCAGCAAATTTTATCTCCATAGACACCACCACTCACGCTGTCCCACACATATTGTCACTGTCATAAGAAGCACTAGTAGGAGAAGAACAGCATGCTCGTAACATAACATTTATACATGTTAAAAAGGAGCTAAAGTAGACAGAGTACAGGCATGGGGATGGTATCATGACGAAGCGTATACTTCCAAAATGATTAATTACATGAGGAAGCAAAAACATTCCTAAACTCACTCATTCTTTCACCCTCACTGGTGCCTGCAATATCATCGTGATAGAAATCAATATTAGCTTGGTATTTTTTTTCTCTCTCTGTGTGTGAAATGTGTTGAGCTGCTAGCGGGCAATGATAGGTTAAAGGGGTGCAGCTCCAGACAGATGGTGGTGCTGAGATAAAATGGACAGCAGAGCTGAAGCTTTACTATCAATAGTGTAGTAAAACGACCATTAAAATGTTCATAAGGCTACATGACTCCTCCATAATATTGCAATGACAACTGGTATAACCCTACATTAACATTAATAAAAGCTTATTCCAATAGCTGTCATTTGTCTTTAAAGCTACTTAAGCTAACTGTATTAATATAAGTGGCCAATGTAACCCTTATGGTGAATGCTGTCTACTGGAATAGGCCTTTATTAACACTTATGTAGAGTTGTGTCAGTGTCATGACAAGCTGGTGTAGGTGAGTTTAGACAGTAGATTTTGTTGTCATATGAAAAAAAAAATTCCGTGTTAAATGACATGATTTGTTGATTTTCTAAGCAAATAAGCACAACATATTTCCCACAGGGAGTTTTAATATGGCATTTTTTGCAAATTAAAGGCACAGTGTCTATTTGTTTATCATACAGCCTTAAATAGAAAGTATTTTTCACTTTTTTATTTTTATGTTAATGTTATGTTTTTAATTTTATGTTAAATTAAATGGTAACCATGCATTTAAATCAACAAAGCATTGTCTGAAGTTTTGCATACGGCTGTACATACTAACTTTATCTCTCCCAAATTCGCTGCCCCCTATCTCCTACTCTTCCTCGCCCCACTGCACAAAGCATCAATCTGTCTTCAGTGCCGGCACCCTTGGCCCTTTGTCTCATCTGCAGGTGCCTATGAAAGCACCCACGGTTTTGCCACCCCAACCCTGAGCACGCCACGCCTCGTCCAGCCACAGGAACTGCTGACAAAGGCTGCGTGTGGGAATGAGGGATGCGTAGAAGGAGGAGAGTGAAGAAGGGAGGGTGGGAGAAGGGGTGTGGGGGGTGGTTTTAGGACAGATGGCTGGGGAAGTTTCCCAACTTTCAGCAGGCCAGGCCTGCTCCATGGAGACGGTGCTGCAGGACTGGGAGCTGGAGCAGAGTCACCAGGAGAAGAGCCACTGATGGAATGCTCAGTGAGCTGGAATGGGTCACTGCTTCAACCTCCGCACTAATTGAAGGACGGGAAAGAACATTTAATGCTTTCATTTCTGACCTCTTGTGCCAACTGTTAATGTGCTTTTCTCCAAAGGAACACGGGAAATAAATCATCACTGAGCGAGGAGCAGTGCAGTAAATCTGATGTTTGGGTTTTTATGTTTGGGTTTGTTAAACAGCACAGTGGTGACCCTGTCACTGAACGGAAGGGCTCACAATTTGCACAACCGTCCCAATATACTCAAAACATAAATGTTTGTGTACTTCTGGTCAAATGTCATGAATGAAAATAGGTGAACACATCCTCTACAAACAAACCCCCGATTTAATGAACAAATCCTGTCTATTTGCTGAGGTTAGCATTATTGGGAAAACAAAAATCAATATATAAAAACTAGGCCTGAGAAAGAAAGGTATGACACATTTTTAGGTTTTGCTTCATTCCAGTATGTTCACCTTTGTGCACTACAGTTTCCTGAATATGCCACACTGTCCTCTATAGAGGATGTACTCACATTTTCATTTAGCAGTTCACCAAAACAGGCAAACAGTGTTCAGACTTTTGAACAGTGTGTGTTTGGTGCCAGAAACTGGCTTCATTGGTTTTGCACTGGATTTCTAAAGATAATGCACACTGTAAAGTGTTTCATTTGTCCAACCTAAATAAAGTGCTCTAATTTGTTACAAATAAATTAATTAGGGTTTATTCAGGTTTTATAGGCTTATACAAAAAAATAATTTTGAGTTATGTAAATCTTATTGAATTGCTATAACAAATAAGAGTATTTTTAGGTTGCACATTTTAATTCATCCATTAGCTTTGTAGCTTCACTGCAAAATGAAAGAAGCAAACTCCATATAGCAAACATGTCTTCAGCATTCATCTATGGAGTAAAACTCAGTTTTTCAGTTGTTCATTGCTTTAATGTACTGTTGGACATACAGTGGTATACAGATGAATGGTTGGAGAACCAAATGATATATTTTGGACTTGAAAAGATGTAAATACAATGCCTGCAGTCATGTGTCGGCAAGTGGTTAATGCATAACGCCTCTATATATTTAATTATCTCACAAAATAGAAACAATAGTCATTGGAATGTATGCAAAAGCTGGGACAATCAGCTAATTCAGTCGTTAATAACACTATGTTTGGCAGCTATCACGGTGTGCAAGCTCATTTTGTAGCTAACAAGGAGTCTTTCTGTTCTTGTTTTTTAGGAATTTACAGTTACTCTTCCTTATAGAACACTTTCACTTCTCCAAATTCTCTGAACAATTACATTTATGATCCACCCACAGATTTCCAATGGTGTTATTATATACATATTATAATACACACACAGATGCTTTTGTAATTGATCCTTTTACCCCAACACCACTGAATATATATATATATATATATATATATAGATATATATAGAGACATATCTATATATAGATAGATAGATAGATATATATATATATATATATAGATATATATATATATATATATATATATATATAGTGCATATATACATCTATTGCAAATGCACAGTTGATTTATTTTGGATAAAAATATAGTAAATGAGGCAAAACAGTTCATGCCATTCTAGTTGATAAGTCTTAATCTTGTTAACCCTTAAATGACTCATGATGACTGGTTAGGTGGAGGTCAAAAAAGAGTTGCTAGCTGATGACAATTGTAGAGCATGATTAATTCGGGTCACAACCACAAAAGGTATCGGTGAAGAATAAAAGAAGCAGCATTTGATGAATAGAACACCTTGTCAACTGCTAAGCATGGGGGTGGATCTGTTATGCTTTGGGATTGGGTAACAGGCAATGGCACATTAAACATTGCACCGATAGATGTAAATTGTAATCTAAATATTATATAAATTAAATAAGTTCAGTTACTTCTTCTGTTACTTTTTTCAAAAATATTAAGTAGCTGTGCATTACCATTTGACACATAGTGCACACATTCTATTTACATTTAGTATTTAAATACATCATTTCAACCATAAATTTTTATACAACTATATGTCCACTACACTGCTAAATAATTAATAAAACAATACATTAAATGAATTGTAAAACAGGCAAACAGTGTTCAGACTTTTGAACAGTGTGTGTTTGGTGCCAGAAACTGGCTTCATTGGTTTTGCACTGGATTTCTAAAGATAATGCACACTGTAAAGTGTTTCATTTGTCCAACCTAAATAAAGTGCTCTAATTTGTTACAAATAAATTAATTAGGGTTTATTCAGGTTTTATAGGCTTATACAAAAAAATAATTTTGAGTTATGTAAATCTTATTGAATTGCTATAACAAATAAGAGTATTTTTAGGTTGCACATTTTAATTCATCCATTAGCTTTGTAGCTTCACTGCAAAATGAAAGAAGCAAACTCCATATAGCAAACATGTCTTCAGCATTCATCTATGGAGTAAAACTCAGTTTTTCAGTTGTTCATTGCTTTAATGTACTGTTGGACATACAGTGGTATACAGATGAATGGTTGGAGAACCAAATGATATATTTTGGACTTGAAAAGATGTAAATACAATGCCTGCAGTCATGTGTCGGCAAGTGGTTAATGCATAACGCCTCTATATATTTAATTATCTCACATAAATTTTTATACAACTATATGTCCACTACACTGCTAAATAATTAATAAAACAATACATTAAATGAATTGTTCACACATTTGTTATCTACAGTAGAGCTACAAGCTTATAATATAGACTATATGTCATCTTAAAAAGCTTATGGGTGACTTGTTTTAGGAAAGGACTACCCATAAACTATAAGTACTGGGCAATCAGGTCATATGCACACATGATTTTTGAATTCAGCATTTGGCTGAAATGAGATAAACGTTTTCCTGTCGCTTATTACTTAATATCGCACTTCTGATTCAGCAGAAACCTTTGTACTGCCTCCAGATTTCTAGAGCTCTACATGCTAGAAGCTGTCAAAACCTGTTTTGAAGCCCTAATTGCCTTGTTTCCACTGTCATTGTATGAAAACAATGGACTCATGGACCCTCATATATGGGCTGGGTGGTTTTTTTCTGACCCCTTGAGGCATCAAAAAAGGATTGTCCTCAAGAATAAATGTTTATACAAACTGACTTTCAAACTCGCCCTGCGTGGCTAATTAATGGATTGGTTGATTTTATTCTTTGTCTGAGGCAGAATTTAATTCCAGCCATACAAGATAAATCGATTTAAAAATAAATCTGCAGGTAAAACTCAGATTTGGCCGAGACTGTACTACTAGTTTATAATATCAGTCAGGCTGTTACAAGAGTAGGCCTGTGGAAAGTTCTATGTGCCAGTAGCAACTAAATACAAAAAACAGAAGCTCCAAATATCATGAGCTTTCATTGCTTGATAGTTTTCGTATACCACTTTCAACTCTGCTTCGCTGATGGTCTGCTGCTCAGTGCTGTAAAATATAGATGTTATCTTCCAACTAATAAGGGTGGATATCATGTTTGAAACAGGCTGTCATAGGAAATAGAGTTGTTTTCACAGTGTATGTAGCATAATGTGCAAAACTAACAATGTGCAATATTTTACATTCCCCATGTGCAATAAAGAATAAATGTGCAATTATCTGTAAATAAGATTCTCCAGAGGTTCTGACTTTTTATTATTTATTATGTTTATATTGTTGTTCTGTTCACCTGTCTTATTTTCTGTACTGAGTACGTTGCTATCCCTTTGCTGCTGTAACACTGTAAATTTCCCCACTGTGGGACTAATAAAGGATTATCTTATCTTATCTTATCTTATCTTATCTTATCTTATCTTATCTTATCTTATCTTAATCAGGCATCGAAAAATGGAGTTCCATTCCAGGCACGCATTACTGCTGGACGGGTTCCCTGTGGGAAACTTATGATCATTTTAGGATGTTTTGAATTAGGTATGATGCTATTAAGTTTTGTGGATTGTAACACATTTTAGTAAGGATTGTGACACATTTATAGTCACTGAAAAGTTTACAGTGTAGAGTCTTATTTCTGATTCAGCGGAATGCTCGTATGAAAAGTAGCCTATATAATTTGGAAGGTATAATCAGAGTCTAAAGGCAAAACTGAATTGATAGCTATTGTTCCAAAGCACTTTATAGACCATACTGAAGAATCTACTGTTATCATTATGTGCTGCTGGGCTTCATATATGAATATCAAAGTTAGATAGTTAGATTAGGACTGATACCACCTTTATTAAAGAAATGAAACTGTGTGGTATATATCAGTTGTCATTCTTTTCTAGATTTATCTGGTATTGTTATAAATAGATATCCATCATTTTGGGAATTAATGCATTTCACCAAAATCACAAATTAGGGCCAGTCTGCTAGTCTGTCTTATAGGTTACTGTGTCCTTCACAGCCAGTTAATTTTGTTTTTTTAAACTTTCTTTTTTCCAATTTTAACATCCATATAGACCCCCCTGTAGGGTCACTTAATACACTGTGTCACATCCAGAGGTGGGGAACAAGTTCCAGTTACTCCGTTTTCAGCTTATGTAGAGGTTGAATGGATGTGTTTATGTACACTTTTATAAAAATATATTTGTGTAGATTCTGTGGGCCGTGCCTTTTAAGCAGCTAAAATGTATTTAATATTTAGAGAGGGTTTTTTTTTGTCATTTTTGTAATATACTGGTGCCAGTAGATGTGCTGCTCTGTGATTGGTCATTTCTGACATCTTTGAAGTTTATTACTATTTTCAAACTAAAGGAGGAACTGAAGGTGTCAAGACAGTCATTTAATCGTACATGTAAAGCGAATTCCACACACATGAATCCCAGCCCTCAATGAGGATTTAAGTTTTACTTTACTTAAAAAATGACTTAAATAAAAATAATAATTTGTTCCGAATCTTTGTAAGGTTGAATATTCAAATGCATTTCTTGTAACACGTTAGAGTAATTGTTTTGGGTTGGAATGCTGTTTATAGTAAATACTGATGGATGCTGTATGTAGTTTTGTTGGACCAGCAGAAATATAATAAATGTAATTTCAGAGATGCTAATTGGCCATTTTTGTTGTTGTGCATGTATGTTTCTGTCCCTGTAGCTGTAGTGAAGCAACTGTGTGTGTGTGTGTGTGTGTGTGTGTGTGTGTGTGTGGGGCTCAGCACTAAGCTGTTTGTGCTATGTTACACTGCCCTCGTGCGGCGTTCATTGATATTACACACTTGTTGCAAGGCCATCCTCTGTCGTGAGACTGCGCAGCAGTGGAGTTCACCCACGTGACTCCCTTCACTGACTTCCTGTTGCTGCCCGCATCAGATTTAAAACTCTGATGCTGGCCTACAAAGCCAAGAATGGACCAGCGCCTCCCTACCTTATAGCAATGGTAAAGAGCCGAGCTGTACCTCGAGGCCTTAGAGCTTCAAGTACAGCTCGACTCGAACCGCCATCCCTGAGGACACATGGAAGACAAGCGTCCAGACTCTTCTCTGTCCTGGCTCCCAGATGGTGGAATGAACTCCCACTGGGCGTCCGAACAGCAGAGTCTCTCGCGGTCTTCAAACGCAGACTAAAGACCCATCTCTTTGTAATGCACTTAAGTGAGTGAGCACTAGTGGAGGTGTAAGGTGTGTGTATGTACTTGTGTTGTGTTGCACTTATAATGCACTTATGACCTTTCCTTTTCTATAGGTATGAGCACTGGGCTGGGGTTGCCAGGTAGTGTATTGATCTCTCCTGTTCAGGCAGTGTCTGAGCTCATGGTGAGTTTTAGGCTCTACACTTCCTGTACTAGCTGGAATATTATCCAACGGAACACTAAGCATGGTTGTAAGTCGCTCTGGATAAGAGCGTCTGCTAAATGCCTTAAATGTAAATGTAGGACACTTTGGAAGCAGACAGTTTGTTTTTAAACATGTTCTCTTGTTTTTTTGTTTATGAAATTATAAAAATAAAATACAGTGCTCAGTGTACTAGAAATTTGGACTTGAAATACCACAACACAAGGCACAACTCAAGTCCTGCTCTTCTTCTGTGTTTGCTGTACAGCTGCGTGAAACTAAAGCAGAACCTCCTGGAGTTCTGTTTTAAAGCCTCCGGGTTTCCACTATGTTTCTTCTTTTTAGATGACGACTCCTGTCACTGTGGCTCCTCGTGATAATATTCTTTTAATATTATTTTTTATTATTAACAGTCTTCACTATCTCATATCTCTATTAGTACAATAAAACTTATGCTGCTCTTGTTAATCTCTTGTACATCATCATTTATGTATATAAAAATTCTTCTCTCGTTGTGCAATTTTTTTCTCTTAATCTCTTAATATGAAATAAATGCAATATCCGCCATGGCTGCTTCTGCATATGTCTAGTGCATTACATACTTAATATATGTACATGTATCATTTTTTACTTTTATAACCTCTGGTTAACAGCTTCTCTGTAACCCCACCCTATTCATTCTGAATGTAGATACTACTGTACATCCACATAGACCCTGCTCACTCTTATCGTCTGTTGTTAACAGCTCCTCTGTAACCATAGCTCTGTTTATTCTTATGTTATTATATTATTATATCTTATGTTATATATATATATATTAGTATGAATGTCTTCCCTTGTGCAATTAATATTATAGTGTGACATTGCATTTTCCTCTGAGATTAATAATGTTATCTTATCTTTTTTTATTATTGTCATTTAAACCAATTTTACGTCATTATCATAACATATGTATAATACACATAAAATAATACACATATTAATAATAATAATACAAAGCATTTACACTCATTTGCATTGCTGAAAAACAAATGCTTGAAACTATTAAGATTAAAGATAATAAAGAAGAAAGTATTACATAAGCTACATTATTTATTATATAGGTATATATGTAATAGTATCCATATTACATCTACGCTTATAGGCTAGCCCAGTGTCATTGACAAAAATAACATCTGTATTTCAGAAATAATTTGTTAATGTTCAACAAATAATACTGGACAGTAAAATCTACTATATCTTCTATTATTATCCCAACTTTTTCAGCTCATGATGTACTGTCACACCAACATACCAACACACCAACATTAGATTCTAGAAATATATTAAACTAATCAAAACATAATTTACCACACAAATACAAAACATCTACAGAAGCATTTCTAATACAAGTACATGATCATTCAGAACCTGTGTTCTGTCTGGTCTTGGAGGTGGTGAGTGTCAGTTTCGCTTGCTGTCTGCTTCTGTGTATGACAAAATCAGAAAAGAAAACATTGTAACAGCTGATCGTCCTGAATAAAGACTGACCTCTGTAGCCACACATAGCAGCGAGTCTGGCCGTGTGCCTGCTTCTGTGGCATTGACTCCAAGCATTTCTGTATGTCTTTAAAGGAAATACAATTTTAGGTAACAGAGCACTTCTAGACAAAATCACTTCAGTCCATCACATGTTTAAACAGATAGAAGAAACAAGTATTAATGATCAGTGACATTATGTACAGAAGCAGAAACAGCGGTGCAGGGGGAACACACTGAGCGAGAGACAACCATACAGCAATAGCAGCATTGTGGTAAACTTGGCAGTTCAACTTTAAAATCTTACACTATGGCAAGAGTGAGCATAGCAACAAGACACAAGGAGGTCATTCTGCAACAGCAAGGTCTCTCTGAAATAGAGAGATGTTTTCAGATGTCCAAGGCCTTCTACAGAAGCACATAAAACTGGCAAAGAGATGCAATTATCAAACAGAAACAAAGAAAGGATGCACACACTGTTAAGTACAACCTCTCTTCGAAAATGAAACATGGAGAATACCACATAGCTCCGCCTCTGTATTTAGCAGTGAAGCATGGTGGAGGTCCCCATGCTTAATGATCATGATGGGTGGCATCTGGCTAAAATTGTCTGTGCAAACAAACAGGCGGCGGAAATGGCAGAAAATCACTTCCACATTCAATGCAAGAGACCCCACACATACATCACAGACACAACACCTCACCTGGGGTTCTGAGGTTGCAAACTGGAATCTACAGGACCGGAACATGTGGTGTGGTCCAATTGTTTTCAACTGATGGTATCCTTTGTGTGTGCTGCAGACCCCATGAAGCCAGGGACTCTAGTTGTCAACAAGGTACTTTGCAGACTGCTGGGAGTTCCATACTGGTGTGGGATGTGTCCTCATGGCATGAGTTGGGTCCATCAGTCCACCTAACACGTCATTGACCGCGTTTTACTGCTTGGTGACCATATACCCTCCATGCACTTGACGATGGAATATTCCAGCAGGATAATGTATGAGCCACTTAAGACATTCCACTATCATACCCCTATAGCATGCTGACGTGGGTTCACTTAAATGACAACACCTCACAACATACAGGTGCAAGCATTCCCAGCCCACCCCTTGATGTAATGTCGCTTCATAATCCAGAAAGGTTAGCGTGAACTATACCTTGATGCAAAATCTAAAAAAAGACCTCAGAAGACATGCTGTAAACACATATGAAGATGGGAAAAGATACAAAAGCATTGCTAATGAGCTGGGTGTACATTAATCCACAATTCTAGAGAAAATTGCAACTCTCCCGAGGAACGTCTGTCTTGTTAAAACCATTCCAAAAACAGGCAGTCTTAAACAGGTGATAATAAATCCAGATTCTGGGGTGGAATGGTCTGAAATTCCTCCTCATCATTGTGCACATATATACACAAAAATTGTGTTTCTGCCACATATTGTATATATATTGTATAATGTTTTTAAAGTTTGAAGCTCTATTCCAAATAAAGTTATTGTTCCCCCTAAAACTGTATGTATAAGGCAGGAACCATTTAGGCACCTATATTTATAAAAGTGTATGTGGCCAGTATGTAAGTTGGTCAGTAATGTCTTACTATAAGTATGAGAGATCAGGTGACCACAGAGTTAAAATAGAATACATATGTAAAACAAATACTCAAGTAGGCATAGCAGAGAACCTAAAAACTAAAAATCTCTTCTTGTCTTTGTACCTGCAGTACTACAACTTTGCTGGGATTCCTTGATTTCTCTCTTCACTCATTTTTCCTAGTCTTATTTGACAATTTTTACAGTTCAGTTACATAAACCTCACGCTTTCTGTTCAGTGACCATGGCACTTTTAAACATTTTCTTTTCTTGTAGTTGCTACACTCTTTGGCACTTTACCAAAGGGCCCCTATCAGCAGTGCTTATGTAAATATTGACCCATTCTGTTACAGTCTACCAGTGGCATGGAACAAGATTTTATTTTGGATTTTATTTTGGAAAAGTTTCCCTTTTCACAAGGTCCGCTTATGAAGTTTGTGCACATTTATGTCATCTTGTAGAACTCAAATCCAGTCCATGAACCTTCTCAGGCTTAGGCTAAGGTGGATTGTTCTTGAGACCAGTCAAGTGCAATGCCTTTATCTGAGGCAATTAGAAACTATACTTTTTTACTGTCAGTAATGAAGATCAACAAAATCCCCTCACCTTAAGTTGAACAGTGACATCTTTGTTTTTTTACCTCATAAAAAAGTTACATTTCTCAAGGACGTTCTGTCTGCAGGAACATAGAGGTAGACTCTACCTATAGTTCCCACTACTGAGACCATCTACTGTCTATTTTTAAAGTAGTATAAGCATTTTGTTTCTCCACTTGGGCCTAATATGCACAGTTGTATGACTTGCTTGTTTATCCAGGTACTATTAGAGAACTACTCATTTTTCCCAGTCTCCAGAGTGTCTTTAAATGGCCCAATTCATGTAAATACATGCATTGTTTCCTCAACCTATACAGTATTACTTTATATAGATTACTTTTCCTTAGATGGAAAGTAATCTGCACAAAGAGCTGTTCTGAGCTGTTTAGTGATCACAAAAAACAATGCATTTACATATATGCGCATTTTCACCTTACAAGAGCTTAGGCCCGCCCATTAAGACTGAAGTTATACCGAGTAATTCCCCCATAATCGGGCAATACAGCACATTCAATCACAGCAGAAGTCATTACATGTCAGTATTAAATGCACAATAACGAAAACAAGTCAGTCATGTAAAACAAAAGAATTATGATTATTTTAGTACATAAAACCACACAAGCCACTGAAGGTCATTAAGGAAATATAACTATGCAGGAAACATGGGCAGGGGCGTAGCAGCAAATTCTGGGCCCTGTACACTCTCAATGTCAGTGGGCCCCTATCCATGCCAGTACACAAGGAACGTGAGCAAAAAAAATGGGCTCCTCTCCCTACTCGGGCCCTGGGTAGTCAGGTCCACTTTTCCCCCCACTACCACGCCCATGGATATGGGTACTTCAACAGTTTTAGACTTTTTCCAATAAATATGCACTACTAAAAACAAATACAGCATAAAAAGGGCACGGCAGAGTTGTACGGCAGCATAAATTACTGAATAAATTATTTGTACGTTTTTAACTGTATTTACAAAAAAGTTTCAGTATATTAAATCTAATGATGATTTATCTGTTAATCATAATTCTTTATCTGTTGATCTAATATCTTATTTGTGTGTCTGCAGCTGAGAAGGAACGATGATAGAAACATAAACTATCCATAACAGTCAGACAAGTGTGCAGCAGTAAAACCCCCCTTTCTTGAGAAGTTGCATTCTGCATTCTGCTTCGTCAGTTCCTACAACAAGGTAGAGATGATGGTAATCGTTCTGTTCACTGTGAAGTTATGAAACATGCATGTTGTAAGTCATTTTGTGTGGTGTTCACTTTAGAAACTCTTAATTGTTTAACAGATAAATTAGCACAGTCACATGAGTATACTAAAACAAGGATTTAGTTTAATAAACAGTAAAACACATTGAAATCAGAAAGTTTGGGTTGCATAAGTGCAATCTGCAATCAGGAAATTACCCACAAGGGGGAGCTATAACCAAATCTATGTATTATTCATCCAAAACGTTGATCTCTCTCTCTCTCTCTCTCTCTCTCTCTCTCTCTCAGTACCGCATCTTGGTCTTTGGTCTGGTTTCTGGCTCTGGTCTCACAATAGATTGTGTTTATGTCAGTAAAAAGTTTTCTTCTTGACAGGCCTGAACTAAACTGCTGGGTCTTTGTCTTAACAAGTTTGTAGTCTGGCTTTTTTGGGGGGCTTTCTTGCTCTTTTTGGAATTTGCTTTCATACATTCAGTAAACCGCACACAATCACACAAAACATACACACAAACTATTGCTAGTATAAATAGAGCAATAGCGAATTGGCATCTTAAAAGTTGTACTTATGTATGCACAGAAATTATAAAACGAAAGAAACACAGTGGATATTACTCCAGATCTCTGGTTAGATGTGGCTTAAAGTGATTTTTTCCAAGATTGTTGAAATACATCTAGTATTGCAAATACATTTAATTCTTGTGTATCTATGGGGTAACTTTGTGGAAAAGATGTGACAAGGAATTAAAACGTGTAGCTCATTGTGCACATTTAACTTAATGGTTAAACATAATCAGCCTACACCGTTTGATATATTTTTTGTTTTACTTTTGGTTTTGTTTTGTTTGTTTTTCTTATTAACTATTTCTGTTTACTACTGCCAAGAATAAAAGTTACTACTAGTACTAAATGTAATGTAGACCTATGTATTTCAGCTGTTGAATTTGAATACATACTAATAATTATTAGTAGCAGTTTTTTACCAAATGTAATACATACATTGTAATAATGTAAAATATAAATGTAAAAATATATAAATTGTAATAATGTAAAACTTAAAAACAGACTATTTAAAAATTATCGCTGAAAACGGTAACATGACAGGTATACTTCACATTTGCGAGTAAATATATATAAACTACATTTCCCAAAAACCCTTGCGCTACAGGATGGGCGGGGTTTGTTTCTTGCGTTGTGGAAGGGGGGGGGGAGAGTAAATTTTGACAGAGTGGAGTGGTGAGAAAGGGAGGAGGCGGCACGCGAGGGAAAGAGAAACAAGAGCATCCTCCGCCACTGAATCACCGTCACTTTCTGCCTGTAGGTGTGTAGTGTGGTGTATTCTTGTTCGGTGTGAACGGACGGAGGGCGACGGAGCTGTCCGTTCTTTTACTGAAGCTCAGCAACAGGGCAGAGTCCAGGATGCCGCTGACCGGAGCAGCAGCGTCGCGTGCGGGGAGCTCCCGCGACTAGCAGCCTCCGCTTACCGCAGTCGCGGGAACAAACCGGAGAGGAGAATATGCAAATGGTTCGAGAAGAAAGAAGTCAAACCGAATGGAAACGATGTAGCTTCACCGCCGCATTTCATATAGCTCGGAGAAATAGGGTAGAAAATAGATAGCTAGCTTGCTAACGTGCTGAATTGCCGTCATACATGCAAAGTTACTCACTGTCGGTGAAGCTCGAGGAGCCTGCAGTAGTTGGCTGAATCAAAAGGAACAGCAGCAACAGCAGCGGTTTTACTGGCGTCTTCAGGTACCAGAGAAGACAAGAGGAGACAAATATGCTGCGGAGGAGCCTCAATTTTCTGGTAAGTGGTAGCCGACGACTGGACCGAACCTGACCGCCACACAGCTGAATGGCTGTACTGTACTCGTTCCTGGTGCGTTTGTAGCGGCAGCAGCCACATGAACAGGCTGAGGAGGAAGACAGCAGTATTCCTGCTGTAATGGGCTGTAGTAGGAGTTAGCATGGGAAAGCACGACAGCGTCGCGGACTGATTAGCTCCTCTCGACAGCGTCTGGCGCTGACGTGGTGAAATACTTTGATGAATATTTAAGGAGAAGCTGGACCGTGTGTTTCATGGCAAATATAAGTTAATTTCCAGTTAAATGGAGGTGCAGTTACTTGTCTCGTAGCAAAGCATTCGCGGCTCCAGACTGTCAGGCAGATAACTTCCTCCTTGCCGTTGCAGCTAGTACGTTTAGTACATTCATATTGCGCCCACGTTAGCATGTCGAAAACAAGGACAGAGTTTCTGCAGCACACTGCTGAACAGCTTCTCCTGGGCTCCAGCTGAAGTCAGTCAACTCCGACACCGGCCTCAGTGGACTGTCTCGCCAAATTGGACAGCCAGCTGCAGTCCAGCTAGCGTTAATCAAACACTACCTTTAGCCCGCTCCTGCAAGCTAAGCTAAGCTCGACTCCGATAATTAATTTCCTAATGCTTTTCATTAGGGTAACGTCGGAGCCGTTTTAAATAGGAACTTTGTTGGGTTTCATTAGACAGCTCGGATACTTCACGTTAAAACTTTGTCTCCATTAGCTGTCAGGTCAGGTCAGTACATGGCTCTGTTGTCTGGTCAGCGTTCGTGCGGTTAGAGGCAGGGCTGTGCTCGAGGTGCCCTGTTACAAACTCTTTCTGCTGCTTGTGTGTTTTAGCAGACAGGGCCCTAAAGGCCATGTGTGTATGAAGCATAATTTAGGTGCATGGAAGGAAGTTGTGAGGGTGAGCAAATTTGCCTCCAGCTAAGATGTTTAAACAGCAAATCCAAATAATTATTATTGATGAATTCTCTGCTCTCTTTGTAGACATTTCTTAATGACTCTAGTTATATAAACCACATGAAACTGAACTCTGCACCCCAGATTTGATTCACTCCTAAGAAAACTGAAGCGCTTATGAGCAAAAGAGGAGGGGGAAAGCTGTATTACCATTAGCTTGAAGGATGGATGTAATTTGAATGCCCTTGGATCAGACAGTAATATGACTCTAATGGGAACCTTTTATGCTTATTCTCAGTGTTAATAATTTTAGTTTTAGGGTCTACTAGAATAGTTTCACATGCTTTAGTTTTACTTAGTGTATACCTGCTTTCACCTGCTGTCTGCTCTGTTAGAGCTCCTGTGTCTTTAAGCCCCACCTCCAGATGGGCCCAGTGTACTTCCGTTTAGTCAGCTGGCACTCTGTTCTGATTGGTCAACTACTAGCAATGCATCCAGTGTCCGATCCTGAAAGTCATATATAACAAGTTTCTAGACCCGATTTGTCTAAACAAGCTAAACCGGAGCTGGGCTATTCAGGTTGGTGCCAGGCTTTCTGGTAGGTGGCCAATACAGACTATGTAGTGAGATGACATCACCTTGTAACAGGAAAAAACGAGGCCTGGAACTCCAGCAGGGCGTGTACATTTGGCTTTACATCTTGACAGATCGTAAGCGGATGAACATAATTAACCCCCGTTAAAAATATCACATAGGTGTGGTAAATTGCGTGTCTTCCACTTTGAATGTCTTACATGTTATGTTTCTGTACTTAGCATTTCTCCTCCGGGTTCCAGTTGAACCAAAGCTTGTAAGGCTAAAATATCATTTTAATATGGAAATTGCAGGTTAAAGAGTGTAATTTTTAGACTGTAAGAGCTGCAGCTTTATCAACAATGGGAAACCTTTTGTTTGTGAACTGCTGGTTGATGACTTAGGCCTGTCTGATTTGTGAAGCACCAGGTTGCAACAAACTACACCAGCATGGGGTAAATGTTTACAGTTGTTGACTACTGTTGTCTTGTTGTCTTAATTCTGTTTACGTAGGGTAGTCTTTGCTCTTTATACTTAACCTCCTAATGGTTATTACAAACTTTATGTAGGTTGGATCGTTTGTAGCTTATTAAATTTGGAATGAAAGAATGATGTTGGACAGTTGCCTAGCTGGTGGCACTTTTACAAAGTTTAAGAATTAAATTTTTATTGAATTGCTCTCCAGTAACCTGTTGACACTATAACCTGTTATGCTAAATCCTCACGAGACAGGTAGCATGAGCAGTATAGATAGCAGCTGTAATGGAGGAAGAACTGTGTAATCATTATGCAGACTTACTCATTCACTGGGCCCTTTTAGTATTAGCTAGGTCAGCATGTTTGCCTTGCTTCTACTGCTGTAAGCACCCATATTTTGCTGTGTGACTCAATATTTGTTTGAGCAGGCATTAATGCTGTCACTGATGTGCTGATGTGCATGGTGCCAGTATTGTAGTCTTTCTGTCTCCATCACTTCACTCCATCACCCTCCCCGATACTTTGTGAGACTGTCCAGTCCATATAGGAAAGTCGTGGTCTGCCAGAGCTTGAATAGGAAAGAATATTCTGCCTTACTTAATGTTGCTGTAACATGGTGTGGAAATAAACCCTGCAGTCTTGAGAAACCTGTTAAGGAAGACTTCGGGAGAGTGGGGACAGGGTGTTGCGTGGGGAAGCTCTGGAGATTGTAATGACAGGAATGCAAAATCACATAGCTCCCTTTGATGTACTTTCAAGCCCTTAAAGCCACTTTTGTGTTGTAAAGATGGTGCAGTACAGACAGAAATGTGATTGCATTCAGTTTCACCCTTCATTGGTCAAACAGGAAAATGGTATAGACAGACAAAAGAATCCATGTGTGAAACAGGTTTATTATTATTTTTTTATTAGTTAATTTATTCGTTTATTTTGTTGTTACTGCTTCAGACCACCCTGTATTAGATAGTAGTGGAAAGCCAGAAGTGCTTGTGATGTGTGTGTGTGTGTGTGTGTGTGTGTGTGTGTGTGTGTGTGTGTCTCTCCACCCAACCCAACCCCCTCTCCAAACCGGCTGGGTGGCTTAGCGCTAGGGAATTTTTTCAAGTGAAATTGTTCCCAGGTACACACAGGCAATAGCTGAGATGATGGTGGTCTAGCCCAGATCCTGAATGACATTCAGTCTATATATCCATATTGGAGCACTGTTGTAAACCCTTTAATGGGGTTTTTCAAACACAAACAAATTTCAAGATGTTTAGCATTTAATGTCCTGTTTAGCTGATCATCTCCTCCTCTTCCTTTCCTCTCATTCAAGTCCAAAGCTATGTTTGGTGCATTTGAGCTGCTGAGTTTTTGAAGTGAACCCCTGAGGAGATCTGAAGACAGAGGTGTTTGGGTTCACCGCTCCATGTTAACTAACGTTCCCCTGTGCAAAAAAAGCTCTTTGCAGGCTTTTGATGTATGAGGGAGCCATTTCTCTCCACTTGTTGGGTTTCCGCCCTTTGTTATTTTTCTTTTTTAGGGTTTTGCCATTTTGGTACTCAGCTTGCTTTTTTTTTCCAGATCTTTAAATACTCCTCGGAATGCTGCGGCAGGCCTCTCCTTCTTTCTTTCAAGTCTTGCTCTACCGCCCCCAATGCTCAGGTCTGTGCTGTCTGGGGGGGAAATGACTGGGTTGACATGCCAAAATGCAGCAGGACTGCTCAGACCATCTTCACTCTCCTGCTTTCTAATCAGCATGGTCGGCTGGCTTCGCTGAGGGCTGGTGGTTGATCGTGCAGTGCATGTGGGCAGACTGAGTGTGAGTGTGAACACGCTGCTTAGGTTGGACGAGGGAACCCTCACTACTTGAACACACAGGTGCACGCAGGGCATTTCCCATCTTTTCTGCACGCTCTTTGCCGTGTGGCCCGTGGACAGGCCTGGGGCATTCTACATTTGACCTGTGGCCTCTTTCTCTGCAGTGTTGAAGTTGCATCCACTTCCAGCTGCTGTCTTGAGAGTTCTCCGTCAAAAAGGAACTGGATGAGTTTAATGATGCAGACACAGCTGGCGAGTCTACCCCCTGTTTGTTTTCAGGACAGTGTATTGTTGGTGTTTTTTGAAATAAGCCACAGCAGTTGTTTTTTGGTTATTTGCTTTCACAACATGGCAGGAGTTTTGAAAAAACAGACCCTTGTCTAGTCTAAATAGACGTGCAGTAGCTTTGCTTCTGGCGAAGAGTATAAACCAAGTCCTCTGCATCAGGGTGGTTTGTATATCAGCTTTGTGGAAAAGGTACTGCAGAGGCTGAAAGTAAAGGAGTCAGCACTGTCCACAGCCCCAGGGTTCCACATGAACCCTGTTTCCACTGCTAACAAAGCGCTGTCCATGTGGCCTGCTTATTGATGTTTAACAGTTCATATCCACCCTCTTCTTTATCAAGTCACACTTTTCCATCTCCGGTGGCTCCCATGACATAAGACATTAGAATGCAGTAGTAGCGGCTAGACCCCCTGATAGTTCCAGTCCACCTGTTGACTGATGATGGCAGTGAGGGGACAGCAGGTTTGTATGCAGGCCTCTAGGGTGAGTAGAGGTGGGGTTATGGGGCCAAGCACCGGCCACTTGCCCATACAAGGCCTGCCTGGGACTGTGATTTATCATTTCAGTTTCATCAGGAGAGCCACGTATTGATTAGAACCCTGCTCTGCTTTGCCGCCATTTGTCTTGTCCCTCCTCAACCCCCCACCTTTCCTGAACTGGCTGGCAGACAGAAATGCTTACGCTGACTTCTCTGTCTTCCTCTCTCTTGCTCTTTTTCTCTCTCGCCACATGCCGGCTCCTCGTAATGAAAATGCAGCCAGCCGTGCTCATCCTCAACAGGCATCCCACCAGAAAATGGGAGGGGGGTGGTGCAGACAATGTGGAGGGGGGCAACCACATGTATAGCGTTACCTGTTGTATTCTTTTGGAATATTCCTTGTGGACTGTCTAAGTCTAATTGCAACAGTGAAGTGGGCAGGCCGATGGACTGTTGATGGGGAAGAGGTGCGGCTAAGGGAGCATTGAGTGCGTTGTGACTTTTTGTGGCGATTTCTTTCATGACCATCTAAAAGTAAAGGCTGAATTCTCGGTTTGTAGTGCTAAATAATTCAACAGACCTCATTTATTTTAAATTCCCCTCACAACACCCCTCCTTTCTCAACTGATTGTCACCAGGCTGGTGGCGCTTGAAATGCATTCCTGGCCATCCATATATTTATAAAGCCTTATCCCGAGATTTCCTGTGTGGTGCTCCAGAAACCGGTAATACACTGAGAGCACTCACATAGACATGTGAAGAGAATGATGAAAGGTGTGTGTGGTGTGAAAGAGGCGAAAGAAGAAAGGTGAGGCATTTTGTGGTGGTAGATGCCAGGAATTTTTTTTTTAAACACTGCTGCACCCAGTGTGATGCTTGCTGCGTGTAGGAATAGCATCACATTCACGTCTTGCAGGCACAGTAATGTGCCTCAATGATTGTGATAAAATTTCAAATAGCTATATATTTATGTGTGTGTGTGTGTAGGGTCTGATGCTCAAACCATGCAGAATGAGACAATGACAAAACTGACTGCTTTATGGCCCCTCAAATGCAGCTTGGGATAATTAATTGAACAGTAATTACAGTCAGCATTGCGAGTGGCATAATAAAAGGTAATGACATCAGAAGTATGAGAGCTGAGATGCAGCTTGATGCAGCTTTTTTCCCTTGCTGTCAGCATTTTGAAACAAATATCTCACGGCCGTATCAGGCAGTTAGCACAACTACAGCCCGTTTCTCTCTCTCCCTCTCTCTCTATCTCGCTAGCTCTCTATGTCTTGTGAACACACTCTCTCTCTCGTGTGCACACATTCTGTCTCTTTCTCTCTGTGGGATCAAAGCAGCAGTGCAGTCAAACAGATTAGTTTAGTCACAGACACACTGTGCCATAGAGAAGGCATGGTAGCACCTGGTCTTACACCTTGGTGTTACCCCCCCACTCCCTCCACAACACTGTCACTGTTTTTGGCCAGTGGGCTCTCTTTCAGTGCTGTTATGAGATTCTTCCCTATTGAATATTCAGCCATTAATTATAAATTTGAGAGCACTGCTTACATGGTGCTGGCTTAATGTTTTGAGTTATTCTCTCTTTAAATACTTTCAGAAAGGGGTCTATATTGTGTCCCAGGGCCACAGTGGCATAATTTGGCCATTACAACTTGCGGGCACTGTTTTTTTTTTTTTTTGCTGTGTGTGTGTGCAGGGTTTTTTTTCACCCCACCCTCAACTTCAAGAAGTTTAATTGTATGATATATCCCCATCAATAACACCAACAGTGTCTTTACACCCTCCTCTGTACAGAGCCCCACTCATATACAGAGAGTTTGCTCAGTCAAGTAACTAACCACATCAAATCAGATTTTGTCAGAATTGGCTAACTGGTTAACATTATCACAGCGATAGCTGATGTGGCAGCAAGTGACACATTTTTGTGTGGTTACAGTATTAATTTTTGAGAAGGATTTAATGTTCTCTGGGGCATGTTGTCAGTTTCTGCTATAAGCAGATATGTCGGTCCTTCTTTACCCAAAGTATTTTATTTAGAACACCTAATGGTGTGGACGTTTTTCTAAATGCCCTACCCTGCTTTCAGTGATTGCTTGGTAAAGGTTTTTTTTTTCTTCCTTCTTTAGATGCAATTACTCAGGTTTGTTCTTACTCCATAGACAAACATTAAAATGTGAAAAGCTCATGGTCACGGAACGTGTAACACAAATGAAACACAAACATGCCACAGTATTCATCAATGCCATTAAGCTCTTTACATTTTGTTGCCTCAATGAAATGAGGTAATCATTTTAACTTTGTTCAAAATAATACTTGTTAATTTTAACCACCTCCCATCAAGGTTCACTGATTTGGGTTTAGTCTATTGTGAGGTACTGCTATTGCTATAAGTATGGTTGAGTTTATCAATATCAAGCAGCCATCAAGATCAGATAGATGAAGCAATGGACATGTGGCACAACATCCTTCCGTCTGATGTTTTTTGTCTGCATTTATTTGCGCGCTTTGAACTCTATTTAACTTGCTGTGGCCAGTGTTTTTCACTCTCCACAGACGATCAGCTGACAGTGGTGAGCACAGCACCAAGGCTTCCTCTCATTTTGTGCTCCTCAGGTTTTCTATAAACTTACAGAACTCTCAGATCCCTATCCATCTTCACAGCCTGGTGTTGTCTACAAATGCAGATGTGAGGACCATGTGCTGATATTTCCAATCCATCAACAAACCCAAAGCAACTAATCTTAATAGCAAACATTTAGGAACTGTGGTGAGAATGTTTAAATGCAGCGATCATGCGGAAGAAAGCTTTTAAATGTGCATTGTGCTGAGGTTTTCATTCAGAGAGCACAAATCTGAGGTGTAGTCCAAGTGGAGTATTCAAATCAAACTGCTCTTTTTCAGAGCCAACAAGTATTAGTCTGTTACATTTACATGTGTCCAGTTGCTATATAAAGCATCCGCTCAGTCAGGTATCTGTTCAGATGGTCGTGTAGGCTATGTTTGCAAAATGACAGCAAAGATAGCACAGTTGTCTGAGAATAGTGGCGAACTAACTTTTTCATACAACAGTAGCAAGTTAACCAGCTTTTTGCCATACAGTAAAAACTGTACTGTACAACATTGCAATTCAGGTGATAAAACCAATGAGAGCCTGACTGCCTGTTTTAGTAGCTAGTAATAAAAAAAAACTCCTGCCACCTTTTAAAGGCCAAGCAGGTGTTTATCTTTGTTTTACTAAGGACTGCTAGTTCTCTTCATTTCTAATTCTGCATTTCTTTTAATGGCCAATGGATAAATGAGTATAAAAACTGTTAGCTGTTCTGGTATCTCCATTTTTGCAATAGTTTTTGAATTGAGCATCATAAGCAACGCCGTGGTAGCTCAGCAAAAAGTCTCAGATCCTCTTTCAGATGTTGTATGTGTGACATAAGCACGTAAGGGCATATGGCGCAGACAGGATAAGTCCTTTAAAAACCTACCAGAGAATGAAAATATAAGACATTGCCGGGATTGTGACACATTCATACCATGTTATTAGAATATTCTGTCCCCTCCTCACTCAGCACTCAGTCAAAAAAAAGTTAATCTCGGGGACTGCCGGAGGACAGGAAAAAATTGTTCACTTATCACTGTGTGTGTGTGCTGATGCCGCTTGTGGTCTTGTCTGGAAAATTATCTGACATAGTGTTGCACTGCAGGAAGGTATTTCTCTCCATTCTTTTCAGAAAGGCAGGCCATCTTAATCTAGGCCAGGCCTTAGAACAACATGGCTGCTGCTGTGCCTGCATCACTGCTGCTGATGGCAACTTCAGACAAGCCCCTCAATCTAAGGGCCTGTTGTGGGGTCAAGACTTTTATTCCTCCTGCAACTTTATAACTTGCAGTAGTATGGAAGAGTATCTACCTTCACTAGTTTGTCCGTGCCTTATAATTGAGGGAAATGCTGGACCTGAAATTCAGTTCAGAATCAGAATCTCTTTATTTCACCAGGTATGTTACACATACAAGGAATTTGTCTTGGTGAGAGCAACACGTATGACAAGTAACAAAAACACAGAACACCAGTTTCTTTCAGAAAGAACCAGTTTCTTTCTGGTTCAGGTCTTCGTGGAAGTTAATGTCAGAAGTGCTCTGAGAAGAGAGTGGGTAGGGCTGTGATTATTTTTTTTTTGTTACCACTATGATAAGGCAACGTTTCAGTGTGGTTTGGCAGACACTTGCATGGCCACGTGGGGGAACAGAGCCTCCAAGAATGCCTAATTTATGGTGCACGCTCACCCTTTCACCACTTACTGTGCGTCAAACTCATAACAACACTTCACTTGCCTTTTCAGGTTGTTTGTACATGTGCATAATAGTTAATACTTCATTTTCCTTCACAGCAAACAGCAGTACAGGACGTAAAGACAAACCCAAAGTCTCACCATGATGGTTTAGTTCAATATAGCAAACTAAAGACATTGGTCATTGGTGTAGCTCTCTTGGTATTGAGCATATTTCAGGCATAATGATCAATATAACAAGAACACTTACTTGTTAAAACTGAGTCTGGCGCAGTACGCTACGGGCACTCTGAGCTCTGTTCATTTTACTTTAAAGCCATGTTAAGGCCGCTAAAAGCCACTGTACTTTTCTAGATAAACAAGACTTCAGCTAACATTACAGTGTAGTCTCCTTCAGCTCACTAATGTAGAGCTGTCACTAAAGTAGTAAACTGATGCTCAGTATGATTAATGATGGTGAATCAACTTTCATCAGCGAAAAATTAAATAAAAGAAAATCGCAGTGATGGTAATGAGCACTACACCACAGAAGGCATCACACGACAGTGTTATTGTAGTAATTCGGTTATTGTCACAGCCCTTAGGAGTAGGTAAATTCTACAATCATCTTAGTAAATATTAAGAATAATAATGGAGTACAGTTAAATGAGTTAAAGCTCTTGTGAAGATGTGAACTGCTGGACTTCACTGTTTATTCATGGTGGAGATCTTTTACGGTGGTAAATGTCAGAAGTGCTGTGAGAAGGGAGGAGATAAATAATGTATTGAAGGGAGATTAGGACACCCCCGTCCCCCCCCACTTCTCTTGCATGGTGCTGTTCCAGGCCTTCCCTGCACTCTTGGGCTACCCTATCCTGAGTGTCCCTCTGGCACGTTTACTGCCACAAAGGCCAAAGCTATTTATTGGCACGTGTTCAGCATTGACCGCAGACACTTTTCCATTTGCCTCTTTGGTTGCCTGTTCTGCCCCAAAACTATGCTGAAAAATCTGCTCTTTTTGTCCCTTTCCTTTGCCAAAAAATTACTAAAGCAGATTGCCTCAGATGATTAAACAATAAGACACTCTGTTTGGAAGCAAATAGATATCAAATAAGAATTTTTAACACTTTAACCCAAAATACAGGGTGTTTATAGTAGCACTATGCTATATACTAAAGTATGTAAAATAAGGGAAGGCTGTTAAGGAACATGTAGCTCCCACTGAAGTTATCTGACTACAGTTCTGTGGCTTTTCCTGTCCGTGTTTACTGTGTTGTAAAATACAAAGGACCATTAAAGGGTCTGGCTGAGAAGATATTACTTCTCAGGCTGCGTAGCCGGTTGTCCGTAATAGTATGTTGAGTTAATGACTCAAAGGCCTGGTAATCATAGTTAGGGCAAATGTTGGCACATGTCATTTGAGGCTAAACTGCTTGTGTGTTACACTATGAATGGAAATTCAGCTGTCTGCTTTTCCATCAGTGCTAATTTAACTGTATTATTTGTCACTTAGCGGTGTATCGTACTACACAGCGCAAGCTCCTGAATCTGCTGAACTGAAATGAGTGCGCCAAACCCAGCAAGCGTCAGAACCTTATTAAAACATGCCCTTTGAGCTTGTTCTCCTTTGCCCTGTTGTTTGTGTGATGCAGGTGGCTTAAGGCCACGTGCTATGAGCCATGACACTACAAACTTCAACTCCAAATGTTATACTCCTGACCTACAAACTTTGCAGTCTATTTTTAAGCCTTCATTGATCTCCCTTTTCTCTCAAAGCTCTTAATTACAAGGCAGCTTTTTAGTGCAGCGAGAGCCTGTTTCTCTGGCAACCAGTCCCTCCCTCATTCACAGCACGACTGCTCAACCACAGCTTAGTTGCATATCCTGAGTAGGTAAATAAGTATGTAAAGCCTGCATATTTACAGTGGGGATGGACCTGGCCTGATCTGCAGGAGTCCTGCCTCCCATGTGCAGTTCTTGACGTTGACGGTGGTGTGGCGTATTTAGAGGTGCTTTCAGGAGCTCATTGTGCTCTCAGTCTCTTGTGCTTGCCTTGAGCCTGCGCTCTTGCTCATGGTGTGTCACTTCAAGTTTGATGCTCAAACCTCTTAGCACATCTCCTTAAAGTGTTGAGCTGACGCTTTGTGTGTGCGCATGTGTTATCAGTGCGGCTAAAGCACTTGTCTTTCGTGCACTGAGGGAAACCAGCAGGCTCTTGGCAGTTTGGAGTACAGCATGCCAGTTGTCTTCAGCTTGTCTTCAGCGCTGCATGTTTGTTTTATGTTTTTTTGCGTGGCTGGTGGCTAGGCCTGGAATGAAAGGGCTGAGCAGCTTGACCTGTCTCTCCACCTCCAGCAGGCATACTCGCTTATTTGGCATTCAAAGTTATCCCTGTCAGGTGGTTGGAAATGAGGAAGTCCAAAAAATGGAAATCCCCATCAAAACACCTGGCTTAGAAATGGCTTCTGGCTGTTTTGTTCAAATGCTGTGTAATTTTTGCTTAATATCTACCTGTTTGTTGTAATATCCATACTAAGTTTAGCAGTGGCCAATTGTAATGCTCTAGGATTTGATGCCAACACTGCTTTAACACACCTGTTAACCTGGGCCTGTGTTAATAACTGGACTCCTCTGTCGAAGGTACTTTTTTTGGCTCCTGAATCTGTTAAATGTGACCAGTATTCCCTCCAACCCCCGCAGATAAGTGAGCAGGTATTATGTATTATGAAATGGCGCCTTTCTGTGTTTTCCACATGTCGAACAAACCTGGAGGCAGCACCAAGAGGGGCATGGGCATAGATCTTTTAATGTAGTGTTATTCAAACTTAAAGTATTTGATCACAAAGTATTATTGTGATTCTTTACATTAGCGACACTGTGCTGCTTTGTTGATTTATAGCCTTTAAGTTTGAGGGTGCAACGTTTTGTATGACAAAGATGACCTCTAATACATTCACTTGTTATTCATTATTATTTATAAATAAAAAGGTTTGTTGTCTGTTGTTGTGTATGTGTGCATTCCTAAAGTGAGTAGCCTTTTTGACTGTATTTAGGGGATAGATGATCCTTGTTGGGTATTCATGTTGGTTTCTCTTTCGGAGACATGGTTAATTTACAGTTGTTGTGAGTTATTAGCGTGTGTGCTGTTGTGATTCAATCTTAGCCAGTATCAGTTGGCATGTGTGTTTGCTGCATCTTGTTGTAGAGCTCTAAGAAATGAAATGGATGTTTATTCTGTGTTGTATATATTCTGTGACACATTGTTGTTGAACATTTTGATCTTAATTTTGATCGTTATACAACCACATACTCTTGCTTGAGCACATATGTGTCTAACTACTGAATCTGCCTCATATGCTGCTGCATCTACTGTAAATTATACCAGTAGTAACCTGTTTAACCTCTGTCTATGATCTCTATCTAACTGTGGTCTGTACATGTAAGCATAGGCCTACAGGCCTTCTCTGGCCTAACAAAAATAGTGCAAAATGTTGTTTCACATCCGAATATCTCAAGTCATTTGTCATTTAAAGACACAGTGTTCACTCATGCTAACATTTCCGTCAGACTCTGCTGGAGTGGAACCAAAAGCGTCAAAAAGAAGTCCGACCAGTATACAACTTACAGGTACTGCCTTTCCTCAAAAAATGGCAGTACTAGTGTTCCTGCTTGTCAACCTCCACCGCAGCGTGTTATGTTCCATCTGTTATGCAGAGCATTACAAATTGCTTCACGGCAGGTACTGTGTAAAATTTGTATTTTTTTTAAATTGCACTTATAAAAAGTATGAAAAGTTTTGTAAATTAACAATAGTTTAAATTGCAGTTGCAATGTAGTTTAGAAAAATTGCGATTAGACATTTTGCTCTAACTGATCACAAAATGGAGTCTGTACTGCTGCAACCCTGATTTTCACTCTTCCTGACCACCAGTTCTCCATTTTTCATTCCTTGTTAAAGTTTTAAGACTTTTTTGGAGGGTAAATGTGGACCAAAAATGTCAGATCCCATGCCTGACCCAAGCAGTGACTCGGTGGAGAATGCCAACAGGATCTTGAAGGGGGTTGGGACTTGCATCCTTGCAGTATGTCCCACCCCAGAAAAGCGTCTCGTTGGCATTCTCTGCTGCGTCTCTAATGGTAAGTGGTCTAAGATCATCAAATCTTGGAGACCAGTATTTTGCATTAATCTCTCCCATACCAAATTGAATGACACGATGGAAGAAAATTAAAGCTGCATGCTGAGTCCGATCAATCGTCCATTAAGCAATTATAGCATAATTTGGTTTGGTCAGTAAGTCAGCACTTACGAGTGTGATGGAAGATTGCAGCCCCACTCAGCTTGAGCACTCCTTTACTCTTCAGAGCCTGCTTTCTATTTACTGCCGGCAGTTAGCGAAGATATCTGAGCGAGGGGCGTTCACCAACTCATTTAAGGAGTATTCATAAGTCAAATATCACAGTCTTTTTCTTATCCCGTTGCTCAGTGCATGGGTAATCAATCACCCTGTCAGATCTGCTCCATCACAAGCTCCATGTTTCTCCCAAATGTAAAATGTTTAATCAGAATGTTCGTTACTGTTCCTGCTGTTTGCAGCGCGCAAGCGGCTCACTACTGTAGTTCTGACAAGAGGTTCAGTTGCGTCTGCAAATGAATATATAATTTCCATAGAAGACAATATACGCTGAAAGAGGCATGCCATGGAGTTGTAGATTGAAGTCTGTAGTTTATGGCACACATTTATCAGAACCATTCAGAAATGAGCAGGCATACTGAATGTTCCTTTCTTATAAATATTCAGTGTGAAAAGACAGAGAGCCTAACTCTGAATAATTCAAATGGATGCCTCTCTGCAAGTGTGGCATGTTCGCATGGTGGGATGGTGCAGCACTCTGGCATGGGCCAACGTTTAAACGTAATTTAATTTCTGTATAAGCTTACTGCTACATAAACTTACTACGTGTTGGCCAATCTGCATATGCTCATAAAGTCAGTCATCTGGCGTTGTTTAGAAGCGAACAGTAAGATTGCATGAGATAATAAATCAGATTTATGGTGATGTTACTGACATTGTAAGTATGGAATATGGATTTAATTGATGTTTTAGGCTGTATAAGGCCTGTCTATGAAGTATTACCCTGAGGCCAAGGGTTTTATCTCACAAAGCATGTGAGTGGTGTAACCGCTAAAGACAATCAAGTGATTTGTCAGCTCCAGCCCCCTCTGACTGTTTTGCCAAACTCTGGACTCATTTGACTGGTGGTGACAGACACATACATTCACTTTGTTTTCTGGCTTTTTGTTATGCGGTTATGCAAAATTGGAAATGCAGCACAGAGGCTGAGGAAAAGAGCAATTGAAGCGAGTGAAATGATCAGTGGAAAACCTCAAACACAAAAGGAAGGTTACATAGTATAGTGAGAGAATATTTGTGAACCCTTAAGAATTATCATGACTATGATAACATTTGGTATGATCTTCATCAAAGTAACAGTATTACTGTTTATTAAAGCATTTTTTAAAATCAGAAATAAAAATGTAGTGAGATGAAATAAAAAGCGAGTATGAAATCAAAGTATGTGAAATCTTAACAGGATGGTAGAAACTAGTACTGGTTAGAATGCTTTTTCAGCCGAACCTCTGTACAAAACTATTTCAGTTCACATGTATTTTTAAGATGTCTTGCTTGAACAGGATGTTCAGATGAACCAACAGAAATTCTGTGGGGGTTGTTGTGAAGTACAAGTTTTTGTCTGGTTGAGCCGCGCTGCTGTCTGCATTATTGTAAAGTTGCATAACACAGAGTTTTAGATTTGCTGACACAGCTTGGAATTTACTGGTCTTGTGTACCTTCCACTATGTATGTTTTTACAGCATTCCCGAGTCAGACGTGGAAAAGAATCCTGATGAAATATGCTGTGCACTGCTGTGAGTAATCCCATAAAGCCTCCTCTGTCACTTCCTGTGAGATTATGAAGGAGTTTTGGCGATTAACATCACATGCACAAGCTCAAACAGAAGGTCCGGCTGGATATTTAGGTCATTAAAACACATTTGTCTTGATAAAAATGTGAAGACTAGGGATAAAACTTCAGAACCGGTTCCATGTGAAGACTGGTTAAAACTACAACTCATTGTCTGTACTGCTGCAATCTTGATTTTCATTCTCCCCCACCACCAGTTCTCCCTTAATGTTTCACAACAATTTTTTGGGTAAATGTTGACAAATATGTATGTTGTATACATGAAGTGTATGTTTCAAATGTGGCGTGTTATTGTATTATATTGTATTGTGAAATTGCTGGTCCAACCCAGACCCAGGTGGAGACGCAGCAGAGAATTCCAATGGGACATATTTTTGGGTTGGGACATACTTGCAGTGTTCTTTTGGAATTCTCTGCTATGCCTCTAATGGTAAATGGTGTAAGCTCATCAGATCTCAGATACCAGTATTTTGCATTAATTTCTTCCATCCCAAATCGAATGACATGAACAAAGAAAATTGACTAGGGATCAAACTCAAGAACTTGTTCCAGTTAAAGACAAATTGGTTACCAATTGGTTAAGCCATCAGGATTGCATTCCTCTGAGGCTACCAATTTCATTTGTCTATCCCAGCATGTTTTTCCTGACAGCTGCATGCTGCAAAATGTAAAATGTCCAACTCTGCATCTACACTACAGTAAGCAAGGAGTCATAGTGGAGAAGAAGAAACAGTACCAAGTGTGACTTCATTTCATGCAGAAAGATGAACTAGAAATAAAAATATCATTGTGAGTGTCATTAATGGGATTAAAGTGAGTGAAATCTCAGCAAGACAGTAGATTTTCTGTAGCCTCTGACTGGTTTGAATGCTTTTTGGGCCAAACCTCTGTACAAAGCTATTTTAGTTCATATGTATTTTAGGATGTCTTGCTTGAACAGGATTTTCAGATGAACCAACAGAAACTCTGCGGGCTTGTTGTGAGGTACAAATAGTACAGAGTGCGGCTTCATTTCATGAAGAAAGATGGCAACAGTGCTGTTTGCAGTGTCTGTAAAATTAGAATTAGTAGTGAAGGCTGAAAAATCCAATTTCTTTGTGAAATTAAGCCATGCTTTGGCTTGTTCCTTCCTCTCCGCCATGACTCTAAACTTTTAAGTTATGTTGAAATGTCTTTTGATGCAACCTGGCCTGCTGCAGATAACTGAAGCTGCAACTACCTGTTTGACTCACACATCAGCTCCCAACCAGCAAAACCCTTACCCCACACAGGGAGGGAAAATGAGCAATAAAAAAAACCTTAAGTGCTCAGACATAATACTATGGCTGTGTTGATGCGACAGTCTGTGCGGGCTTACTTTTTTTTTTAAACTGAAAATTGTTTAGGAAAGATTAGGGGAATTGATGAAGCATCAGACGATAAGCAGAATCAATAAAACACACAGGCCTTGTGTAAGGTGCCACTCAAATCTGATTTTTGGCAGATTGTATCTGGATTGTATTTTGATAGTCTGGATAGCAAAGAAAATACAAAATCAGATCAGAATCAGAACCAAACAAATTTGTGGGTGTTTTGAAATGTAATTCCAATCCAATTTTTGCGAATATGCCTCAGTCTTGACTTTCTGGCTGATCACAGGATTTTAGTGTCTTTTGGGGCCAAAATGCAACAAAGACGGTGTTATTCACATGGCATCCATACAGATTAGTTGTCTGTACACACAAATAATGTCTAATAACTTGCTAATGGTAGTTTAGACACCCACCACTAAGTTCCATAATCAACTAGAGATGATTGTCATGAGGCCGTTTTTGATGTTTGGTGTCTTCTTTTCTCGGAGCATGGTATACATTTCCCAAAATAGACCACCTGTCCCACAGAATGGTAGTCTAGTAGTTTAGTGGCATTGTTCTCTAAAGTGTTGATGTTTTCAGCATAAGGACCGTGTTTTATTGTAAACTGAAAAGCATTGTGTTTTCCAGTTAGTTCAGTTATACAGTACTCTGCTAAACACAGTAGTGGCTTCTTCAAGGAGGATCTGTCTGTCTAAATCTATTGGTCTATTGTGTTTTTTTTTTTTTTTTTTTTTTTTTTTATTAATAATAAGTTGACTCCTTTGCCGTCCTTCTAAAACAGCTCACTACTTCTAGTGCATGTCATCTGAATCATATTGACATTGATTCAATTGACCACTTAATGACCACGGTCAGTAAAGAGCATTTCAGCATTTGTACCAGTTAACTTTTTTGAGTAATGGGAACAAGACTTTGATGTCTCCAAAAAATACTGATTGTGGAAAGTTATTGCATGACATGTCTATAAATGCTTGCTGATGTCTGAGATTTTTTTCGGTTATTTTAATTTTTTTTCTGAGACCCTTTGCCCTGAAATGTAACCTTTACAATCAGCAGAGAGGTTCATACTGGGTGTTATAAGGCTAAATGGTCCCCAATTAAAAGATTTATACATTATATACTTTGAAGAAATGTATTTTTCATTGGTTGTTTTGGATAGTGAATAACATGGCTGTTTTTGTGTGTCACAACATTTGGTTCTTATTAAGACCATTGTAAAGAAATCTGAGTTGAAAAATTGTCTACAATTAACCATCAAAATGCTCTAAATGACTTTTGCATCTTGACCCCAGTGAGTTATGCAAAAATTCCCAAAAATTTGTGGAATTAATCTCTTTGGAATGTTCAGTCATTTTTTTTTTTTTCCTTCCCCCTCCATACAGCTTTGATGAAAATACCCCAAAGCCCTGCCACCATGACCTGATCTGTGCGACAAGCTGAGCTGCTGGTTATGATGCCGTTTTGGCTCCGGTTGAATGCATTTTTCCTAGCTAAATCACATTGCTATGCTAATGTGGCCAGGATTTTGTGGGTGAAATTTCTTTAGCGAGTTATCTAATATTTTAATACTTCTGTTTACTTGATTCTTTAATGCTGTGTTTATTCTGTAGCAATTGGGTCGCCTTTCAATTGAGTAAGCTGTGTTTGCAGTATTGATCCCTCCTCTCCTGTAGACGCTAATGCATTCCTGTCCAGCAGGAGTCTACAGACATGTAGCCCCTCCAATTCCCCCTCCATTTATTGAGGTTGAGCTGCACTGTGTGACTTTTGACACCATGGCAAATATAATTCTGTCGATTCTATTTGTTCTTACATTAGCTCTTCCATTGTTTGGCCTTGGAACACGAGCTTTGCGAAAATGAGTATTGCAATCACGTAATGGCGCAAAAATGAATCGGGCCCTGTTTCTGACCTTCATTATATTTAACGCAGAATTCCCTTCAAAAATCAATGGCCATTCAATGCTGCCATTCTTATCAGTCTTCCCTACCCCTGGGGCTTTCTTCCTTCCTTTTCGCATATGCAATTTCTTTTGCTCATGATTTATATTCTCTTTACAGTCCGGGTCTGCTCCAAGAGGATTCCAAAATGGAGCAGAGCTTAAAGTTGTGTGTGGTGGTGTTCAGCGAGCATGATTTATACAGGGATCTATGTGTGTGTTTACTTAGTGAAGCTGTAACCTTGAGACAGTGCTAGTACAACAGTGGTCTTGCGGTTAATGACTCCCGAAGAGAGACAGGAAAGCAAGAGGGAACGGGGGCGTCAGAGATAACGAGAGGGAACGCTGGCTCAGTTTTGAAAAATAAGGGAGGGTTCATGGACTCGTGGTCTGGTTGTTCTGATTTTGAAACTGAACTTTAACACCTTCAACTGACAGCTGAAGAACTGTGTTAGGAAGCCTGCCGCAGGTTGTTTTATTTATCCATTTATTTATTTATTTTACATTTTTTATTAGTTTTTTTTTTTTTTTTTTTTTGGTTTCGAGTGAAATGCAGCTGCTTTGTTGCTGTTGTGAGCTTTTGTTTTGAAGGAGTAGCTTTAGTGGGGGAGCGGCCAACAAAAAAGAGCTTTGTGGAGTGGTCTGCAGGGGGCAGTCCCACTAGGAGGCTGCTCCTTCATGTCAGTAAACGTCCTTCCTTTTCACACCGGGTGTTTTCGGTCCTAATTAGATGCATACTAGCAAAATAGCTTTAACAGCTTTATATGTGGTTGGTCTTGTATCTCTTCCATTTTTTTTCCCTCACAGCCTCATTTTTAATATCATATAACATTTTTGTGCTTACCATAGAGCATCAGACTTTTCAGCATAAGGGACGTGACCTCACATGGTGCAGAACAGCCACAGCTGCATGTTTGAAGCGTGTTCTTATTGAAGTGAGCAAAGGATGTTGAATATCTGAAGAAAAATCCTTAATGTCAAAATGGTAAATATCCTGTTGGAAGAGGCTGTGATGCTTTTTCTAAAATATTTTTGACGTCCATAATGGAACATTTTCCTTTTTGTATTGCTGATGATAACAGGATTGTGTTCTGCTGCTAAACTCCCTCTGTCCTTTGGCTCAGATAGTGGAGTTTGGAGGTGGACCTTTCCCTTTAGCTTTGGCACCTGCTCCTGTTTCCTCTACACTCACACCAGCCCCACCCCTCTCCACTCTGGTCCTTCTGCTCCATCCGCCCTGCTCCATCCCAGCACCCAGAGTGCGCACACCCGGCCTAGAGAAGCCCGCAGCCACAAGCCAACATGTGTGACAAGGAGTCACGCTCCGCAGAGCCTTACGTAATCTTGGGTTCTTCCCAACAACAGGAGAGTTGAAACATCCAGACAGTGCCGACATCGTAGCCGAATGTTTACCAAAGAAACCGAATCCAGAGCAGGTCCCAAGGGAGAGCAGCCGACAGAGATTTAAAAAAAAAAAAACTTGGGGGAGGGTGGGTTGGGGGAACCATTGTTGACTGATGATGATGGAAATGAGTTGGGAGTTGATATTTGTACATGGAGAGACAGTTGTCTTGCAGGCCCTGATGGAGAGTGTGTGCTCTCTCTACCTGATCTTGCATACTAATGCATTCTGCTGGAGTTCTCAGAAGACATGAGGGTCTGTGAGGGTGTGTCAGTTAGGCAGGATGATCATGTGAGGGCAACAGCAATGTAGTACCTGATCGGCAGATGCTGATAGAGCTCTTAGTCCTTTAGTAAGGCGCCAGCATCATTTAATGAATTTCATTCTTGGGCAGAATCGAATTCAGGGCTCACAGTGATAAAAAAAATAATAAAAAAAGTGCCATATTTTTCAATTAAATTTAATTACATAAATACAAGGTAGTTCTGAGGAATGTATGTTCATTATTTCAGTAGGTCTTTGTAAGTTACTGAGGACCAAAAAACATGTAATAGAATATTGTTTAAAATGATTTTACTGGTATAAAAGGGCTAAAGAATGGGCTTTTTTTTGTATTGTGATTTATTGGTTTTTATTTTTTTATTTTCATCGTGATTAACACTGGAATGATTTGTTATATCTTGACCCTGTGATGCAGACCTTTTTAGATCTTAAAGAAAAAATAGAAATGACATTCATTTCAGTAAGTATAATAGTTTTAACCAGTGGGCCAAAAATGTAGCTGAGTTTGCTGCATCTCTGGCTGGAAACTCATTTAGTCACTTCAGCCGTCCAGATGTGACCTGGTGTGTTAAAACAGCATTTAGCCCGGGGACTGATGCCTTACACAGCTGTCCTGAGTGAGTGTTGGTAGGAAGCCTTAACTCTACTGATGTGGCAAGCTCCTGAAGGCCACATAAACACATACATACATACATACATACATACATACATACATACGTGCATACATGTGTGTGTGCGCGTATGTATGTGTGTGTGTGTGTGTGTGTGTGTGTGTGTGTATGTATGTATATATTCCAACACATCAAACAGTGCCTGCTGTGCATTAGACCCAAAGATCCCCTCCTCTGTGTGAATTATTCACAGTGGCAGTAATAGCACTGCCACTTGTGCTTTCACCAAGAATGCTACAAAGATGGAAAGAGGATGGAGTGGGTGGGGGGAAGCAAGAGAGTGGTTGAGAGCCCCCTGAGACACTTTGACAGCCTATGTCTTCAGTGAGGTCGAGGTGCTGAGAGCCAGTGTGTGTGTGTATGTGCACATTGGGGTATAATATGGGTTCTCCCTTGTTTATCATAGACTTCCATGCTGTTGAGGATGTGGGGTTTTCATGGGGCTTTAACACGCACAGCGCCCACTATGTCTGACAGAGCATAACCTAGCCAATCCACTGTTGGGTCTGAAGAGGAAGGGAAAGCTTGCTGGGAGCTGGCTTTATCTTTCTCCATCATTGTGTTTGTAGGACGTGTGACTTCTCACTAATCTCTCTACGTGCCCATGTACTACTATGACCCTTTCAGTGTTGCTTTCCCTGGCACCAGCACTTCCTGTCCTGGAAGGAAGTGGATAAGCCTGGTCATGCCTCCAAACACATGAGTGTGCACACACACACTTTCTTTCACATAACCTGAAGAATCAGCAGTGTGTCAGTTTTCTTAGATAACTGAAGCCATAAAGCCTTCCCATTGCAGTACACTCTGTTCTTAAAACTGGCTAATCATCACACATTTTTCAGCATGATCCGCTGGTGTTAGAATTCGGCCAGTTAGACTATCCCTGACCTTTGCCCTCTTTGGTTTAGTATGTTAATGTTTTTCAAGGGTTTGGATTTTTTGCTTCACAAATTTACTAGGTGCTTTCAAGAACCAACCATGGATGTTTATGTATTGTGTAAAAGTCAACCTTGAGTAAAATTTTTCAGAATCAAGAAAGACTAAAGACACAGCCGTAGGATACTGGTTTTAAGAATGGAAGCATGAAGGAGTAGTATTATACCATACAGAAGCATGACTGTGAGGCTTTAAGTGGTATTAACAAAATGAAATACTAATAAATCTGACTTTTTGTGTGTTACTGGAGTTTCTCTCTAAATACAAATCTTTAAAGTCTCAGTTATGCTTCTGTATGGTGTAACTGCTTTTCATGTGCATGCACATTCTGTATTAGACATGAGACTTGATTCGTAGAATTCTTTTTAGGACAGTCATCTCTACACTGAAGCCTTACATGGTATTTAAGACACCGTGTTTCTAAATCTGTCTTCCATTTGGTTAAGTGGCTGAGCTTGACATGGAGCAGGCCTGACAAGTTTAAATGCTCTGTCTTAACAGGCCACCGTGGCATTGTTAAATTGAGTGTACTTTAATTGATCCCTTTATTTTTCTTTCCCCAACCCCCCTGCCTCTCTCTCTCTCTCTCTCTCTGTCTCTGTCTCTGTCTCTGTCTCTCTCTCTCTGTCTCTCTCTCTCTCTCTCTCTCTCTCTCTCTCTCTCTCTCTCTCTCTCTCTCTCTCTCTCTCTCTCTCTCTCTCTCTCTCTCTCTCTCTCTCTCTAGTGCGGTGGGGATGAGAAAAGAGTGGACAGCAGGACCATCTACGTAGGACATCGTCCTTGTCCGGCCACTGAGGCCTTCATCCCACCCAAATTTTGTGACAACAGAATAGTGTCTTCCAAGGTAGGTCCTCTCTCTTTATTGTATCATTTGCATAATTTAATTTGTTTTTGAAAATGTATTTTGATGATGAATTATGTGCAAGGCAACGAGATTAGATTTCAGCATTTTGGCTTTGAAATTACAATATGAAATTGGTTTAGCTTGTTTTTTGGTTCCTTATGAGCACAGCTTGTTTTTGGCCAGCTTGTAATTAGCAAGTGTTGTTTACTGTCATGGCAACATGAAAGGCTATGAGCTAACACACAAGAGAGGAAGATGCTCTGGATGCAGCGTGTGAAGAATGCCTCAGAGACACATTGTTCATGAGCCCTGATGTCTGACCACCTGTTCGTCCAGGTGAAAGAGACTGCAACCGCTCCCTTTCTCATGTTTTCAGTCCCTTCGTAAACTTTTTGTACAAGTCAGAATCTCTGACCTTTTATCAGCTTAACGTTTCTGAAACCAAGACTGAAACTAAGATGGTCTTGTCCTCCCCCCCTCCCCCAGCCTGCTGCTAACCCTGCTAGTATAGCTTGTTGAGCTCTTGTTATTTTATGTGAAGTTAATATCTACCATTCTACCATGCTCTTTATTTATGTTAGTTTTTGCTTTCGATATAGTACCTCGTATCTCTCGCCTCTCAAAAGATGAACACGCCTGTTCACATAAGAACACCTGTTTGCTGAACATACACTTGAATCAAATTTTAGCATTTGTTGAGCAATTGTTTGTCAGCTAATGAATTTGGTTAACAGTTTAGTCGTTTCTGTGCCTAATTCAATTTGATTATTAGGTTACGATTCAGAATTACACACATTCCTGGAGGAACTAATTGGGTATTTTGGGGAATTTTTAAATGTGAAAAATTATCCAGAGCATTTTAATACTAAGATCTGTTTTTGCATTTTTAAACCCCTACCTCTCCCCTCTTGCATCTTCTCCCACACATACATTTGCAAAGGTTTGAATAAATCTTTCTTTTCCACAGTCTTTTCTCATTCAGCCCCTCCCACCAGCAGCTTTGCTTGTCTCTTTCCGACAGAGGCCGCTTATTTTTCTGTCAGGCACGCAGCCGGGGTGCCGGAGAAATACACGTTTGCAATTAATGGGCGAGCGGAGAGGGTGATTCAATCTGTCCCTTCAGCCTGATGGGACTTCCTAAATCTACCTCAGCTGACAGTGGAGGCGTGCTCAATACGCCAGAGAAAGGTGGTGCAGAGAAAAGAGAGGAAGAGAAGGAAAGAGGAAAAAAGGGAGAGAATGGAAAAAGAGGGTGTTTAAAAAACAACCCTATAGTCCTGCTGTGAAATCGCAAGATCAGTCCCACTGTGGTGTGGCACTGTAAATGCACTTTAATTACCAGCGCTCTGATGTTTACCCTTTCTCATGCATCTGCCTTTTATCATCCCACTCCTTCCTCACTGCGTTTTTCCTCTGCACCATCCTGTGCATCTCTCTCTTCTCCATTGCAGGTGTTCTGCTACTGAAACAACAGCTGAAGTTTTGCTGTACCATGAGAACCACAACAGAGAGCCCCATCCTAGAGCCAAACAGAAATAAATCTGATCAGCTCAAATAATTATTTCCTACCACTGCTTAGTTTTCACTCATAATACCATTCTGGGCTGGCAACTGTGTGTTTTTTTTTTTTTTAAGATAATAAAAGAGAGGGGTTATTCTAGCTAGTCGGTTACTGCCTGTCAATGTATTTTGTAGAGCAGTGAACAGGAAACCAAGAAGGGCAGTGCAATGTGCAAACTGTGTCAGTATTGAAAATGTAAACATGATTAATAACAACAGCAAGGTAAATAACTGTACAGTCAATGCTGCGAAGTGTACGCGGTTCTCTCTGACAAGCTGAGCAGTAAGCAGTGCTACAGGCAGGCAATCCTGGCCTGTTTTTGCGATGTACCTGTTAGTTAAAATATGTGCCAATCAAGGGCAGAGAGGTAAAGAATCTGACAGCCTGGTCCCGAATTTGTGGGTAGGCCGAACCTGAATCTTTTAGGAAGTCATTAATTGTCTGTAATGCAGCTTCAGTTACTTATATATTCAGTTTTGTTTAGTTTTTTTGCGCGCTAACACTCTAGCTCTTTTACACATTCATTCACTGTTGCATTTGATTGCAAGTTTTTTGTCATCTTAGGCACTTTGTAGAAATCGAATGTAGCGGAATGTAGAATGAGAGGTTAATCAAACACTGCAATATGCTAACTGGCTAGTTGGTCAAAAGCACAAAAAAATTATGCACAGCTCATTATAAAAAACAAAATTAACTCTTGAATCTCAAATGAGATTCCACTGACTGTGTATACTGTAGGGGTGGGCGATATGGCCTTCAAATAATATCACGATATTTTGGGATATTTTTGCGATAACGATATTCACTAACGATATACACAAATATAGTTAAAAAGGTCAATTTTTAAAACACTGTTTTGTGACCAGTCTTGAAATCTATGTTACTAAATTGTTACATTTTCAATATAGTAACCATCAAATGAAATAGAATATTCCCTAGCAAACAAATCCCCAATAATATACTCAATGACAAAACTGAATACTGCGTGAACATTGAGTCCAAATGAAAATGTATTCATTTATTGTGGAGTTGAAAAAAAATTTTCTCAGTATTTATACAAATTAATACTTTTGTTTTTACAACAGCAGCAATTTCTTTGGCTAACCAGCAGGTTTTTGGTGTAAAAGTCAACAGGAAAAAATCTTAACCTTAAAATTGGTTTCAACTGTAAAAACAAAAAAATCTTAAAATTATACAGAATATTCTGTGCTAAATAACACTCTAACTATAAGATCAATAACTGCCAAAACTGAAAATAATGTATACAGTATATGCAAATGGACATGTATACATTTATGTGCAGATGAAAATGAAAATCAGTCACTGTTTAAAAAAAGTACTATGTACAGCAGCAGTAATTTCTCTGCCTAGAGACAGAAAGTGTCCAGCTAACACTATTTTAGATTCTTGGACAAGAAAACCAGCATGTTTACTGATGCTGGTTTCAGAGCTTACCTTTGGCAGGTTACAGTATTGCCACCAGTGCTAAACACCCTCTCTGAAGGTGCACTGGTTGCAGGAACACACAGATATTTTCTGCCCAACTTGGTAACATGAGGAAAGTTCTCATGCAACTTCCACCATGTGAGGGGATCACTCTCGCTGTCAGCTTGTGGACACTGTAAGTAGCTGTTTAGCTCAGCCTGGACACAGCTAGCCACAGCTTTGACAATGTTTGCTCCGCTATCTGTTGTCACACAGACCTGGTTCTTTTCTTTAAGGTCCCACGACAAGAGAAATTCCCTTAAAACTTTGGCAATATTTTCTCCTGTGTGGCCTTCTGGAAAAAAAGCTTGTCTGTAGGCAGGAACCCCATAGTTTCCAGTTGCTATCGATGTAGTGTACAGTCAAGCTTAAATACGGCTCTGTGGTTCTGCTCGACCACAAATCGGTAGTTGACGCGTAGTGCTCCACTGATGCTAATGTAGCAGCTAACTTGACCCAGCATTCATCATAAAGTTGCGGCAACGCTGTTTGCGAGAAATATTTCCTTCCAGGAATGTTGTACCCTGGGTCCAGCTTCATAACGAGGCGCTTAAATCCTTCCCTTTCCACCGTTTGGATAGGCATCATATCCTTAGCTAACCAAAATGTGACCGCTTCAGTAATTTCATTCCACCGCTTGCTTTTTTTGTCGTACGGAGTTCCAATTGCGAATGCTCCAGCTATGGTCGCCTGAGTGACTACTTTTGGTTTGACTCCGCTTTGGTGGGCATTTTTTTTTTTACTGTTAAGCGTGTGTACGTGAGTCGCATGCACTTGCTTATAATATCGCGATATGGCAAAAATCCTATCGAGTTTCAAAATATACCGGTATTATCGTGGACGATATTATATCACCCACTCCTAGTATACAGACATTTTAAATACATTGTAGCTATTGTATCATCGATCGTTTCCCCCTGAATACCGTCCAACCCATCATTGCTTCCACACAAACTACCAATAATGCCTTTCCTCACCTCCTGCCTGGCCTGCTAAAATCTCACTCAAACAAAAATGCAAAAGTTGGCAGTCATGCAGCCTTGTCCGTTATGCAAGACAAAGAATGACAGATCATCAAGAGGCAAATCTAACGGGTGGGATGGAGCTATGAGTGTAGCAGGGATCTGCCTTTGTTAGATAAGTTTTATTTCAGAAACCAAATACAGAGTCCACAGTAGAATTGAAATACGTTTACGGTTTATTTTTTATATAGTTTTGAACTGTTTTGCTGGAGCGCTTGGCAAATAACTTGCCTATGCTGCTAAATCTTAGACTTGGCGTTGTGATGTACATAATATGTTTTCCAGCACTATTTGTTTCTCTTTCATCTCATTTTCTTCTTTTGCCCCACCTGCAGTACTGTATTTGGTCCCCTAGTGTTGTAAGCCCTTCTGCTTATCTCACACTACATGCAGTGTGTGTTGTATGCCGAGTGTGCAAGGCATTGTCCGGTCATTCTGCTCTGAGCCTGTGTAACAGAAAAGTAGCCTTTTCCTTACCCGGACTATTAGCCGTCAGACCTAAAAAGAGAGAGGAAAAACGAAGAGCTGCCACCGACCGGATAAGGTAATCGGCTCTCCTTTCAGGGCTATCCGAATTAAGGAGATAAGTCGCTAATCCAAATCAATGGAATACCTGCAGGGCCCAAGGGTAGCCTTCCCCAGCCACGGGTGCTCCAGAGCACCTTTAAGTTACTGTAGTCATCTGCACTCACTCGCTGAGACATAAACGGAAAGAGCAGCGGATGAATATTGAATGTATTTTAATCCTTCCTTTTGCCTGTGGGCTTTTTCCCACAATGCTGAATTCTGCCTCCTTAGCTTTGAAAAGATGCCAGCAACTCCTAAGGCTCTTAGCTGTTTACTGGGAGAGTAAGATTATTAATTTGTCTGTTTTATAACTATTGCATCACCTGCTTTTGTTTCCACAGTACACTATATGGAACTTTCTGCCAAAGAACCTGTTTGAGCAGTTCAGAAGAATCGCCAATTTTTACTTCCTTATTATATTCCTGGTGCAGGTAAGCGCAAGTTTATGTACCTTCATTGAAAAGGTGTGTCTGTGTGAATGTTCGAGACAGCAGAATGATGTGTTTGTCTTGTAGCCTACTGACTGCATGAAACCTTCTATGTCCTGGTCCTCTCCACCCAACTGATGGTGGAAGTGAGAGAATCATCCACCTCTGCTGTTTCACGCCTTGTGTACAGGCATTAGGGTGTGTGTGTGTGTGTGTGTGCGTGTTTGTGCGTGCATGTGCGCGTGTGCGTTGGTTAGAACTGTAAGATATGGACAGGAAACCCTTTTGCAATTCTACTGCTGACTGTTGTTGTTGCAGTAAACCTTGCAATATATCAAACATAGTGGTGAACCCTTTAAGTGATGTGGTTAAAGACGGGAATTATTTAGCTCTGTTAAAATCTAAAATGCAAAATGTTTGTATGATACTAAACTTGACTGGTATATTAAACATCCAGCAAAATTTGAATAAAAAATATAAGCCATGAATATGATGAAAACACAGTCTAATACATCTGATAAGGCCTGTCTGAGAGCTGTGTTGGTTCGGCTAATGTTCAGATTTGTCAGCAGGTATTTGTCCAACATTCCTAGCCTGTTAAACCACTCACACAGAACTAAAATGCTTCAACTTTTATTTGATACTAACTGGCTAAAAAAAGGTTTATATGCAAGCAGTTGTACAGATGAACATGTGATAAAGCAATGTATGAAGGATCAGACAAACAGATGTAGATTTAAAAAGAAGTAATTGTTATGTTGATAACGTACGTCAGCCTTTCAGGGTAGTATAAATAATATGAGTCTGAATGACTATTATTTATTCTTGAAACAGAACACTGTTTACATCAGCTTATTTCCCTGTGGATTTTCCTGTGTAACTAGGATGTGACAGCATTATTTGTATTTGTTCTAAGTTCAGTAAATAGAACTCTTATGAAGTTAGCCTACTTCGTCAGGGGGAAGTGAACATTGGCAAACGCTCCTATTTTATTCGCCCTCTTTAGCATTATGATGATTCTGAAATGGCCTAGAAATTAGCCTACATTATACCAATGCCTTTAGAAAGCGACATGCACCAAGACTCGACTGTTTTTTATGCATCTTTATCGCTGTACCCTGCTCAGACATTCGCATCTTTTTTTAGAACCTCATTTAAGCAATTGTAGGCATGCGTGAATATTAGCTCAGGTAGCTTAATGTTTGCTTTAAAAAACAAACAAGCACATATTTAATAGATGTTTGTGGTCTCAGTATCAAACTGAAAAAGTTTTTTACTCTTTAAACATTATCTGCAGATCCTAACAGTCCTTCAGTAATACTGGTTACCATGATCATTTTGGTCATTAAAATGGTGACACTAAAATTTCCAAAGGCTTATCTGATCTTGTGGAATAAAGGAGTAAAGTCTCAGTTGCCTGTATGTGTATTAATTGCAATAAATTTAAACAAACATATACATGCACACTGTACTGTTTAGTGCCAATGTGTGTAAGGGTGCACGCAGCCCGTGTAAGAACAAGTATTTGTTTACTTGCTTTTGTGGGTGCCTTTGTTTTGCATATGTGACTTGATGTATTATTCCGCATCTTCTTTTTGTGTATCTGGGTGTGTGCATACATTGATCCGTGGGAGGATGGTGTTTGCCCAGTGCTGGCATGTGGCTGGCGTGTCTCCACTAATCCTGCTTTCCTCTGGAGGGGCTTCTTATGCTTTAGTGCCCAGTTCCCCCCTCACAGCTTGCTATTATCGTACCATGAGGGAGACACGCGCGCGCGCACCCCATCCACCCCCCACGCAGAGCATCCGTCACTTTGAGACCACACTCACATCACAGACCCAGAAATAGAACCACACAATTCTTCAGAGACTCTCCCTGCAAATGCATCATCAAAACCCAAACCACATCTCTACCTCATTCACACTGCCCACTCCATCCCTTTCTGTTCCTCTCCATCTCCTCCACCTTGTCTTTCTCTCTCTCTCTCTCTCTCTCTCTCTCTCTCTCTCTCTCTCTCTCTCTCTCTCTCTCTCTCTCTCTCTCTGTGTCTTTCTCTCCATCGCCTCCCTCCTCTGTCTTTTTTTTTATTTTTTTTATTTTTTTTTTTTTTTTTCCTTAGAGCTGCTCTGCTGACGTCAGCAGCTAGGAAGCCCTCTGTAGTTCTGTAGAGCCACAAATAGACACTGGCTGATAAAAAAGCTCTACTTGGCTAAAAATAGCTCTGCATGCCTTTGCTGGGTCCTAATGGGAATAGAGGAATGGGAGTGAGGGAGGAAAGGAGAGGATCAGAGTAGGAGGGGGGGAGACCGGGGATCTCTGTCTTTACCATGCAGACTCTGACACAGATCTTACTGGACCGTTCTGTGTGTGTGTACATACGTGTGTGTGTGCGTACGTACGTGTGTGTGTGCGTACATACGTGTGTGTACATACGTGTGTGTGTTTGTGCGTAGGTACGTGTGTGCGTACGTACGTACGGGAGTGTGTGTGTGTGCGCGCGTGTACATGTGTGTGCGTACGCACGTATGTACGCGTGTGTGTGTGCGTACGTACGTACGTGTGTGTGTGTGTGTACACGTGTGTAAGCGTGTGTGTGTGTGTGTGTGTCCGCGTGCATACGTGTGTTTGTGCGTACGTGTGAGTGTGTGTGTGTGTGTGTGTGTGTGTGTGTGTGTACGTACGTGTAGAGGCGAAAGCGTCTGTAATTGTACAAAGAAAAGGGGAGAACATTAGGCTGTCAGGGAGGTTATTTAACTCTGTGGATAGAGGCATGGATTACATTTATTAGATATATGTTTGGTTTTTGAGATATTAAATGTGTTGGTAAGCTGCTGGTTTAGCTTTTTGAGTGATGGATGAATTTTGGTACAGTGCAAGTCCAACTGTCCTGAGATGATTGTAGGATAGGGGTGTGACAAACCGCAAATTGTTGGACATAAGACAATGTTCTGCCAGGGTACACAGTGTTCATGCAGCCACCAACACACACACACACACACACCCAAGTGTAAATAAATTCAGGCACAGCACACCTTCGTGGAATATAATGGTGTTTTAATAAAACAGTGGAACCCTTTTCTATTCAGTCAGTTATTTATTTATTTTCCTAATACAGATCCCAGTATTCAGAAACCAATATACCAAACCTTAAATATGACCAGTCATTCATTTATTTAATTACTTATGTATTTAATTACAAGAAACTTGAAAATAAACTTGTTGCATTTAAAGAACTTAGTGCTTTGTTCTTTGTTCGTACCCAAACACTCTACTACCCTACAGCAAACAATGCACGCATGGCAGGACTGGGGCTGTGGTTTGGTATAGTGGTAATCAGTATCAGTGATTTTGTCATAACCAACTATAGAATCTTACGCATTACATTCAACCATGGCTGTACCCAGCTAGGAGGACACTGAGGTCTGGTCTTCAGTTCAGCTGTTCAAACAGTGCAGTAGTCCCCTTATGGGCACGGCCCTCCCAGCCTCTCTGTGAGTGCTGTGGCTGTGTTTTGCTGTGAGCCTTGCTCCACCTTGTTTTGTTAACAAGAATGAGGACACCTTGACAGTTTTGGAAAATTTCTTGAGCTTTAATAATGAAAACGGCAACGAGACACCACAATTACGAGTATGCAGCATATACACTATAAATGAATATATAACATGGCTATAATTAGATGTTAGAGTTTATGAGGCTAATTAACAGATTACGATCGATAAATGCAACCCTGTTGACTTTTTAGCTGTATTGTTTGCTGAAGTAGCATGCAGTAGTCTAGTTTCTGTAGCTGCTCGGTTAGGGCTGCAGGCTCCTGTAGTTAACAAGTAATGAGAAATGGTAGTTGGTACCTAATGACAGTTGAAGTTGTGTTGTGTTGTGTTGCATACTAACAACACTGCAACCAGCATGAGAAAGTTATGTCTACTTAACTGAATGAGTATCTAGGTTTTGTAGAGGCAGACTCTTAAAGTATTTTGATGTGTGATTTGTTCAGTTGTCCGTGAGGATGAAGAAAAAAGAGAAAGCAAAAAAGCATAGAAACTGAAAGAATGTGAGAGGTAAATGAAGAATTAAATCAGTCTAGCAGCTGATTTAATATATCCTTACTGTTGGAACAAAACCTTGGATCTTCAGCCTGGTAACTTTACATTCCCTGGTAACGTATTTTTGGCTGCAAATGAAAGTAATGCTTAAATTGTTAATATTCATTAATCAGAATTTAACAGGAAAATTTGGGTTTATGTAGCAGAGGAGTTATGTTGCAAAGAGCAACAGATTAAAGAAACTTGAATGAGAAACTGACAGCTTGTCTGATACATATTTAGCTGGTAGTTTAGTCACTGTGTAATGTCACTTTTCTGCATAATTGACCTCATTAAAATTTTGATCCTTGTTACAGCCATGCCCAGGAAGAAAATGCCTCTCTTGCTAGCTATCCTACACAATGCAGGGAGCTTAAACAGCATAAAATTTGTTACTGCCTGTAACATTCTCCCCCCTCCCTTTCAACTGACATTTAACTGTTTATAAGCTGCCCTGTAAACTGTTGACTTGCATGCTGATTTGTCCTCACTGATAACATTTGGCTTTAAGTTGGGTTGTGTTGTATTTTTCAGTCTGTGACAGAGAAGTGGGGCTCTTAATGTTTTATTAGATTTGACTTATCTGACATGGCCACTGCTGCCTTAACATTTGCTGTACAACTAATGCTAACTTGTGCCGGAACTTTCACATTGGTGTCAGAAACATTTAGAAAAATGTATTTTTTTTTTTATCTTTTGGATACCTGTTTTTAAAACTTGTGCCCTGAACATGAGCACAGTCGCAGTGCTGCCACAGTATTTAATAACTAAACAAAAATAAACCGTATTGGTAGTAGTGCGTATAAATGACTATGATTCTAGGAATGAGAAAAAGACTACAGTGTCATATAAGACTGAAGGCCTATTCACACATTGATTGATTTATTTTTTTTCCACTAAGCTTTTTAATGTAGTGAAATCATCACATCTGAACATTCTAAAACCGTTTTTCTTTTAAGCACTTTCAAAAAAAAAAAAAAAAAAAATAGAGCATGTAAAGCTTTTCAGTCCACTGTTTTTAGTGCACCATGCTTTTAACGCAGGGCCTTGTGCACCCGTCCCAGGAGAAGACCCAAAACCTTTCCGGAGAAGAGCTTCAAAACACTTATCACTGCAGATTGTACACTACAAGACAGGAAGTTTTCTAGACTCAGTAGGAACAGGCCATGTATTTTTTTTTTTTTTTTTTGTAAATGCGATTGCACATCAGCTTTCTGCTCAGTGTTGCAATCTAATCTAATCTAATGTTGTCCTCTGTTCTTGTATTATAGCGCCATGCTTAAAAATGCTACAACAATGTGCTTATTTTGCAATCCTGATTATATTTGTGCTGTGCGTGTTCATCATAATGAATCTGCTTTGTAACCAAAAAGACAGGAGCATGCATTGAGAAAGGCTTAAGACCAAGATGAATGCTGGTTATGTGGACTCTCTTTTACAGTATTGCACAAACATCACAGGCCGTTTTTTTTCATATGCATTATTTCCAACAGATAAAGATACTTCGCTCAGTACTGCAAATACATTGCAGTTAACCACTGCAATGTGGATAAAGGGTGTTAAACTGTCAGCATTATCTCAACTGGCTACAAAACATACATCTATTTTTATAAAAGTACACAAGAACAAATGGGTTCCTTGTTTCTTTGATTAGTTAAATATTTTCAGACATGTTGAGTTGTATTTAATTTAAGAATAAGTTGTTTATGCTATTTTTTGACAAACTTGAAATCCTCTACTCACCTTGTGCTCCTCAAAGTATCCTTTGTGGATACTGTCTTTGTATCAAATCACAAAAATGCTGTTATCTATTATGATAATTATCATATAAATTCATCACCTGTTTGAAATCATATAACTTGTTAGTTTTGTTTTGTTACTACCTCATTACTAGCCCTAAATTGACCCTGTCCTAACTTTTTTTTGGATAGTTTTGCAGTCATGAAATGCAGTGATGGTTGTATATTATAAATGGATGTATATTAACAAATGGAATGAAATTGACTACACAAAACAAAATCACTTTGTCACTTACAGTGGTGTTGACGAAGTTTCTGTATTTCTGCTTTTCATAAAAGGGGATAAGGAGAACCTTACAGCAAATCGATTGATCCAAGTTGGTAGCCCCTCTTTTGCTTCTTGCTGCGGTCCACCATCGTCCCCTTTGCCTTGCTGCCGTTAAAGAGGAGCTTATTATTCTGGCATCGGTTTTTCAGTTGTTTAATCTCCTCCAGGTAGGCGAAGGTGAAGTCCCTGACCTGTTTTGCAAAGCACTTCATCACAACTGATGTTAGGGCTAATGGGCGATGGTCATTGAGGCAGACTGGATGGAGTTTCTGTGGGACAGGAACGATGACCAATTGTTTAAAACAAAGGAATGATACCCAGCATCATGGAGAGGGTAAAATTCTCTGTGTATACTGGATCCTGCTGGTTCGCAGACGCTATAAAAACTTAACCACAGATTCAGTCTGGTCCTGCCGCTTTAATGGTCCTCACTCCTTTGACTTTTCTCACTGTTTTACTCCTCATGGGGCCGTTGATGTGCAGATGAAGTTACACACTGAGCATTATAGGTGAGTGCTGTTGAAGTCCCCAACCACAATAAGCACATTGTCCAGTGTCATGCCCGAACCTTAACCTTCATTAAGTTCTCACAGTGCAGTGTCCATCTTCGCCTGATCTGGGATAAAGACGATGCTGACTATGATTGAAAGTAATTTCCTGAAGTTGATAGAAAGGATGGAACTTGAAGGCGAGCAGATGCAGGTTAAAATTGACTGTTTACCAAAACACGCACACTGGTTCCATCCTGTTGAAATATCTTGAAATGTTCTGGGTTCATACTGTCTGCAGTAAAGTAAAAGTCAATGTAAGAAACACTGCATTTTATATTTGCCTTTTCCACACTGTCCCAATATTTTCTGATTTGGAATTGTATTTAATAATAAACCCCACCAGTGTATCTGTTCTTTCCCTTTATTACAACAACTTGCTTTCTATTTTACTAAGAAAGCTGTAGGGATTTTTCACACCTCCAAAATTCAATCATGAATTCAGGAAATAAAATAGAGCAAGCTCTCCGACTGTGTAGTATTGTATTATAGTTTTAAAACATGTTCAGGCCTTTTTACAGTGCATTTCCAAAGCATTCCAGTACAACAGTGTAATTCTGTCTAGTCACTTTATCACCTTAATGTTTATTCTATTTTAGGTCATGATGGATGCAGTGCAATTATTTCCCCACAAGATCATAAAATGGTGTACCTTTTAAACACTCTAAAATTCCCTGTCAGTAAATGCTGTTAAATTCAAGGCAAGTTCAGCAAACAGTTCTTAGACTGTTTAGTAATCCAGTGGAGAAGGCAGCAATAAGGTGAGAGGGGTTTTGCGGCAGCCTTATTGCTGGAGCTTGGAGTGCTGAATAGCTGTGTTTAGCTCATGTCGAGCACCTGTTTACGTGTGTTGTGCTGTGTTTAGCCAGAGTGCAATACACAAGAAGTCCACATGAAGCAATATGTTGCCTAAACTCCACGCCTCCAGCCTCTCGCAGTTCTTCGCGTAACTTCTCTTATTTTAGGCCTGCCGTCGAAGGCAATAACTGGAAATTTCTTTTATTCCTCTGATGTATCTGTACTGGTGTGAACCACCATGCAGTCTGTGTAATTGTGCGTGCATGTGTGAAAGAGAGAGACAGTAGTTAAGTGGAGGACTGTGGGACTTTGTGTCCTCAGCACTTTTCCGCAACCACTCTCTTAATATCTTTAATCATACAGGGTGCCGCAGCTGGCTACCTCCAGATGGGCCTTTATCAATTTATTAGATCGAAAAACGACATTCTGCTGCACTGCTGTTCTGCAGCATTCATCACCTGCACAGCCGGGGGGCAATTTAGAGCACTTTCTGCTGAACACAGTCCGACCAATGGCTGAAGGGGAGTTAGGGCTGGGTTGCGTGTCTGTTAGAAATGTTTAATATAGCGGTGAGATCACGGGCCACCTTAAGAGGCTTTCATTTTTTTCTGCCTATTTTCAGCTCTGCCCTTTTTTTTCCCTTTTGTCTTTTGCTCAGATTACTGCATGGTGTCAAGTTCGCACTTTCTGGTTTCTCCTGACCGTGTAAGCTCAGCAGCAATGCCGACTCCTAGGAAAAGCCCTTTGCTTTTCCTCTTTTCTCTGTGTCTTGGTAAGAATGCTTTTGACAGTGGTGGCACTATGCAGCTGTCAGCAGACACCTGCCATATGGGGGTTTCTCAGAGCTTCAGGAACCGGGTGACTCCCTCACAGCCTGGGTAAATGAAAGCGCTGGAAAAGTCTCTCTCTCTCTCTCTCTCTCTCTCTCTCTCTCTCTCTCTCTCTCTCTCTCTCTCTCTCTCTCTCTCTCTCTCTCTCTCTCTCTCTCTCTCTCGTATTTATGACTTCGGCACAAGCATTGAATCTGAAAGTTGCTGAAGTGAGAGAGAGTTTGTGTGTGTGCGCCTTTTCATGTCAGAACTTGTTCCCTGAGAGCCCCCTGCTACCTACACTTTGTGTGCCTGAATCAACAGCTCATTGCACAGGTGTTGAGCAAATCAGAAAATCAGTCTTGTGACTGCTTAAGAACAGCCAAGAATATAGAGTATTAGAGAGCAGTAAGAGTGGTGCAGGGGTTGGTTCTTTGGGATTACATGCACTGGGGAATGCAAATTGAAGGGCTTAAAACAAGTGTGTGTGTGTGTGTGTGTGTGTGTGTGTGTGTGTGTGTGTGTGTGTGTGTGTGGGCATGTATGGGTTGTTGTTGTTGGAGGCAACAATAAGGAAAAGGGATGGGGATCATTTGCCATTGTGATTAGTTTGGTCCCCAACTTTCACTGTCTTCTATTCTTTATCCTTACTGTTTTGGCATGAACAAAGACTGTGCAATTACTTAGTAAACCACTCCAAGTAATTTTCAAGCGTTTGTGATGTTGCTCCATGGAAAGTTAGGGTGAAAATCTACAAGACACCAATTCAGTTAAACACTTATGGTTTAATTAGTAATCATTGTTATTAATTAAAGGTGATGTAATATGTAAAGGTGTGTGTGCACGTGTGTGTGTGTGTGTGTGTGTGTGTGTGTGTGTGTGTGTGTGTGTGTGTGTGTGTATTCTGCTGTCTGAACAACTTTATATCTCCTAAAATCTTTAATCTAAGTGGTTGTTACCGTACTTTTTACCGCAGTTCAAAGGGCAACATCCTCCCACTGTGACAAGACACCTCAGTGCTATGGGTCTAAAAGAATATGTAGCTGTCAAGATGCTACTGAGAAAACAACACTTGGATAGAAACAAACAGTAAATTTGAGAAAAAGAAAGAAAGAAGATGAACTGTAGCCTCACAAATGTATAAGTAGCAAAAGAAAAGGATGGACATGCATACATGTGTGTCCATATGTTCTTGTTTTGTCTATCGCTGCTGGTGTGTAAAGAGGCTGACACACTATTCTGTTTTCACACCTCATGGTGGTGTTGATCGCCACCAGCCTCTATACACACACACACACACACACACACACACACACACACACACACTCACTCCTGTATCTTGTACATCCTGCTGTTGACCTTACAGTGAGGTTATGGAAAGTGCCTGTGAATGCTCAATAAGCTTCAATTGTAGTACACAGCATGGCGTTTTGAGATGTTGAAGGCCTAGGCAGCAGTCAGCTGTGGTGAGGTTGAGTAATAAACAGCAGGTGGGGGAGTGCAGTGTTTGAAAATAACATGTTCCTTTTTGAACTGCATTTTAGCTTGCTTCACTGTAAGATGTTAAGTGTGTTCAGTTACACAACCAGTTATGAATTAGCATTTGTCTTTTCACAGGTTATTGTGGACACCCCAACAAGTCCTGTGACCAGCGGCTTACCCTTGTTTTTTGTGATCACAGTAACTGCCATCAAACAGGTTAGTAAGCACAACACTCTTTGTGCTGTCTTCTAACCAGTTCCATGTTCCACTATTTTACTGTCCTTCATCACAGGGATGTTCACTTCTGGTCCTGAAGGGTCAGTGTTCAGCACAGTTTGGCCATTACCTTGCTCATGCCTGCTCTATTAACCCGGGGTCTTATTGGATCACTAGACTGTACTGGACTAAGGCCCTCATGGACATTTACCCATAGAACATTTCAGATTTGCCTTTGTCAGAATTATAGTACTTTAGAAAGGCACTTTTAAGTTTTATATAACGTTAAATATTAAAAGTGAATTCTGCATCCAGTAAGCATCAAATTTAAATAAAAAAAAAAACAATTTAAATAAAAAACAAAAAATTAAAAATGAAGTAAAACAAAAAAGTAAAAATTAAAGTGACTCGGTCACCACTAAAATACAACAATGTTTAATGAATTCTTGTCACAGTTTGTGTAATGTTCTTTTCTAGTTAGTTATTTTGTTTTTGTTATTAAATATATATTTTTTATTGTATCTGATTACTTTCTGTTTTCAGTTCATTTTTCATGTTTTCAGATTTTTTTTTTTTACAATATATATATATGTATACAATATAAATATATTTATATATATATATATATATATATATATATATATGTATACAATATAAATATATTTATATATTACAATATAAATGCCACAGAGAATTTGTACCATATGGAGCTCTAACTAAGCTACAGAATGAAATGATGATAATGGTGTTTATGACTTTCATTTTTTATTGGACATGTGCTGAGGTGGTTTCACAGCCTGTGATTGTCAACAACCTTCAGTCCAGCACTCCCAGCCTGCCATGTCACTGAAGCGAAACTAAACACAACAGCATGAATGGAAGTACCAACGATAGAGCAGACGTATGAATGAATGGAATTAATGTCTAGACAGGTGAATGAGTGGATAGACAAATTAACAAAGAAATGGATGACCGATAGAGAGAAGAGCTAGCTTTATGGCTCTATGAATACATGGTAAGCTATTGCCAGTCCTGAGCTTACTCTGTTAGTTTCTCTAACTTGACTAGAGGGAGTTTGTGAGGAAGCACTGTTTTGTTAAAAATGGAAAGCTTATGGTTGGTGAGGAGGTGCTACACAAAAATAGGACCTCCCAGTTTGTATGAAAAGAGGAGAATTGCCAGTTGTGAATTCCAAGTTCTTCACCAGGACATTGCACATGTCTGTTATGTACCCAAAAGCAGCAATAATCAGCATGCATTTAGTCTCGTTGGTGTTTGAATTCTGTTTTCTTATGCATGTTTCTAATAAAGGCTTACTTTCTATCACTCCAGCAACAGTTTTAAAGATAAAGACTAGGGAGTGTTCTTGTAAAGTAGTTCAGAATTAGTTTTGTCTTGTTCTACCGGTTACAGCCAGGGGTGAGAGTGAGCTCTGGGGTGAAAGTCCAGTATCATCTTCGTTTTCTTACTGATATAGTGCAGGTCTTATTGCTTTGTGTCACTACTTAACTGCTGCTGTGTAGCCAGTGGTGATTCCTATTCTAAAACTGTCAGGGACTACAGCCGTACAGGGTGCAATTCTTTCATACGGAAAACAAATGGTACAGGCCTCTCTGAGCACAGTGGCCCTGTCGCGGCTTTAGATGTATTGTTTTAGGATTTACTTTTTCGCTGGAGTGCTAAGAGCTCTTAGGGAGAGAGGCACAATAGTGGGTGGACTTCCTTCCAGAAATATGTGGGCCACATAGCGAGAAAGGCTCTGGCCTCAGCAGGACTTTGAAGTGGGACACAAGGAGGGACAATATTAACACGGGCCCACTCTCAATGCTGCTAGCCCCCTTTACTGCAGCTATAGCTCCATGTTTGTTTCAGTGTTCACATTATAAGCCATATGTGCCTCTCCATGTTCTGTATCGGTAATACAGGCTAAGTGTTTATGCTCTCTGTTCAGATTTAAATAAGCAGTCCAAATCCAGCCCAGATAGAGCATGCAGCACTTATCTCACCTAATGCGCAAACACACACATAACCAACTCTCTCTTAATCTTTCTCACTCTCTGCAGGGTTATGAGGACTGGCTACGGCACAAAGCAGACAAAGAGGTAAATAAGTACCCAGTGACAGTGCTAGAGAATGGACGGTCAACACGGAAGGAGAGCGAAAAAATCAAGGTATCCACTCTCCTTTTGAGTTCATGACTTACCCTCACAGGCCTCAGCTGTAAAGGTTGGTCAGGTTTCAATGTCAGTATGTTTGCAAGCGATGCACTCAATGCTTGAGTCCGTAAAGGAGATATTTAAGAAGGACCTACATCTTTAAGAGCTTTTAAGATATAGGCTATACTGTTATCCTATTATCTTGTACAGCATATTTGGACCATGTAGCAGGCATTATGTTTGTAACATAAAAAACAGTTCAAAAGACTAAATATACATTTTCATGTTATAATATAATGCAGCTAAAATAGTTTACTTATAGCTACTTTCAATTTTTCCTGAAATTTCACATTTTGGCCCATTTTTTTTGGGAGCCCTGTTTGGTATATGTATAGCAGGCAGCCCATGTCCAACCATAAACCAAAATTTCAGGTCCAATTAAGGCTCCCCTCCCATTCCACTCCAAGTGCCTTTAAGTTCTACAGCTCCCGTGGGAGTAGGACTCTAAACTGTATGTGTGTGAAAGGAAGCGTGTGCACTTGCGTTGCTAATTTGAGATTCTTAGGTTATTTTGTCTTCCATGGTCACTGAGGTCCGTAGATACAAACTGATAGGTCAAATGCCGTGGTTGTTGGTTAGCTATGGGTGTTTCCATCCAGGTGGGTGATATAGTGGAAGTGGTGGAGGACGAGACCTTTCCCTGTGACCTCATTCTGCTGCAATCCAGTCGAGATGACGACACTTGCTTTGTCACCACAGCCAGCCTGGACGGAGAGTCCAACCACAAAGTGAGCTTATCAATGTCTTTATCAACTTCAGATGCTATACATGACTTTTCTGAGCTTACTTAAACAAATACACTGTGCTTTACAGTTAAATGAAATGAACAAAGGCTGTGATATGTGTACTTCTCTCAGTTGCTCCGATTCTTAAAATAGTCGACCCAGATCCTGTCACCACCCTGCTGCTCGTCTTTTTCCTCTCAGAACATCAGCCCTTCATTGACCTAACTGCGTGTGTGTGTGTGTGCGCGCGTGTGTGCGTGTGCTTGGAATATTTTTATGTGCTTGTATTATTTTAGACATGGTCTGTAACATTCAGTTGTTGCTTTTGCATCTTTTCTCTGTCTTACTCTTAGACACACTACACAGTGCCAGATACAGAAACAGAGCTGCAATCTCTCAATGCCACCATCGAATGTGAACAGCCCCAGCCTGACCTGTACAAGTACGTACTCATCCTGTTTTTTGCTGCATGAATATACATGCATCGCCCCAGGCCCAAAACTGTGCATTCAGTTGTTAACCTCAGTTGAACTCTGCCTCTCTCAGTAGACATTACTAGTGTAGTGGCGCTGGTTTAGGTATTTAGTTTACAGTTGACATCAAAAGTGTTCTAAGTGAGCTTCACAGCTTGGCTACAGGCTACAACAGAACCCAGTGTTTATAGCTTGTCATCCTAACAGCCACAGTGAGCTGATGCAGACTGTGGGCAGGAACAGACGCATTAAGGGAAGCCATGCGTTTCTGTTGCTCACTGCACAATAGCACATGGCTTAGCTTGCTTGCGCCCCCCATTGTCATCTTGTGCTCACTGCAGCCTTTCAGTCCTCGCACCAAGGCTCCTTTGAATTCCTCAGAAGCTAAAGCACCAGATGTCAGCTGAGTTCCTTTTCCAAAATCTTCAAAAGTGCTGTTGCCAATACGCCAGACTGTTGGGTCATCACCAATGAGTATCTTCCCTGTAATTGGTGTGTTTCATACAAGGCCTATTTGCATGTGGCACTTCTTTGGAATACAGATATGATCATTGAGCCATTGTGATGTTTTCCTGTTATCTTCAGAATGTAGAGTGTGGCCTAATAGGTATGCATTAAAGCCTCAGGCAGGGGGGAATACTGCTAATGTTAAACAGATAGTTGTTTAAACATCTCATTTCAATATTATGGATTAAATGACCACTTCAAGTGCACTGATCGTCCTCGTTGTCCACTTGTGTAGTACTACTCTCTACATGCTCAGCTGACTGTGTTTGTGTGTAGGTTTGTGGGCCGGATGCACATTTACAAGACAGATCAGGACCCAGCAGTAAGGTGAGTCTGCCTTGGTTTGGCTCTCTTGAGCCAGCCTTATGTAGCACTGCTTGCAAGTCCTTTAAACTCTCGCTTTTTTCCCTCTGCATTAACTTCTGATCATTATTCTATCGACCCATAATTCCAAACAAGCATTAAAGCAGAGCCAGCTTGGCCACCTTTCAAGCTCTCCTTTTGAAAATGCTGTTCCTGCCATTTGTCACTGGTACGGTTTGTAGTGGTGCTATAAGAAACCCCCACGCCCTGTCCTTCAGAAGAGCAGTCCAAGCCAAAGAACAAGGGATGCCTGTTTCTAGATGTTTGGTGCATGCCTCTCCATTATAGTACTGGACTTATAGTAGTCTGTTGTTTGCAATAACCAAATTATGCTTATGTTCTGTGATTTAGGTCTTTGGGCCCGGAGAACTTGCTTCTGAAAGGGGCAACCTTAAAAAACACCAAGAAGATTTATGGTAGGTTCAGTCTACTTTTTAAGTTAATAAACCCTTGAATGAGGATGACTGTTGGCCAGTTATCTCACTCCCCAATTGTTGTTTTTATCCCCAGGCGTAGCTGTGTACACGGGCATGGAGACAAAGATGGCTCTCAACTACCAGGGCAAGTCTCAGAAACGCTCAGCCGTGGAGAAGTAAGTGGGAGTGACAGGCAGTGGGTCTTGCATGGCTAAACAGTGAGCAGTGTCTAAAATGCCCTTTACTGTGGTGTTTCTCTTCACAGATCTATCAATGCCTTCCTGCTGGTCTATTTGTGCATCCTGATAAGCAAAGCAGTGGTGTGCACCACTCTGAAGTATGTTTGGCAGAGCCAAGACGGGCAAGATGAACCTTGGTACAACCAGAAAACTCAGAAAGAGAAAGACACTTATGTGGTGAGAAGAGTGTATTTTTAAAGTTGATGTAAATACGTGTGTAAAACTATTCTTTACTTTTACTTATACTTTTGCAAATATATGCTAGTACATACCATATGATGGATAAAGCATTAAATATATTGTCCTTGTGCTGCCTTTGTTATAATACAGATCGAAATGGATGTACAGATTGTTGCTTTCTGTTTTTATTTGCATGTTATGTGCTGTCCCAATTTGAAACTGGATTTGTTGTATTGTGAGTTTCATTGTGAACGATTAGCTGTTTCTTTTTTCTGGTCCACTTGCCCCTTTTTGTACATAATGACTGACTGTTTCTTTTATTTCTGTAGTATCTGAAGATGTTTACAGACTTCCTCTCCTTCATGGTGCTCTTCAATTTCATCATCCCTGTGTCCATGTACGTCACCGTGGAAATGCAAAAGTTTCTGGGTTCGTTCTTCATCACCTGGGATAAGGACTTCTTTGACCCAGAGATCCATGAGGGGGCTCTAGTTAACACATCTGACCTCAACGAGGAGCTGGGTCAGGTGAGAAGTTCAAATAAGGGCACAGTGGTCTCTGTTTTCACACCTAGCACTTTCAAAGGCTTGCTGTGGTACCTAACATGTGACCATTATGTGGTACCTAAAATGCTTAGGGTAAACAAGTGCGCAGAGTGCATTAGTTTACTTATTGCCTGAAACCTGTCTGCATAGTATTTTGCCTTATCAGCTGATCTGTTAAGATTTTGTCAGATCAGGAACAGATCAGAAGTCAGGAAGCTCCCGCGTACCATTATTGCTATTTAAGTTGGCACCATTGATCCATGTTGTTCACATCAAGAAAAATAAATGTAATCTATCAGGTGTCTGACATAGCTTTTAGCTACAAAGCCGTTATATATAAAGCCACATTGGCACAGCTGATGGGGCGATAGAGAGGTTTTGTAGCAGTTTGAGTGGGCACAGATGTCACTTGCTGGGAGCATAGTCAGGCACCTATGAATTGAGTAAGGTCATAGATCAGTAACGAATGATTAGGCAGATGATGACTTCAAATTGGGTGATGCTTTGTTAAACTGATTTATGCAAGGGGAGTAATTCTGTCAAGGATTAATTGTCCCTTTTTATTGTAAGAGAGTTTGTTAATATGTGTGCATGTGTGTGTGCGTGTACGCTTCTGGGTTTGAGAATGTGGGGCTATTATGCACAGATATTTGCATAGATGTTTGTCAGTACACTCAAACATAACAGAAACTTGTGAACAAGGAAGTAGTATCTAAACCAGAATGTCCACAAGTGAAGAGGAACCTCTTAAGGTTTTCTCTCTCTAATAACTAATGCTCGCTTTACTATTTATGCAGCATTATCAAGATAGGTCATGGCAGTATTTGTAACATTGCCCCTCCTTTGCCAGCCAGGAATCCCCCTGCTATGTTTGATTTTTGCTGGTTTAAATTAAGTGTTGTTTAACAAAATGGACAAAGACTCACACGACACATAGTTTAAATTTTTGCATATTATATCTTCTTTCTTCCACGCTTACCTATAAACTCATTCTCTGTGTGTTGCAGATATGTTTACATTCCATCTTTTATGTCACCCATTTCTTCTAAACAACTCAGTAATACTCAGTAAAAATGCTTAACACTTCACATCACATCAAACTTCAACTTACACAGTATCTCACAAAAGTGAGTACACCCCTCACATATTTGTAAATATTTTATGATATCTTTTCATGGGACAACACTGAAGATATGAAACTTTGATATATTGTAAAGTAGTCAGTGTACAGCTTGTATAACCAAAATTTTGCTGTGCCCTCAAAATAACTCAACACACAGCCATTAATGCCTAAACTGCTGGCAACAAAAGTGAGTACACCCCTAAGTGAAAATGGCCAAATTGTGCCAAAAAGTGTCAATATTTGTGTGGCCACCATTATTTTCCAGAACAGCATTAACTCTGTTGGGCATGGAGTTCATCAGAACTTCACAGATTGCCACTGAAGTCCTCTTCCACTCCTCCATGTTGACATCAAAGAGCTGGTGGATGTTAAGAGACATTGCGCTCCCCCACCTTCCTTTTGAAGATGCCTCACAAATGCTCAATACGGTTTCGGTCTAGACACATGCTTGGCCAGTCCAGCACCTTTACCCTCAGTCTCTGTAGCAAGGCAGGGGTCGTCCTGGAGGTGTGTTTGGGGTCATTATCATGTTGGAATATTGCCCTGCACTGCGGTTTCAGAAGGGAGGGCATCATGCTCTGCTTTAGTATGTCACAGTACATGTTGGCATTCACGGTTCCCTCAATGAAACATGACATTCCCACCACCATGCTTGACTGTAGACAAGAAACACTTGTATTTTCAAAGTGTCATATCTTCTGTGTTGTCCCATAAAAAGGTATCATAAAATATTACTCACTTTTGTGAGATACTGTATATACTAGAGGAAATCTTCAGACTGTGAGTCAAGGGCAGCTCATTAAGGAATTCAGGAAATACTTGACAAAATACACTGAAAAATGATCTTGTGTGAGAAATTCTTCTAGATAATACTTTTCATACCTCTAGCTTTTTTTAAGAGCAACAAATGAAGTCAATCGACCGTTTGCAAAATAATGACACGAATCTCAATCGTGTTGTGTTGAGCAACCATTTCTAGGCACTGCTTTCTCCATCAAAAAATTTCTTATAAGAAACATGCAGTGAGAATGGTTTGCTAAACTAGGCCGCAGTTCAATTCATCAATGGATCACATAGTAATCAATAGATTATTATAATAGATAATTGCTTCTAGAAATAAGTTCTATGTCCTTTTCTGTTCACTGCAGGTGGAGTATGTCTTCACAGACAAGACAGGAACGCTGACGCAGAACAACATGGAGTTCATAGAGTGCTGTATAGATGGATTCCAGTACAAGAACACAGATGCCGTGAGTGAGCTAGACGGGTTCTGTGTCACTGATGGGCCGGTCAGCAAGCTGCAACAGAAGGCTGGGCTGGTCAGTGGTTTTATACTTTATCCAGTGCATGTTTAAGCTCTTCCTTCTGATAGTACTGCATAAAGGTTTTACATTCATTTAGGTATAGTTCTTAGCAAGCAGTTCACTCTATACCGTTCCTGTCCCATACACTTACAATTCTGTGGCCTGAAGAGGTTCCACAGGAGTACTGTTTTGACATTCTCGCTCCTGTGTGGATCAGTAGTTGTTTGAATGTAATAAACAAGTTGGAGGCCCAGAGGCCATATGTTATGGAAATGTCAAAGAGGTTGTCTCACCTGGTTGTCACTGGAATTCTCTGAGGAATACTGTATTTGCGTTTGTGGCGCCATTCCCATAACATGCATCACATCACACGAAGTGTTACGTTGTGAGGAAGCATGTGTCTGCTGTGTATGTGACCTCTCTTTGTTTGCTGTTCTAGATGTTTATATTTGACTGATGGTCTGCCTCTCTCTCTCCCTCTCTCTGTCTATTCTATTTGTGTCACTCTTTTTATCCATCTATCAGGAAAAGGAAGAGCTTTTTCTGCGAGCTCTCTGCTTGTGTCACACAGTGCAGGTGAAGGAAGCAGGGTCAGACGAGACTGATGGGGTTGAGGTGGACGGACTGGGGGCTGCCTACTCCCAGCCAGATGAAGAGAGAGGCTTCATTGCCTCCTCCCCAGATGAGGTTGCTCTGGTTAAAGGAGCCATGAAGTAAGACCGGGCAGGCTGTGTTTTTGACATTGGCCATATTAAAAGGCACATTGTAACTCTATTGAGTTGTCCACTGTATAAACACTTGTGCTTTATTTCTTCTCAGACATGGCTTCACTTTCCTGGGTTTGGAAAACAAAACCATGAAGATAAGAAACAGGCAGAACGATACTGAAGTGTAAGCTCTCTCTCTCTCTGTCTCTCTCTCTCTGTCTCTGTCTCTGTCTCTCTCTCTCTCTCTCTCTCTGTCTCTCCCTCTCTCTCTCTCTGTCTCTCTCTCCCTCTCTCTGTCTCTCCCTCTCTCTCTGTCTCTCCCTCTCTGCCTCTCTCTCTGTCTCCCTCTCTCTGTCTCCCTCTCTCTGTCTCTGTCTCTGTCTCTCTGTCTCTGTCTCTCTGTCTCTGTCTCTGTCTCTCTCTCTCTCTCTCTCTCTCTCTCTGTCTCTCTCTCTCTCTCTCTGTCTCTCTCTCTCTCTCTCTCTCTGTCTCTCTCTCTCTGTCTCTCTCTCTCTCTCTCTCTGTCTCTCTCTCTCCTCTCTTTTTCTCTCTCTCTTTCTCTCTTTCTCTCTGTCTCTCTCTCTGTCTCTCTCTCTCCTCTCTTTTTCTCTCTCTCTCTCTCCTCTCTCTCTCCTCTCTCTCTCTCTCTCTCCCCCCTCTTGCACGCGCATGCTGAACTCTCTTTCAGAACTCTCTTCTCTCCCCGGGTATATAGTCTGCTCCCGTTGCGCTTTAGCAGTAATATAAAATTAACATTTTGATTCAAGTTTGATTACACTTACTCTCCGATGTACTGTATCAGTATCTGCAGTGGATGGGTTATATGTACTTTAAGGTAGGAAAAGAATAATCAGGTCCTAAAAAGAGTTTTAGGGACCCCTGAATGGCTTAATGGCTTAATAGAGCAATGAAAAAAATTAGCTGTGGATTCCTACTTTGTGCTCTCATTTTTGAGGAGGACAGTGTATGTATAGAAGGAAGGGGAATGTTTTCATGGTGTCTGTTTATTAAATCATACAGATATGAGCTGCTTCATGTGCTCAACTTTGACCCTGTACGGCGGAGAATGAGTGTCATAGTTAGGACCAAGTCAGGTGAGTTCATGTGTGGTGAAGGCCTGCTTTACTTTTGACCTTTAATATGTTAACCTCTGGTCCTTTGTCCTGATGTTAATGTGCTATCTGTTTTGTTTTGTTTTGTTTTGTTTTGTTTTTTTACCCAGGGGAAACGCTGCTTTTCTGCAAAGGGGCAGATTCCTCCATCTTCCCCAGAGTCAGACCAGAGGAAGTGGACAGAATTCGCATGCATGTTGAGCGCAATGCTACGGTAGCCTTTGCCCTAAGCTTAAAACTTGGAGTAGCTTACTCCCGTAGTCAATATCTGGCACTAAAAAACACAATTATTCAATTTAGGATGGCTACAGGACCCTGTGTGTGGCCTATAAGCAGCTCAGCCCAGAGGAGTATGCTGTGGCAGACGCTGAACTGAGGGATGCCCGGCTAGCACTGCAGGACCGGGAGGAGAAGCTTATGGCTGTGTATAACCAAGTAGAGACAGGAATGAATCTAGTTGGAGCTACTGCAGTGGAGGACAGGTCAGTGACCGCTTGTGCACTGCAAAAGTCAGTCACGTACCAGTTATACTGTTCTTTTGTACTCTGACCCTTAACGTTCCCCATCAATCATCACCAAAGACTATACCTTTGGGTTATTCATGTTTGCAGTTTCCCTGTTTTTGCTCTGTCCCACTTGAGCTGTTATACACAAGGAAAATAAATCCTTGTTGCAGTCCTGTGATATATAGCTTTACTCTCAGATGTGAATACCAAAACTCAGTTTGGGCCTGAAAGGATATTTATTGTTGATTGTATTCTGCCTTTGCAACAATACAATTATAATTAAAATTCGATATGGATTATGCAGTTTAAGATATTCCCAGTAAATGCTTATGGATTTCTAGGTTGAGTATATACAGCAAAGACTTGAACTTAGAACAGCTGCAGCTTTGGTACCCTAGCTGACAGTAAATGGCTTTTTCTTACTACACAGACTAGAAGAAGTCTGTCCATTCCCTTATTACATCACAAATGAATGTGAAGGATAAAACTGTTGGCTAGCTATTTTCAGTGTGTTTTGTTTACAGACTCTGCCAAAACCATGTCATGACTAAAATGGGCAACACTGATGTTTTTTTTTTTTTTTTCATTTAATGATTATTGTAATGAATTGATATCAAATGACACAGGGAAATATATATTGAGACCTCTGTTGACTCATGCTCACTCTGTCCCACAGGTTACAGGAGGAGGCTGCAGAGACCATGGAGGCCCTGCAGGGAGCTGGGATGAAGGTGTGGGTGCTCACCGGAGACAAGATGGAGACGGCCAAGTCTACCTGCTATGCCTGTCGCCTCTTTCAGCGGGGCACAGAGCTGCTGGAACTGACTGTGCGTACCCTTGACGATGGAGGGAGGAAGCGTGAAGAGAGACTCCACGAGTTGCTGCTGGACTACCATAAAAAAGCTGTGCAGGATGCACCACCAGTCAAAGCTGGGGTCACCAGGTTTGTGATCTCAGTGAACCGATTTTTATGTTTACAAAAAATGTTTACAAGACCCATATCTTATTCTTTCCTTTTTGATTGACTACTCGGTATTTTACCTCATTCATTAAGCAGTCTAAGTTGAAACACTAACCACTATCAACAAAGTGGATAGGTGGTTTTGAAGTGCTATAGACTGAATTGTTGCTTTTGAGTCAGAGAAACTAAATTTAAAATGGACTCGTTTTGCAGCTTAGCTTTCAAATATGAGTTTGGAAATGCCTGTTCCAACCATATTATTTTGTAAAAAATAAATAAAATAAATAAAAATCACTGATATTGATAACAGTGTCGTTAATATATAAACTTTTAACTTGGCATATGTTTCTCCCAGGAGCTGGTCCACTACAAATCAGGATTATGGCTTCATCATAGATGGAGCCACGTTGTCTTTAGTGATGAACCCATCTCCTGATGCGAATTCCAACCGCTACAAGAACCTCTTCCTGCAGATCTGCCAGAGCTGCACTGCTGTACTCTGCTGCCGCATGGCACCATTGCAGAAGGCTCAGGTTAGACCTGCAACAGGGGTCCAGATACACAAGGGCACATACACACAGCATGCATAGAAGGGAAACGTAGCGTTTCATTTAAGTGAGTAAAACAAAGGAATGAGGAATGATGAAACATTGCATATTTGTTCTAATTTTTTCAGATTGTGAAAATGGTGAAGAATTCTAAAGGTTCTCCCATCACATTGTCTATTGGTGATGGGGCCAATGATGTCAGTATGATCCTGGAGGCACATGTGGGCATTGGTAAGCTGTCCTGAACAATGTGCTAATATAGAAAATAAAATACACAGCAATTCTGGAATAGTTTCAGAATCCTAAATGTATAGCAATTCCAGCCTTTTCCTCATGTGTTTCAAGTACTTTATTGCAACAACATAAAATATTGCACAATAGAACTATAAAGTAATATATAGCTACAGTGTATACAAACTAAACCAGTTACTATATATGTAGTTAGTATATAAGTATAAGGAACACTTTTTAATCAGAGTATAGCATCAACTTCTGGGATATTGATCGGGTCAGTTAAGTAGCAGTTTCAGCTGCTTTGGTGTTAAGGAACCAGGTGCAGTAGAGGAGCAACAACGAGACGACCCCCAGAACAAGAATGGTTTAAAAGGACAAGGTCATTGACATTTTGTCCCCCCTCATCTCTTCCAACTGATTTTTCACTAGTTTTGCAGTTGGCTTGGGTCAGCATCACTACAAGTACCATAGTGTGGTACCTGGACCCTACAGAGGTTGCACTGGTAGGCCCACTCTTACAGGACGGCATATCAATACGTGCCATTTCCAGAAGGTTTGCTGTGTCTCCCAGTACAGTCTTAAAAGTATGGTGGAGATTCCAGGAGACAGGCAGTTACTTTAGGAGTGCTAGACAAGGCCATAGAAAGTCCCTAACCCCTCAGCAGGACCGCTATCTGCTCCTTTGTGCAAGTAGGAACAGGAGGAGCAGTGCACTACAAAATGAACTCCAAGCAACCAGAAACAGGCTTTGTGAGGGTGGCCTGAGAGCCCGACATCCTATAGTGGGCCCTCTGCCCAGCGCCGTAGAGCTTGATTGGCATTTGCCATAGAACGCCAGAATTGGCACTTTGGCCAATGGCGCGCCCTATGCTTTTCACAGATGAGAGCAGGTTTCACCTGAGCACATGTGACAGATGTGACAGGGTCTGGAGATGCCAGTTTGGTAGAGGGTCAGTGATGGTCTGGGGACGCATATCCCTGGAAGGACGCACAGAGCTCCACAGGCTAGACAACGGCACCCTGGCTGCTAGTAGGTATCGAGATGAAATCCTTGAACCCATCGTCAGACCCTACGCTGGTGCAACGAGTCCTGGGATCTACCAGGTGCACAACAGTGCTGGCCTCTATGGCAAGCGTTTGCAGGCAGTTCTTGGAGGATGAAGGAATTGATGAAATGGGCTGGCCCTCTGCTCCCCTGACCTAAATCCAATAGAACACCTCTGGGACATTATGTTTTGGTCCATTTGACACTCCAGGTTGCATTCTCCAGGAGCTTAGTGATAACCTGGTCCAGATCTGGGAGGAGATCTTCCAGGACCCCATCAGTTGTCTCATTTGGAGCATGCCCTGACGTTGTCAGACATGCATACAAGCACATGGAGGCCATCCAAACTACTTTTTGAGTTGCTGCAGTGGAATTTGGGTTAAATGGACGAGCCTGCTGCGTCATTTTTTTGCTTTGATTATTAGGGTGTCTTTGAATTCAACCCTCTGTAGGGTGATCATTTACATTTCCATCAAACCATGTGGCATCTATTTGTTCATAACACATTACCCAGTCTATATGAGGAAAGATATTCTGCATGTTTTTTTCCCTTCTGATCTGATGTGTTCTCAAGTGTTCCTTTAATTTCTTTTAGCAGTGTATGTAGTAGCTGGTTTATTTGAATACCTAATAAATTCATGACAAGCATTCACATCAGCTCGTCTCAGCACATTTACCATGTGACCAGTGAAGTTAGAAGTGCAGAGATACCTGAGAAATCAATTGTGAGAGCACTTTAAATAATGTTTAAAATAATGCTCAGGTCAGGCTACACCTACCAAGTGGGGGACCATGCCGAATCACTTCTAGGGTAGTTCAGACAGGTAAACAGCTGCCAAAGGTTTTTGATCTTCTACTATATTTAGATTAGCCGAGTCTAGCTTACACTTTATTTTGCCCTCATGGCAGTTATTCTGGAAACCGCAGAATAACTGGCTGAATAAAATAAGATTTAAACCCTTGGCCTCTGCATGCTTTACCAATCACAGCTTCTGTCACAACAGATAGTGTTTGATTAGTTTGACTGCCTACAGGATGTATTTTGAATGATGGTTTCTGAAGACTTCACTACTACTACTTCAACTACTTCAAACTCTTTTTTTTTTTTTTTTTTTTTAAGAGTGATTAAACTCCCATGTACCTAATGTAATTGTAAGAAATAGCGAAGTGCTGATGTTCTGCATGAGATGCTAAGCCTGAAGAGAACAATGTAATAGATGCTGTGCTGCATAAGAACTAGCTGCAAGACGTTTTTATTGCCTTCTTTGCTGTTCTGCTAGTTTATAAATAGAGGTGGTTGAAGGAAGTTTGCAGGCAGTGCTATTAAAGACAGTGTTTATTTTTATGTCAATGCACCATGTGGTCTATGATGCAGGTATAAAAGGTAAAGAGGGGCGCCAGGCGGTGAGGAACAGTGACTATGCCATCCCCAAGCTCAAGCACTTAAAGAAGCTCTTGCTGGCACATGGACACCTCTACTATGTGCGCATTGCCCACCTTGTGCAGTACTTCTTCTACAAGGTGTGCAAAAACAAATACTGCTCTATTGTAGGAAGGACTTTGTTCTGGTCCTTGTGAATTAGATGTTAGTAATCTTGTTTTTGTGTCTTTATTTTCAGAATCTTTGTTTCATCTTACCTCAGTTCCTGTACCAGTTCTTCTGCGGTTACTCTCAGCAGGTGGGTGCCAGTACTGAGGCTGGTGGTATAGAGAGAAGACTTTAAGCAGAAAGCACAACGCCACTTCCTGCTTTTGCTCCGCCCTTCTGCTCTGTCCTTCCTCTATCTTTACCCTCGACTGACTGCTGTCTGATATATATAACATGCATGTGAAGAAATGCACTTATTTCTGATCATGTGTTTTTTTTTTTTCCCAAAACAACAACAGCCCAACAGTTTGTAGTGTATCTAAACTTGGTAGAAGTCTTAGAACATCTTAGAACCTCATCAGCACCTTCTTTCAGAGGACTGTAGGCTCAAGTACTTTTTCTCTTACCACTGCCTGTTGTTCTTTGGCCTTACCGTGGTTTGATAAAGGAAATTAAACCCTGTCAGCATTACAAGTTTTGGCTACCTTCCAAATATTGTATGTGTGTGTATATATATATCAATAAATTGACCATTGCATGTGATCAAACAGCCAGAGTCTCTACTCTTGCTGTAAAGTTGACTTCCCATGTTTGTTTGTGTGTGTGTGTGTTTGTGTGCGTATGTTTGTCCAGGTGTTTGTTGTGTGTGAGAGAGAGAGAGAGAGAGAAACTTTCCTTAATGTTGTATTAACCCTTGGGTGCCCAATCCCTACCCTTCCTCCCCTCCCCAGCCCCTGTACGATGCAGCCTATCTGACGATGTACAACATCTGCTTCACCTCCATGCCCATCCTGGCCTACAGCCTGCTGGAGCAGCACATAGCCATTGAGATCCTGCTGGACAATGCCACCCTCTACAGGTAAGAGAAGGGACTGCATTACTTTCCATATGTTTCCTTTGCCATCACAGCTTATGAAGCATATTCCTTTACAGCCTTACTAGTTGTCGATTCTGCTGCTTTTTGCCGACATTTTTTACAAACAAAGCAAAAAAGATTTCTTACAACCCAAAGTAAGATAAAAAAGATTGCCTTATGTCAACATAACTGAACTTTGTTGAGCTGCAGTTCACAACCCTTGAGGCATGACTGAGGGGACCACTGTATACCATTGCAGTAGATGCATGTTATTTCTACAGCATCCGGTTACAGACATTGAACAAAGCTTCAGGTCTCAGGAAATGTACCATCATTTTTTAGCTTTTGTAAAGTAGGACTAGACAAGGTTAGCCACCACTAATCAGTAAGTTATGTGTGATGAGCCACTTTGTGAACAAATGAAAGGTAACAGTATACTACAACAACAACCTGAAGTGTGCCTTAGCATTCTTCCTTTTGACCAAAATTAAACTTTGGACACTGTTTACTACTGTGAACACATTATAGTTATAGTTAGAGGTAGTAGTAATATCTCTGTATCTAGTAGCATGTAACCTGGTTTATCAGTTTGTCGCTGTTGTCTGATTAAGAGGATTCAGTTACCATCTCAGACAGAGTTACAGCCATAAGGGCAGATTGCTTTTGCAAATGACAGACTAGTTACAGGCACATGCAAAAGTTTGAATATCTATGCTCAGGTTACATGATTTGTTGATTGGTAAACACGTATTCTACAGTTTACAGCTTTCCGTTTTCTGCATAATATCTGTGTAACAATTAAAGACATTAACATGCTAAAGTTGCCATAGGTTTTGCACAGGTCACTTTTTTTTCTCTCAGTGTGTCACAATTTAACAAATAAACAGTAATTTTGCACTAAAACCTGCAGTTTGTTCTTTGTAGGTAATACGTTGCTTATTTTTGCTTATAACGTTTGACACGTTCAGACTGTGTATTAGCTAAACACTACTTTTATTTCTGCATTAGCTTCTTACATCCTTTTTTAGTAATGACCACAGATCAATCTTTTTTCTCTGTTGGCTTTCACTTCCTGTAGGGAGATAGCAAAGAATGCTATGTTACGATGGGGTCCCTTCCTATACTGGACTGTGTTGGGGGTTTTCCAGGGGCTCCTCTTCTTCTTTGGTGTCAGATATCTGTTCAGCAACCCGGCGCTGCAGGACAACGGCCAGGTCAGTGGTGCTCCAGCCGCTTCTTAAAACCTCCCATGCTGTGAGCTGTAATAAAAGGGCATATCCTTTCTGCTCTATGTTTTATTTGCAGGTGTTTGGAAATTGGTCCTATGGAACAATCGTGTTTACGATCCTTGTTTTCACCGTCACACTAAAGGTTAGCACTGAGGCTGATTTACTTGCATCTGTATTTATATTTATTTGATTACTAGGAGTAAAATATGCATCTGTTGTCTTTGCATGCTTCTTGCTGCTTTTTCTCAAATATGAATTGTGTTTCAGCTGGCTTTGGACACACGGCACTGGACGTGGATCAACCACTTTGTGATCTGGGGCTCCCTAGCCTTCTATGTATTTTTTAGCTTCTTCTGGGGAGGCATCATATGGTGAGGAGATGTGGACTGTTTTTAAACTCTTTTTAAACCAAATTAGACCTAATTAGAGTTATAAAATAACTCTAATAATTTTATTTATTGTTTATTCTTTAATTCTCCCCTTTAAGGCCATTCCTGAAACAGCAACGGCTATACTTTGTCTTTGCTAACATGCTGAGCTCTGTGTCAGCCTGGCTGGTTATCATCCTCCTCATCCTCCTTAGTCTTCTGCCAGACATCCTCCTGGTGGTCCTCCGCAAGCCCAAAGGCCCTCATGCTCAAAAGGTATTGTCTCCATCCTCCTTACATGCTTTTTTCCATATCATTACTCTTCAATCCCCCCTTTGTTTACTATATTCTGTATAGTGCCCCTGAGTTATAACCCATTTCTTTTTTTACTTCTTTAACTGTGAAACCTTTTACACCTATTATAAACCTATCACCTTTCATCTTAAACTCCTATTCCTACTTTTTTTTTATTATTGCTCTTGGGTAGTTTATCTTTTTCTGCTTTATCCCCCCCACATTCTCTTATTCTTTGTCTTGATCTTAGTGCCATGTTTTTCTTGTTCCTCTTGAGCTCGGCCTTGTGTTGAGGTTGTTAACATTTGGCCTGATGGGTAACAGTGACAGGAAGTCTATCAGGCTAATTGCAAGCATTGTTCTTTCTGTGTCCTCTCTTTTCTACCCCAGTGTCTTATCTACTTATGTACCACTAATTAAAAGCCATTGTATGCCATTATTTGACCCTACAATACCACATCAGCTAATACTGTTGTAACTAGCCATCTGACCAGACAGAGTGGGCCACACTGTAATCAGCATAAGTTCATGGTAATTAGAGCTACTTGAACTTGTTGCCAAATGGACTATGAATAACATGCAAGGCTCTTTCACTTGCTAAGCAGCGTGCCCTCTGCTGATGAACATACGGAGCTGATCTGCTCCCCTCCATGAGTCTCCAAGCATGCTGCCTGTCAGTTAAAACTGCCAAATGTTGAGAAGTGGCATCTGTGGCCAAATATTAATTATACAATGCAGACACTATTTAATAGTCTGTCATCACTAAATTAAATCGTAAACAACAGCAGTTTTGTGTCGCTATATACAATTTAGTGTGTGGGTGTGCACAGCTTCCCATGAAAGTGCCTTTCACAGTATTATGTCGCAATGCTTTTATTAGACAATAATTTAGAAAATGATCTGCATTCACTTCACTCATGATCGTATCAGTTAAAGCATATATGCATTCATAGTTTTTCAGGCACAAAAGGTGGCCCAGCACTATGCTTGAGTTATTCCCACTATATTGGTAAAGATTAAGGTAAAAAAAATTCTCTTTTTGATCATTTGGTGGAGTTTAATTTTTTACATGTATTATATTTTTACAGGTCTTAGATCACCAGAGACTGATGGTGTTGCAGTTGCAGGACAACTGTCGAGCTTATTGTTTATTTCTTTTCATTTTTTCTACTTTTCTTCTAGACTTTTTCTTCTTTTATTTTTTTCTACTTTTCTTCTAGACTCTACTTTTACCTAAGAACTAAGAATGGGTGATGTGACAGAACATTTTGTTGCATGTAGTTATTCTGAGATTTGCAATGGAATGGACAGGATATGAAATCAGAAAGGTGGCATTTTTTTCTGAGATTCTTTTAAAACTTTAAGTGGTTATTCATATGGGTGGACAGATTCAGTTATTTGTTACTGTGTAGTATAAGCATTTACTATAATGCATTTTTTACAGGCTTTCTGTGTTTGGTCGAACTCTGTTTTAGGATGCGCACTGTTTATTGTAAAAGTGTCTTTGAGATCCACAATGTACTCGATAATATTACCCACCTGTACCTTTTAATCCTTCTTTTTCTACTTTCTCTGTGACTCTTCATCCCTGTTTCTCCGTACGTCTGTCCTCTCCTGTCCTGTGTGTGCGTGTGTGTGTGATGTAGATGAAGCGGCGGCTTCCTTCCTCTGGGACCTCCACTATCTTCATGCTGTCGCAGACTACCAGCACTCACAGCTTTTCCTGGAGTGACTGAGGTCTCTTGGCTCGCCCTCTTCTTCGTGATTTTCCCCTGTCACCCTTCTCCTCTTGGGCTGCCTGTCTTTTTCCCTTGTGTTCTGCCTGCCGTCTCTCCACCTATTTTTCTTTCCCCCTTTTCAATGTGATATCTGTCAGGGTGCGGGGAAGGCTTGCTGGTTATGCGTGGCGTTCTCTTGTTGGGCTTGTTATGGAGACATAATGCAAAGTCGGTTTGCGTGTGGACAGGTTGTAAAGACATTTTGGTCCAGTTTTGGCTGTATTTCGTTGGTTCATACCAAAACGGAAGTCCTCTTGGTGTATGTGGTTTTTGTGACCGCTGCAGAGTGTGTTGCAGAGTTTTGTCAGCTGCCTGTTCCTCAGTTGCCTGCTCTCTGTCTCTGCATGACCAGCCAGGTGAATGCAGCACATAAAACGCATGCATGCTCAAGCCAACCCTGACTTCCACCACAGCTGCTGTGGGCTGCCACCAAGAGTGTGTGTGTGTGTGTGTGTGTGTGTGTGTGTGTTAAATGTGGAAGTTTGTGTGAACGTGTGTAATTACATTTTTTTGTGAGTGAGAGAGAAAATATTAAGTATCATATTTGGCTGGTCCTGACTTCCATTCTTTCAACACAGCTTGTAGTGCTCCAATCATAAATTTAAATTCCTGAGTCCAGTTCCTTTACAGCAAATATCCGTTTTTGGCTCAAATGAGCCCAGTAGCTCTTCTTTTTTGTAGTAGACAACAATCTATAAACTCATTCATATAATGAACTTTTTACACCTGAACATTTGCAGGCTTAGTAAACTTTCCAGGCTTAGTGGACACACAGATGTAAAACAGTCCTAATGTATGCATGGACGTTAAGGCACTTCTTCAGACAAAGGAGCATAAATGACCACAGTTTGTTCTTCTAACATTCTCGTTCTCGTTGCCTTTAGAAATGTGCACCCTAGTACCTTTTTAATAGGGGACAGGTTTTCCCTGAGCATGCGTGCAGAAAAGCAGAAAATGGTTGCTTAGGGCAGAAATCACATTGCATATGAAGTAAAGAGCTTTACAGGCAGTGCAAAAAAAACAATAAACCCTGAAGACTGCTAACAGGCTAAAACGGTCCTGTACTATGCTTCTGATATAGGCTTTAAAAGGAGTTGTTCAGTGTAAAGCTGCAACATGAGGTAAGATTATCAGCAGTTCTTCTTTCAAGCTTCAAGTACCAAAACTATCACAAGCAGTATCAAATGCTGTTTTAATACTTAAGCTTGCTAATATTAGCATTATGCTAACAGACAAATCTGTAATTTCTACATGGAATACAGTTACAAAAATGAATGAACTAACTAGAAGTAGTTGTTAGTACATCGTGTACTAGGAGGTTGTGTCAGGGTAGCTATAAAAAAAAAAAGCCATATCAGTGAACTTGAAAATGTACTGATCCCAATCCTGCACCCCTAATAACAGCTTATGAAGTTCATGCCTGAAATTCATGACAATCAGTTACTTACTGTTACTGGTGATGGTGTTCACATGTAGTGAAACATCAAACTGTCTCGTCTTTCTCAACCTAAATTCTATGTAGTTTGTGTCTTTGGAAAAGGTGGAAAAGGTGTGTGTGTGTGTGTGCGCGTGTGGTGACGTGCGGGGTGTGGGGTTGTTGGTATGTTGGTTGAGCATCTTTTCCATGGTGTGCTAATTGTCTTTCACCCAACCCCCCCTTTCAGAAGAAGAAAGGTCAGTCAAGTGCAGGGGCCAGCCAGTCCTCCCAGTCCTTCATCAGGCCTCTGCTCATGAGAACCTTTTCAGACGAGTCCAATACTGTCATATGAACAGGTACCAGACTCACCAATCAGATTCATAAGTCCTAGTTCCTGCTAGGCCTTTCCCCTTTTAGTACAGCCAAAACGAAGAACATGCACTTTAACAGATGGCCATAAAATTCTATGTCTTCTACTATTTAGTTTTTCCCTGTTTGTGGATTAGCTCTTGGTTGTTGGCTGACAAGTCACATTTGTTACCTTAGTGCAATTTCAATGTGTCCTGCATCACATACCAGGAACCAGTCAGGATAGCAAGTAAATTTGTTCCAGTTAGTTTAATTAAGATTAATTAAGACATTTTTTATAATTCCACCACATGTAAAGTAAAGGGCTGCACAATATATCGTTTGTTAAACACTATCCCAGCGTTAGTAGTAGACATATTTCCAAAATTTAAATAAGCCCTTAAACAAGACATTCACATCATGCAAAAAATAATATTGTGCAAAAGGATGTAGGTCAGTTCAAATTTTTTTATGATTGTAATTAAGTACTGAGATGCGTAGTGAACTTTGGTCAGCTCTGATTATTGTGATACTTGTCACCGTTGTCTGGTATTAGACGTGGGATGTCGAACAAATTCAGCCTTCAAACCAAGAATGGTCCTTTCAGCGTTTTGCGGGAAATTCCGCAGCGTAAAGTCCTTGCATGTGCTGTTTGAAATTTCCTGTGATTCAATCCTAATTTAATTGACTAAAACCTGTTAAGCCTTGTTGGTCTGGGGAATCTTTTGTGTCATCAGGGCTTTACCTGTGTGCGTGTTTGTGTGTGGGTGTGTGGGTGGCTAAACATGTCTTGGATGTTTGTGTCATTCTTATATATACTTTGCAGATTCGTCTGCCACTGTTCTTGTACATGGTGTTGTGACGGTGATGGACTGTGGTTGTCGTTTAGCTTTTGTCCTATTTGTGTTCTTGTGGCATGTGCTGCATGTTTCTCCTGTAATACCTAACCTGCCTTGATATTGTCAGTGTTTATTTGGTTGCAGCAACTGGGCCTTTAACTGTAGCTTTGATCCTGCATGATGTGCATATGTGTGACTGCTGTGTGGTGCCTTTGTCTGCTGTGAATGTTTGAATGGTGCATAAAGGCAAAGATTCAGGTGTAGAGCAGCGCTCATGCACCTGTATTAAACCCACTTTTCTGTTCTTCTCAGCTGTCAGAGGCCTCACTCCTTCACACGGCCAGGTAAAGTGATGGGGAGCATCCACTTCCCTGCCCACTCAGGCACTGATTTGAATTAAGCCTTACAGGATGCTGCACTAACAAAATCAAAACAATGCTCCAGTCACTTTCAATTTAACCTGATCTAACCTGACTGAAGAATCTACATTATTGGAGTTTTGATTGGGATGCTTTTGGGTTATATGCTTTATCATGATGATGATTGTGTAATATGCAGATGTTGGATAACTTGTTGCCTGTCAAATAATTCCATTCTTCCATTCTTAGAAGATAAACACTTAGAAAGTTTTCATTATAGGCCATTGCAATAATTAAGGCCCTGTTTACACTTGCCACTACCCTTCAGTACCTGTACAGACATTGAGTAGATTAGTCATTTCACCATTTGATATTTAGGCATATCACATAGCTGACACATTTCCACTTTTGTTTTCATAGTGTTTTGTGTGTAGTGCATGCTGAATGTGTATGCCCCTCAAAGCTTCGTTCCCTACCTCGGTATAGGGATTCTTGCGAGTCCTTATTTAAACACTGTAATCATTATTTGGTTGGTTGTTGTATTGCAACACAGGAAGACAAAAAATACATTGTTATACCAAAAGTCATGATATAGTACTATGTAAATTGTTTATGAAGTGGAATGATCACAGGAGACGGCTTGGGAACGCCCACAGCTGTATAAGTTGTGAGGCCTCATCTTGTGAATGAGGCTGAACACTGGCAAGCGTGCTCATGGTAAGGCAATGTGAATTATCAGGATTTTTAAGAAGGTATACTTGTGGAATGCCTTGATTGGGCATGCCTTGATTGTCTTGTTGACGACTAGGCTTTACCATTGCTCCAAAGCAATTGATACCACTCATCAGACCATGTCACATGTTGCCAGTCCTCTAGGTCCAGTTTGCAACTTCATGGGCCCAGGTGAAGGACTGTGTCCGGTAGCATGGTGTTAACAGAGTAGGTCTTCTTCTCCCATATTCCAAGGAAGCTAGGAGATGTTGCACTGAACTGCAGGGTATGCATGTGGGATCTCCTGCATTGAATGTGGATGTGATTTGTTTGGCCAGACAGTTCTAGCCAGACGCCGCCAGTCACAAACACTAAGCACCTGTGTATGGCATGACACTGTCCTATTATGTATTTCCAGTACACGCATGACAATGTGGATTGAGGAATGCAAAATGCCACTTTAGAAATGGAATATCCCATCTGTCTGGCACCCAGCATCATGTCTTGTTCGAACTTGAATAAAAAAGTTACATACTGCTTTCTCATGACTTCTGGTATGTCACTGTACACAGAGCACTGTCTTAATTACTAAATAGGCTATGATGATTTAGGTGAAACAGATAACAAACATTTTTCTTTAAATCCTCAATTATGGTCTTTATCTGATGCAAAACCTATTAAGGCCGCTTTTTAATAAAACACGTTTTCGTCACGTTGATCATTTTTTGTGTAACAACAGTGATGTCACGTAAAAAGGTAAGCCACAGATTTATGTTAATTTGGACAAAAAATAGTTTTCTCTTGTTGTTTTTCTTCCTCATCTCAGTGGTCACCACAATTCACATGCCTTTATCGGAACACATTGCAGTCACAAACATGCGGTTACATTCATATATACTTGTATATACAGGCTACATTTGGATTCAGGGATTTTGAACACCAGGAGTAAATAGGGCCTATGTTACTGTTAGATACAGCTCACAGACTTTGAGTAGATAAGATGTGTAATTTTGTGTTCTTGTGTTCCTGCCACAGATCACCGCCGTCACCCCATTGTCCTACAAGTATCTAAGTGAGCTCTACTGAAGGACACAGACAAGTCCAGGGTGGAAACTGCTGAAAGGACCTCAAGTGTCAGCCAAGGCGGCAGCCTGTCCTGCTGCCTGGACAAGAAAATCAAGAGAACGGCAACGACCAAATTGCAGTGGGCGATGAAAAAATATATATATATCCGCTTGGACCAAGCCAAGATTCAGGAGTGTGCCAGCCCTCTGTCTTATTTTCCCCACCTTGCCACTAGCTCTCTTTCTCCTTCATCCCTCCCACTCTCTGTAGCATGACTTTACCCAGGCATATACCATGCAGCTGGTCCTTGCAGCATGTGGCATTTATCCAGTCATGACCCGTCCATTGCCTAAGCATGTAATTGAACCTCCTCCACTTTTAACCTACTGCAGATGTAGCTTCCTGAGGCAAATCCTTGGTCACAGGACGTTGTGACTTTCATTTCGTCCTATGTAGTTCCTCAGTGGTTCTCCTGCATGAGAGAAGCTCACAGCAATGCCAACATTCCTATGTCATCGTAGCAATTTTTGTTCCAGGTTTCCAGGCAGAAATCATTCCTCCCTCTGTGATCCAAAAATCCCCAGGCCCAAATCATAGTCTAGAATTTAGTGAGTTTGAACCTAATTCTGAGCTCTCTATAACATGCTGCACTGACAGCCCTGACCCTATGGGTATAATAAGCTGCTTTTCAGCAACGTGCTGTGTGTCCAAGTGTGATTCCTGAGCGCTGGGTTCAGACAGTTTTACCTGTTGTGCATGTTTTCATGAGAAGATGGTCTGGCCATGAGCTAGTGTCTTATCTTAGTTCACATTAGAATTGTTTGTGTTAATCCTACTTTCTGATGATGCAGGGATCATTTCAGACATCAGATTAGTGATTATCAATTAGATGTATATGTTCTGTGCTGTTTTGCTGAAAGCCAAAAAAGAAAGGTTTTTTGCAGCAAATCGAGTCCTGCTAAGTGTGATGTGCTAGTATGAAGATGCGCCATGATGGGGTTTGGTCTCCTTTGCTGAGATTAACCTGTGTGTGATGCATGTAATGAGATGTCTAGTCTCTGCACTGTCACTTACACATATATTATTTATATCGCTTGATTTGTCCCTCTTTGGGCCTTTTTGGCTCATTGCTCACTGTTGAAGGCACATGCAGATAGCATGCACTTGCGCACGCGTAGAATGCACACTGCTTCTTTGAGGCAACTGGTCAAATTATTGTATGAGTCAAAGAAATGGTGGTCGGGGGGACTGTGGCGAAATTCAAAGTGCCATATCCAGAGTTTCTGGAATCAGAGTTAGTGCCACTGTGAGGCATTTTTGCTTTCCGTAAATGCCAACTATTGCTGGTACTGCGGTTAGCATAGCATTTGTCTTTACCCCCTTTATTCTTTCCTTCTTTATGCTTTATCATACATTCCATTTCTATGTGCCAACTTTGCAATCACTTTCTAGATCATTATTGATTTCTTTTTCCAACTGTGTGATTCTATTTGACCTATTTATTGCAATGTGTAATTTTACTCACAAATATTATATTTTTATGACATAGATCTTTTTTTATTGTTCAGAATGATCAGCTTGTGCCAATTGAGTTTTGCCTGTGTAATCCCAGACGCTCGGCCAATCGGACCTGCTCCTTATGAGGGCCTGGACTGCTCTTAGATCACTGTTTCACACGCCTCTCAGCTGGTTTAAGGCTGGAATGGTGCATGCTCTCTGATCTCAGTAATAATCCCTTTAATGGATGCTATTTGACCATTTTTGTTTGTTTATACCTGCTAGTAGCCCAAAGTGGGCATGATGAAACCAGTTTTCGGCATGTTTTCTGAATGGATAAACGTCTTTTAAAACCATATAGACTTGAAAGGCATTGCACTCTGTTCCAGCTTAAACCGAATGGGCTGTGTGTGCTTGTGTGTGGGTAGCTTGGGGAGCAGTGATGTGTTAGACCTCTGACTGTGTCATGATGCCAAGCATCTTAAGCCCTAACTTTTTTTTCTATGAGCACTCTCAAATTCTATCATGGAACATTATTTTCAAAAGAGAATATATGTAAAAGCTATTCTGGTATTTTATTTATCTCTGTTAAAGGTTTATTGGGAATTGTCTGGGATATGTTACCCAACTGTATGGATATTATCCAACACAAACAATTTTTGTTGTTCTTGTTGTTGTTCTTGTTGTTGTTCTACTGATGCGTGCCAACGCCATCGTTAACCTGAGCCATGGTCTGCATGCACACACACACACACACGCATACAGCCCAAGCCACTGATATGTGTGTGTGTCTTAAGCTCAGAAAGGGGAGGGGTGAATGTGACCTGCCTGCAGTATTTCAATACCCAAAACAGACCTTTAAATTACATCAGAGATGCTATTTTCAAAGCTTACGATAATTCTTGAATTCTCATGTTTGCCTGAAAAAAGAAAAGTAAAAAGTTGATTGTATTTTTAATGCAACATTTTTCGAGTCACTGTTTTGTAAGAAAATTAAAACATCCAAAAAAAGGTGCATAAGGCTGCCTAAGCGTGGAGAGTGGGGCAGTGTGAGGGCGGTGCTGTGAACACCTGCCTGTGTCAGGACCCTCTGTCCGGATTCTCAGGCTCCGGCCTTCTGACTTGAATGTACCTCTTTAAGACCAGTCTGTTCCAAACAAGAACATTCTTTATGTAATAAAAAAACAGTTTTCAAAGCAAAGAGCTGCTTGTGTGGGTTTCACTTGGTCTTACATCATTAAACACAACAAAAACTACATGTCTGACAACACAGCACTGTATCACTCTATTTAGAGGAATCACCAGACATTTAAATGGCATGTTCTTTCATTTGTATGTTTCAGTTTTACAAAGTGTTCCTCAGAGGAACTTATCTGTATATAGCTGGAGTTGCCGAGTCACTTTTTAGGAAGAAGCGACCGGGTGACTTTTAACTGTCTGCCGCACTGTCCATCTTAAATATATATACTCACGCACTTAAAAGGAGCAATTCGTAAGATAATGAAACCTGTCAAGTTAATACTCCAAGCAATAGGGGGCAGTGCATCACCAGAAAACAGTCCCCTTTCCTTCACCTTCAGTTGCCACCAGTCTAGAGGAAACCTTCATAGTTCAACATTAAACTTTATCCCTTTAATCGCATCTCCAGCAATGGAAAGTAACAGAGTGGGGCAGTGGTGGTTTTGATGATGGTCGCTTGCTAAGAGCTTCAGCATTATTGCATTGCTCCACCTTCTATGGGCTCCAATTCATTTTTGTTTCATATACACCTAATTAATAACAAACATTTAATTTGACCTAAAATGCATTCAATTTGTACAAATCCTGCTGGTGTGGTTTTGCTCACACAAGTGATTTAGGTGCTAATAGCTCCCCTTGTGGAGAATGTTTCATCTGCCATGCATGTTTCATAATGATCTGGGAGTACCTTGTTAGCAGAGATGGGCAATCGAGTTAGCGACTCGAGTTCGAGCATATGAGTGGCATATAAATAGACTTCAGACTTGACTTGTAACTCGTCTATAATGACTCCCGACTCGGACTCGGTCCAAAATAACACATGAACATCAAGTTTCTTTCCGTTACCATCCAGGCACGGTGTGCGGAAGTTACAGGAAAGTAATTCCTTTGTGTATGTGTACTTTATTTCGTTGGTTTGGGACACGGCCCACGGACACGGACGAATCACAACATCCGACTTCAGCGCGTGCGTGATATCAGTGAGCGGCGCCAAGTGTAAACACAACACTGTAGCATGGCTTCGGCGGGAGCGCCGTACGTGGTAGCCTTTGGTTACAGGGAATTCACAATCCTAGCATATAACAAACAGTGGCAACGTTCAAAGAGTGTGGGAAGCACATTAAAGACACTGGATCGACCACATCAAACTTCTAATAAGGCATCTGAAAACACACCCGGATAGGTTTGTGCTAGCCGCTTAGCCATCATTCCAGCTATTCAACATACAGTACATTTCTGGCATTTAGCTGACGCTCTTATCCAGAGCGACTTACAAGGTTAATCATATTACAGGTAGGCCAATGTAGTGTTAGGAGTCTTGCCCAAGGACTCTTATTGGTGTAGCACAGCATAGTCACCCAGACCGGGATTCGAACCCCAGTCTCCCACGTGTGGTGGTGGCTACTTGGCAGGTAGTGGTGTTAGTGGTGTTATCCGCTGAGCTACACCAACAACAGTACTAACCCCACAAGCTGGCCTGAAACAGGAAGTGTTTGAGGCAGATTATGGTTCCGAAACACAAAGTGATACTGCTTCTAGTTTGTTCTGTTTGAGAGTTGTAGAGCATGCCATTTTTGTGAGTAAATATTGCAAGGAAATAGGTAGCATAAAAAAAAAAAAACTGTTGTGTTTTGCACACTAATATGTTGTGTTTTTTTAATCTACACTTTATTCTACAGTTACTATATATGCTTTGTGTAAATTGACTTGACTTGTACTCTAGCCTAAAGACTCGTGACTTGACTTGAACTCTAACCTGTAGACTCGTGGCTTGACTTGGACTTGTATTTTGTGACTTATGGCCATCCCTACTTGTTCATTCATATTGTAAACTAATTGCTAGGCTGATTCTTTGAGAACATATAATCATAACATCTAGAGATGCTGATTATGATGCCTCGCTGTGCAATGCTAGCTACAATGTCCTCATACACAACCCCAAATCAAAATAAACCCTAATGAACACACCTCTAAACATCATGACCTAAATCATGACCTACCCTATAAAAATGAGCTGGCAGTTTGTTTTTTTCCATGATTGCTTGATTCCATTTTTCCTTTCACATGAAATGTCCATTTGTTTGCCGTATGTAGTAAATAGACTGAAAGGCCAGTTTATTAGCAGTATCATTGTAATTCTTGATAGAACCCCATTTGCTCTTGGAACCTGAATTCCTGAATTTGTGGCATGGGTTTAACAATTGCTATGGATTTATTAGCTCAAAGATCTTATTGCACATTATCCCAAAGGTGCTTTGTCGTAGTCACAAATGGTGAGTGTGGAGTATTCTCAATGCACTCTCATGTACATAGAACCAGTTTTAGATAACTTGTGCTTTGTGATGAGATGCATTATCATGCTCAAGGTGTTAGATAGATAGATATATAGATAGATAGATAGATAGATAGATAGATAGATAGATACTTTATTGATCCCAGAGGGAAATTCAAGGCATCCAGTAGCAGATATACAAACTATACAGAAGTAACAACAGAAGCAAGATTAATTATTGTTAATTAGAAGAAGAATCGTGAAGAGATGCATATGGTCCACAGTAATAATCAAATAGGCTGCAAATGATGCTGTTTTGACTTTAGGGTGGGGTTATCACCACTACCAACTTGGGCCCAAACATGCTACCAGCATTGGGCTGTGTATTCAGAACCATTTCATGTAGTATATTTGTGATGTAGCTTGCAGAAACCAGTAAAGGTTTCACGACAACTGTGAACAATTCTGTCTTGCGGTATGGAACATTTTACATCAAGCCATAACCGAGTAATAATTCAGAATTTAAATGAAAAAACTGAACTGAAATCCTCCTTTAAGGCTGATAATATATGACACAGCTATAGGCTTATGCCTGGAAAGCAGAAGGTATTGAAATCACAAGCCTGTTTTATTTGCCCCTTTGCTTATTCACTATTGGCTGAGAACAGCAATAAAAATATATTCCCTTAATCATATATAAAGTGCATGAGACAGAATGAGTCGGGGGGTTAAGCAGCATGCGGAAGCCTGAGGTAGCAGTGGAACAGAGCTTTGACCACTGCCTCTGGAACAGGCTAACCAATCAAAAACGAGTAGTGGGGTGGTGCTTAGAGAAACTGGAGTTTGGCCAAGTGCCAACAGCTTGAGCCTCCCACTGAGCTGCAGCACTGACGCACTCTTGCCCGGCTGGAGAGAGAGGGAGAGAGAAGAGAGATGTTTTCAGGCAGAGGGAGGGGACTGTTATGGTTTGGTTCAGTTTACACTGAGGACTTTGCAATTTGGACGGAGCAACATCCTGACAGCCTCCTCCTCTCTGCCCCTCCCTTATGTGTGTACGTTTAGTGTAAGGTAAAGCAGCCTCCATTACATCACTTCTCGGTGTGTGCTGGCTGTTTCCTGAACAGCACTGTCACTGGCAGTGGTAGTTGTGAGGTGCTGGACTTTGCAGACTTCACTTTGCCCTGCCCAAGGTGACTCGGAACACGGACCTCAGTGACAGAAGAGGAATCCTGAGGCAGCTACACTCAAGTGCAGCCTGTTTCCGTTACTGAGGAGCAGAACCAGAGAAGTGGAGGATGTGAGGGCCTGGCAGGCCCTGCCTTAAGGTGTTATCTCCGGCTTTCGGCTAGGGCATGGGCCCGGCCTCTCCTCACCAGCCCCAGAAAGACATGGAGGGCTACTACGGTCTCCTGCAGGCTGGCTCCGAGCTGGAGAACACACTGCAGCGTGAGTATTTCTCGCTCACGCTGGCCATGTTTAACCCTGTAAGCTAGTATGGCCCATATGTAGCCCTACCTTTTAATTCCTCACTCATCTGCATTACTGTGAGTGACAAGCTTCATGTGATCAGGAGGTTAAGTGTGCCCTGTATGTGTATTGTTTTTGGGTTCTACAGGCCCCGTGTAGTCAAGAACCAGGGCAGAACCTGCTTTGCTTGCTGTTGATGCTGTTTATCTGGATAGCGCTGCTGCACAGATTAATCAGGCTGTTTTAAAACCATAGAAAAGCAGCTTTATCTAACTCTGGCTTTGATGTTTATAATCTTTATGTGCTTTTTTAACCAATATCAGGGCTTTGTGTAAAATGTGCACCTTTTCAGCCACATTTTAAAAATTCTTAATTATTTATATTCTTTAAATAAATTTAAGAAATTGGTTTCATATTGCATTGAAGGCAGATTTATCCTTTTAACCCCCTTATTATTATTTAGTAACCTGTATGAATTACTTTTAAACCATTTGTATTAATATTCACTTATAATGAGGAACTGAACTATGTATCCATATATCCATCCTTGCAATTTAATAGATTTGGAAGTAGATGCCGGCTGCTTAATAGTATAAACAATTTTTCCTATCACAGTTTAGATTTATTTCACTACGGTTGATGTAAAATTACACTGTGGACTTTATCATTAAATCAGCCTCTCCCTCTCACCCAGTCGCTTCTTCCTAAACAGTGACTCAGCAACTTTAGCCTGTGTTCCTTAGCATCCCGCATCCACTCCAGTCTCATCTGCAGCCTCTCATCTGACCTGCTGTTAGCACAGATGCAGATAACTGAACAAGCACACCCCAGTTCCTCATGAGTACTGTACATGTCCGCCCTATAGTGTGCCTGTTTTTCAAAAGTGTTTCATCAACTGTAGGTAATGGGATTGGCTTTGGCAGTGAGGCTCAGCTTGTTGGCACCTGTCTCTGTGTTGACACAAAGACAGTGTGTGTGCGCTGCTATTGGCCTGTGCTCTGTGTTTGAAGGTAACGCTGGGGAAAAGGCAGTTGCGGAGGCTATTTTTACCTGTCGGTTTATTTAGTAGGGTGTAATGATGGGAGCGTAATGTGATCCAGCCGTGTCACTCAGGCTTGGTCAGCGTCAGTGAACAGGGAGGCTATGAGATATAGAAACACTGAGCACTGCCTCTATAAGAGCAGGCTTGCTGTAGAGTAGTTCTTCTTTGTGCCCCAATTATGTGGTGCTGAAAGCGGGACTCTGGGGTGACCAATCCGTTAGCAGCTTTTCTCTCCTTCTTTCCTGGACTGTCCCATTCTCTGTGGAAAAAAGAAATTCATTAATTGTACTAAATGTCTTTTCAGACAAGAAATTAAATACATGAAGAGTGGCCCTAACTTTTGCAAGGTACTTCCTGTTTTATAGCATCCTCAGTAGCCATGTTATTTCTCGGAACAGTGACTTCCCATATACTGGTTATGCAGGTTGATTTTCAATCTCCACTGTACAGAATGAATTGCATGTTGTATATCCTGTACTTTGGTGTAAAGACTGAATCGGATCACTCCTCTGTCGTGTTTGTGTGAGGCCTCGTTTCCTAGTAAAACGGTTGTATGGTAAGCTGGTTGAGAAGAGCCACGCCATGCCTACGCTAGTAAATGCTCTGCGGAGTTAATCCTCTGCTCTGGACTCTGACCCCAACACGCACCCTGCTGCCCTTAAGCCAGCTTCAGGCACAGCCTTGTTCTGTGTTTGCTCACATCTAAATACACACATGCCCACCCCTGTGACTCCACCTCAGCCTTGCAGTCTTATTGTGGCCAAAGATGAGTACACAAAACGTGCCCAGTGGGCGCAACATGATTCACTTTTAACAATATATAAAGAGATATTTTTAGCAGTCTATAATACTTGTTGCATAATTTAGCGTTATATCCATGATAATGACTGGCAGCATCTCTGCACACAATAGGTTTGTTTTTATTTGTTTTTAAGGGCCTCATAGTTAATTGTGGAGAGTTAGGTTAATGGTTTGGTTAATGGTTACAATACTCCATGTGGTTCCCTTTGATGTGATGTTAAAAGAAGAAAACAGAACAAAGCAGTCCAAACTGAGTCAGTCTCTACCTTGGACTTTTATTATGGAGAACGCAGCTATTATCTTTGTTAATGCTAACTTAGTGCTAATTTGTAGCAACCCTATGTAGGATTTGGGGATTTGGAGTGAAAATATATAATTGCACATAACATACAGCACAACATTTTGGCAGGTTTGTGTGGCTTTTGTATACAAGTTGAAAGAGTATTTGAAGAGAACTGAATCAAAACTTGAAGGACATGTCTTCTGAGGGTGTGAGCGAATTACCTACTATTGTTATTATAACAGTTCATTATTATTAATTATTATTAACCCCTTAGTAAGTATATACTTATTAGTATGTTTATTTATAAATGTGTTGTTATTATTATTATTATTAGTAGTAGTAGTAGTAGTAGTAGTAAGGATGTAATGCATTGTGATATCACAGTGTGCCTCATGAAGATTAACATTCTGTATGAACACCAAAGTCTCCAAATGATCAACGCCAGTCAACACGTCAGTGTCATACATTGTGCAATAACATGATTTTAGTGTTCATTTTTCTTTATTCAGATTTACTGTAAACTATTGTGAGAATACAGACTGAATAATAAGCTATGTGTATAATTATGCCTTTTATAAAAATGACATGTTTTAGAGATATAACTCAGGGATATAACTAGGTTTGAATGGACTCAGTATGTGAAACATTAAAAAAACAGTTTGTATTTATTTTTTGATACTGTTTTTCTGTTCTTTTTTCTGTTCACCTCAGACAAGCTAAGTGTACAGACCCATTTTGCCCCTAATGTTAAACCTTCAAAATGATAATAATCATACCAAAATTATTTCAAATAAGATGCTAAAATGCTGTGATTTATTGACCTACAAATATGATTTTATTTTAGGTATGGTATGACGAGTATAGTATGATGAGTTCAATCAAATCAAAAAGAGATTATGGTCAGTTGAGACATCACATTAAGCAATTACAAATCTATCCAGTCTACCAGTTGCAGATGGACAGACGCAGAGGTTCTCATTATAAATGTACTCTATAAAAGCTCAGACCTTAAAACTAAATATCCCCTTAAAACTAAAAAAGGTAAAATATCTACTGGCCTCAAAACAGGCCTCAAAACACTGACACAAGCTCAGCTAGGCTGCACTCGGTGATTGTGAATCTGTAAAAAAGGACCAGGACTGTTCTTCTTAACTATAGTAGTAATTAAGTATAAAGTATGTGGATTATTCTGATAATCAATAAAAAACTGACTTAACTGAATAATAACAAACTATACATATCCTAAAAAGATGGGAAACATAAAGCAACTTGAGAAAACTAAGAAAGCACCGGAAAACCATATTTCAATTCAATTCACTTCAACTTTATTGTTATTACACCAATACAGGGTTGTACAGTATAACGAAACAAGTCAGGCTCCTTTGCCAGTGCAGTTACAAGAACATATATGTGTGTATATATATATGTATATATATATATATATATATATATATATATATATATATATATATATATATATATATAGTGTAGTGCAAAGACAAAAAAACAGTGTGTGCGAACAGTACAGTGTGTACAGTGTGTGTACAGGACATGTGCAAAGTGTAAGAGCAGTATCAGTAAGTATGGTTGTAAATAGTATAGCTATATAAAGTGTACAGTGCATGTAGTAGAAGCAGCTTAATGTTCAGGTAGCAGCTAAATTGCTTAGTACAGATGTTCAGTATAGGTAAATAAATATAGATGAATTAATACACAGCTAAAATGTTCAAGTATACAGGTTAAAGTTAAAGTGCAGTTTTTGTTGTGTGTTTTTTTTTTTACATTTGTTCTTAGAGCTCCATTCGGTACAAACTAAATATCACAAGCGTAATTGGTGACATGGTTTGGCTATCCAAGTTTCTTAGTTCAAACAAGAACATTTGAAATAAAAATCCATTTTAAAAGTAGCAGAAAATGAGAGATAAATCAGTGTTGTGTGTATGTGTATATGTATATGTGTCCTACCTGAACACGAAGACATTTTTCAAATACATGCCTAAAAGTGTGTTTTTGTCACTTTATCATTTTTAATTATCATACTTACTATCATCAGAACTGAACATGTTAAAAGTAGTCTATCCTTCGGATCCTATCGCAAACTACTGATTCTTAATGAAACATTCTATGTATTTTTAATTAAAATATGAATAAAATTATAAAAATTGCATCGGCAAAATGGTTCCAGTCTGTAGTATTAGATGTAGTGTTTTATTTGATCACTTTAGGCCAGTTAGTATGTTCTCCTGCATTTTCCTCATCATGTTAGATATAGTAGCTGCACTTGGTTTGATGAAAAACTCAATAGCCGGTTAAATAAAAAGAGGTCAAAAGATTTCAATTTTAACAGGTGCTGCATGGATTTACATATAAATGTAACGTAATTGTCCCCTGGAGCTTAGTAGCCCTATAACTTTAATGCCTGAAGCCACAACTGCATTGCTTTGTCATTTAAACTGAGCAGTAATGAGCCACATTTGTTCAAGCTATATTGCTACTCACTGAAAAAGTAACAGAGCTAGTTAGCTACTTTAGCATTACACTTTTGAAATAACCGCTGTGTAATGGGCCTAGGGAAAGATAGGAAAGTCTTCCTTAACTAACCTTCAGTACTAGAAGCTGCTTAGGCAGCAGAGTTAGCATGTCCTGAGCTTGTTACTTGATAAGGTTGTAGTGGAGCATTGAGGAGCCCCAGGTGCAGATCTCACAACCCATGAAATATTCAACTCTAATGAGAAGACTTCATTCATGCTACCTCCCTAATGCTGCCAAAGCCTTTAGCTGAGCCCCGCAACCTGGTACGCACAAAACATTACATTACCTCTTAGACGCTCTTCCAATTTTAATGACCATTTATTATTTACAAGACAGAGCTATATGTTGATGAGAGTCACCTGTTTTCACACTCAATCAATTAAAGAAGTAGCAAGCAATGTCTGAAACAGATAGGTAGAACTCTAAAAACTGTTTGAGCAATAAAAACTAAGCCATCATAAGTATCATATTTATGACACACTAAGCTGGAATCAGTGCAGTCTTGCTAATCCAGCGTTAACTAATTGCACTCATGCCATAGTGGTATTGATGAAGCTTTAGCTGCAAAAATGTTTAATTTAACAGTTCTTTTTCTGAAAATGCTCTTTATACCAGTTTGGCAAGTCTGTACTGTTGCATCATGTCTTCAGAGAAATGACTAACAGTTCACTCTTTACCAATCTCCTTGGTAAAATGCAGAGGTTTTCAGATTTACAAGTATAAAACAGTCTATTGTAAAGTTTTTTCAGAGGTATCCCAGACATAGCTACAGTTGGTAAAGTAGGAAGTCCCAGACGCCCAGGACCCCCCCTAGGACCTTACTATTGTGTCAAGTCATCAATGACTCTTAATGTTGCTGGGTAAAGGTATTTTACTGTTAGTGATCTACTCTGGTATGTAGACAAACGTTTTGTTGTGAGTATATTTAAAAATAGATATGTTATTTTATGAACATGGCATTTTATATCTTGTATATCTTTTTTGTGATGTCATTTTGCCAAATAAGATCTTTTCTGGTCACTGTAAAGTGGCACGTCCTGTCTTGTCTTGCCCCTTGTTATCTCTGGTTTCTCTGGGTTTCTGTTTCTGACTCTTTTTCTCTTATCATTTTCATGTGCCTTTTGTTATTCTGTCCCATGTGCCTCTGTTTGTTTTGGTTATTGCTCCTCTTGTCACTGCCCTTTTGTCAGGCCCCTCACCTGTCCTTAGTTTGTAGCTCCGCCCCTTTTCAGGTGTTCCTTGTTAGTCCTTGTTCATATACTGCCTGTTGTTCCCTTTGTTCTTGCTTGGTGTTTTGTCTCCATGTGGGTTATTGTGTATCCCTGTTTTTTGGTCTTAGTAGTGTTGTGTTTCTTGTTGTCTTTGGTCTTTGTTTTATCTTATTGGTTCTTCAGTAAAAGACTTGAACTAGCATCCTGCTTCCTTATCTTGTCCCACATGACATAAAATCAGTGGCGAAACATTACCATGGGATTTATTGATAATTTGGAATTCATAGGATTTTGGTGCTAAGCTAATGTGGGTGCTCATTAACATTGTTGGTAACATTTGGCTGTTCTAAATTAAATACTTGTATTTGAAGCTTGTAAAAGACAACCTGTGTTTTTAATTGGAGCAGAGATGTTGTAGTTTGACAGTGACTCTTTCAGGAACCAGCCCTGGCATTGGGCTTCCACCACTATCTTTTATTTATTACTGATATGGCTTGTACTCACAGTCAGTGGCAGGACTTCCAAAAGGCCTAGGGCCAGAGTGCTTTGCGTGTTTCACTGTCACTTCCTAATTATGTTTGTTAGTTATGCTAGATTCTTAACCTTTAGGTACTCAGCATTTTCCACCTTGGAATTTTCCTGCTTCATGCAACTTCAGCTAAGGTTGGAGAAACATAAATGCTAACAGTCAGATAGCGATTGTTACGACCCCTCTAAACCCCCAAGTGGCTCATGATACCAAGGTTAAGAACCGGAGTGTTTTGGTTTGCTTTATTGCCTTTAAATATAGATGTAGGCTTTTGGTGGATGTAAGCTGTGGTAACCACAGTAATGTAGTATAATAATTGCATGAAACTCCTACAAAGAACAGCCTAGGCTTGTGATTGCTCATGTATCCTTCTGTATTTAGTGATATTATACAAACACCATATAAGGAACAAAAAGAAATGCTCCCATAATAAAATGATGGATTAGCAACTCAAAGCAAACTATAAACTGTTAAACGAAAATTACAAGTTGGAGGGGTTTTTAAACTGAATTTTACCATTTATATGAAACAGGCAGTTCACACTTGGTCTTGGATGCTGCATTGATCTAACATGTTCAATTCTTTAAGTTCTACACAAAGAGACAGCTTGCTATGTTCCCCAGATATAATTATTCTGGATGGAAAATTTTGCTTTCACAATTTGAAGACTTATTCCAGCTAAAACCTAACCATGAAATAACGAAAAGTATTATGTCCAGAGTTGTAAGGCAATAAGCAAAATGACTTTTTAAAATGACAAAAAAAATCTCCTTCTCTGTGTAAGTTCACTGTAGCATGTGGATTACTTTGAATAGTGTAGTTAAATACAGCAGCTGCATTTATTTCATTTATTACATCTGCAGGATGTGACCTATTTCACCAGAATGATTTATATTCAAACACAGAGCTGATATATTTGCCTCCTAGAGGGTGTAAGTTGGTTTTCTTACGTCGTTGCCTCATCTCCAGTGTTTGAAACATGAGCAGGAAGTGCCGGTATTGCTGGGTTACAGCAGGCAGAACTTGTGCTGATGTGTTATGTAATTTGAACACATCCGCTCTTGTAAGCCTATAGTGTTGCAGAGGAGCACAAAGTAAAGGCTGCACACTTTCATTGGTCTGTTGGGGCCTTGGCTGCAGGCCACACAGACAGCTCTGCAGACATGCATTACGTTCATCCAGTTCATTACCATGTGGTGCTTCTCATAGTGAGAGGATTCTGTACATTCTCTTCATGCTAGGTAAAAACATTTCCTGGTTTTGTTTTGCTGCACTGCGTTTCACGGATCTCTGAGGTGTGTTGTTTTCTGTAGGGAAATGGACTGGCATTTTGTGACAAGTTCCAAAGCCCATATCCCTCCTGAATATCACTACATTATTTAAAATAAGAGGTCATGAGGTAGTTGAGAATTAAAATATTGCTATGTGTGTAAAAGACAACAGCGATGCACTTTTAACTGACATCATAAGACAGGTCACTGACATCATAAGACAGGTCACTGACATCATAAGACAGGTCACTAACATTATAAGACAGGTCACTGACATCATAAGACAGGTCACTGACATTATAAGACAAGTCACTGACATCATAAGACAAGTCACTGACATCATAAGACAAGTCACTGACATCAGAAGACATTGTGAGCACTATGGTAATCAAGGGCCCTGCAGTAGTAGGTTACAATTTGCATAGCTGATGTTGTTGTATCATAGTAGTATCCATGTATAGTTATCTTAGTAGATGAGTAAGCTAGTGGCTACTAGTTTAAGTTACACTGAGTTGATTAACGCATATACAGGAGTGTTAGCTTGCTTGTAGAATCTATGTATTCATATGACTCTTTGTAGTTCAGAGAACCCATGGAGGTTTGAAAGAAAAGTTTTCATAGGACAAAACATATGGACCATATTGCTCACTACAAAATTATACGGGACCTCTGTACTGTGATAGACTCCAACATCAGTAAATAATGAACTTCTATTCCAGCCAGTAGCAAATCTTTTCTTGTCCAATGTAAATCTCCTCTTCTCTGAACTTGCAGACATGCTGACATAATGTGTGCAATAATATGTATTGATATATTCTCCGCAATTCATATAGTGACAAACTGTGACTTCAATTCAGGCCATAAATATCAAAGCTTGGTCAAAAACGAGAAAAAAATACACATCTACGATAGTGCTAAATCTGCTAGCTCCCCCTTTGCATTTTAAGAGTCTGTTCATGCTAAGCAACGGTGATTCACAAATTACCTTATCAGTTTCACAATGACCAAATTCCACAGAATCGCTTTTGGAAATCTAGAGTGATATTTTTCTAGCAAATAGTTGGTCTCATCCATCAGAAATCAAAACATTCCTCATTGTTTGAATGGTAATGTGACACTGTTAGGACTTTGTTACGGCACCTGAAGGTCTAGCCAGTTATCAGAGTTTAATGTATAATGACTAAAATTACAGACTTTTTAAATTATATCAAACATTAGGTGTTCTGTAAAGGCTTAGATGATCTTAAGGGTTCCCCAAAATGTTCCTTAAAATTTCTAGCAAAGAGCTAAGAATGTTCACTAAAGTCAGAAATGAATTATGTGTAAATGTGTAGATTTTGGTGTAAAGATTAACTATGGAAATGACCCAAGCTGTGCCATCTCATTAGTGTGTTTATATCCTTGTAGGTGATGACATTGAGCACTTCGGTGAATGTTTTATCAGTACTTCAGATTATCAGTAAACTTGGAGAGACCAGATGCCATGGGCTGATGTTTTAGATTGGACAATTATGTCTAGATTTGTTTGTTATGACTACCATCACAGGCAAAAGTGGTGTTCAGAGATGAGGATACATTGCATGTCTTTTTCTATCCTCAGTGGTGACTGTTCCTGTGAGTATGAAAGAGGTGGCCGGCTATATTGAGAAACAAGTGGCTTATTTATCAGGTGAGGCATGGCATACGCTTGATTTTGTAGTGTCTGCTCATCAATAAAAGATGGAGAGTTCTCATGTGCTGAATAGATATAGAGGATTAGTTAGATAGTTTGGCAAATAAATCAAATTTATACTATTTTCCCCTAACAACAAATGCAGTTGATCAGCCAGACTGTTTAGTGTCTGAAGTTTGCTTACTTCATTTGCACTGGAGCTATAAGGCTAGTGCTAATGCAAGGTTAATAAATGACCACACATAAATAATCTGAAATATAAACATATCTAAGGGTTATATTGTGTTTTGTGTTTATGGTGATTTTGGCATGTAGTTGGGACAGTAAAAATTGTTTGATCTTCAAATAATATTTTCATGTAACAAAAACCCAAAGTAAACACCACCCAAGTAAACACAAAATATATTTTATGGTCATTTCAGTTGAGGGAAGAGTTATCCACTAAACAGGACACATCCAGCCTTGATCATTGCCTTGATCATTGTTGAATCTAAACTCTATTTAAATAGAACACTTTCAGCAATGCAAAATATTTTTTAAGGTCTCTGTCAGCATTATTTTATTCCACAACTGAAAGAGATTCAGGATACATGAAGGATGCCACAAAAGAACTATGAAAATCTAAGCAACTGCAGGCCTTACTCCACCATTAGGAAGCGACGGGACAAAAATGACATTCATTCCTTGGCTGACCAAGAGAAATACAGATGCTCATCTCACATACCTGAAAATACACCCTGAGGACTCTCAAGCCGATTGGAATAATGTGCTGTGGACTATTAAGTCAGATGTGTAAATTCTTGGATGACTGGACTGCTATCACAGCATTCCACAATAAGAACATTATATCAAACAGTCAAACATGGTGGTGGTAGTGCGGTGGTGGTTACTATGTTACTCAGGTTACTCAGAGAAGATAAAGATTACCAGGAACAAAAAATGATGATAATGGTGTTAGGCCACCATGTTTGCTAATTTAGCATGCCAGACATCTCGACATGGAGTTATAAGGTTGTCCATAATATTCCATCCCATGCAGTTTAAACATTCATACCCAGTTCCTGCAGGACACCAGGCCTTCTGGACCTGTGACACATGACAAGAAGGCGTTTATTTTGGTGCTGACCCACAGGGTCTCCACACATAGATTTGTTGGTCATCTCTACCCAGCCAAAAGTGGGACTCGTCACTGAAGATGACCTGCTCCGTCACTCTGTGACAGTCTGGCACAACACCATTGCAGTCTTTGGTGGCGTTGACGTGCTGTTAAGGGCAGTCATTGTAACGGTCTGCATGCATATTATCCTCCTGTGTGGTGCATCCGTATGCCAATGGTGCTTGCACCAACAGGATGATTCATGGTGGACGTCGCTGCTCGCTGAATGTCTGCAATTGTCAGTCAGTCAAGTACAGCGATAATTCTCGTCCTTGCTTATGTCACATGCGAAGCCAAGCGTGAAACTTGAATCATTCCTTTTGGTTCAATCCTGCTGGGTGCAACTATTCTTCTGAAGGCAAGTGTACATTACATTTTTATGACGCTCTGAAATATTTTAGGGCAACAAATATGTAAAACTGGGGGATTCAAAATATTTGTTAAGCACATTAGCCCCTGCAATACAAAGCCAAACAAAAGAAGCAAACTTCAGATCCCAACCTTGTCTTGGCTGATAACAGTATGAGTATGGGTAGTGTGTAAATCAGATTTTTCTCCAAACTATTGATTTAATGTTGATATAGATCGCTTTGCCATTTACATTTGCTCTACATCCATTACAAAGGTCCATCTAAGGTTAAACAGGCTTGATCATACACACCTCAAACATCCTGCATATCCACAGCACACTTGCATGACCGAGGGTGATATGCGGTGATATGGTTTCTGCAGGGGGCCGAGGCGAGGACTCCAGTGTCATCATCACTCTCCCAGAATGCTCAGATTTCAGTGACATCCCTGAGGAGGCTCTGGCTAAAGTCCTCACGTACCTCACATTGATCCCACGGTGTGTGTCTGATTTATCCTGCTGCTTTCTCACTGCAATGCAGCACACCAACACTTATAGATTCTGTCCACGTAAACCACACAAGCTTTCTTCTCAAACACGTCTCCTTTTCGTTCTCACGCTAATCATAAGATCAGCCAGAGAGCATATGCTTTAAAGGCCTTTAACTCCTTGTCTTTAACGTTTTTAAGAATGCACCTTTGTTCTGTATGTTACCTTGTTTGGTAGCACGTTTCTTTGGATTCGCAGCAGCCCGCAGCATTAAAGGGACTATGTTACAGTACACAACAGATAAGAGCCACAGTGCCCCTTTAATTGCAAGCATCTTTTGTTATCTACGGCTAAGATATGTTACATGATGTACCGCTCCTGTTTTCAGAGCACGGCAGCCTGGAGTAAAATTCATCATCATTTTAGACCGAAGACTGGACACTTGGACCTCCATTAAAACGGCACTTGCGAGGATTGCGGTGAGAGAATGATATTTATTAAACGTATCTCCGCCTGTTCTCTCTTGACAGTATGCTCAGGTTGCTAGACGTGGACTAAACTGATACATTTAGGATGTAATATGTTACTGTTCTGTTACAGAAAGCTCTTATATTATTTAAAAGCAAATTTTTAAGGAGCGCTCCTGAACTGGTAGCTGTCCCTGGTGCTGATCATACCCAGTCTGTATTATAGATGCAGCATGCTGTGTTCTGTTTGGAAGCTGCAAAATGCAGCTTTCGTCCTCGGGGGCCTGCTGTTGTACAGTGAATGTAATCTGAGCTTAGCCTGAGTTTATCTGCAGCACTTTACTGATAACTTTACTCTGCTGCTGATAAACTACTGTAAATTATAGATTATTTCACAAATCATTTTTGTACACTACTTACTGATATTCATTCAAAGTTAACTGTATTCTAAATCTTACATTAAATTTATTATCATTTTTTTCTAATAAATTGACCATACCTCGATACTTTTAATCATGAATCTACAAGAATAGACAGGTTAAAAAGGAAACTTTATAATGCAAAACTGTCCAAAGAAAAAACATCTATTTTTTGGCACAATTAAAAATTTAGCCAAAACTGCTTTGAAAAAAATCATGTTATATCAGCTTCCACTGCAAATAAAGAAACTGTTATATCTTCCTCTAAAGTCAACCTGTATGTATGTATGTATGTATGTATGTATGTACAGGGTTTGGACAACGAAACTGAAACACCTGGTTTTAGACCACAATCATTTATTAGTATGGTGTAGGGCCTCCTTTTGCGGCCAATACAGCGTCAGTTCGTCTTGGGAATGACATATACTGCGTCCTGCACAGTGGTCAGAGGGAGTTTAAGCCATTCTTCTTGCAGGATAGTGGCCAGGTCACTACGTGATGCTGGTGGAGGTTCGTCCTTCTTGGTGGTATGCTGACATTACCCTGGATACCGTGGCTCTTGATACATCACAAAAACTTGCTGTCTTGGTCACAGATGCGCCAGCAAGACGTGCACCAACAATTTGTCCTCTTTTGAACTCTGGTATGTCACCCATAATGCTGTGTGCATTGCAGTATTTTGAGCAGAGCTGTGCTCTTACCTGCTAACTGAACCTTCACACTCTGCTCTTACTGGTGCAATGTGCAATTAATGAAGATTGGCCACCAGGCTGGTCCAATTTAGCCATGAGACCTCCCACACTAAAATGACAGGTGTTTCAGTTTCATTGTCCAACCCCTGTATGTATGTATGCATGATTCTATAACTGTAGAAGAACACTAATGCACGTGTGGTGAACTCCAGTCCTGTAGGGCTCCAGTCCTGTAGGGCTATTGTCTAGTGCAGTTTGGTGATTTTCCTACTCAAACACACCTTATTTTAACAGATTAATTAAAGAACCACATATAACAGATTTGATCATTGTTAAGAGCTATTTAACCATATATAGGACCTTTAAAGAGAAAAATATATCTTTAAGTGTTCACAGTTGTATATGCAAACCCTATTTCCAAAAAAGTACAGTACAAAGATAACATTATAAGTGTTGAAACTGAAAAATAAATCCCCATTTTGAATTTGAGGCCATCATCACATTTCAAGTTGTTGTGGAACCCCTCACAACTAATTAGGGTAATTGGTAACAGGTCAGTAACATGATAGGGTATAATAAGAGCGTCTCAGAGAGGTGCTCAGTAACGATAGGGAGGCTTCACCGCTCTGTGGAAGGCCGTGACATGCACATCTGTGAATGGACAGTTAATGCTGAATGATATTTGATATATGATCTAGATGACGCCTTTTTTAGGGAAAGTCTCTTTTTCCTTATTTTAACAAGACAACACCAAACCAAATTCTGCACGTGTTACAACAGCGTGTCTCCAGAGTTAAAGAGTCCAGGTGCTAAACTGTCCTGCCTGCACTCCAGACCTATCACCCCCAGAGAGCATTTGGTGTATTATGAAACAACTATGACAAAGGAGACTCTGAACTGTTGAGCAGCTGAAGTCCCCTGGCCAGGGGGAGTAGAGTAGCCGAAATCAAAACTCAAGTATAATTTAAAGTTGAATGAATAAAATTATTACACAAGTTAAAGTGCTGTCTTATGAAAGTGGAAATGGAAACATAACAGATTAAAAGCCTAGTACCGAGTAGTTTATTACCACAGTGGAACCATTTAGAACATCCAACATATACCACTACAGGAAATGAAGATTGTATGACTCTGTTCTTTACTTTTTTTGTTTTTTGACGGAGCACAGATGTCAAAATGAAGTTAAGCACAAAAATGAATTATAACTACATCAGCATGGCTGAAATATGACTGAGTAAAATGATAATTTATGTATTATGATTTCATAATGATGTTCTGATCCATCATTGCACATAGGTACAAGTACCTGAGTAAATGTAACTAGTTACTATCTGCCTCTCTAGTAAGAAAGAATGAAAAACATTTCACTTTCAGAACTACTGCAGTTTGTCTCCTCAGTTCCCAAACACTTACCGAGTGCTGTTAAAAGAAGAGCTGATGCAGCACAGTGGTAAACAGGATCCTGTCCCAGCTTTTGTGAAACTTTTTTTCTGTCTTTTTTCCCACTTTTGAAAATGTTGCTGGCTTTGATGGGCAGCAATCAATTTTCCTTAATAAGTGTTCCAGTTTGTTATATTATCTTTGTGCTATTTTATTATTCTCTAACTGTAAACAATAACCCAACCATAAACCCCTTCCCCAGGAAACAATAGTCTATAACTAGAGTCATTAAAACAGTGTCTGACAATTTGGACAGTAGACCCCAATGAAAATCTACATGGAATAGTAGAAGGGACTTCACTGCAGCTGCCTTTACAGAAGTGCTGCTATTCACATGTACACTGCGCAGCAGTTCAGCAGTTGTGTATCTACAGTGACGCTGTAGGAAGGCGCGAGCCCGCATAAGCGCTACGTGCAGGTTATACATGATGACGCTAGAGAGAGAGAGAGAGAGAGAGAGAGAGAGAGAGAGAGAGAGAGAGAGAGAGAGAGAGAGAGAGAGAGAGAATAAGCGCTGCTGCCACCCTGCCGTGCACACCGGCCACCGGCAGCTCATGATGGGCGAGGTTAGAAGCGGCGCTCGCGCTTCCAGAGCCTCGGAGGGGATGGGGGAGCGGTGCCACTGCCGCGGCTTTCCCAGGAGCCGCAGCGCCTCGGTAAACTTCCGTTTCTCCAGCAGCGCTGAAGAGTTTGGCTCAAGTTTATCCGGACAGCGGGAATGCGGCACGGAGGGACAGCATCGCCACACTGCGGCTGTGTGGAGGACTTTAGCTTAGTCATGCGCCTGCTGTACTCTACCTCACCCTCTGTCTGTTCTGTCTGGAGTGTTAGGATAGCCTAGTGCGTTGAGGCGGATGAGCGGGCGATGAAACGCGCTGTTTGTACGAACGACCGTGCACGTCACGCCAGAGGGCAGATCAATGTCAAGTGTGGCGCAAACGCTCCCAGCAGTCTGACCACTCGGAGAGGATAAGCATTGTATCGGCTGCTCAGTCCTGTGCGCGAGGAGCGAGTGGTGTTGGGTTTATACGCAGTGGCTGGAAATGACGCAGCAGTGGTCTGTTTGGTGTAGACGCGCTGAAATAGTCAGTGCCGGGGTTGTCTGAAGTTCAGCTCTGACTGTTGTCAGTGATCAATCAGCGAGTCAGTGTGGCAGACTTTCATTTCTGCTTCTGGGCTTGTGCATAAAGATGGTCCTCTGCATATATGCCTGTAGTTGCTGGGAGCATCCTGCAGAGTCAGCACACCTTAAGCTTCCTGTCCGTAACTGCGGTCTCTGTCTGATTAACATTACAATACTGTATACAGTACTGGCTCCCATTGCTTTTTATTTTAAGATGAGTAGAAGAGAACAGTCCACATACCAAGCTGTTTCAAATGTAGTATCAGTACTTAGCAAGCAGAAATCAGTTACCAATAAAATACTTAAGAAACACACTAAAATTGTGTGATATATGTGGAACGTGAATACCGTCCACCACTGAAGCTGCGGTGAACAGATATATCTTTGAGTAGGACTATTCAGATGGATTGACAGAGACTTTAGTATTGTGGTGTGCAAGTAGTACTTAATGGCATTCTGACTGTTGGAGAATGGTGATGAATGTTGAGGTGTTTAGAGAGGCCAGGAAGTGCCAGGAGGGGCCCTGATGATCAAGATGATCTTGTTGAATTCCCCAGACTGCATTTGAACCTGTCTATAATTAATCACAGAGTAGATTTTTCAGGATCACAGTACCACTGGACACGCATTGCCATTCACACAGTCTGGGTGTGCTGTTACTGAATAGTGTGTAGAAACCTCAGCTTCAAAAACACTAGAACAGTATATCAAACGCCTGTAAAAACAGGAAGTGTTAGCCTAATAGGAAGTTCTGTGGGAACTGCATTGATGGGAAAACAGTGCAAAACTGGATATATACATTCATTTTAGATCTGATGTCTGTGGGATCATGTTCACCTCTGAAGTACATCACCTTTCCTTATAGGTGCATTTGGAGTCTGACGAGACCAGCTGATCCAATTATCTATAATTTGCACATCATTGTGTGGCATAAATTGTTGAAGGTCTTTAGTCAAGGCAGGATTGTCTAGCTCCTACACTTTCGATATTTACAACCATGTTGTGGTAACATGCAGAAAGTGGCTTGGTGTTGTCGTGTGGACAGAAAGCTGCATGTGGTGCTTCAGAATGTATAAATTGCTGGTGTCTGAACAAAACCAGGAGCAGGAATAATTCTTATAATGTAAGTTTAAGTAAGAAGACTTTGTTCTTTCGTTATTTCGGTCCATTCATCATGGAATTCCACACACTGTAAGGGACAACAGGTAATTTCAAATTACAGTATGTCAAAAACTGAAAAACAGAAAGACAGACATGAAGATCTGAGGTTTTGTTCAGACAGCAGCCAGATATCTTTCAGTGTTAATAGTGTATTTACAGATACCCTCCCATCACAGACCCTGGCTTTTAAACTTTAGGATGTTTGGATGTTTTCATCTCCGGCCCAGAGAACATCTATGATTTGCATGAACAATTTGAAAGGCTTACTTGTCAGACCCAAGCAAAGTTTCCACTGTGCATCAGTTTGTTTCTGATGAGCTTGAAGTCACGGAAGTCAGTGATGCTTCTGAATGTTGACATATGGGTTCTGCTGTGGGGCAATAATAAAAGGTGTTCTTTGACAGGGTATTCCACAGCCCTTGTGGCGATATTAATTGTGCTTTATAAGAGGTCAAAGGTCAGAGGCATTCTGCAGTGGTTTTCGCTCTCTGAATCCTTTGAAAATGTTATGCATTATCGAGGGTGGAATACCCTGCATCCATCAGCCGCTCATTAAAAAACTGTGCTCTCCGACAGTTAGATTGTTTGCTGATGCACTTTTGGACACGGAGGGCAAGGCTTGACCAAGTCGCCAGCCCTGGAGAGTCATAGTTTACTTCTAGTTTTAAACTGTGCTTTATTCAGGTCTCTCAACTGATATTAACCACAGTATAGCCCACAATTTTAGTATCTTGACATATCTTTGAAATATCTTTTATTTAAATATAGGCAAAAGGATGGGTTTTTGATTTTTATTTGTATTTTGCATAATATCCCACCTTTCTTTCTTGGAAATTGAGGTTTATATTTTAGGTGAACTCTTGTGCTATAGAAGTTGAACAGTGGGTTTATGTTTTGTGTTTTGAGAATTTGTTTATGTGTGTTCGTGTTTTGCTTGCTGGCCTTTGCAGTGCTGGTGTTACAGGGGGCTCTGGAATGCAATAAGCCCTCTAGTCATTTTTAAAACCCTGTTCTGTTAGGATCTTAATCAGTCCTAACTCTGAAAATGTGCAGGTATTTAATTAATTCATCACAATTATGTTGATCAGTATAATGAAGCTAAATTTAAAATGGCCCATAACATAGAAAACCAGTTCCTGATTATTGTTTTTTAATTAAAATAATGATTATTAAGTATATGAATACTATTTAGGTCACAGAAAGTGCTAATATCTCCCAGATCAAATCCATTCATATACATGGAAATTCCTGCTGTGATGTCAAGAAAACCCCTGCATTTGGATACATGCACTGAACATACAGCAGTTTATCCCCAGCTATTCACCTTGAGTTCTTCAGTCTGGGCTGCATTATAAACAAGATATAATACAGGCCGGACAGCTGCATTTAAAAATAATAATAAAGCTGCATAAAAATAAATGAAGTTTGAGTGTTTTTACCAGTACTGTGTCCATATTCTGCATCCCTAGGAAGAACTTCTTTGCATAATGCATTTAATCTGTATCTGTCAGGCTTCTTTTCCAGGAAACCTACACCTGGTGCTTGTTCTGAGACCCACCAGCTTCTTCCAGCGCACTGTTACGGACCTTGGCTTCCGCTTCAGCCAGGAAGATTTCATGCTAAAAATGCCTGTAGGTCCTAGAATGACGTTTCTGAAACTTGAATTTATTCTGTGCAGGTCTTGCCAGACTTGTTAAAAGTACATATTGAAACTTCCATGGTTCAAAGATTCAACATTTGATTTATTGAACACTGACGAATGTTGATATCGCGATAGAGGAGTTATTCCGTAAGTAGTATAGTCAAATATTGTCAAACGTGATCAGGGATGTGGGAATTAGAGGTACTAAGAAGGGGTTTGGAGATAGCGCCCACCAAAATGCTTAAAACAATAATGGAAAAGAAAGAAAAGTGCAGAATTAGTGTATTGTAGTCTTTCTGGTCATGTCGAGTGATGAGCTGGAGAATCCAGGGCAGGAGATGATGGAGATGATGCTTTGGTGTCTCTAGCAGCTCTGGGGGCTCCCATGTAATCACTCAGGAGAAACGTTGTTCCTGGGCTCAACAAATGCTGACAGTCTGCCAGAGCCATGCACTGTTAACGTGTTAAACGGTTGCTTTTATTTTGGCTACTCTGTGTGTGTAAATTTGGACATGTTGCTTCATGTCCAAATTATTTCAGGGCTGATGCTGTGCCCTGTAGCTGCCCAGCATTGCTTAAACATTACACACCCAACAAAATCAATCCCACTGCTATCTATTTTTTTCAACCAATAATCTTCCGCTAGGTATCCTGCCTAATATCACCAGTCTGATTGGTTGACACTCTGCTCATAAGTATGTCTTTTGTCATCTCTCTTCAAACAATGAGCATGCATATGCAGAGGCAACCCAGAAAGTTAAAACACTCCCCAGGATTCTGTTCCAACTGCCTGAACAACTTTGCTGCTGGAAATGTACAGAAGCTGGGTAACTGGCAGAGGATCCTGGGACGAACCTTAACATTATGTACCTGGATTACTCACCTCTATGTGTATGAAGATAAAGGAGTCAGCACAGCAACTTAAAACATCCTTCTACATGCCTGAATATGATGCTGCTGTGGAAAGGATAAAATATCGTCACCATAAAAGAAAAACATGTCTCTGAAATAATAACTTCACAGGAGAAAGTAAAAAAACTTTCAGGAAATTATATTAGAGAGTCTGGTCTGTGCAGGCAGTTAGAACTCATCGTGGGATTTTCACACAGGACAGTTGCCATATTCAAACGATATAGCAAATTATCATTCACACAGAGATGGTCTGTTATGTAATCGTATCCCGGCAAAAACATGCTAATTTTTATTAAACTATTTTAGAAGCTAAGTGTCCCTAAACCTTTGATTAACAGTGTACACCCGGGTGGGTCTTAGAGGGGCATTGCGCTGCACAGTGGAATGTTTCTGCTTACCAAATTATGCATGACCTAACATGGAGCAGACAATATATAAAATAAATATAATCATGTACTATTATTATTGTGATAGATTACATCAGAATACATTTTTAGAGCATAGTTTGGGTGTCAGTTCTTTTCCTAAACAACAAAAATCCTAAAAAGACCAATAAGAAGGAGATAGCAAATAACAACCAGTATACCCTAGCATAAACTGTAGCTGAGGGATGTCAACCCAGTATTTCCCTAATATCTTATTATCTTGTTTAGCTAGTTCTTATAAATTTGAACTACGAAGAAGTTAAAAATTTCTCAATTTTTATTTTGAAAATACAGTCTAAACTTAATCTTCACTTCCCCTTTGTGCAAATCTAGTATTGACGCAGACTGTATGTCTTCTCAGGTAGTGATGTTGAGCTCTGTTACTGATCTCCTGCGCTACATTGATGAGAATCAGCTGACATCGGAATTTGGAGGCACTCTGGACTACTGCCACAGTGACTGGATCGTCCTCAGAACAGTACTGCTCTTACACTGCCCTGTCACTCACAGCCGAGTTTATTCACTGCTCAGGAACTGCTGAGAACTGATTAAACACAATGCAAATGTCTTCTTTCTGTAGGCCATAGAGAGTTTCGCAGTGACGGTGAAGGATATTGCTCAGATGCTGCAGGCCTTTGGCACAGAACTGGCTGGTTTAAAATTTTACAATTAACAAACAAAAAGTTTAATATAATGTGTAAGTATATGTGCACAATGTTGCCAGATATTAAGAAATTACTTAAATGGAAACAATGTTTCACATGCATAAACTGCATATTATAGTTGAATGGAAAATATTATAGTCTTTTTTTTGACTAAAACAAAATTCTTGGTATATTTTGGGATGCAAAAGTACAACATAAAAGCAGTGTATTGCTGGTGTACTGTTTATAAGCCAATACTGTAAACATACAGTCAGAGTCTACATTTACATGCATTTAGTGAGTCCACTATTTCATTTCTTACAGCTTACACTTTTTTTAGAAGACTTGCATATAGTTTTTCAAAGGAATCTGGAGGGACTTTTACCTCCATAGTTGCATTGTCTGCTTTTTACAATCCATATAAGCCTAAATTAATTACAACCTAACTCATTGGTCCCTAAAAACTTTTTTTTACATTCCAGAAATCCAATTTGTCTGTTATAGTGGAAATATGTTTTATTGTCTTTTTCATTTTCTCACTAAAATCATTTTAATCTCCTCAGAAATATCTCTTTTAGTCATGCTAGATGCACATTTGTAAGAAATCTGCAGGGCAGCTGAGGTGTGTTTGAATATTTGCTTGTGCGTATGTCAGTGTCTGTTTGAAGGGGAGCATAATGTTAATGAGAGCTTTAGGAACAGCTGTAACTCAGATATTGAGATTAAAGATGGAAAAGTTAAAGTGGCAGTAGGTGCACAGAACTGAGTGGACAAACGAAATACTGATAGTTTTGATTTTATACAAAGTACTGAAAACCACTGAGCAATGAATAACCTGGACAGTAAATAAAAAGTGGTAGTCTTTGATACACACTACTTTAAATGATCATGACTACATTGTGGCATTGTGAGGTCAGATTTTCTTCCCTATCGAAGCGAGCCTAAATGAATAAGTAAGCATTGAACACTGCTAACATTCCTACATTCATCATCAGACAGTGTCACGTCACTTCTCTATTGCTCTGTTAGTTCTGTGCTTTGTTGCTTGCTGTCGTTGCTGCTTATTGATGTGTGTTGTCATCACCCCTCTGATCACTGAAGACTGTTTCTCCCTGTGCCTCTCCTGCATCTTTGACAGAAGTAGATGGTATGTGTTATTTGTGGTGATGTTTGGGTGTGCAGGATGCTATCAAGTCTGTCATGAGGGAGGGGCGGCACCTGCTCGCAAGTCTTGAGGCTTCCGGAAAGGAGGAAGATAAAGACACACACTGGGACATAACACAGGACTGGGACACAGTGCAAAGGTATTTGCCATCAGGGTTGGGAGCAGGGATGCACCACTTATAATTTCCCATGGCATGTTCTTTACAGTAAGATTGGATGACGGTTGAATTTTATTTGCCTGGCTCGCATAAATTATATCAAATGAGGTAAATCAATTTCGGATGTGGAATCATAACAACGGATTATTCTAAAATCATTTAATCAATTATCTATTTTGCTTCAGTATGGTTTGGTTGTGCTTTTTTCTCACTGTGCCACCATTACAGTACTGCCATCATGCAAAGTCCTGACATGGTGTTACAGTCAGACTTATTTTATTGTGCAACAAAACAATTGAACCCATATTGCCCTTAATATTGTAATGCTGCTTTGTTAAGGTAATTTTACACAGCTGTCCATGAAAGTCCAAGACAGCATAATTTGTCTTACTCTGTCTGGGTGACTAGGACAGCCCCCCCTCTCCTCATCACTCCTTGTGATGCTAGCCAGCACAGGCGTCTGTGATCAATTGTAACTGAAATGACAGTGTGAGAGAGTGCAGAGCTGTCCAGTGACCCTGCATGCATGGCATTTTAAAAGTAAGCAGCTTCACATGTCTGGGAATCTTGTTCAACTTTCATCATCCAAGATTGGAACCAGTGTGTGATTAGGAGAAACCAATGTAGTGGGCAGAATTGGTAAAGACTAACTGGCACTGTCAAATAATAGTTGCTTTTCTTTTTGAAACTATCAATTATGGCTGTGCATTGCAAAGCAAAGCTGTACTGTTATTCGATTTTTCTTTTTCGGGAGAAAAATAAGGAAAAGAAAAATCGAATAACAGTATAGCTTTGCTTTGCAATGCACAGCCATAATTGATAGTTTCTCGTCCTGCAGCTTTCGAGATATCGACTCCGTTCCAACTCCAGATTGTCCGGTATGATACGCTGATGTGGGCTTGTATACAGCTTTTTGATCGAATGCACGTATTCCAAGTAGGAAGGAATTTTTCCGGAATTTTTTCCCATAGAGAATGAATGGGATCGAAAAACGTGTGCCTATCTAACATACTTCCGCTCGACCTAGAAACACCAATTCGGATACACTAGTTTGGTGCGCAGCCAGAATACAGTGTTTGATTGACCCGCACTTTTTTTCACATCCCTCGTTCCTCCCATAGAGTCCCAGTCATTTCTAGACCCACCTAAAGCCGGCTGTTTCGTTTGCCCGAGACGCGCGAAACTTCACATACAAGCTAAGGGCAGGTCCCCAAGCACCAATTCACAGCCATACTGACCCGCACTCCTCTATCTGTTGTCCATTCATCCCTCATTCCTCCCATAGAGTCCCAGTCATTTTCGACCCAAACCAAGCTGTAATGCTTTCGTTCGCCTAAGAGACACCAAACTTGACATACTCGTAAGGGCAGGTCCCCAAACGCTAATCCATAATCATACCGACCTGCACTCGTTTACTCACCCCTTGTTCCTCACTGAGCAAGCTGCGCAACCATCCCGCGTTTTCTTCAGGAAATGTGCTTTTCTAGTTATAAATGATCTGCCCATACTTGTTACATGCTTGAGCAGATACAAAGTAACATGTAATTGTCTAAAACGGTGATACAGGAGCATTAGATCTATGAACTACAATGCAGAAGAAGTGTGCTATTTATACTTTGCTTGCTCTTACAGACTGCTAGCCCAGCTGAGAGACATGGAGATGGCTTTTGACGGTTTCTTTGATAAGCACCACCTCAAACTGCAGCAGTACCTGCAACTGCTGAGATATGAGCACAGCTTTCAAGAGGTACAAACCACACAACCAATCCAAGTAGTGAAGGGTCAAGTAAAGTTTAGGCTGCACAGGTTTGCAGTTTGCAAAATACCACTTGGTGTTTGGGGGTCCTGTGTTTGCTAGATTCTCCAGTGTTGACAATACTGTTTGCTTCACCAAGTCTTCTTCTGAAAACCATCTTTGCTAGTTTGCTAACGTTCTTTCACACTTGAATTGAGATTGTACATGTTTTTTATATGAGAAATGAATAACAATTCACTCTTTTACCAAGAATTTAAGAAATCTGGGCCTGTTTTCAGATTTACAAATGTACTGCAGCATGTAAAGTTTTTCAGAGGAATACCAGGCATATTTACAGTTGCTAGACTTTGTAGGAATGACTGTGTAAACCAATTTGCACAAGCACCAGTTAGTTGAGAGTATCAAAAACAATAGCTTACTGAGGGTAGTGCAGCTAAACAGTAACCTTCCCTGAATCTTCCCTGAATTTTGATTTTGAGAATGTCTATGGGGTTAATTAGGGGGCTCTGGCCCCTCAGGACCCCCTTTATGCTGCAGGTGTGTATTTGATTAGTCTGTTGTATCTCTGTCTCTTTCAGATGGAGAACTGTTTAGACAAGCTGAGTGCTCAGGAGAGGAAAGTGATCATCACTGGAGACACACTGACTCAAACAGAGCAGACTATCAGAGAGCTGGATACTCTGGAGAAAAGAGCCATGGTAACTTACCGATCTGTCTTTGACCACTCTCACATGAATATGTACAGGTACATGTACATGTACAAGTGTTAGTTTTATTATAATAATTACAATGTCATATTTAACATTATTATGTGAAAACGTGAAACAGGTATGTTTGTATTTATAATTTTACTAAGAATAAAGTCATCTGTATTGATAACAGGGTCTGTCTCGAATATTACCAAAGACAAGTCGAACTGACATTTGCAGTGCTCCTTTCATATTCATAACACAATGAACAGTAAATTAATAGTAAGACATTGTTTAAGCTTTTGTCAATTATTCCACGTTGATAATTTGTTTTCTCTAACATGGTGCATAAAATGTTTCTGGGACCACTTTACAATCAGGCTGCTGTTATACAGGGTTTACTTTAGTACATTAATGGTTTTTAAATTTTGAGTAAGCAGTAATAGCACTAGTTCAAGTAAATCAAACAAATAGACAGACAGACAGACAGACAGAACAGACAGACAGACAGACAGACAGACAGACAGATAGATAGATACATACATACATACATACATACATACATACATACATACATACATACTTTATTGATTCCAAAGGGATCCAGTAGAAGTTACACAATACAGCACAGTAAAACAGTACACAACAGGATTGTAGCAACAGGCATATTTACAGTTGCTAGACTTTTTAAACACTGTCTTTCCACTCACTGTCCATGCAATTAGACACTCCTACCATGCTGGTACACCTAGATGTAAAGTGCCCATCAGACGCTGACCACAGAACGGGAATATGTATTTTTAACCAGTTTTCTCACCAATTTAGTCTATGTCAAATTCAAGCACTAGCTGGATCTGTGGCAGCATGTCTGACCCACTAATATCAGTGCAACATACATTAACACCCCACACCCGTGTCAGTGTCACTGCAGTCGCAATGATCCACCACCCAAATAATTCCTCGTGGTCTTATGGGGGTCTTGCGCTTTAAAGAACCAGTTAAAACAAGGGCTGACAAAGCAGGCAGAGTGAAACTACAAAGTGTTATAAAGGTCATGTTGAGAGAAGCCGATAAAATTAATGAAGTGGTTTAGCAAAGTATAATGTTTACTGCTCATATTAGTAGGTCCATGTGGCACTGATCTTGTGGAATGACTACCATCCAGTACTTGGTTTTGGCGTAATAATACTTAAATGAGTTAAACTGTACTTTTTTTAACAATAGCTAATCTTCATTCACTTTATTATGATTCATCAAGTTAAATTATGTGTGCTGATGGAAGGCTCCAGGTCTTGCTAACCATCTCACAGGATGTCAATAAAAATTATTAACAGCTTTTTGCTGCTTTAATGATTGTCCCAATATGTGTCTGACTGTATCTTCTTTGTGGTCAGGAGGAAATGGCCCGTGCCCAGGTGATGATACTGCATGGTCACCAGCTGGCTGCAGGGCATCACTATGCCATGGCATTGATAATACAGCGTTGTAATGAACTCAGGCACCACTGTGACATACTGAACTCCGCCATCAGTGCTAAACACAAAGCACTTGCACAAGTACAGACTTTACTGCAGCGCCTAGAGGAGGTACACTTGTACTTTTTCTCTGTCTCAGGAATCTTCTGACCATAAACATCAGAAACCATGTGGCAAATGACTCATGTGCTGTGTCAGTGCATATGATATTTAATACTCTGATTGTATCTGATTTGCCAGGCCCAGCAGTGGTGTGATGAGGGAACTTACCTTTTGGCCAATCAGCTGGTAGATAAGGTTCAGTCTAAAGAAGGTGCTCAGGCGGCTCTGAGAGATATTGAGAAGTTCCAGGAGGGGGCACCGGTGCTCCTCAGTGCAGGCTCTGACCTGCTCTTCATGGAATATGAAGTTGTGCTCACTTCTCAGCTGCAGGTAAACCACCATTTCAGAGCGCTGCTAATTTTCTGTCAGATTATATCACTTTAGAGCTGTTTGTAAAATGCCTTAATTCCAAATCTAATACCTCACTGTATTATGTAGATGTATTATTATGTAGATCATGTAGATGTAATTTGCTTGTTTTGTTTCGCACTGCACTTAATTCACTCACACATGTTTCTTAAACCCTCTAAACATGTGAAGCAATAGCAGTGCTTGTGCTGTTTCTGAGCCTGTGTGCTTGGCATATAGATGGACAAAAGTATCTATTAAAAACAGTAGCATTTGGTTCATTTTTAATACATTTATACATAAACATATTTGAGATTACTTAACAAATCCATGTAGTTCATTTAAAACATTCTGCACAAAGTATGTATGCAAATTAAAAGAGAACAGCTATCTGCACATTTTAAAGCGTTTTAATTACTGATTACACACATTAACAAAAGAATAGTTGTACCCTGAAGGAACTGCCGGATTACAATGCTATTATGTTACCAGGAACAATAAATAATGATAAATTCAGACTGTTATGAGCAATATTTTTTGAGCTACACATACAGACCTTGTATCTCTCAGTCTGGAATTGGGCCGGCAAGACATCTCATGATGGAGGTTACTAATGGTGTCTTCTGATAATCCCTTCTGGTAAACCCATGCATCTTGAATATTCTCACACAGATTTTACTGTTCATCTTAGGACTCAGTCACTATAAGTCACTATACGACAGTCTGCCATGACACCATAGGTCTTTGGTGACGTTGATGTGGTGTTAAGAGCAGTCATTATAACGGGCTGTATAGATGTAGTTCTGCATGTTGCAGCTGTCTGCCAATGGTGCTGGCACTAACAGGATGACTCATGGAGAGCATCACTGCCCGTGGGATGTCTGCAATCCTTACTGTTGGGCCACTCATCTACAGTGATAAGGTTGTCCTTGCCTACGTCACATGCTTATGCCTGAGCGTGAAACTGAATCATTCGTATGTCTCACAATGTCAAACCTAGCTGTCAAATTTTATTGCTGTCGATTGATTCCTTCTGGGTACAACTATTTGTGCAACTGTTCGTGTAATGATAAAAGTATTTGCTGTATTTAATACATTACAACGTAAAATGTTTGGAATGTGTTAACTTATTTCTCTCTTAGAAAACCAACAAAATGTTATTTTACTGGAAGTACTGAGATAAATGTGTAGTGTGTTCTGATTTTACATGTTTAGACTCATATAGAGAAGACATTTGAGAAGCACACCTCGGTCCAGAATCTGATCCAGGCTAGGCAGAATTGCCTGAAAAAACTCGCAGACAAACACGTGCGGCCAGTTCAGCTGGTGGCTCCCCGACCAGAGAATCCACCCCGCTCCAAATCTCCAATCTTCTCTCCCAAACATGGTACACCAATACAACAGTACCTACACATACACAGACCACTTTAATACCATTACCTTAACCCAAAACACAGGGAGATATTAGTTCTGACAAGCCTTGAAGACAGACCAAGCGGTCTGATGCCCCTTTGCTCTCAAATAATGTTAAGAAAAAATCCAATCAGAGCTGCTAATGAGTAGCCTGGTGTGGCCTTTGGTGTGGATTGCACACAGGGCTTGTGTAAGAACTGTAGACATTCATTTGTACAAGTTAAATTGTTACCATCTTCAAATCAATTTCCCCAATTCAAGGAGCTGTGCTGCGGCATGGTCAACCATGCTTCTTACGCTGCAAGTCAACTATTTGGTAACAACAACTGAAAAATAAACATGACCATTTGTATAATTTGGCAATGTTAGTTCAGATGTTTATTCCCATAGAGCAAAATAATTTGACCTAAAGTCTTCTAGTAGTTTCTAATAGTTATCCAGCAGTGTTTTATTACATATACTCAGGATTCTAACATTTATTTGCAGCTAAAGACTTCAGCTGTATCATGTGTGTTCAATTGGAATTAATTAAATTCTGTCATCCTAAAAGGCTATTACTGCAACCACATATTTTGGTTAAACTTGATGTTAATAAACATTGTGTTATTTTTGCCAACATGTCTTATAAAATATTGATTGCTTTTGTCCTCTTGGTCTGTAGATATATGTTAGACTCCCTTTTCTCTCCCTGCACCTCAAATGCTGCAAATCTTCGTTTTTCGCTTTGTGTGAATGGGGGTGCATCGCTCCATTCTCCCGTGACACTCCTAGAACAGGAGTAAAACTAATGAGTATGAGGGAGGAGAGCTCTGTAAAATATAGAGATCAAGAAAGCGATGCCGGATGTGGATAGGGTGAAAAGAGCAGCCTGTATTAGCTGACACTGTGATCTTCACCCCATCAAAGAGAAGCTGCCAATCACAGAGAATGTAGAGTGGAGGGGAGTTAAGCGGGATTCTGTGGTTAACACTCTTAGAGCTTAGTGCCAGCACTTTAGAGACAAACCTGTCAGACCTTGAAACACAAGAGTGGATATCTAGGGTCAACTAACTGCCAGCCCTTCTGGCCAGGTCACTGAAAACTCCACTGATGTTCCTCTGGGATACTGCTAGGCCTGAAACTGCTATAAAGTAACTGAAAGGCTTTTAAAAGATGCATGGATGGGCTGGATTTATATGTTTACCTGCAGAGGTATTGTTAATAACAACTTGGGGACATTAAACAGTTGTTTTAATCAGCCAGTCAACCCATTAAAAGTAATGGCTGTAGTGGAGCTTGAATAGTGCCTGAAGTCAGTGCCGTGCATTTCCTTTCTTTATGTGTTCCAAGTAAACTCGGCATCAGGGAATGTTTTTAAACTAGTTGGGTGTTTCTACTTAATGATGGATGGGAGTGGTGTGGAAGGAGGAAGTTGAAGATGAAATGAGCCATATGTGCTCTGATTTATCAGCTTGCATACACTGTTCTGTCTGGGATTTGGCTCTGCCCTATTAGTTTGAGCTAGAGCCTGATGCTATATGTCAGATAGAACAAGTTGTTAGTCTAGAGCAGGAGAATTTCAGATTGGTAAATTACCTTTTTTAGCTCCTTCTGCGTTACTTAAGAAGGTAGCAGACATGTTGATTCGAGCTTTATAACTTTGCAGAATGTTTACATGCACAACCTGTATTAAAAATACACTAAAGGAAAGAGGAAAAACAGAAAAAACATAATAGGTCCCCTTTAAATGATTAAAAGGCTTTTTGGCTGTAGCTGCCTTTCATAAAAAAAAAAAAGGTTTTGGAATAAAGTAAAGATTTAGGGTGTTGATAGAAAACTGTGGAAAAACATGTTTTTTTTTTTAATGAGAATGTGAATGGGTCGGACGAACAATGTAAAATTCGGATTTCATATTTACTTTAAATGCTTTCCACTAACCCAGGCACTGATTGTCTTCTCTAGTTTTTATGGTGGTAGTTATTTTGTTGATATTTGTCCTGGTCCACAGATTTCAATTCAAGCTTAAAGTTCACCTTTGACCTCTCGCTACCAGGCAAAAGAGCGTCAAGAAAATGTCCCAACTCCAGGAAGGTAAGAGTTTTCACCTCAGTATATTGATTTTTTTAGGGGGGAGGAAAAGGGTTGCTCTTTGTGCATTATTCTTACCGTGTATCATACAGTGCAGTCCTACTGTTAGAGCAGTGCTTAAGTAACATTTTGGCATGTGCTTGTCAGGTTTTCTCCTGTATGGGCTTTAACTGTTTAGTAAATGGAATCTTATGTTGTGTGTCAGATTGAGGTGATGCATGACTATCAGAACCACAGCTCGCTGCCCTACATTGTAGATGGGGAGGACAGTGCAGACATGCTGAAACGGTGAGTCTGCTTTCTTTCTCGGCTGGTTGTTAGGGAGATCTGGTCGAATACATTTAGGACTTTTTCCACCTTTTCTACTGATATTTACATACAATAGCATTATGGAATTTTTGAATCAATGCTATACTGTATATGCAATCGTTTATAGACACCTGCTCATCACATGCTCCTTTTGAAATTCAGAATCTGAACCAGAGTCTGAATCTTTATTTTGCTAAGTATGGTACACATGCAAGGAATGTGTCTTAATGAGAGCTCACATATATGACATGTAACAAGCACGCAGACACACAGACTGTTAACAAATATTACACTATGGGGAAAGTACGAGAAGATACAATAAATGGAAGAAAGAATAAAAATACAAGAAATAAAGAGCTGGAAAAGGACCTATAGATATAAGTGATCTGTACTTATATTTTTATGGATATTCTATACATAAGCGAGTCTGAGTAGACTCATATTTTAAAAAAATATTATTTACAGCATATCACAGAGTGATCTTAACATTTGTGAAACTGAACATCTTGAACATTTTTACAGCTGTGAAAATGAGCATCATGTTACTATCAAATTTATAGTAATTTTTGGGGATATTAAAAGGGAGTTTGTCCCCCTTTGCAGCAGTAACAGCCTCTATTGCTCTGCAGATACTGGAACATTGCTGTGAGCATTTCATTGTTCCCACCAGAGCAGTAGTGTGGTATTTTGCTACCCATCTCAAAATGGTTTGGATGGTTCTCCACCACTTAAGAGAACACACTTCCACAACTCCACAGCTTAAGGAGGAGGGCTGTAATCCCCTCTAGCTGTCACATTGGGTTTGGCTACGTTGACCTTAAAGTCATATATGGCTGCTCTGGAGCATCCCGTTCTACTGGTGATGCTTTTCTGTGTAGATCATACTAGTTTATTTGTGTACAGTTGAACACCTGTGTCAGCAGTGGGTACATTTATAATAATATAGAAAGGCTATCTGGATACTCTTGGACATATAGCTGGCTAATAAAATGACCTAACACAGCTCTGATTATTCAGTTCTCATGTTGCATTTGTGGTTTATACTGCAATATCACCCAGCCATACTGCCTTTGAGATTCTTATAGATTTCATATCTTATTGATTGATATGGATACAGCCAGAATAATGATTTGTTAGTTAATCTTTGTTTACATGTTGCTTGTGTGTGCTTTTGTGTAGGCATGTGATAAAGGAGCTGATCGAGACAGAGAGAATATATGTAGAAGAGCTTCTAGCTGTGCTTCTGGTAAGAGCATGGGATATGAATAATCTGGAATTCTGGGATTTTGGATTATTATTAAAAAGAGTCATGTAAATACAGCAGTGGCTAATGAAAAGTTCAGATATATTTTGTGGGGTTCCATTTCATTACATCACTGAATTTGATACGTCTATGTCTTTGTCAATGTTTTTAAAATAATAATCTTCATAGTCATGTATAGTTTTATATATGGTTTATATATAGTTTTAATAATGTACAGTAGTTTTACTCAGTTTCAGTAAAGTGATACCGGAATCAGAATAATATCAACAGATATCCAGAAAACTGAAATTGATGATCCTTTGAAGAGCAGAATGTTTAGATGAGTCTGAATCTTATTCATTTTACTGCATTTGTAAACCTCTACAAATATGTATTTTGTATCTGCTAATCCAGGTTCATTTGGTCCTAATTTAGCAATTTTATCAGTGTTTATGCATCATTTTATTTTTGCCCGAAAATGACTGAATATTGGCATCGGACAACAGACCCCATAACGGTGCATTCCTAAAGGTACATAATGTAAAAAAAAGAACCATGCTATTCTTGCGGTAATGTCCAAAATAATGATTTAAAAGTCTAAGGCGCCAAACCGCAGCGCATACTAAAGGTAAAAAACTAGCAGATATAGTGCAGCAATGTAAACTAGGCTATGTAGTGGATGTTGGTTATCTCCAGCAACAGTGTAAATATAGTTCTCTAACAAACATCATACACTGAAGAGACTAGACACTGGACTAGAGGACGAGGCCTCAACATCATTCAGAAGTGTACCAATTAGCTGTTTTAGCCCATATCTGAAAGGGCAGCTTCCACCACTCATCTAAAAAAAATGTTTGACTCTTCACATCAGCACCACCACCTCCAAGTGTAAGCTGTACGTTAATTTTAGCTAATTTCATCTGTGTTTGTGTTTTGTCCGTCCTCGGGGTTAATAGATATCTGTTCATGAAATGAACAAGCTTTGACTTTGGCCTCTTTTCTTTTTTGTTTGCCTCTTTTTTTCCCAGTGCACTTTTACTTCACTGAAGTAACAACACTTTGCTTTTAGGTTTCTCTGCCCACCATTGTGTAAATAGGGAAGCAGTAGGTAACTGATGTGTTGCTGGTGTGTGTTGCACCGCTGCAGGGTTACAGGGCTGAGATGGACAACCCCTCACTCTCTGCTCTCCTGCCCACCAGCCTACGCAACAAGAGAGATATTCTGTTTGGAAACATGCCCGATATCTACAATTTTCACAGCAGGCAAGGCCACACACACACACACACACACACACACACACACACACACACTGTATGCACACAAGTTCTTCAGAACTTCATTATCCCACTGCTGAGGGGAATAGAACCATGCAAACTAATACAGCAGAAGAGTGATAAGTGATTCCTGTTTCCTGTGAGATAAAACAACCTGCTGGAAAAAGCCATCCAAACACACACACATATACCCAGCAGCTCAGTGGCTCAGAGCAGCACGCTTTCCTCACACACCTTCACACAGCTCTGTCAGAACATTTTTTTCCTCCACTTTCAAACGCAACTTATCCGGTTTGTGCAGCTCCGTTTGTTAGTGCCTTTGAAAACCAGTTCCGCCCGCTGGGTCTCCAGCCCTGCTGGGCCAGATTGCCAAATTGGATGTCTGCGTGAAGCTGTTCCGCCAATTAAAGCGCCTTAATTACCGCTAAATGGCTGTTGGTCAAATAAGGATTGGATTAAGCCAATGAGAACACAGCTGGAGGGGAGAGCACCAGCCGGGGGGCTTTCAGGGGTTAGCTTTGTGACCTCTCACTGCGTGTCAGTCCCTGTCCGTATGGTTTGAGTAGTCAGAGAGTTCAGTTTCACTGGGTAGTAAGGATCGAAAGTGATGAACTACAGTGTCTGACTAATGGCCTCTGATTCTTAGGCTCTTCCTTAAGGACCTGGAGAGCTGTTTGGAAACGCCTGAGGCTGTAGGAGCGTGCTTTCTAGAGCGGGTAGGGCACAGCGTGTATACACAACCATACATATAGAGTTCTCTTCCTTATATTATATTTTTAGAGCATTCAACTGAATTGGTTCAAAGTCTAAGCTTAAAATACAACTCAGATATATGAATGACCTGGACTAAAATCCTATACTTTGCTTTTCCTTTACTTCATGTTTATTTATGTTTATTGTTTAGTAACACAATTGTCCATTTGAACACCTGAAATCAGAATATTAATGTAATCATAATGTGACAAAGAATAGTCACTTTTGCAGATAATATTTGTTTCAGTAGTGACAATTTTTAATGCTGCGCACCAATTTTCTGACCCTGGGGCATACTTGATACAAAATATCTGATTCATCTGATCAAAAATATCTGGAATCTGGAATGCAGTCTCACTTCTTTCGTTTTTTAAAATTAAAGTAACTTCGACTTTAATTCACTTTAAAACTTACCATGAATCAAAATATTAAACATCATATAAAACATGAAATTGTTTTAATCAATTATTTAATCAAGAGATCATTTCAAGTATTATTTTCATTAGTTGAAATTTAGGGGTCATGGTTTGGGACTGCTACCTCCCAATAGAAGGTACCAAACCAATGATGATTTTGTATATGTTTAGCTTATTAGTCTCTCAGTTATGGTTTAAATATATCATACCATAATGCTGGTAAATGTTTTTGTTCTGAAACTGCAACTGCAGTAGCACTGCAGTTTGGTAGAATAATCTATATTTATGTGAGGTCTGTGTGTCATATTGCATATTAATTTTGAGGCCAATAATTAAATTGCAAGAATCTTTAAGAATGGTTTGATGTTACATATTTCATGCTTAGAGAACGATCCCAAGTCAGCACTGTTAGAATGGTGGGGATCTGGATATCTGATGTCTTTAACACCTCTGACATCTTAAGCTTACAGGACGTTATCACATAACATTTTTATTAAATGGTACCAGCATTAAAAGAATAATGAGCATATATTGATTCTGAATCAGGTTACCAGGAGGTAAAGTAGTGAAACTAAGCCTGTACCAGTCTTTTCCAAGTTATGTATTTAAAATGGCTTACTACACTGTACTGATATTATGAGCATACTTATATGTAATTGTCAACCCCACGTTCCTACTATATTCCTGTTACCATCACTGTATAGAAAGTAAGTTGAAACATCTCCAACGTGCAACATTTTACATCAAACAACCCTAATGACTCCATATCTACATCTCAGTCACTGAAAAAGAAAACAGTGGAATTCCCTTTTAAAGCACAGCCAGTGTTTTTAAATGCTGAATGCAACTGTATATGAGATATGGTGCATTTGTTTTACATTACGGTACATTTGTTTTTCAGAAGGAGAACTTCAAAGTGTATGAATGTTACTGTCAGAATAAGCCTCGATCAGAGTCCTTATGGAGACAGTTCTCTGACTGTGCCTTTTTCCAGGTATTAAATGCACTATTATACCTACAGGGATTAATACTGTTTGGCACACTGCCACACATTGTATCTACTGTATGACTTTATGATTCCCTATTTGACTGTTATTTTATAGGAGTGCCAAAAGAAATTGGAGCACAAACTGGCTCTAGATTCGTACCTGTTAAAGCCAGTCCAGCGCCTTACAAAGTACCAGCTCTTACTGAAGGTCAGAGTGTTTATAATGATGTGTGCATGTATGTGCATTGATACTACTGATAAAAGCCTATTCGCCTGCTCAGTTGTCCTGTGTAGTTTGGTCTAATTGGTGTTTCATGCATAAAACCCCACAGAGCTCTTTAAGGTACACTTCTTATGTATTCTGTTTAATGCATCTGTTGATCTTTCAGTCACATCACAGTACTGAACCTCAGCATGCTTGTTAAATATGTACATGTAACTGTACTGTAAAGACCTCTTACTAAATGCACTTAAAAGATGCTACAGGTGAATCATTTGAGTCAGTTGTTTATTCTTAATCTCAGTAATGTATTTTTTGTCTGATCAGGTTATTTAGAAATGCTTCTGATGTGATTCTTGCTGTATTAAGACTGTACACTATGTGCATCTGTAATGGATACAATGATCTGTTTTATGTGTGTTTCAAATGAATGATCTGCTTCATTTGCTCCCTAAATATAACTGTACATGTTTATGTGTGTATGTATACAGGAGTTGCTCAAGTACAGCTCAGGGTGTGAGAGGATTTCTGAACTGCAGGGGGCGCTAGCTGCCATGCTGGACTTGCTTAAATCTGTTAATGACTCCATGCACCAGATTGCAATCACGGGATATGAGGTGAACACTGTGCGCCTGTTAGCAGTTTATGTGGAACTGAGTACTGTTTGTTTTCTAATAGCAATTTATAGACTTCCAGGTAAACTGGATATCTGCATGTATGTGTGTAATCTTATTCATTTGAACGACCTCGTTAATTTAATGTACAGTACTGTGCAAAAGTCAGAGACCACCTTTCCAAATATTAAATTTTCAGTCAAAGAAATAAAACACAGAAAAAGTACAAATAAGTATACTTTATGTCCATCCTTCTATTACATCTTTCATTCTTTGTTTTTTTGGATTTTTTGTAACATTTTTTAAATTAATTATTATGGCCTTGCCTGCTGTGTTTTATATTTTATATTATTTTTATGGTTTTGTTTTAAATGTTTTATGCCTCCAAATCTCAGTCTTAGATGTTGGTTACAGATTTTGATTCTCACAATCCAAATACAAAAAAACCCCATACATTTCAGAGATGCTGTTGGTTAACTACTGCAAATCTTTTCCGGTTTTGCCTCTTTTCTTTTTTTCAACAACAGCTTCTTGGATGTTACACATCCTTTCAGACCCATAGTGTTGATTTGTCTTCTCACAGTGGAGGGACAGAACACATGGAATTTTTTCAGATCTGCAGAAAGGACAGAGATTAGTCTCTTAAAGGTATAAGCTGTAAGTATCATTTATCTGACAGACTTTCCCCTTATTGTTTGGAGTCTGATTTTTAAAAAATCTGTTCTTCCCAAACAAGCTTGCAATGAGATGTGTTTGGCTGGTTGCTAGTGTATTTTTATTTCTTTTGAAGTGGTACATAATATCAGTGACGGTTTTGTTGGCAAGACACAGCTAAAATTGATCCTAAAAGGCTGAAAGAATGTGAGATATAAAGTGGCAGGAGGGTGGATTATCTTCTTTTTCTGACACTTCAAATGAATAAATCAGTTGTTTATCTGAGAATTAAATAAATAAAAGGGTGGTCTCTGATTTCTGCATTGTACTGTATTTAGAATGTTAAGGATATGTTTTCATATTTAAGATCTGGGGATAAATTTTTTTTCAAAGCAGTATTTCTCAGCTTTAGCTTTCCAGCAGACGAAGAGATCATGGATGGTGCTGTTTGCCACTGCTCTTTTTTTCATCTTAAGTTGCTCTGCTTATTTAGAAATCCTGCTTTGTAAAATACGACCTGAGGGATTTGGATCAGGAGCTGCACTAATATACTGTGTGATGTCAGGTATGTTTCATCACTCATGCTGTTTGTGTGTCAGGGTGATCTGAGCGATTTGGGCCGGGTCTTGATGCAGGGATCCTTCAGTGTGTGGATCGGTCATAAAAAGGGTCCCACACGGATGAAGGACCTGACTCGCTTTAAGCCCATGCAGAGGCATCTGTTCCTGCACGAGCGAGCGCTTCTCTTCTGTAAGCGCAGGGAGGAGCACGGCGAGAACACTGACAAAACCCCCTCCTACAGCTTCAAACACTGTCTAAAGGTAGAGCACCTCATGCTGTTAGTATAATATAGTCACTAAATCTGATACATCCACTGGTCTGCTAATTAATTAATGACATATGGTAGGGGTAGAAGAAGCAGTCCGCATGCAGACGGAATTCAGAATTCGGTTTTTCCTGCTAAACACAAAGCCAAATGTATTTCATTATTCTGGTTAGTCTGGTTTAATGCTTTATAAGAGATTAAGCCGGTTCCGTTATCAGTTTAAAAATAGGTTGTGTAAAAACCACCTTGATAAGCCCTGAGCCTTTTGGAACGTTCTGTGGACTAAAGAATCAAAGGTGGAACTTTTTTTGTCAGACAGAAGTCCTGTTACATCTGGCATAAAGCTAACACGGCGTTCCACAGTAGGAACATCATACCAAACCAGACAAACATGGTGGTGGTAGTATGATGGTGTTGGGGTGCTGTAGTCCTTTAGGGCGTCCTCCCCATAATTGAGGGTACCATGTATGTATTTGCTGTATGTCCAGTCATCAGCCTGTGATCTGAAGCGGTGCAGTTGAGTAATGCAACAGGACAGTCCAATAGCAATTTTGAAAAAATAAGTGGGCCAGAATTCATCCATAGTGATGGGAAAGATCTGTGGTTATAGAAAGTGTTTGGTAGCAATTTTTTTTGCTAAAGGTGGCATGACCAGTTATTAGGTTTTAAATAAAATAAAATGATGCAGGTTTTTGTTTGCATCTTGTATGAGAAACAAATGTGCTGAACTGGTTAAGTAGATGAATACATTTGCATGCCATCATCCTACTGCAATTGACATATAGCATCATTCCCCAAACGTGTATCTGTGATTATTACACCATGAATAGAGTAAGACCCATGTGTTTGTAAGCCAGTAGGTAATAGGTGTCTTGCTTGCTGTGAGTGGGTTTGCTGCTTCTTCCAGATGAGCGCAGTGGGCATCACGGAGAATGTGAAAGGAGATGTGAAGAAGTTTGAGATTTGGTACAGTGGCAGAGAGGAGGTGTACGTGGTGCAGGTGAGATAGGCCAAGCGTTTGTGTGGGCTCCGCTGTTTTGCTTCGACTTGCTTACATTTCGCTCTTTTCTTTGGTTCTTAGGCGCCCACAGTGGAAGTGAAGCTTGCCTGGCTGAAAGAAATGAGAAAGATACTCACCAACCAGCAGAAAATACTCAAAGGTCTCTTTTATAGTGTTGGCTAGATTTGAGATTAGGTCTTGACTGAGGTATCAGTTGGCTCATAAAATCATCACACATTAAGTTACCACTTTCTTCCACTCTGTACGTTGACAGTGACTGTACATTGACAGTTGGCAGTCACCAACTGTTCATTGTGATTGGGTGAAAAGAACAAATGAGCACTAAATAAGAAAATGCAGGAAATAAAGCTCTTCCCCAGCGCTCAGATATTTACATAATATATTATATTATAGATTTTATATTTTATTCAAATTTATCAAATGTACAATTGAGTAATGAGAGCCATATTTGACCATTTACAGTAGACCACTGGCACTCATATAATTAGAGCACCTTATTTATTTATTTACATATATATTTTTTTTCTCGTACTTTCTTCAGATTGACGTCAATATCAGGTGCTAACATTTTAGTCTGGGTCCTAAAAGAGACTTTCTGCTCTTCAAACACTTGTTTATCTTGTTTATTAAACTTCTTTGCTATGCTTCCCTCTGTGTTTGTTTCAGAGGAATTGTGTCACTCGAGCTCACTGGCTGAGCAGATGCAGCTGTCTCCACCCCTCTCTGAGAGGTAAATGTTTTTGTATGTTGGTTCCTTTTGTATACAATAAGAATCGACACTCTGCGCGTTTAGCAGCAGTCTATCTGTTCTCCCACTCCTTTGCTTTTCTAGCTTCTGATCTTTCCTACCTTGCCTGCTCTTAGACCTCCTACTGCTTCAACCATGTCCTGTATATGTGTAAAATGAGCGAAGCGTCTGTGCACACGCTGCTTCAAAAGTTTGGAATCACTGATATTTTTTCACACAGTGTACAGTGAAATATTATAAACTCAATATCAGAAAGGGGTTTTAAACATTGTGTTCAATATTTAAAGTTTAGGGCACAAGCAAGGAGTTATTTAATGATAAATAATACACTGAAATTATCTATTTATAGTAACTTCTTCTCAAGTTTTCTGCCTTGAGATTTGGATTTTCAGCTTCAAGGCATCCTGAATGTTAATTTTATGATGACATTTTATTATTAATGTAATAATCTTATTATAACTTTCTCAATGCTTGAGCCCTATCAGTTTTTATGGAATCCATCTACAGCTCTGTTTATCCTTCTTTACAGTTTCAGTTATTTATGATCTGTAAAGTTACAGATTCCAAAAAAGTTGGAACAGTAGGTACAGTGCAAATAGAAAGCAGTGATTTATAAATCTATTTTCACACTTATTATTAAATGTATTGAAACGTGTATGTGAATTGAAACATGTATTTGAACAAAAACATTACAAAGACCATCTCTGTTCTGTTATCTCTGCACAATATACTATATCTGCTACCATACTTCAGTTCTACAGAAATGCATCAGGTAAATCTAACAGTTTTACACTTTACCATCCCAGGCTTATTACATACTACGGCTTATTATTCAGTATTTGCTTGAACTGCAATGCAAACAGTTTTTTCCTATATCACAGAAGTTATTTAAGGGGTTTCCAGCAATTGCAAATAATGTATATATTTCCCCCTCTACAGTGCGTAATATTATTCAGAGAAAGCTCTGTACGTAAAGAAAGAGGCAGATAACGAATGTCTTACCCCTTAGGTGGCAGTGCAATTAAAAACTCTCTGCACATGTTACAACAGCATGTTCGCCAAAAAATAACAGTTTGCGTATTTATTGAAAGTGGTTCCAAAAGGGAATTTAAACATTGATTCCAGACCTTTGAAGAGTTGTGTAGATTGTCAGCTCTTTTTTCAGGTTTAAGGTGAGTTTGTGATGATGATGATGGTGATGATGATGATGATCATGATGATAATGGGGAAGATGAAGTCGCTGTGTGTGGTTGACTGTCCTCCTGCAGGGCCATGCGGCCTTCCCGCGGTGTTCTTAAGGGTTGCCTGCCGCGTCTGGACCTTGTGTCCCTGTCGGCTGGTGCGTGTGTGTGTCTGCGCGCCCGGAGCCCGCGCCTTGCTCGCCCCTCCCAGCGGCAGTGACGCTCCGTGGTAAAGCGGGTGGGGGGAGAGGGCCGCTCAGTTTCCGCTCCGTAACACCATGGCTGCTGTGGTCACTTACTGGCTGCCATTTCAGCCCCTATCATACCATAGCTTATCGTCCTGAACCCCAATTTGTGCTCACTCATGATGCTGGGCCGCACCTCGCTCCTTCATCTGTGCCTCAGTTCTGCATGGAATGCAAAGGAAGAAAACTAAGAACATTTGGTTACTTCATGTTGTGGCTGTTAAGACCATGCTTTTAACGTGGCTACCAATGAAAGCTGCCAGTTTAATATCACGTCGACCTAGCTTTCATTCATTGTTAGCCACATAAGAGTTGTTTGGTTAAAGTGTCCCTTTAAAGCAGGTCTTGCTTCTTGTAGATCAAAGCCGACACATATATTTCTGTTTTTGCAGAAATGCCATTATCACACAGATGGGTGCTGAAAAACTCACCCTATTGAATGAGATCTGAACAAATCTTACATTCGTTCCATTTTCTTCCCAGCATGTGGCTCTGCTTTAATAACAGACAGTCAGTTTCTTGATAGACTTAAATGCAGACTTGCATCTGCAGACATCTGCCAGCTTCTGATGTGATTTACGCTGATGGCCATCTCGGCTACTGTGTTTCACAAAAAGTATGTGTGAGTGTGCGTGAAAGAGAGTGCATTTATTCAGCTGATATAAAACTTACCTGAGGTGGATTAGTTTTACATGCGGGGGTACAATAATTTGAGTATTCGCAATGTCTATGATTTTAATTCAGTAAGAATCTGCAATGTCCATATTTTTGCTAACAATAAAAAGGAATAATTCCAGAGCAAATTGCATTCCGTAATTCACTAGGCCTGTCACAATTCTGAAATGTTAGTTGATTGCCACATTAATTATTGAAATACACAATTAAATTGTTTTTATTTATTAATTGAATATATTGAATTGAATTCAATATATAATTGAAGGCAGTCATTATAGTGCGAGCCTGAAGTGAACAAATAGGATGACATATCCATAAAAGTGCTACTGAATCAGATAAAATGGTGCCCCCTATTAACCTTAATCATGAGAGAAGACTGCGCAAAATTTTAGGTTTGTGTCTGTAGGAATTTTTGCCCGTTCAGTCAACAGAGACACATGTGTTACACAAGAAGGACCTGCCACATTAGGCTCATCACCCCAGAGTGCATTTCCACTGATGTACAGGCCAGTTGCGGTATGTTTACATCACTCCAATCACTTGTTCATAGTGGTATATATAGCGCATGTGACGCTGCCCAATTGTGAAAAGTGGAAACACTAAACAAAAATAGCACTTCCTGTTAACTGGGGCAGATCTAGCCAGGTAGAAACTGACTAGTGGCATCCTATGACAAACTACATTTAAAGTCACTAAGCTCTTTATGACCCATTCCCCTGTCAGTGTGCACATATATTTAGCCAAGCAATGTATTTACCTCAACTTGAATGGATAGTGATGGACCAAATCACATTAGGTTTGTTGTAGTGTAAACATATTGTGGCATCATCGTAGAGTAGGACACAGGAAACGCAGTGCTTCATGTAAATGCTCTTTTATTGAACAAAGCAGCAGAGGAGCACTGCTGGACAACAGGCAGGTCATAAACACCCATACAACTCCAATCCATGATAGATACACAGATCCACTAACCTACCATATTAGCACACAAATAACACAGCAGCACAAATAATGTCTGTAACAGCTTATTTACATAATAAAATCTCTGCATAAACCACTCTGCATGGCCACCCCGCACACTACAGTATGATTGTAATTGTGTTGATCAATAATTGCAGTCAGGTGACTATGTCAAAATTGTGACAGGCTTGTGGTTCAAACTAACAAAAGCTACAGGTAAACATGTAAAACTATGATGTTTTAAAGGCTATTCCTCATAATTACTATTACTAATGAAATTACACAGATATTTTATTTTTATAAAGTGTTGCAAAAGGTCAGATTCTTCACAAATGACATTACACAACCTCCTCTGTTAAAGCTAATCCAGCCCGAGCAGTGCTTAAAATGTATCACATTCCTCTTCTATCTCAGCAAACAGCAGAGAGCGTCAGTCAGCTCGGAGGAGACAGAGTCAGGCCGCAGCAGTCCAGATCCAGCCAGCCACTCTCCACAGCACCAGCGTAACAGGCGCAGTGGGTACCACATATATACATACACAGGATGGTGTAATTATTTTAACCATACCTACACACTTAAGCCACTTGCATATGTTCATCCTCTCTTAAAGATCAGAAGCTTCATCTCCATGGTGTGTTTAATCCAGCAGCACCACCACATTCACCCACAGCGCTGTTGATAAAACACAGTGCCAACCATGCAATCTCTCCACCCGCCTTCATGTTTTCTCTATAGTGAAGCTTACATGTTCCCTACATCATTTGAATCCAGCAAAGCCTTCTTGTATCTTGTATACCTATTGTATGTACAACAGCTGCAGAACACAAAAGTACAATTATGCCTAGTCAGCTGGTTCAGTTGTATGCACTCTGTGTGTACATTTATGGGTGTGTGTGTGTGTGTGTGTGATGTGGTGATGTGATGCAATTTTTCCATATCTGTTTAACCTGCATGGAGAAAAGGTAATGAGGGAACCAGGACTGAGAAACATGATTGAGGATTCAGGATTAGTAGAAGAAACATCACTTTTTGACTTTTATACAACATTCATCACGAAAAAGCTGCTACCTAAGGTTAAAGAAGAGAGAGGCACGATATGAAGAGACTACGGTTGTAAAGACAAGAACTACTAAGTTTACCATTGCTGTAGATATGGAAATGGTGGATAATGAACAACAGAGCTTTCAGCACTCAAGAGGGGGAGATCTTTAAATGCAAAAATTTGTCTCTGCAAACACAGATCAGGATAACCCTGACTATGGACCTCTCTGTGGTTCTTTAGTGATGTAAAAACTGGTGTACTGGTGTAAGAATTTGAATGGCTAATTAAGCATCATTTCTCACTTTTAGCCTAGATACTCAAACTGAAGATGTATTATTTTGGACATATAGACCAACCAGTTCATCGGAAAAGACCATTATGCTTTGAGAAAGAGGATGGCCAGTAACAGGATAGATGTATACCAAGAAGTCATGAAAAAGCCATTTAGAAGCCTCAAAACTCAAAACTATATGTTCTGAAGGAACTAAATTCATATTGTTGCTGGTAAAATCCATTTTTCATTTCTGTTTGCAGGCTGGCCGGGTGCTCCTCACTCAGTCGATATCTGTGAGGGTCTGGAGGACTGGAATGGAGCTAACAGCCTCTCTAACCTGACTGACACTGAGGAAGATGACTCTGCCCAGTGGGTGTGTGCCCTGGATCTCAGGCTACCATGGCATTACATGTCTTGGTGTTACATTCCTTTATGCTCCTATCCAATCTTTCTGCTAACTTGTATTGTAGGGGACCCATATCTGTCAGTCTGCTTTATCTGCTAAATTCTATGTTATATTAACAGTGTACTCTTCTAGTAATGGTACCAACCCCTGCTTGCTCAAACTCAGTCACCGCTGAATTGGCACATAGTGTGACTAGGATCAGATGAGCATTGAAATAAATAAATAAATAAATGTAAAGTTAAGCTTATAGCTTTGCTGCTACTGTTGTTTCGATTTCTCTTAATTGGATTTGTGTTTATGACCATACAAGCTAAACTATTTTCACAGTTCCGCTATGCAGACAAAGGAACTTGCCCATGGCATGAATTTAGAGTTGAGTTTAGATTTGTAACAGTACCATGCTGTACCATACCTGCTAGTGGGAAACAGCAATAGTGTGAACAGACTGAATAATAAGGACTATGATATGTGCATCACGATTCCGTGTGCATGTAGTGAAGTGTGAAGAACAGAAACATTAATGCTCGCACAGCAAGTATTGGATATGTAGCTGAAACAACAAGCTGGTGTTTCTCCACTCAAAGTTTCTTTCTCCCTAATCTCCTCCCAGGCGCCAGGCAGGTACAGGGCCTTAACAGACTGCCGTAGATACGGGCCTGATGACCTCATCATTAAGTGTGGTGATGTCATACAGCTGCAGCAAGAGGAGAATGATGGCCAGTGGTGTGTGATCTCCTTTCTCACGTATTAACATCCTTCATTTATGCTTTAAGTCAGCATTAACTTGCATGTTTGCTAAGCTTCTGATAATAGTAAAATCAACACAACTTAAATAATAGTTGGTTTATGCTCAGGGTGTAAATATTTAACTTCACGGCAATGAAGACTTTATTTGATTTTGAATCTTGAAGAAATTATTCAGTACACCATATAATGTCAGGTTTCACCACAATTTAATTTGACAAGATTATTAAATATGGGGAAATATTTACATAGGAATGGAGCACTGACCAAAAATTTCTTACTTGTCTGAATATTGTTAAAAAATTTATTCTTTAATAATAATTCTTTAATAATTTAATTGCCACCTTCATTTATAGCAGGACTATCCAGTCATGTCTGAGGCAGTGTGACTGAAAATTTGAATTGCCAACAAGCAGAAGCACATCTAATTCTACTTGTTCAAACAGGTGGTCTTAGTCTTCAAACCACTGATCTTGTCTCCTCCTGCTTTGTTGGAATAGAAACATTCAGCCACACCAGCCTTTTCTGAATACACTTCTTACTTACACAGGTACATTTGTAGCTCCTTTTCTGCTGCTGTCAATCAATCAGTGGCATAAGCCTTCTACTGCAGTTGAATATTAACTGTCCTGAGCAGTTCCCATATTGAGACAGTGTTGAAATAGAGACAGTGCTCAAAGTGACAGTCACTGTACTGCCTTTATGTAATTGTTGTAGTGTGACAGTGTTGGAAAACTGACCTTTGGTCTTTAATAGGTTAGTAAAGAATCTGAGCCGGAGGCAGGAGGGCAGGATCCCTGCAGCCAGCCTACAGCTCATTCTGGGAGACAACAGCAGAGGGCGCCGCAGCCGCCTGGGAGGTATGTGGTCATTTTTTATAAAATTATACTGCTATGAACTCCCAAATAATACTTACTTCCCAGTGGAAGTCCTGACCGCACCTGAGCATGCTTCATACTATTCTATGTTCTTTACAGAAGCAGGGAATCGGAAAGCACGGAAACTCAGCTCTCCCTGAAGTTAAACCTCTGATGCTGTCTGGGACTAACTGTTGCCCTCAGCTTAACCAGCCTCACAGCTGTGTGAACTCTGTCCATCACATCTGAACACTATTGCTGTACTTTATCCTTACATTCTCCTGACTGGGATTTTTCCTGGATTTGTCTTCCAGCCAGATCCTGTGATGGGGATTGACGAATGGATTGTGAGGAATGGATTTATGTTTTGTACTGTACAAGCCCTTGCCAGCATTTTGGGATTAGTCTTTTTACCTTTTCCCCTTACTGCTGTGGGCCAATTCAAAAGGTCGAACATCTTCCAAATGCACATCTAATTTCACAAAGTCATCTGTTCCTCAGTTAACACACTTCAGTCCTCCCGACCTCTGTGAATCCTGGAGCATTCTACCAGCTGTGGTGTGGCCCATCCTCATCATTCCAGATGTGGCCTTCTGTTGCTGTGACCAGCTCCTAACCTTTGTCTGCTCTCCTACTCACATAAAACATTGCAAGTCTCCATGGACCAATTTAATCATGCTGGTGACAATGAATTGGGTGTTAATACTGATCATGTTCTGGCCTCTCACCTGTACCACCATGTGTGTTGGAGGTGCTGATTGTTGTACCCTGTTCAACCCGGTGCCCTGTTTTTTCTTAATGTGTTTCAGCTGGACATCCTTCTTAAGCTCTTTGAGCTTTATGGTCAAACCCTGCAGTGCCATAATGCCTTCCTGTACACTAATTGGCTAATATATTTCCATGTATCTGCACTCATTGGCCATAGCACCAGGTACACCTCCCATATAGGTGCGCTTTGTAGGCTTACATTTGCAGACTATGGTCTATCTGTTCCTGCACTGTTTATCAGACACCCTCTGTTCCATCACTGATCAGTGGACTGTAGGTGGTAGTGAGTGTTGTACCCGTAAGATGGAATTTTTGAAACCCTGTGGACACTTCCTGGTGATTTTATTACCAACGCTACCTTGTTGATACTCCCTTTTGTTGTCCATGCACATTTATTTGTGTTGTTGTCCTCTAGCTCTTCGTCAGTGGTCGGTATCCGACCGCAGGCTCGCTATTTTGTTTTTTGGTATTTCAGTTGGAGGACTTTTCTTAACCCAGCAGGTAATGTTGTGTAAAAAGCTTTGCAATGCTGCCACCCTCACAGCCATTTCCATACCGCAAACAGATTGGGCGTCTTTTTCAGTTGATGAATGGGGCAGAAGGTAGTTGATAAATGGTTGTGGGTTAAAATTAATAATTGAATACCTGCAAAATGCATTCATATGATAGGTGCGTCTGATAAAATGGCCAGTGAGTGTAGGTGTAGGTCTGGGCATCTTATAAACTTTCAACACAATGACCAGTTCTGCAAGAGACCACCCTTGAATTGTTTCAGTCAAAATAGCCTTCAGTACAATTATTCATAATTTTCAGTGTCATGAAAAAGCAGAAAACATTATGCAGTGTTAAACTGAACATTTAATGCAGTTCTGAACAATTAAATATAATATCAATTGGTTCTGTATTTAGTGTGTCCACCTGCTTTTATGTTGTTGTTTTTGTTTCAGTCTTGAAAGTTGTACACCCCTGCTTTTCACAATCATCCCAAGTTTGGACTCACAGGCTAGGGGGGCCAGTCCATTGTTCTGAAAACACCAGCGGTTTCTTTGTTTTAGTCACATTAGCTTTTTTTTCTTTTTTAATCAGTGTGGACTTCTTCAGAGGTGAAACACAGCAGAGCTTCATTTCCTTCTATTAAGGAAATACGATGAAGGATTTAAATACTGTTTTTTTAGATGCTTGTCCATTTTAATGGTCTGCCAGGTTTTGCATGGTGCTCACAAGTCTTTTAATTCTGGTTTTGGATTTTCCGTCTTGCACTTAGTGACCGTAAATGAATGACTTTTGCACAGTTCTGTGAGGTCTGTCCTTTTCTCTGTTACATGCAGAATTTGATTAGCAATGTTTGTGTACTAGTGTAGTATTTCAGACCTGAGATATGTTTAAAAGCACTTTAAATAAACTATAGGTCATGGGACCCGCTGGATATTTTAAAAGGCTGCATGTCTATGAATCCCCCGGAATTAACCTGTTGTTCTAAAAGCACTCAAAGGCTGCTGGTTTGTTGAGCATTAATGCAGCCATGCCTTCATCAAGCCTGTCAGTATGAAGTCGATTATTAAGAGATGAGGGCCTGAGTTGCCCTGTAGATTGACGCACAAGTTGAATTGCGGCAAAGTGTGGAGACATTTTCCTTTCCCCACTCACACTGGTGTGTGTGTGTGTGCTCACTAATCTAGGCTTCCTATTAGAGATCATACCGCAAACATGAAATGTACCCACTGTGTCGAGCGCTTAATTAAATATTGATTGCGGACTTATATGAATTTACCACATCAAATCAAGCCCCCAGTTGGAGGGCTGCCTTTGATATACCAGCGTTTGAAGTGGAAATGAGTTCGGCGACGCAGCAGGAGCAACTCCAAAGTACACATTTCTTATGTTATTAATTTATTTATTTTGCTATCAAGTTGTTCTCTTGCAGCGCTCTGCCAGGCTCGGGAAATCATGTCTCTATAACGTTAAATACACTGCAACAGGCAATACAGGATATTCTAGCTGTAAACCTCGCATTATTTCCAAGTTAATATGCCTAAATAGCTTTCTATTTCACAAAATGACTCATTTTGATGGAAATGATGTTATCCAATTCATTTTTGTACAGCTCATTGTAAATTGTAAAATATGTGTTTCAATAAATGAATCGTTTTTTAGAAAAGTGAAACTGGACACCGTCAGATTCATTGTCTCTCTTACTCTCTCTCTTTTCCTCCACTCTTATTGTTACCCATAGAGACCACAGGACTGCAAAAACTGCATCACTGAAAGAAGTTGAAAAAAGACATGCCTAACGGAGGACTGGCCACTTCATATTTCTACTCTTTGAATACATGGCTGAAAAACGAGTCTTTAAAGGTGCAATTTGTTAGATTTAAAACATTTGAACTATATTTACCAGCAGAATATGAAGAAATGACCATTGATGAACCAGCTAGCCCCAGCCTAAACTTTGCAATAGCACTTTGTACCTCAAGAGGCAATAGAGAGCCACTGTAGTGTCGAGTCTGCTATCAGTCCAACATGAGAGGATGAAGGCCCATGTTCAGCAACAAAGAAAAGAAGTGCTGCCCAGCGCTGGAGATGGTTTTAAAAATGAACGAGATAAAGTCAGATTCTGAACTCAACGTTTCTTGTAGACTGATAAGTAAACAGCTGTCAATACTGAAACTGAGGAGTGGAATGGAAGCATTACTGTTACTGTACCGATCAGCTCATTGGCTGAACGAACACACCCAAAAGTATACTAGCAGTGTAAATATGTTCTGTGTTCAGGTAGTGGACTCATTCTTTTATTAGTTTATATAAAATGTGTTTACCAAAGCATTTACCTCTCACAGTTTTCCTCAACTGCTCCATGTTAACACACTTTGTTGGACAGACCTGGGAGAGCCCCCTAGTGTCTGACAAACCCGGAAGTCATTACTGATCTACACATTCTCATGTGAGACAGAGAGTTACAGAGAGTTATGCAGTAAATTCATCGCTACGTTGGGTGGCCACTTAACCAACATGTTATAGCTGTACTGTGATAGTTAGATTAGATAATCCTTTTTAGTATGTTGTTTATATTTTTCTGTACTTTTTGTATATAGACATATATAGATTATTTATTATTTGTATATTTTCCTGACACTTCTGTTCTTTCATCTGTGCTGCTGTAACACTGCAAATCACCCCACTGTGAGGTCAATAAAGGATTATCTTATCTTATAGTTTTAATGCGTCTCTGGTGATGCTAGGCTATTTACCATTTTACAGTTAGACCCTACTGCCAATTCCCTTTAGGACACAGGGATGTTCAACATCTGTTAGTAAAGGTTAAATCTGTTACAGATTTATTTTATAAAGTTTGTCATATTTCTTAAAATTAGATTTTAATAGCTCAAATAAAAAGAAAAAAACTGCTACATGTAGAGAGCACAAGACTGTAAAAACTCCATCTGAATGAAATGACTGTCTGATGTGATGTCAGACCAGCCTGCCCAACAACCTACCTGGCCTGCACACGTGTACTTATTTGCACATGTGCGGAGTCTGTGGCAGATGAAAAACAGATTACACAAGCAGGTTACACAACAACTTGCACTACTAAAGGATGTATAAACAAAAAGGAGAAATGGCTTCAAATAAAAAGAGGTTCTATAAACCAGGACGTCAAACAGAGTGAAAATCATGGTTTTCTAATGGTGGAGAGAGTTGAAAGAAAAGTTGGAGAGTTAGAAAGCTCACAAATGTTGCTGTTGTAATGTCTGAAGTACAGTAAATGATCTGGTTAGTTTTGTTTATGGGGAAGTATGTAGTCAGTACACCCACTTATGTAGCTACAGTGCAGTTCAACTGTAATGCTAGCTAAGTTGTAGGTGTAATCTAGCTAGCTATGTTTATCTTTTATGTGATCTGTTCAACAATGGGTCCATTACAGTTTTAAGTAAGCGGTTGTGTATCTCTCTAAAATGTTATCTGTTGTGACTAGCCAGGCTGCATTAGAACGGAACAGCTCTAAGTTATTTTACCAGTGAATGTTTAGACTACATCAGATATTAAAGGCCACATCTCCTCTGGAAACATTTCTGTTGTGTTGTAAATGTCATTTTGAAGAAAGTGTTTTCATCATGTGTAGCTTATTTTTTTTTATTTTGCACTGCATTAGCTCATCAGCCACCAAATGTATGGCTGTAGTAAAGATTACCTTGGTCTTGTCAGCTTGTATGGTAAAATTGTTTAAAAGTGAGTTTTGCCCCAACAGACTGTGACACAATGAGCAACTATTGCTATACTGTTAAATGAAAAGATATATTTACAGTAGTTAATTAGTTACATTTGAGTTAAATTAATATTTTGTGTCAACAGATTCACATCCTAGAAAGACAAAAAAAACCCTTATATGTATAACAATAACTCTTCATCAAAATCAAACACAACAAGATGTCTTTTGCTCTTCTGCTCTACACTGGCTCCACCCACTCTCACACCTAATCTAGGACTCATTAGGACTGCCATTTATACAATGCCATTTTGCTCAGCCTGTTGGCCAAGTTTCTGTGTTCTCCCCAGAGTTCTGAGCTGTGTTCTCCCCATGTACCTTGATGTGTTGGTTTCCATGGTTTTGTCCCTTGCTTTGGTTTCTGGTTTTTGTCTATATGGATATGTCTCTGATGATACTGATTCCTGGACCCCTAATAAAACCATTCTGCACTTGCAACCTGCCTCAACCTCCCTGTTACATCTGGTACAAATGAGAAGTGTATTAGAATATGGCCTTAACTGTGTATTTCAGTTTCCAAGCTTTGACCAATAAATCCAGTCATTGCCAAAGTCAGTTTTCACCTATTGAGACAAAATTTGGAGAGTTTGGGCACCAATACTATGTAGCCTTAAAAGGTGAAAATGTGCCCTGAGTCCAGAGTCTGTGACAGCAAGTATTACAAGCATTAATAATGCGATGCTATGAATCAAACATGGGCAGACTTTATGAAATAAAAAAAATATATATTAGACTTTCAGATATTCATTCAAATAGCTTCCATATATATTAAAATACCACATAAAATATCTAATTACCATTTTCAAAAGAGACAACAATAAAAAAATATGTGCCTGTGTTAATTGTGCTTTTAGATGCTACAGTCTGTTTGTTGCAGTTATAAAGTAAAGATGTATAAAATTATGTATAAATATAAAGTAATGGTGCAGTAAATGTGGGAATTGTCCTTGATAATAAGTTATATAGAATCAGAGGGGTGCACTGAAAGCAGCTGGAATATACCTGGACTGGCCTGGAATTACTGAAAGACAGGGTGGGACTGTTGTCAGGTCTCTAGAGCTGATGAGTGAGATCCAGTGATTTTTCTTGAACTGGGCCATGAGTCTTTTTAGGCACACAGTCGAAATCTTAAGTAGGTTTCAAGTGTCAGATATTCTCGGCTATCCCCCTTTTTTCCTCCCCTCTCTGAAGTGTGCAAGTTCAAAGCTGAGCAGCGGCTTGCTTTTCAGGCTCTGCGAGATGAATCTGTCCTGTTCTGCCTGTCCAGTACAAGTGTGTCTAAACACGATGTGCATTTAGATGATTTTTCTCCCCTTAAAGGTCCCATTTCATAGAAAACTGTTCTGGGTTGTGTGTAAACGATGTTGCTCCTCAGTCCATAGAGTATCTAGTATGTTTGTGTACGTTTCACTGTTAAAGGCACAGTAACAGTAATCATGCAGTATTTATATTCTCTTTATTAGTATGCATCATAGCTGACAACAGATCATAATCTACACTGACAAAATTCAGTGGAATTAAATACTGAACAGGATTCTTATTCAGAAGCGGCATCTAGAACTCCACTGAAACCGCTGTAAGAACTTTAAAACGGCAGTTTTGCATGTATATTGTTTCATCACTCACCAGAACCTTAGAGGACATGATCTGGAAACTCAAGCCATTTTAAAGCATCTGAGAATCAGAATCATACACAAATCGAATCGCCTTGTTTAATGATATAAACCTGTTTACCTGTAGATAAATACAGACATTTCTGATGAAAAAGACATGTTCCTAAAAATGATTTGGGCCACGTGAACAGCCTAAATGCTCATTGGTATTGATCGTAGTGAGATATTGGTGTTATTATTTGTATCAGTTGGTGTTTTAATTATAAAAGTGAAGAGCTCAGTCTAACGTCCAACATCTCCCATAGGTGTTCAACTGTGATAATCCATTTAGTGACCCCACATTCTCTGTAGAAGGGGGTCCTGTCATCCACTCCCATCAGGAGTTTCATGTTTCATTATAAGATAAAGATGGTTAGCCACAATAAAGCTGTATTGATTTGAAGTGACTCTTCTCTCCAAGGGAAAATATTCCCCAAACCTCCCAGCATACGAGTGCATTAGATGAGATCAAGTATACTGTCCTTTTTTTTGGTGTATGCTGCATGTGCACATTTCAATCAGTTGGATGTCTCATCAAATTTGTTTTTTTCTACATCTCGGTAGAGCAATGTCTGTGGTATCCACACCACTGGACTCTCAAATGTACATTCACCTTTGTAATGAGGGGTTTTATTTGCTGTTGCAGTTCATTTCAGTTCATCTGTTTGTAAACATGTGCACCCGTCATGTTTTTCTACTGATATTTTTTTGTTTAATAGCAAACATCTGTATGTAAAATAATTTAGGTTGGTCACAAATTTCACAGGTTTTTACTTATTTGTAGAAAGCTGTACAAAGATTTTAAACATGTCCAGGATCATGAACAGAGCATTAACTGATTATGAACCTGAGCAAGCTGTACAGCATCAATATATGCTAGTATAATTAAGAAATCAGATAAAGAGAGCTGGATTTAGCTCTGCTATCAGACATTCAGGGCATGTACACTCAAGTGTTTAACACAGCAACTGCGAATGGTAACAAACTACTTTTGGAGCAAAGCTGAGGCCAACTACATTCCTAACAAAATGAGGGATTTGATATTATGCACCCTATAGGTGATGTATGTTCCTGTTTCCAAGTAATGTGACCACTGTAAAAACAAACAAAGCCACAGCAATATTTGCTTTCTGAGTTACACTTATATTACATCTTGTCCTGTGAGTTTATTGAATTTATAGAATTCTGATTAATGCGTGACTCACAGAGGTTTCACATGATCTAATTGCTCAAGTGTATGCTCACTTGGTGAACATTTGTGGAAATCATATCTCAACGTCATTGAGTGGTGCTTTTTTGAGAAATCCCATTGTGTACTGTATCCATTTATAGTAGCTCCCTACGCGTGTGTATACCCCATACTTTCCTTTCTTGGCACATTCCTCTCCCCAGCTGACAATGCCGGTCAGGAACCAGGTCTTGTGGAACTGGTTTGCGTGAGGCCCTCCACTGTCCCCCTGACACGCGTCCTTGGTCCCATCTGAATAGCCAGCGCAGAACATGACCTGTGTGATGCGGTCACTGCTGCTGTCCTTACACTCACTTCTGTCCACAAACGGCACCTCCACCTTCTGCAGTGTTGTTACTTGCCGGCCATTAAAGCGCAGCCGGCCCCAGCCACTGATGATGGCCAGAGAGCCCGAGTTCAGGATAGACTCAGTGAAGGCTTTGGGCCCCAGGCAGATGGGCCCTACCTGCTCAGAGAAGGTGATGGCACTACGCAGACGCAGCAGGGCCAAATCATGGTTGTACAAGCTGACAGCAGCGTTGTAGCGAGGATGTATGACAGCTTTCTCCACCTCCAGGTCCTGCTCCGTGTTGTCCTTTTTGGTAACGTCATGTTCGCCTGCAGGACATGTGGTTAAGTCTGACAGCCTGAACTTGCTTGGATGACTCTGTCTACACTATAGCATGGAGAATACCCGCTGTAGATTTAATTACTAAGTCAGCCCCTCTGGCGTTTAACCATATTCCTTCTGTGATTAAGCTGTTCCATGATGAAGCTGCTTATTTGCTATTGGTTAAGGGTAGTAGTTCTCAGTTCTTCTCTTGGAGTACCCCAGCTCTGCATAGTGTGGTGTTTCCTTGTCTACGGGACAATTATTTAAATGACTTGAATTTTAATTAAGGCTGCACTGTATAGGGTTTATGTTAAAACTGAAGGAAGTCAAATTACTGAGACACTGTTTGTAGTGCTGCAAGTAAATAACAAAACTTTCATACGAAAGTCAGAGGCGTTGGTTTTGAATTTGTGGGACATTTTCAAATCACTTCTTTAGGTGCAGTGGTGGACAGTCAGAAAGTAAATGTAATTGGTTACTGTACTTAAGTAGGCTTAAGTAGGCCTCCAAATCACATATCTTACTTTTACTCGACTACTTTGTGAAGAATCTGTCTTTCCTTTTGGCTTCTGTCTGCGTAAAAACATATCAAAAACAAAAGAAGTGCAGCGTGAGCACACCAATCTCAGCGTACAGCAGTCACTTTGTTTTGAGCTTGTTTTGAACAGTTGGCCAGAGCTTGGCTCTACCTAATGGAAACCATCTCCTTCAGTGTTTTGTGCTTTTGATCATTTGAATAAGACGCATTAATGACATTTTATTAAAGACCCATGGATCTAGAGTGACACTAAAGTCTCTTCACCTAAAATGAGCTGATTAAAAGTCTTGCTCCAGAAATGATAACAGAAAATTAGAACCATAAAAATCATGCTACTTTTACTCTCTATAACTAGGTTGGCAAATACTTTTGTGCTTTTACTCAAGTGGAGGTGTAAAGGTAGGAACTCTTTCTAGATTAATATTTTAACCTTTGGTATCTCTATTTTAACTCAAGTACACGGTTTGTGTACTTTGTCCACCACTATATGTTAACGCCACATGCTCAAAAAGACGATTTGCCCTGATATTTAGGTCTCAAAAGTAAAATCATCAGTACCCTGATGAAGATATAATGACAATTGTAGATACATCCTCTGAAAACCATTTGCAAGGTTCTCTTTGAACACGCTTTCAATGTGCTTGCATTCTTCAGATTCATCTAGCTGGGGAAGGGATCCAAAGCACAGCTAATGTTGCATACAATTACAGATTTTATTCAAAGAGGTCTCATAACCCAAAAATCCCCCAAACTTCCATGTCGTTGCTTCCACAAAGGGAAAGATAGTAACTATAGCTGATGTATAGCCATTTTAGCTATGTAATATAGTTTTGTCAATTTTTATAGATAACGGCATGTCATACAGGGTGAGCCACCACATGCACAAGTCTATTTGAGCTCTTCCAACTACTTTAAACAGTTTGTATGTATGGCAATTTAAGTATTCTGATGTTAGCCATTACGTATTAGCTAATTAGTATTGTAACTCAGCAGTTAACAACGGACTCCTAAAATGTCTTGGCCAATTGATTATTTTTGAGGTATGAGCAGAAATATGCCCATTTTAATTTTTGGCAAACTACTCCTTGAACTATCTGATTAGTTCAGCTGCTGTGTTAGTGCAGGGACAGCATGATAATAGATGGGGCTGGGGTACTCCAGAACTAGGCTTAGAAACTCTAGAGACTTACCCACTCTGACAAAGAAGGCTTTGTCTTTGCTCTCCTCTAGACAGTGGGCTGCAGTAATGACCCACAGCTCGCTCAGAATGGATCCTCCACAAAACACCTGCTGCGTGGAGTGCACCACTAGTGCCACCTACAGTACAGCAATAAGTCAGACATAGTTACAAACTGTGTAAATAATGAATTATGTCAGATTGTACTGATCATTCCATCATCGTTACTGCAGTGATGCTGAGTGCTGTAAACCTAAAGTCCTATTCGAGCTGGAATAGTTCTGGGGAGGTACTGTAATTTATAAGTGATAATTATCCAGTATGATTCATTGACTATAGTTTTCATCAGTCTTGACAGTAATAACAGCGTATTAAATGACCTTTAATAGTTGGCTAAACTCAGAGCACCTGCAATTAATAGTAGTTTTATTTGAATTGACCGTATAATTAATCATGGTATATGCAGGGCAATGTTATTATTGTGATGAGTGCGGTGCCTGTTACGTGGCTCTGACATAAACATGAAGCTATCAGAGAAATTACACCAGTTCTCCCAGCTAAATCTCCTTATGCTGTGGTAAAATGAATCCAGCTTGACTAGAGTTTAGTTTATCTGCTGTGAAAGGTCTTACGCTCTCATTACCTGCCAGGGAATTTCTCCAGGTGCTGCTTGGCTTCCACCAACAATGCGAGTCCTTATGTTGGGTGGCTCTGTAGTATTGTATACCCATGAGGGTAATTTGGAGCGAGACTGCAAGATTTTCTGGGTCTGATTCCCCTGGCTGGCAGGCAGGCTGATGGTCTTGCTGGAGGTCAAGTTGCTCTTGGGTGCTTGAGGGCCTGGAACTCTCTTATCATAGCCGCCTGTGCTGTTGGATGTGATGGAGCCTAATGTTCTGGTCGAGCCGCCTATGCTCACTTTCCTTACGCCACATGGAAACTTTACTGGCAATGCACATACACATTTACAGTCGTATGCAAAGGTTTTAGTTGGTTGCATGAACATGTAATGGTTCTGGCACATGTTATGGATTTGAATTGCAGCTATTGAATAGAAATGCACTAGAACATGCCACATTTAGGTTTGCAGAAAAATATGAAAAGATATAAAAAGATCCAGAACTACATTGCCTATGGCAGTAGTGCCCAATTCCAAACTCTTTTTTTTCTGGTAGTTTTTTCAAATACACCTGCAGCACCTACTACTGTAGCATGAAGTCCCTCCAGAACAGGCCCATGTACACTCATGAGTTAAGGCAATACCACAAACATCAAAAAGGTGTCATGGAGAGGTGAATTGGCTTTAACTGGGAGATAATCTGAACCTAATGATTGTGTCAACAGATTACCTTCAGGTTGACAGTTGACCTCCCCCACCAGCTTGTACCCAATAGCACAGGAACACTCTGCCCCCCGTGTTCCAGAAGAACAAAAATGCATGCAGCCTCCGTTATTCACATTACACTGCCTGGCCGTCACTGCACAATGCAAACAAACAGCTTAGTCATCTGTAGTCATCAACAAAGCAGGCTGGGCTTGTCAAACACTGACATGTTGCACAGAGTAATCTGTATTTTCACCTATTTCACAGTTCTTTCCAGTAAAGCCTGTTGGGCAGGTACATACGTAAGTCCCCTTCTGGTGCTCACATGTGCCCTTATTCTTACACGGTGCCGATTTGCACTGGTTCCCCTCTTAGAGGCAAAACACAATCATTTCTGAGAAATAGTACACATATACAGTACTGTCTTTCATCTACTTATATTTGTGTCCAGTAACACAAAATTTATTTTTCAACAGTCAGCACAAAATCTTAGATTTGTCCTCAGATCTTTTGCAAGCTTTAGTCAGTAATGCAATAAATAATTAAGCTGTAAAAGACGTACCAGCATAACCTGCCCAAAACTCCATCTGAAAAACACAAAACAAGCCGGCAAGTTCACCTCTCTGTAAGAATGACAGTGAGTTTGAGTGGAGTACTGAGACTGGGAAAGTAAGTTCTCTCACACACCGTTTTCTCATCATTTTCAAAGGCTTCCCTGGCTTCCTCCAGACTGCACCTTTCCTCCATGCACTCCCTCTCCACATTCCCTTGCATAAACTCCTCGAAAGTCCCTGTGTTAGCACGTCTGTGCCTCTGCAGGACATCATCTGCTTCTTGATCATCCAGGAACACGGCTTTGGGGACTTTAGGTAAGAGATAACATGGAGAAGTGAAGCAGATTACACATCCAATAAAACATCAGGTACTGCCCTAAACATGCAGTACTGGCCTTAAAGACGCAGACCAACCACGAGAACACCGCATACAATACATACAAATAAATACAAATCAACCTGATATCAAATACCTGGTTCATGAATTATTGTCTAGTTACTATAGACAATAATTGTGTTTTTAAAGTCTCTGAATCCCATTGACCACATTGCCTGTATATTTAAAACGGTCTACTGAATTAGTTGAAAATTCAGCACCATAAAGAATCTATAATATATACAAACAATTAAATATCAGAGACTAGATATTAAGAGCATTATGTTAAGATTTGTTGTTTAAAGCTGTGTTTTAGGTCATTTACTGGCCTGTGTTTCTAAATTATGCTCACAATAAGCTAAAATATCTCATTATAGATCTTCTAAACAAATAATAATAATAATAATAATAATAATAATAACAAACATGCTTAAAAGTGTATGGCACAATCAGTTTCATAAAGAATGCTTGTAAATGCCTTTCTAAGGACATCTTTCTTCCTTTTTCTAGAATCTTCAACACAAAAGTCAAAGACTTCATCTACCTACAAGTTCAAGTGAAGCATGTGGCCTCCTTTGTAACCTACACCATCCATTGTCCTGGTTTAAGTCTGGTAGAGCTGTTGAAGTGTAACATGTGGTGTAGGATGGTCTTACCTGCTATAATGTGTAAGCTCTGCTGTAGCAGTACCCCTGACAGCAGAAGCAGGTAAAGTATTGCCATGCCTACCAAAAGCAGATTTAGTCCTTTACCACGCTTCAGTCGGTATCAAATAACTCAAGCCCGCAATCCAAAGTGCAGTTGCTATGTTTGCTCTACCCACACAAACTGTTTTGCCTTTTGAATAGTTGAGAGTGAGTGACTGAATGTGTGTAGATGAGATTTAAGATTGGTGTGTGTGTGTGTGTGTGTGTGTGTGAAGAAGGGTTACTGTGAGGTCCATTAACCATGAGTTAAACATTAACATCATCTCTTCCCCCTATTAAATCTGGCCTGGCTTTAGATTATGATGGTAGACGCATTATAATTAAGGCAAGCACTGATAAGATCAATTATGTTCCTGATCAGGTTTAGGAATGTGCATAACAGAAATATTTTCATTCTAGATCAAGTATTAATGCTTTTGTCACTGTTTTCCCTAATAAAATAAAATAAATATAAGGTAATTAAAAAACACTGCAAGTGACCTGTCAATAACTGTTACCTCACTATCAATTTAAGACTGAATTGCATGCCTTTATTCTCCACTAGATGGCAATCATACTCCAGTTACTGTATCGCAAGACCTGCTTTGTGGTTTATACTGTGTGCAGGATATAAAGTATGCAGGATTAGGTCATTTAAAAATACTTGGATAGGTGATTAACAAACACATATATGAAATGAATTTTGAAAGTTGACCTGATTAACTCACATTAGCCCATGGGTTTGCACCCGGGTGTTTAAAGCAGCCTGGATCCCTTGCATATAGAACTGACAGAGATGTGTGTTCTTTGGTTGTAGGACCAGGTTTAAAGTAGCCTTCAGTGTTTCTCTGTAGCCTCTGTATCTTATTACAATGTGCCATGTTTTCTCTGAAAGAGCAGAGCAAAGGATACTTTTGCCATCTTCTGTGCATTATTATACATTGCTTTGCAAAAGTCAAACCACGCTCCATTTATTTAAAGTCAAAACAGTCATTAGTTACATGTTGATCATGTTTAAATGAGATATTTCTGAGGAGATTTGGTATAAGATAATCAGTAGAGAAAACTGGACTTCTGAAAGCCACTTGAGATCCGGTAGACCACCTTTCATCTTTGAGAGAGAGAAGAAAATATAGCTTCACTCTTGCTTCATATATTAAAGTAATCTACAGATGTTTTTATTGATCCTTCCATTGTGTGAAAACAACTCAGTGCTTGGGAATACTTGGATCATAAAAAGCAAAAAGTGGGGAGAAAGTTGAAAAATCAGAAGCACTGTTAGTGTCCCACTGCAGCCATTAGATCATAGCTTGCCTTTATCCTGTTACTGCATTCTTCATCAGTCCTACTGTCTCCAGCTCCAGCTCCGCTGATGCCAGTAACAGAGGCACCACGAGAGCAATGAGAGGTTAAACATGGCCAATTGAGTTGGCTGAGCTTTGCCATATGTCTCATAGTCATGCCATTAGCAGCCATAACTTCTTCAGTTCACATAGAGTTAATTGCAAGTTATTGGGGTGGTTTGGGGGAAGAAGCTGAATAAGCACAATGAAGGTTAGTCTGCGGTTAGGTTCCACTGTCAGCCTGTGGTTTAGAACCCCCCCACCATTTACCCCGAGCCCATCCAGGCCTGCGCCTCAGGGACCCCCTCAGCTTCTCGGATGGAGCGGTCATATCGACCATGGGTTTTTTCATCTCATCTAGCCATTACTGGGCTGAATTATTCATACTTAAGTAATTAACACTGGCCATCAACCCCACTGTGCAAGAGGTACTCGATGGAGTCATGCGGCAGTGGCAGAAAGTTTTTTAGGCACGAGAGGGGGTGTTGATAAGAGCCTCTCATAAAACGCAATCAACAAACAGTGTAATTGTAGCCCAAGGCCATTTCAGAGAGCGTGAATAATAATGACTGCATCACTCTAAACTTTTTCAGATTCACCACTTAATGACTGTAAAAGCTTTTGCCCTTGAATCGGTCTTGACTTTGTATAATTGAATGAACAACATGCATGTGTTTTGCAGTTTGGATATTTTATACACGGAAGGAGACTTTAAAGACTTTAGAATATGCTGATGATTAAAAATATGTCCAATTCTTTATCATAATGATAAATATGACAGAAAATGGTGAACATTAATAATAAATTATGGGAGCCAAAACATACTTGTTCAGAAGTGAATTTAATAAGTACGTGCTAAACAAAGATGACGAGTCATATCATCAACACATGCATGTTGACTTATTCACGACTCAAATTTTATTCACCATTAAATGACTGAGAGCTCACTTTGGATTTGGGACTTATGCTTCATGAAACTTTAGCCTGAGGAATAAAACAAAATAAATACGTAAAACAATCTGATTAAATGAAAGCCACCAAACTAAATGTGGAAAGTGTAAGGTGGGGGTGGGGGTCGGGTTTAATGTATTTTGACCATGGTAACTATTGTACTGTAGAAAACAATGGTGAATGCTGACTGATAAAATTGTGTACCAGCTTTGTAAACTCTGTCATAAAATCGTACAGTAGCCTACCATGGTAAATAAAGCTATAGTAATCTATAGTACAGTAAAAATAAATAATAAAAAATGGTCAAACTAAAATTGCTCAATACAGTTTCTTTAATTAGTAACTGAGTCCAGTATTAGAGAGTCCAGTAGCTTAGGCAGGGGTGAGGAAGGGATATGTTTACCACAAAAGATTCAGTGGTTGTATAAGCAAATAATTCTGAAATTGATGTTTACAGCACCCTCTGCAAAAGAAATGGGAATTTCAAGATTAGGAATTTTGTGCAATGCTAAAAAAAAAAAATGCAAATAGTTAATTAACAGACATTATAGATCATAAAAGGAGTTTTGTTTTTATGAAAATCTAGTCCTTTATTAGGAAAATCTGGTTCAAGGCTTGACAGGTCACCAAATAATCCAATCAGTGCATCTGGGACAGAAATCACCACACATGTCATCATGCAGTTTCTTGTTGTATTAAATGCAAATTAAGACATTATTCAGAAACACACTTTTCTGTGGCCTAATAAGTCAACCCTGCAGTCATAGGTAAATAAACATTGCGCTCTGCATGCTAAAGAAGAGAAGATTTATCCAGATTGTTACCAGGGCAACATCTAAAGTCAGTCTGTTGAGGTACATCTGTAAAGGCACTATTATTCAGGCCTGGATTCAGGTGTGAGACATGAAGCAACCAAACTGTTGTTTTCGTCTTGTTAAATAAAAAAAGGTGATGTAACACATCAAGTTTTGGAAGTTGAATAAAGTAAACCATCAACTAGGATGCTTTTGTGTTCAATGCAGGTAGAATAGGACAATTTATATATATTAGCACATTATTTTTTTGCCACTTCCCACTGAAATCAGAAGGATACAGCTGTTATATAAATTAAATACTTTACAGTAAAAATAGACCTATGGCCAAAGAAGAAAGACCAATAGCTAAAACCCAATAGCCAGACTGTGAACATACCTCCAGGCTAGCTCCAGTTCTGGAGAGACATATAAACATGACATACGTTATATATGAATGAAAAAGGAAGACATTAAACATGATAGATTGATTGATTAGATAATTTGGTAGCCTGCGTTCAAAAGTGTCCAATCTTATCCACAAAGCCGGTGTGGCTGCGGGTTTTCATTCTAAATGACCAGGAGCACACTTGATTGATTCTGTGTGGCTAATCAACTGCTCAGCCTTCATATGGTCCCCTGCTTGGTTGTAATGAAAACCTGCAGCCATAACTCCCATAGCGCTACTTCAGAATTTCATCCCTGGGTTACTTTGTGTCCTGAAAAGACATCTGAGGTGATGTTGTGGATGTTGCTACCTTCACACAGTTTTAGACAGCAGTATTCTCCAGAACTAAGCAGTCAGTAGATTGCAGCAGCCAGCCCCCTCTGTTGGCCAAAAGACACACAACACAAGATGTCCACCCGTCTACTCTGCTGCCACGTCTTTCTTAAGACTTTCCAGGGATGGCTGGACACTGCACGTCAAACTGAAAGCTCTTCTAAAATGAGATGCTCATTATTTGAAGCCATGTCGAACGTGACAGGTTTAGTAGGGGGTTACTTTTGTCAAGTATTATTCCAGCAGCTAAAGACTGAAAAGTCAGCTTGCACTTGGACGTCAGAGGCTGGAGACTTGACTCAGGACCCACGAACATCTCCAGGCCGGAAGAAACTGACCATAGACTTTTACTGTGTTTCTGCATGTACAGCATGGGAATTATGGTCCATAGTAATTAGCTCTATGCTAAAGATGCAGCTGATTAGACAAATACAGGAACATTGCTTCACCATTTCTACAGCCAGCAACATTGGCTACTTTATAAGATTGATGGTGTCATACACAACATGCTCTTTAATGCATCACTCTGTCACCTCTCACCTCTTGTTTGGGGTGAAGGCCAAGTAGTTGCACAGTGAAGGATTAGTCTGATGTACAGCGCAGGCCTATATGTTTTGAAGAGACTAATGGTAGTGTGTAGAAGTAAAGGGTGATTTATAGCAGCATCATTGATTCCCATGCTGTGTGTCTCCAAGCCTGCCACAGGCTGCAGAGAAGCTGGGAATTGGTGCCATCTCCAATTAGACCAGTGGCCATAAAAAACAGAACGATCGATGGCGGACCACTTCTTCACCTGGGAGTGTCAGGCCTTAGCTGGACTGTGCATGTTACTGCTGGCTTTTTAATCACCTGCTCAAGGGTTTCATCAGGCAGTGGCAGCCATTTGTGCAGCCTTATATTTGGACACTTGAAGCATTTGCCTGTCAGTGGATTGGAGCCTTTGTGGCGCTGTGCAGTGGTGCCTATAGAGTGGGACCCTCGGAGGTATCTATTGAATTTCTCTTATGACTACTATTGCTTCATTGGAACGCTAAAGTCTTTTACAATGAACTTTAATGTTAACTTTAATAACGAGAAATGTCTTTTTTATTGACTTTATTCCACTTCTGTAAAGTAAATCTTATTCTGAAACTGATGTTTACAGCACCCTCTGCAAAAGGAAAGGAAATTTCAAGATTAGGAATATTGTGCAATGTTAAAAAAATCTCAAATAGTTGATTAACAGACATTATAGATCATAAAAGGAGTTTTGTTTTCATAAAAGTCTGGTCCTTTATACCTGGTTCAAGGCTTGACAGGTCGCCAAATAATCCAATCAGTGCATCTGGGACAAAAATCTCAACACATGTCATCATGCTGTTTCTTTGTTTTATCAAATGCAAGTTAAGACATTATTCAGAAACAGACTGTTCTGTGGCTTTTCTGTGACATTCAACAAGTCAACCGTACAGTCATACGTAAATGAACATTGTGTTCTGCATGCTAAAGAAGAGAAGATTTATCCAGATTGTTACCAGGGCAACGTCGAAAGTCAGTCTGTTGTGGTACATCTGTAGTGGCACCATTATTCAGGTCTGAATTGCTTTAATAAGGTGTAGGACATGAAGCAACCAAACCGTTGTTTTCGTCTTGCTAAATAAAAAAAGTCATGTAACACATGAAGTTTTGGAACTTGAGTAAGGTAAACTATCAACTAGGATGCTTCTGTGTTTAATGCAGGTATAATAGGACAATTTATATATTAGCACATTATTTTTTTGCCACTTCCCAACATCTCTATCCTTCTGATTTCCAAAAAAATAATGTGCTCATATATAAATTGTCCTATTATACCTGCATTAAACACAGAAGCATCCTAGTTGATAGTTTACCTTACTCAAGTTCCAAAACTTCATGTGTTACATGACTTTTTTTATGAGGGGAGAGATTGGCAGTGGTGTAGAGAGTGTCACTCAGCTGATTGAATCAGGAAAGAGCTGACAGAGGTGCAGCTTCACTTACTGTAAGCAGGATTTATGAGCTGCTGCTCCAAAGCACTTAGTTAAATGTAGCGCACAAAGAGATTCACCCCCTCTTCACTCACAACTATTCATGCTTCCCTCTGCTCCTTCCGTCACATTCAGCAAAGCGCTATGAGCATGTCCACTCAGTGGCAGTATTAGACACTCTGTTCTCATGCCATTCACTGTCTGCCTCAATACAAAAACCACTATGAGAGAATTATAACTGATTATAACATTCTGCTATAGGTGTGAGTGTAGAATTTACCAGACTGGCTGTCCTATAGGCTCACAATACTATAACCAGTAGACTGGAGAACAGTGTATGGAAATAAATCAACCGTAAAGTCATTAAGGGTCAATAAAGTCATTAAAGACTCATAGTTCCTTAGAGTGGTGGTGATTTTATATATAATAAATCAAAAAGACTGGTAAACCTACATGCCTTCTGATGTTGATGATATCAAAATAAGGGACATTTTGAAAACAATGCAATTTCTTTGGAGAGTATATTTCCTAATAACATGCCTTACAACATTCGTTATATGGGCCTCTCCACCATAAACATATTAAACACATACAGGGGTTGGACAATGAAACTGAAACACCTGTCATTTTAGTGTGGGAGGTCTCATGGCTAAATTGGACCAGCCTGGTGGCCAATCTTCATTAATTGCACATTGCACCAGTAAGAGCAGAGTGTGAAGGTTCAGTTAGCAGGTAAGAGCACAGTTCTGCTCAAAATACTGCAATGCACACAACATTATGGGTGACATACCAGAGTTCAAAAGAGGACAAATTGTTGGTGCACGTCTTGCTGTCGCATCTGTGACCAAGACAGCAAGTCTTTGTGATGTATCAAGAGCCACGGTATCCAGGGTAATGTCAGCATACCACCAAGAAGGACGAACCACATCCAACAGGAATCACTGTGGACGCAAGAGGAAGCTGTCTGAAAGGGATGTTCGGGTGCTAACCCGGATTGTATCCAAAAAACCATCAATAAATGACTGTGGTCTAAAACCAGGTGTTTCAGTTTCATTGTCCAACCCCTGTATGTTCTAGGCCAAAACCTTCAAAACTATCATACAACAATGCTTTCTGCCAGTAGGTAACATATCTATAACCACTGCATGCAATAACTGTCTATGAGGGAGCTTATAGAGGTAGGCTATTAAACTCTTTGGAAGTCTTTGGGTCATGTCAGCACCACTGTAAACAATTCTGACTCTGTAAGTTTCTCTACAATAGAGCTTTTCAAACCAAAGCACAATAAACGATTATGCTTTTCAAATATATACAATCACCTATAGAATACTTCTAGAAAGTTCTGTCATGTATATCTAAAGGCATCCTCTGCAGATTGTATGTCTGAGGTACCTGTGTCTGTTACAAGATGGGCTATCTTTGAAAGTGAACTTTAAGTACTGTGTCTGAATTTACAGGTCTAAATATTTAAAGAGGACACCAGCTGGTGAGATTCTGTTCTCCATAGTAGAGGCTGATTGGTCTCTAGAGACAGTAGAAGTAGCATGTCATGCAGCATTAATCGTGAATACCAGATTAATCTGACAAAAGAGCAAGCAAGCTGGAAAATGCTCAGCTACTTTCTTATCTTGCAAAGCAAACTTTGTTTCAGAAGTATAAAAAATCGAATTGTCCTCAAATCGCATGCACAGCCTAAGAATAGCAAGCTCTTTGAGAACAACCTTAAGCGGCAGAATCATGGTCCCTCTTTCTTCAGTCTAAGGAATTAAAAGTGACTCACCAGCTAATGCACAACGTTTTTTTCTCCTTGAAAATGGAACACAGATGTCAATCACTCCATGGGGAATGTTTACCCTGCTACTGGTCCCGGGGGGCAACGCAGAGGCGTCTGTGGGTGTGTTTTCAATCACGGCATCAAAATGAGCTCAAGTTATTATTTAAGTGAATTACATGTAATTTAGTATAAGGATCACCTTCTGCCTGTTGACCTGAGGTGTTATATGGTAAAGGAACAGCTTTTGCTCTTGACTTTTAAAACATGACATGGATTTAACTATTATCAGATGGTGTGATTCTTTTTTTTTTTAAAGGGTGGTATTTATATGCTTTAGGGTTGGACATGCCTGAGGTTTAACATGGTCAGGTCTACAAATATTTGGACATTGATGATGTTTTCAAGTTGGAAGCAAATAATGAATTTGCAAGGACAGTGCATACTTAAGCTTTAATTTAAAGGGTATGTATTATACAAATACATGTGTAGTGTTTCATAAGTCACTGGAACGTTGGCGGCTCAACTGCATAGCTATATGTGTTTTACTCCCTTATTGTTTTACACACAAGTAAGCAGATTAAAGGTCTAGATTTGATTTCAAGTGTTTTGGAATCTCAATATAAAGTCTAAAGAGCTATTACTTCCAGTAAAGCAAGCCATCATTAGACTGAATACAAAACTATCTGTAAATTCTTAAAAAGGAAAATACTCACTGGTGAGCTGAAGTAAAAACCCTCACAAGAAGTGACTAGATAGAACACATTTTTCACTGCTGAAGAAAAAACCCTCACAAGAAGTGACTAGATCGAGAACACCCTGCAGAAGGCAAGCATATATATGTAAGTATATAAGTCAACAATAAAGAGAATGCTACCACAGATCAAATATAAACACAGAAAGCTCAGAATAAAATGTGGCAGGAAAAAAACACAACCATTTAAAAAAGATAAGCCTGTACAGTTATCATCTTGTACCATAATTATGGAAAAAGAACAGCAGGAAGATGGGAAGGGACTAATCATGATCCAAAACATACCATTCCACCTGTCATGCATGGTGGAGGTAGTGCTATGGCAGTGGTGGACAGTAACTGTATATATATATATATATATATATATATATATATATATATATATAAATATGTGCGTGTGTGTGTGTGTGTGTGTGTGTGTGTGTGTGTGTACATGTATATAAATATAACTCCACTACATTCCAAACTCAAGCATCTTACTTTTTACTCCACTACTTCATTTGAAATCTGTAGTCCCTTTCGGCTTACGTAAAAATTAAACATGTCAAAACGAAACAAACTTATTCATGGTTTCTTAGCACCTTTGAGAATGTCCATTTTGGACCTGGACTACATCAAGGAGCACCTAAAGGAAGGTAGGTAAAGCAGGACGGGGTTAGCAAACAGACAAAACATATTGTTCCTGACTTTGTGGGTAAACAGGCCACATAATATAAATATGTACACATGCACTTCTGACTGGCGAGTGTCTTTTTCTCCTTTTTAAACACATTTCTTTTGGCTAGTTAATGATTACAAACAGAGCGGTGCAGATGGAATATAATAAAGGAAAACTCATTTGTGAACCTGTTTAAAGCAAGTCCTTATTAAACTTAAACTTTCTACTACAGTGTTCTGTGCTTATGATCATTTGAGTAGACATCAGTGTCAGACTAATTAATGAATTTCTATTAAAGACTGGTGGACTGAGAGACACTAGAGTCTCTTCACTTACAGTGAGTTGATTAAAAGACTTGTTCCAGAAATTATAATAGAACATTAGAGCTATAATAATAATAATGTGACTGCTGACCAAAGCAGCAGGATAAATTCTGGAGTGCAAAGGGTTGCATTTTATTATCTGCTTAGAACAAAAGGAGCATAGTCTTTAGGCCTAGTTTTTATAAGCATGACTGTGGCACACAGGGGAAACATGTGAAATTTGTGATCTGATAAATCAACCTTTCAGGTTCTTAATGGTAATGATGGGCATTGTGTTCTTTAGACCAAAGAAGGAAAGAACCAACCAGATTGTCACCAAAGTTGAAGAGCCAGATACAGGTATTAATAGGATATCTTGCACATCTGTAAAAGCTGAACATATTTTAGAATTGCCTTTTACATGTGGTCTTTTTCAGGGATAGTCATGTTTATTTCAGCATGACAATGCCAAGCCTCCTTCAGTATGTGTTACAACAACATGGCTGCATAATCAGAGAGTGTGGGTACTCAAACTACCTCCCTGGAGTTCAGAACTGTCTACATTTGAAAGCATGCATCTTATTCATCTCAAAATATGTTAGCTAAGGCTCTGCATAGTTGCTCACCCGAAGTCTTGTATAATAGAAGAATGGCAAAATGTATTCATAGAAAACATGGTCAGTTTGTGTCCTCAGTCCCCAAACATCTATTAAGAGTTGTAAAAGGAAAGTTGATGTAACATGGTGGTTAAAATGCTACTGTCTTAATTCTATGAATTGCAGGCATCAAATGTAGAATGAGCGTACATTTACAGAAAGCAAAGAAATTAATCAGTTAAAAAATCCACTGTATCATTTTAGGTAAATACAGGTCAAAGAAATTTTTTCGAACCCTCCGATCACTGCTTAGCAACTGATGCTGTCATCTGCCATTACCTCAGTCAAGCTTTCAGTTCTTTAGCAGCATGCCAGCATGTTTTGTGAATATATTTTGTTAGAAGCTCCAGATGGTCATAAGGTGCCCCAGGACAGCTTGTAAGAGACACCCAATATGCAGGCTGAATAAAGAATGCCAAAGGAATGTCACTTCCAAAGCCAGAAACAAGTTTGGATTTCTTTGTAGGAAAAACTTTGCCATCAGTGGCCAACAGAAGCAGTCACCAGTTATTTCATTTAATCATTTGTAGCTTTGTGCTATTTTTATATGAGGTTTAGACTTTAAACCTTATATCTCATTGTATAACTACAATGGTTCCTATTTATTTTACTACCAACGGGTCTGTATATGTCACTGATGCAAATCACCAAAATCAATTTCAATGATTTGCATCAGTGACATATACAGACCTGTTGGTAGTAAAATGAATAGGAACTGGGCATGCTCTCTCTAGAATAGCTGACACTAGATCTCATTGTATAGGGGATGCATAGAATGCATAATTTAGTCACTTTATTGAAATAGACCATTTATTTGGTAAACTGTCCTCCCACCACCAAATGTAACAGTCTACCAGTTCTTCACCTAATGCATAGTTGTTAAAGTCAGTTCCAAGAAAATACATTGAACATAGTAAGAACAATATGTTTGTGTGATTGGTAGTGTATGGGCTACTTCATATAGGCTAATATTACAACTGAACCTCCAGTGATACATAACACAAAAGAACCCAGATTCATGCATTTATGTATTTGTTTTCCACTATTATAATAATCATTAAAAAACACTGGTTCTGTCTGCATTTATCATGTCTGTGCTCTTGGATTAGGGAGTCTAGTCAAAAAGCTTCATCTACAGGCCTGGGAATGACTTGTTACACTGGGGGAAAACCAACATCATAGCATCGTGTTAAGAGTGCTGGTAAATACTGTCACTGTAGCAATTTGTATTTTCCATATTTCAGTGTCACTGCTGGCTTCAGAGCACAAACTGCATAGTCTCCTACAAGGTGTGCAATTAGACAAGCTTGGTGTTTCCAATAAAATGTCCAGTAAGCATTAGCAGAGCCTTCATGTGTATTGTTTGGTTGTTTTGAAACTGAAAAAGTTATAACACACTCTCCAACAATCACTCCAAAGCTAATTCTCTGATTGCCACTGATTGCTTCTGTCATCAGCCTAGCTCCCCTATTATAGAGCACTTTTTCCCCTTCAGTGCTTCAAGTTATAAATGGAAAGACTGCAGGCTTCAAAGCTTTGCCCCACGCCTCATCACCCCCCTGGATGAAGCCATTGACATTAATGTGGTATTTGAAAAAGTATACCTCTGTTAATTAGTACAGTCATTCTGTGAGCCTAAAAGGGTAATGTTTCACACCCACACCCCCTCACTGCCAGTCTGACCCTGCCCAGTCCGGGCAGCTGACATTTAAACAATCTGCTTGATATTTAGTCAGAGGATGAAAAGAAACAGATGCTTTTATGTGCACACAACAGTGAGCAGTGAGCGTTTTTCTTTATATCTCTTTTTTCTGTGTTTTAGAACACATGTCTACAGTAGAGCACTGACCTCAGTTAATGCATGATCTCTTTGACTGTTAAATGCTTGAAAAGTCCTGTTGTATTCAGTCCAGAATTCTGAGCATTTAAACGCTGTACTTTAAGTGAATAGTGATGAAGGAAGTTGTAAAGTGGCAAAACTGTCATGTCACTAAATGACACCTACCAGCTGCTTGCAATCAGTGGCTATCAGCAACTGCTAAAATGTATGTGAATGTGAAGAATGTGGATTTCCATTGGAATGGACTGTATTCTTGTAACGGCACAACTTAAGTTGTGTGTCACATTCTTGGGTAGCATTTATATCGTTTGCAACTCATTTTAATGACTTTTTAATGATCACTAAAATACTGTGTATTTTTAGCTTCTTAGTTTTAAAATGGAGCTACAAGGCTAATGTAGCTATCAAGTAATATTGCACCTTACTTCAAACTGCTTCAAATTGTTATGTATCTCCAATATAACGTTTAAGGTGTAGGTCCTTCTATCCAGCTTGTAAAGAAACTCACTTGGACAAATCTAAATAGATACGACAACTCCCGATTAGGTCATTATTGGACAACTGGGAGTTTTAACCCTAACCTGTTTGCTTCCCAACTTTAATTAATAATGAACAGCAGCTTAGTTCCTAGAAAGCTGTAGTCCCTAGAAATGATTAGACTTTCTCTGGAGTCCTAAAAGGCTCTGAGGTTTACCCACTGGGAAATGGCATGATCTTAATCCTGTCTTACCACTCATTTAAAAGTGCTCACAATTTTCTATCATTCCTCTGAGGAAAAATATGTCATATTTATGTCAAGCACTGGAGAGTTTTACAGAAGTACCAGCCTGCTGAGCCACCGTTACCTAACTGCAGCTGATATCACTGTCAGACAGGGCAGCCTGCAAAACCCAGTGTTTACCTACTGAATGTCAACCATGAGTCTGCTAAGAGCTATAAAAGACAGGCAGGGAGGAGTGGAGGAAGGGCTGAGGGGGTGATGAGAGAGACAAGTTGAAGAGAAGGAATGGTAAAGAGCTATAGCTACTTATGCCTGGGGATATTTCCCAGCTCATACAAAGCCAATGGCTGGAAATAATTATGCTTCAGCTGTACACTTTTCCTTCCTATAGCAGGCTCTTGGTCACTGCCTCCTCTGACGATTGTGTAATATGCATGCAGAGGAATATATAACACTGCTTGTACTATTATTATGAGATCTAACGAGTGGTGGTCTAACAGACACAATGTTGTCTTCAAGGCATTACTGAACTTCTTTAAAGTTAGAGCTGAAAACACATTTGCACGTTACAGTCCCTTTGCTTTGAGTGACCTTGTATCTTAAATGACTGAAGATTGAAGATTGTAGAAGTGACTGTTTGTGTAATGACACTTTTAGCTCTTTTTGTAAGTATAGGTGGTGTGGGGTTCAACACTCTGTGAAAGCTTACATAGGGAAACAGTGCAAACTTCAAAAATAAGGTTTCTCGCCTTAAAATGGCAAAGCACTGTACTGTCCACAGTACATTACATCACTAAAAGATTCAGGGAATCAGGAGAAATCTCAAGGGGTGTGCAAGTGGCAAATACAAAAGCCAATACTGGATGGATGTGATCTTCAGACCCTCAGGCGGCATTAAACCAAACAGAATGTTGTAGAATAAATCACCCACAGTTCATCGCTCCTTCCACAAAGCATTTTTCAGTCCCAAATTCAATCTTTAAAACTCCCATTTCTGAAGAATATGCAGCCCAGCACAACAATTCAGTTCCAACCCCAAATTCTATACAGGTACAAAACATCTATAGAAAACTCTACATCAAACATCAAAACATCAATGCTACTGTTCTTACTACAGGAATACAGTAATCATGTAAAAACAGTAATAACTGCTGACATTAAAATAGAGCCAGTGTTTTGTGATGATCTATGAATGATTCTATCGTAATAATTTTATTATTCTTGGACTGAACAGGACAGATGTTGATTTGAAGTGTTTTGGAGGTTTAAATTGAAATCCAGTGTTTAGAAGTTACAAGTACATTAGAAGTGTAATTGTACTGATTTGTATTTGGGTAGATGTTCTCATTCAGCTCTCACCTAAAGTCTTTTGTACATAAACATGTAAGCAGTTGGTTATTGTGTGCTGGGCCATAATGGACTCTTCATTGTGAAGCGACCGCTTTTTAGACCATGCACAGACTCCAAGTAAATAAGGTTTGTTTCTCAAATCAGATCTTTTGAGACGACTGAGCCCTTGTGCATCCAGATAGCACCAATAATATTATGCCTAGAGCACTTTTCAGATAAATATACTGTTATTTAAATATTTATCTGTACTGAGTGATCACAGTTTGAACTATTTGAGTAGAATGGTTCATACAAAATTCATAGGTAACAATTATTTGATGCCAAGAACGACAAAATATGCCACAAAATAAAACTTGGCTGTGGATGGTTTATTGGCCTGTTGCCTCTGACTTATTGACTTGTTGCATGTGGCTTAATGGCTTGTTGCACACTGATTCTCAAACAGGTCCTCAGGGACCCTCAAATGGTTCACATTGCTAGATCTAAGCTTGCAACACATAGGGACAGAGCAAAAATAGGCCAACTGGGGTCCCTGAGGAGCTGTTCGAGAACCCCTGACTTAGCACTATATTTTCCAGCTAATATTAAAGGTTCAGGGCTGAGGTTCTCAAGGGCACTCCAAATAGATGATTTAGCAGATGATTTGGCTTCCATAATTGAAATATTAGTCAATATTTTTTCAGTTACATTTTCTTAGTTACATATATAAGATATACACTCATCGTCATCCAAAAGGAATCAACCGACAGGAATGAAACTTGGTGGGTAGGTCTGACATCGTCAGACATACAAACGTTTTAAGTTTTACACTCAACTGTTATGTCACTCTGTTGTATGGTTCGAGGGGGGTTGCATCATGGGGCTCTGTGTTGGCAGCAGCGGATTGAAAACGGCATGCACCAGCTACATAAACGATCTGGGAGACCTACGCAAACCATGAAGAGGCAGAACCGAGTAATTGTTCAACATGTATGGAGCGACCCAATGGCAACGATTGTCCTGTTAGTGCCAGCACAACTACATGCTCGCAGTCCATTATGATGACTGCCCTTAAGTGAGAATATTCAAGCTGCATGGGATGGATTATCACAGGACACCATTCAGAACCTCTATGTCTCTCCACTCACTCCATGCCAAGACGCATAGCATGTTGCTTTAGCCATATTGAAACAAATATAGTGCCATATTGAGATACACTATATATATATATATATATATATATACATATATGTATATATATATATATATATATATGTATATATATATATAGATAGATAGATAGATAGATAGATAGATAGATAGATAGATAGATAGATAGATAGATAGATAGATAGATAGCTAGATAGATAGATAGCAACAAATGTTGTACTAAAACCTCTTTATACTGTTCATCATTGATAGTGCATTTCCAGATGTATAAGCTGCTTATGCCATAGGCACTAATGCAACCCCATGCCATCAGAGATACACGGTTTTGAACTCTGCCTTGATAACAAGCTGAATGGTCACTCTTGAGTACACCATACACAGGATCCATGATTTCCAAGAGTTTCAGATTTTTCCTTGAGTAAAGTTTGCCTTCGTCCTTTTTTAAATGAGCTTTGTCCCAGGGAAGACATTTCTGGATTGTGTTGACATATGGCTTCTTCTTTCCATGACACAGCTTTAACTTGCTTTTGTAGACTGCTTGGTGAACTGTGTCTGAGCCCATACAGTGATTTCCAGGAAAGAATCCTGCCTGTTTTAATGCCGTATTGTCTTTGGGCCTAAACATCAAGAGCATCCAGTACAGACTATTGGCATTGTTCCTTGTACAGAGTGGTTTCTCCAGATTCTCTGAGTCTTTTGATGATATTATGAGCTGTAGATGGTGTTTAATATTTTACATTGAGGAACATTTTCTGAAATTGTTCAATAATTTTTAGATGCATTTTGTTGAACCACCTATCTATTTTTTCTGCCTATGTTTGCTTCTGAGAGACTCTACCTCCCTAAAATGTTTGTTTCATACCCAGTCATGTGACATGTTACAAATTGCTTCTGCAGCTGTCTATTAGTACCACTTGTTTATTAATACCTTTTGTTTCACCTGACCCAACTTTTTAAGAGGGATCACTTGCATCAAGCGCTAAATAAGTTTAGAATTTTTAAATAATTTTTAATATCTATGAGATCCCAACTTTTTGCAATATATATATACAGTATATTTCATGCAATAGTTGCTATTTGTTTTGCACTTGTACATTTATGCACTGCTTCACAGCTAAGAGGTCACACTCTTCTGAGTACTGATGAATGTGAGGGTTAATAGTGTTAAAATAAAGTGCACTGTAAACTGGTAGAGCAGGGTCAGTTTTTTCGAAGCAAAGTTCTGGATGAATAAACAGAGGTCATTTCGATCTGAATGGGTCAACAGTTATGTGGGTGGATAGATATAAACTAGAGATTGAGTAAAGAAAAGTAAAATCACAGACTGATAAAAACCTCAATAAACTGCTAGTAAATGTATAGCAAGGCCATGGGCCGATCTTCGTGTGCAGGATGAATGCCAACAGATTATACATTGTGGCTAATAGGTGCTGCTGTGTAATGCCTGGCTAGATTTAGAACTAGAACATGGAATTAAATGTGCTGAGCCCAGAAAGAGACTTGAGACTAATATGATTTACCGTCAAGCTTTTCCACTATAAAAGTATACAGTGGACACTAACTTATCATATTATTACTTCATAATACTATACATACGTAATGTGTATGTGCTTTTCATTCTTGATTGTATTTGTATACATCCACAAACTGATAGCATTAACTGAACATCTCTGCAGGCAGTTAACTGTGTGCCAAGCCAATCTTGAATACATGGTTTCACAGAATAAAGTCATATCAGCGGAATACTGCTCATCATTCCACCAGAAAGTAAATTACTCCCTTATCAACCTTTTCCAGAGCAGTATCTTCAAAGTCATCCGATTCAAACCCAAGGCTCAGTATTCCATAAATCACTACGATTCTTTTCATTCCTAGAACGCATTCCTCTCTGTCCCAGAAAATTATTTTAAGAACAATCCCATACGGCAGAAAAAGCAGCTCCCTGGAGCAGCACCTGAGTGGGGTTTTTGAGACGGAACAAGTCGATTCATCCTGGTCCATCTATTTTCTTTCTGTATGACAAAAAATGAACTAAGGCTACAGAATTAGCACACATTAAGAGATTGGTGAGCTCCCATTTAGACATTAGACATACAGGCTCTGTGTACTACACTGCACTTTATTACTTTTCCGCTAAAGAAGGTCCTAAGGTCCTTTTATAAAGTTGGTGTTGGTTTTCTAATTTCCAAACTGCCTTCATCCTTTAGAATTATACATTTTTTCTTTGTTTCATTTGTTTTGTTTTTATTAGTGCTTTATCCTATTAAGCAAATACTAGCCATATTCTGTTCAGCCATATTATGACTTGTCAATTAATTCAAACCAAAGACCTTTGCTATCCAACAAACGACTCCAACAAAAATTTTATAGACATTCTTAAAGTGAAAGTTAGAAAACTGTTATTAATCTGACCAAAAGGTGACATGATGGTAAAGAGGGTACCGCTGTTGCCTCACAGCAAAAAAGGCATAGCTTCAGTTTCCTGACTGTGTCACCCAGGTCCTTTCCGGAGTTTGCCTGTTCTCCCCACGTCTGTGTGGGTTTCCTCTGGTTGCACCGGTTTCTTCGCACACTCTGACAAGCTGAATTTTTAAAAAAAGCCCTTGGGTTTGAATGTGTGTGTCTTGCCTGTGATGGACTGGCTTCCTGTCCTGGGTGTTTCCTGCCTTTTGCCCTTTGAGCACTGGGATAGTGTCCAGCACACCACCAAATCCTCACAGCAGCAGTTCTCCACAAATGTCTATTCCTCCTGCAAAAGACTTTGGACCATTACTTATAAACAAACTTGTAGGCCTAAACCATCGGTGATAGCAGCATGAAGTATTTGAAGTATAGAACATTACTTCTCCCCCATATCTAGCTTCAGTCTGTCTGCTGCACATTGTCTGCAGCCTCTTCACCTTCACCATTTTACAACATCACAACACCTGCAACATCCCACTACCACTTATCACTAAACAGCAAATCAGCTGTGTTCTCGGTAAGCAGAAGATTAATAAAGCAGCAGGCCCTGATAATGTCTCACCTGCAATACTCAGGCACTGCTCTGAACATCTTTCTACCTTCCTTACTGATCTTATAAATCTGTTGTACCGGGATGCTTTAAGGCCTGTAGAATTCAGTACCTCAAAATTATGACTGGATGTGTTCAGGACCCTAAGCTTGCAAATAAAGGGTCTATAAATAAAGCCAGTAAAATGGATCCCTCCTACATCCTGCAACACCTGGATGACCCTAACAAATATACCAGTTTGTTGTTTGTGGACTTTGACTCTGCTTTCAACACCATGATTCCTGACCATCTACTAGATAAACTGGGGCAGTTCAGTATCTCAGCATCTGTCTACTACTGGATTTACAACCTCTGATCATTAGATGACCTAATTTGGTCTTTCAAACATTTTAATCAATGATGTACCCAGAAGAAACAATACAGCTGGTGTCATGGTGCAGCGGCTAACAACCTGGAGCAAAACACACAAAAACTGACTATTAATTAAAAAAAAAAAAAAACACACCACACTACCTCAACTTGAAATACATGGCTCCACAGTCAGCTGAGAAGTCTTACAAATGCTAGACATTACCTTCTCTGATGGGATGACCAACTGCTATCTCCACAACTTTTCGATTTGCTGTAATCACTGTAGTGCACTACATGTTGCCATACACACATATACATTCTACATACACAAATATACATTCTATAAAATGTTTATGTTTACATTCACACACACACATACACACATACACACACACACATATATGTATATATATATATATATTTATGTGTGTGTGTGTGTGTGTGTGTGTGTGTGTGTGTGTGTGTTCTTTGCACATCGCTGTTTGTTTTCTATTCCCTATGTTTAAAGTCGATTTTCTCAAGGCTCACCACTACACGCAGTAGCAGCTAATGTATTTGGTTTGCTACATAACATTAAAAGAAATGCAATTAAATACAAATACGGTAAAACCCATAACAGAGATTTTATCAGTGGTGGATTAAAGGAATATTTCCTGATGGAGGCAAAGAGTCTATAGTGACAGCAGCTAGCTAAGTGACCAGGTTAGTAAAGGAGGCTAAAGCCTGGCCATTCTTGCTGAATTATTTATTCTGAACACAGTTTCTGTCTCTGTAAAGTCATGAACATGAACTGTGATGCTGTAGGCTTGTTGACTATGTCCTGTTTTTTTTTTTTTTTCTTTTACCTGTATAGGACCAATTGTGTGAGAGATCAGGGTAAGAGGGCGGGAGAGTTTTGTTCTGTTATTCACATGTTAATTGATTTGGCTGTACTGTGCTTTAGATCATTTCTTGTACAAATGATAAATCAGACTAGCAGTTATAAAAAATCTCCTGGTAGCGACTATGGGCCATCTGAGCCTGAAAGGGACAAGTAAAAACATTGGATGTCTGGTTGACATTCATTACTTTACTATGGATCTCTGTGCAGTGGTCCACCCAGCCCCCTCTGTTTACACCGCTGTACTAAATACTGACCTAGGTAAAAGAAACGGGACCTGTCTATTTTATACAATTATGGTTCAGTACATTTACTTATTTTCTGTTAATTGGCCAGATAACATTATCAATTATATAACAAAGTCTTTATTGCTGCCTGGTCTAACTTTTCTGATGGATTCTGATGAATAAACAGACAGTTTATCATGTAATGTAATAAATAATCAAGGTAGAATTTATATTCGGAGAGTTTAACACAAATGTTTTGGAAGCTCAGTTTCCATATGTGGATCGGAAAGTTAATGTTTTGTATGTTACGATAGCCATGCTACTGTCAGGTCTGTCTAAGTTCTTTGACCAAATTCTTTGACCAAACTTTGTAAAGACTCAACTAACAATTAAAAAACAAAAACTCAACATTAAAGGAAAACTCTGAAGAGGCTGTGCTTATTGCCAAAGAGCCTTTTTCCTCCTTGAGCACTGGGAATCTTCTCCTGGGCAACTACATCCCAAAGCCCTCAGTTTATACAGTCAGTTATGACATCTCAGTTGGCCACCATTTCTCTCCTATTAGCTTTACTAATGAATGGTTATTTCTGAGCCAAAACACACCTCCATGAAAAGCCAACCTGACTCCCTGACAGCTCTTTATGTGAGTGACCTTGAATGTTCTAGTCCAGCTCCATCCAGGCTAAATATGTCTGACCTGCAGAGTTTGCTTAATCCACAGGGAGCTTGGAAGAACTTGGAATTCCCCCAGAAGGCCTCAATTTTACATGACATGGGCCCTTAAAATAGGTTCACATGGAAAGGACTCTTATTAACATGCTGAGAACCACACAACCTTAAAGGAATACTCTGGAGTTCTTACAGAAAATACTTTTATCATGTTTACTTCCACCGAGTAAAAAAACAGAAAACCTGTTTACTCAAAGCACAATTATAATTGAAGTCAGTGGAAAGAAGTTTGATGCAAATACAGTTTACTATTTCTTAGGTTGAAGAATCAGCATGTGAGATCAAGCAAGGTCACTTTTGAGTGACTTTTGAGTCACCTGTCCATCCCTTCAACAAAAAAATCACTGTCAGGGCACTCACTAAAATTGTTCTAACCCCTCTTGTTCTCTTTATCTGTAATCTCTACTAACTAGAGGGAATACTGAGCCTGCTGTACCACGCAGAGTTTGACTAGCTGGTGAAGGCAGTCGAGGCCATTCACGGTGCATTTTACTCAGCCACCCTGTGGGAGAACCTGGTCAAAGTTGAAAGCAGGTGAACAGTGACTCCAGGGATAATACAGTGGCCTTGTGCTCAGCAGCAGGTTGACCCTATGAAGTACGTTGATTGGACTGCAGGATTAAATGAGGTTTTTGTGTAAATGTCTTTCTGGGAACAGGATGGAGGACAGGGGCTGATTGAAAAGGTCGTAGATAGAGATAGGACTTAGCTTTCCTGCTGTTTCTAACAGCGGCCCAGCCCTACATTAAATCACCATGCACTGTCATGACTGGCATGTTTATTAGCAGCGTGTGGGGTTCCACAAAATGGAAAACAGAGGAATATGCACAGGATGTTGTGTGTTTCTTGTTGTTATCTGACAGGTGTAACCAGTGTGGTGATGACAACCAAATTCATTTCAAAGCCAGACCAATAACTGCAGACCTCAAACATATCTCTCCATAACTGAAGTTAATGTCAGTGGATAATTCTTCTTGAACTCCTAAGATATGGCATCAAAAGGGTTTTGAAGCAATGCCATTCTAAATAACTCTAAATAACCTTTCAGTGGATGCTCCTTTAAAACAGTATTTTTTATTTAATTTTTTTTACATTTTTAAACCTAATCTCTTAAAAGTGTTTTTTGAGTCTGACTGGGTATTTCCTTTGCTACAGTACTGGCTGAAAGTGATGAAAACAGCATTTCGTTTCATTTCCATTCACAGTGCTCAATAATTTATTCATTTTTCAGTATCAGGAAAAAAGCAGAAAATATCACACAATACAGAAAAAGGACACAGGAAACAGCTCTTTAGGTGAATGCTCTTGTACTGAACATACCAGCTGTGGAGAAGCGCCACTTACCACTAATACAGACAAGAAGCAGACAGGTCATCTCCAACTATGGAATTTGCATTCATGGTACATAGTAAATCCACAGAAACTACCTACAGCCCAGCACAGTATTGTCCTCCCTCAGGGCTGCATCCTCTCCCAGTCCACATGTGCCCCATAGTCCTCCCTTGAGGCTTCATCTCCTGGGGCGCTGCAGCAGAGATTCTGCGTTCTGCGTCCTCCTCCCCATTCACAGCGAAACTCCTCCCAGCTTGTGGCGGCAGTTCTCATGCTACTGGGGAAGGTGGCAACACCAGTGATGGTCCCTAGGCTGCTTTCTGCTTCTTGATGTATGAAGTGTGCACACATGCTATTTGTGCTAGTCTGTGCTGGGCTAATCTTACATCTGATCTCCTCAGATAAATGAACTGAAAATGAATTATTTGAATTGTGATTACCTGCAATTACTTATCCCTTGCCATTAGTCAGGAAAGGGTTAAATGACACAGCTCTGAATCATGTCTGAAACCTAACCCATTGCTGATTTATGAAGTCTAGAATAAAGCCATACAAATTGCCCACAAAGGTTAAAGATTCTAAGGGCCATTCTGTACATGATGGATTTGACTAACTATACATTCACTACAACACTTTACTGTTTGCAGCAGTGGCAAAATTAAGATCCAGCCCTTAACAGTGTCCTTCATCATGTCATACCCCGGCTGACCTTACAGTTCATTGATTAGGAGCAGCCTGACATGCATGACCTCTTGTTACCGAATACGCTTAGCCCATATTGATTCACCATCTCCACATCTGTATCTCTGCCTAACGCTCGCGCTTGCAGCAAAGACATTACTTATACTCCTCTCCGTTCTCATGAATACCAATGAGAAAAGAGCAGAGCATTCATCCAAACCGAAGTTTCCTCTTTTACGAGCTTGAACATGCAGGAACAGGCATCGCCAGCACACAGTGCATACACATATGCTGCATGTTGCCAACATAGCTTGCACCATATGTGGCTTTCAAGTGAGAATTCAAGTTAAGCTTATTAGTTCATGTTGTTAATTCTCTTTGCTTTAAATTCTTCTTTAAAAGATATATAAGTGTACGCATACAATGGCTGTTAGTTTCTAGTGATTCGGGCTCTTGCTGGAAAATGGGATGGGGTGGCAGCCGAAAGCAGAAGGGCGCTGTGCACATATCTGAAAACAATAAGCTTTTGAGCATTAGCCATGTTATCAAAATCTTGTAAAGAACAAGTTACCTGAACAAGTTGACTGTAAAACTTGACATGGCTGAGAAATGGCCAAAATGAGAAGCTCTAAAGAGCAAGGGCTGAGAAAATAAGCTCTTGTATTAGGTAAGGGAGAAAAGCCATCAGTGAGGTGCCTCAGTGGTGGAGAGGCTGAAGAATTGGTTTCTGAAGGAGCACTGTATTTGTTTTGCTGTTTGGTTCAAATACCACCTACCCTGCACCTTCAATATGACCAGGTGCATGAACTAACACAGAATGACTTCAGGTTGACTTGTCATTGACATTGACTTCTTGTCCTGTAGAGGTATTCTTATGACGCCAATGACACAAAAGTGTAATCTTGGTATAAACTGAAACAATGACAGTAATTAAATGATGAGTGCGATTAAGTGTTTTTGATCACACCTCCCAAACTGTGGCCATATTATTTTCAGCTGTTGACAATAGTTCAAATCCTCCATAGTGAATAAAAAGAGGCTGGATCACAGTCAGATAACATGTGAAGTAATTAAACTCATTTAAAAGCACTTGATGTGAAACGTTTGCTGTAATCACTAATTGACAGTAATTACAACAGTACTTAGTACACTTATCGTGTGAGGCTTATCATTACCAAATTTTAAACAGCAAATTAAATGAGATAGTCTTTGCGTATAAAATAGTGATACTCATCCTCAGGACAGTGCTACAGTCTGTTTTCTCAGAAATTAGCCATTACTGTGGAACCAGGGCACAAATAGATGGCAGTTCTGACTGAAGAATCTTTCTGCACACGCATTACTACTGACCTCTGAGGGCCACTGCAGCAGGGTTAATGAAGGACATTGGTAAACAGGAGCAGCCTCCTTCTCAGGCACGCTGGTGTCTTATTTCTCATTTCTGCTAAAGAGACCACTCAGTTATATCATACCTGCATGTCTACCGCGGCCTCATTTTCCTCTACCATAATGTACCAAGGTGACTTCGCAGTCTGTGACCTCAAACTGTCAGCCTTTTGGTGTTTGTCTAAGTAAACACTGTTGAGTGCATAATCAAAGGGAGGGAAGAAAAAAGCTGCCTCATCTTCTGCCTTCTGGCACCTACAGTGGTCATTCTCATTAACGGTTATGTTACCAGTCCTACGGAAAGTTATCTGTGCTGAGCAGAACTGAATACATGTTTTGTACGGTGGTTCCACACATGTAATTTAAATAAAAGACATATTATTCAATCTCAAGTGCATGCAGCATCCATATATAAATATTTAGCTGTAAAAACAGCCTACTTTGAATTAATGGCTTTTCAACAGAGTTATATATATTCTTATATATGTTCTATTGGGAAGGAAGGTTAGCAGGAACAATAAATGATGATAAATTTAGATCAATATGGGCAATAGCAGTTTCATAATTATATATTTATATAGCAGCTTGAATATTCCCACTCAGTTCTTGCAGATTTTGCAGTAGGGGTGGAGGTGGATCAACACCAGGGCTTCAACAAACCTTATCCTGGCTGATCCACTGATCCACTCACACCAGCACAACTAACACACCAGCACCATGTCAGTGTCATTGCAGTACTGAGAATGATCCCTGTGGGGGTCCTAACCATTGTCGAATGAGGTGAAGGTGGGATAACGACTAATACTACGAAACAGATGAACTACAGTCTGTAATTGTAGGACTACAAAGTGCTCCTGGCACTTTGGTAGGTGGAACTGATAAAATGGGCAGTTAATATGGATACAGGACAGGTGTACCTAACAAAGTGCCGTTATCCTGCCCAACCTGCAGTTGTTAGGGGTCCTTAAGCCAAGTTATAACAGTTTCTTGAATAAGGCACAGTGTAGGGCAGCCAATCACAGCAGCAATGATCTATATACAGTGTATGAGTCATAAAGACACGGTACATGAACCCACAGAAATCGCTCATAAGACCTTTAATATGTGTTTAAATATAAAAGAATGAAAGTAATCTGACTAAATCCAAAATAATCCATCATAATAGATTCATAACAGATATTTACACAGCATGCACGCCCTTATTTACTTTCGCATGGTTATATAAATGCTATACATTTAATTTATCATGCTAACCTACTTGCCTAAAGAGCAACAGACCATGAATCACACTTGTTGAGTTTACTGGTTACAGCAGGTCGAAGCCCAAATGGTGTCAGATAGCAGCTGAAATCTAGTTTATGGAGCAAGTGCTGGCAGTGTAAAGCCTGAAACGCGTCTTGGGAAAGTCTTCAGCAGGCGGTGTGAAACCTGGAAAGGAGTCCAGTTACCCCTAAAAATAGCAAACGCACGGACCCTGAAACTGTGGCTAGCAGTTTTCTTTCGCACAGAGGGGGGGAGAGGGGCTCAGAGCTCCAGTCCGCCAGGTGATGGACACAGAGGGGTTTCATACGCGACTCTAAGAGCACCGGATTGAAGAAGACGACAAACAGCTCAGAGCTATAATGCTGTTGACGCTGACGAGGTGAGCAAACAGTGTAGTAGCAGAGACTTTCCTGCAGCTCCGAGGAGAAGACCACCTCTGTCTGCTATAGGCACAGCATCCACCGGACTTCGCAGCAGGTAAGCAGAGACTCTACACTGCAGTCGCGCCGTACTTTTCAGTGTTTGTGGGAAATGTAGTGAGGGTGGTTTAGACACTTGCCGTGGCTGTGCTGTAGTTAAGACTGTCCTCTGCCTGGTTCACTGCGGCTCCAGAGTTTTCGCTGGTATCGGATCAGCGGCAGTGAATGATCTAGAACTTCAGCTCGTCAGTGTGCCAGTAGTGAAGTAATCATGTAGCCTAGCGAAAACCCTGCAGACGACTCTCACAAGAGTCTATAAAGACCACCACTGCATCTTCAGTACTGGGGTCCTTCGAGCTCAACGTTCTTTGTCCCGTTAGTCTGTGTGTGAACATGTATTAGCACACTTCCCTTAAAAACCAGAACGGACTAGTGGGTGGTCAGACGGAGCTCTGCGTGCAGCTTAAAGGGGAATTCCACCACATTTTCGACATTTTTTCTTCAGGTTTTTATTATTTAGTCATGTAGGTGTGACAGTCGTTCAGATTGTTCCCATGTGAGAAATGCACTGAAGAAGCGAAAATGCGTAGCAAGGGACTCAAAGGGGAATTTCACCCAGTTTTAAGATATTCTATGTAGTTTACTGGTTGGAATATTAACAAAGTCATTCAGCTTGCTTGGCTGTGAGGTGGCTGATTTGCAGAGAAGCTTACAGACTGCACAGTGGCGGTGATGGGAATCAGGGGTCACTGTGTCTACAACACATACGTACAGATTTAATTTGCTACCCAAAAGCATCAGTCAGCCTACACGTGTCTGAGGAGTTGTTAATAATGGTGTAAGTTTGCTAATAGTAAAATAGTTCTAGTTCTTTGGGGACGTTTTTCCTTAGAACACCCTTCATGTATCTGTGCACCATGAATGGTTTCAAATAAGCTGTGTGCAGATCACAATGTGTCAGGCATCAGGCAGCATGGTCACAATCAATTGACGTAGTAAGGGATCTTATGGAGGTGGACGTCTGGTTCCAGTCACCACCACTGTGAGCACTTCAGACTCTCTCTAGAACTAAGCACCAGAACCTCTCAGAATTATTATGCACTGGATTTGATTTCTTGTATTTTATCTTTTTGGTTTAGAATTATTATTTTATTGAAAACATTCAACACAAAATACAGACCCACCCACCAAGTTTGATTCTGGTCATGTGATTCCTTCTGGGTGCAACTATTTGTGCAAAAAAAAGTTTGTGCCTGCAGCACTTTAATAGGTACACCTATTTTGCATCTACACTCATTGTCAACTGTATCAGCTCCTTTTACCATATAGGAGCACATTGTAGTTGTACTATTACAGACTGCAGTCATTCTGTTTCTATGCATACTTTGTTATCCCACCTTCATCCCATTCTTTAATGGTCAGGACCCCCACATGATCACCGCAAGCGGGTATTATATAGGTAGTGGATCATTCTGACCACTGCAGTGACACTGACATGGTAGTGGCATGTTGTGCTGGTATGAGTGGATCAGAAGCAGCAGTTTCACTGAAGTTTTTAAACACTGTGTCCACCCACTGTCCACTCCACTAGACACATCTACCTTGTTGTCTACCTTGCAGATGTAAAGCCAGACTGCTCATCTGTTGCTGCACAGTTTGTGTTTGTCATTGTCTAGTCCTTCATCAGTGGTCATAGGATGCTGCCCACACTGTTGGCTGGATATTTTTGGTTGGTGGATTATTCTCAGCCGAGAAGTGACAAGAAGGTGTTTAATACTCCAGCAGCACTGCTGTCTCTGATCCACTCACACCAGCACAACACACACTAACACACTACCACCATGTCAGTGTCGCTGCAGTGCTGAGAATAATCCACCACCCACATAATACTTGCTCTGTGGGGGTCCTGACCATTGACAGGGGGTAAAGGTGGGATAACAAAGTATCCAGAGAAACAGATGTAACTGTAGGACTACAATGTGCACCTATATGATAAGTGGAGCTGATAAAATGGGCAATAAATGTGGGCACACTGTATGTTTTTTAATTAACCATTTATTTATGAACTAAATAAGAAACACAAACCTGGAATTATTTGCACTAGTGCTAAAGGGAACCAGGGCTCTCAACTAGCTGTAGCCATTTTACTCAGCATCCTATCAAAAATGAGCAATTAAGCCACAAGTGTTTTCTGAGTATTTTTTGCAGGGTGGACAATCACAAGGGTGATACAGTAATAACCAGTTAAAAAATGAACTATTTGCCTTACAAAACAGAACTCATGTAAAACACTGTCTCACACATCCATACACATTCATAACCATATCCACGTAATGACTGTCTGTGAGGGAGCTTTCAGAGACATGAAGCTCTTCAGAAGTTTGGTTCCTAACACCTCCTCTGTGAGGAAGTATGACTGTGTAGGTTTGTCTAGAAAGGAGCATTTCACCTCACACCACTAGGCATGGCTTTGTGTAGATCTGACTGATTGAATAAAGCAGACATTAGACATAAATCCTACTTCCCGTTCTTCCCTTTCTTCCAAATAAACAAAAACAGAAGTGTGTGTATCAGTTATAGCGTCCTAAGGAGTTACAGGCTCAACGGGCATGAATTGCATTGCTGCTAGCCATGATGGAGGTGAATGGGGGGAGACGATTGTACTGCAAGCGAATCAGAGAGAGGCGCGTTATTTACCTTGTTCTGATCAGCAGTGGAACCTGCACTGCTTGCATACATACGAGCGCACATCGCGCTTCAAACAGAGCCCACATATTAATGAAACAGCTCTGGGTGCGGATGCCAGTGTTTCTCGCCCCTGTAAGCGACGCTGGAGCCAGCCGGGGCTTTTTGACTCGCAGCACCCTGTTGAACAGTCTGGGGTTTCTACAGCATGTCAGATATCACGTGCTAGATGTTTCAGCGCTGGGACCAGCGGCGTAGCACAACCCATGGATATGAGATCAACCCTTTTGTACTTTTAGAAGGTGGTCCCTCGTTTTTTTCTGTCTTTTTTTCCTCCTCGTGTGTCATAGCTGACGTCGACCGCCACTCGGTGGAACCCCCTTTCTCTCTCTCTCTCTCTCTCTCTCTCTCTCTCTCTCTCTCTCTCTCTCTCTCTCTCTTTCTCTCTCTCCGCTTTTTGTTCGCTCGCGTACAGCCGTTAGAGGGGTCGTGATTTAGTGCGGGAGCGTTCACGGTGGATGCGCCTTTCTGTATCCATGTGCATGCATGTAGGAGGCAATGTGGAGGGGATAAGGTAAGAGACTCGCTGTTTTTGCCATCTGAACGGGGTCGGGACGCATCCCTAGCGCGAGCCGCGCCGACGCCGTGTGGGGAAAACACGGGGGGCTTTTTCTTCTATCGACTTGTTAGCAGCACGCGCTCCTGCAAACTCGCCGCTTTTGTTCTTCTAGGGGGGCTGCGTCGGCGAGCGTAGCACCCAGTGTCGACAGCAGGCGGATGCGACGCGCTTCTGAGCCTAAACGATGTGTGTAATCTCTAAACTGTTTCCTTGCAGAGCCCTTGTCTCATCACCTGGTACCTCTGTTTTGGATTTGGCACGGACCTCGTAGGAGAAATCAGTGGGCACGCGACGGGGGGGACTTCGATTCCAGTCTAAATCGGGAATTACGCGTCCAAACTGGGATCTATGAGCGGGAAAGTGGCGAAGCCTAAAGAAGAAAAGGATGCTTCCAAGGGTAAGATGCGAGTCTCGCGCTGCTTGATTGCTGCCCCCTTCCTTTCTTCACATCAGTGGTTTAAAGCACCCGTGCTCATCCACCCCCTCCCCACCCCAAACACTCATGGCATTGTCCTTTCAGGCTTGTGAACACACACAGAAACACAGCAGCCTTTTAGCCCTTTGTTAACGCTGCCATGCCTTTTGCACTGTGCTGATAGCTGTAGGTCGTAAAATAAGCCAGCGCTGTAACTCAGCCCACCTAACGGCTTTGCCTGTGTGCTTCCATTGATTAAAGGACGCCACATTCAGCCGCTACAGTGGCCTGTTCAGCGCGTGCAGCATGTGTAAGAGTCAGTGGTGCAGCTTTAATGTAAGAGTCAGTGGTGCAGCTTTAATTCAACAGTCAGTGGTGCAGCTTTAATGTAACAGTCAGTGGTACAGATTTAATGTAGCAACTTTATTGTAACAGTGGTACAGCTTTATTGTTACAGTCAGTGGTATAGCTTTAATGTAACAGCCAGTAGTGCGGCTTTAACGTAACAGTCAGTAGTGCAGCTGTAATGTAACAGTCAGTAGTTAGTCTTTAATGTAGCAGTCATTGGTGAATCTTTAATATAAAAGTCATTGGTGCATCTTTAATGTAACAATCAGTGGTGCAGTTTTAATATAACAGTCAGAGGTGCAGGTGCCCTGCTGGACCTAAAGACAGGTGTGTGTGTGTGTGTGTATGAGAGAGAGAGAGAGAGAGAGAGAGAGAGAGAGAGAGAGAGAGAGAGAGTGCGTGAAAGACAACTGACAGAAAACCCGCATCACTCTTGCGCTAATGTGTACGTGTGTGATGACGCGCGCGCGGTGTTTTGTTTGGAGCGCGAGCTCCCGCGCGAGCTGAGCGGCAACTCCTGCACGAGCATCGCCATGGAGACAGAAGGGCCGCGGGGTTGCCAAAGAAACCCGCGTGTTAAAAAAACGAGAAAACCGCACGCGCGGTCAGAGCGCGGCCATCTGCGTGGAAAAGAGCACGAGCTCATGATGGTGACTTATAAATCGACAAAGACAAAAACCTGCCTGGAAGCAAAGCTGATAATAATAATAATAATAATAATAATAATAATAATAATAATAATAATAATAATAATAATAATACATATTAGGAAACATGTCATATGCCTTGAATGCTTAGAACCCATCATCCGTTATAACTCATGAATATACATATTACTCCGTATATGTATGTGACTCTATACTTTAATACTGAACCACAGGTTTAAATATTTTCCTAAATATCATATTATTAAATATACTGTAAGTGGCCGCTATATCAGACAAATGACATTCTTTTTAATGAGTGCTTAGCAGTTCACCTTTACTTCCTCCTTACATTTTACTATCAATAGATGTTTTCTTTGTTTGTTTGTTTTGTGGTGTTGGGCTGTGGCACAATTAATCTACAACAGTGCCCTTTGCAGACTCACTCTAGTTCCTAGAGGTATTCATATGCAATGTAAGTTATCATTGCTGAAAATCAGTATCAGCATATGACATTAACAGTATAACAACAATAACACAAGCCAAACGGACTAGCCAGCAAGTTGTTATCCTTAGCTAACATAACTGTCGCAAGAGATACTTTTTTATTTTCACCATCTGTAATGTAAACTCTGCACACATAACATGCATCTAAGTTACCAACTGGGGTTTCAGCCATGATAATTTACATTGCACCCACAGGCTAACAAAAGCCTTGTTGTTTATTGGACAATGGTGATGAAGGCTCCATCATTTTCTACTCTGAGGTCTGGCTTCGTAAGGTGCTGGAATGGCTTAAAAATTCCCATTCAGTTTCTCCCCACCCTAATGCCTCTATGTTCCATCCCACTGCTTCCCCAGACATTTCTGTTACAGCTTTACATCTGGACCTGCAAGACTATAAACCCACTGTAACAATGATGCAGTTTCTGTGCCAGCACTCACTGTCTACTAATAGATCACTCTGCTCAAGATCCGTAGAATTGCTGGATATCTGTGGGGAAAGCCCATGCAATAAATCACATCAATCCATGACATTCAGTAATTGTATCCATGTCTTGCATACCCACTGGTGCCTAATGATTTACTCCCATGGGGTATACACACATCCTCAGTTGGAAAAGACTGAAAACAGAGAACATTTATTCTTCTTGCTCTTTACTTTCATAAACAACCATTGTGGTCTCCAGTCTATGGATCATTTTAATGTAAATCTAACTGTTCTAGATTACGGCAGATTCTTCTAGAACCTGGTTCCTTCACAGTGCTCGTGTTTTAGGATAGATTTCTCTTCTATTTCTAGACTTACCTTATTTCAAACTCTATGGCAGCATTGACTTTTCAAGTTTGACAAGAATCTGCTGACTATGAATATGGTTAATATGCTGCTGTAACCTGTATGCTCTTGGCTGGATGGCAAGGCCACAGCGATCAGGCAGTGGACGCAGGACAGGGCAGGAAACTTAAGACTTGCATATTTTCTGGCAGATGAATTGAGCACTAGGCCAGCCTCGGTGCCAAAGCAATAGATATTCCTAGCACAGTTTAGAGAAGCTTCATTAATCATACGGTACCAAAGCCATTTTTACACTGGGACTCTGACACCTGCTCTAATCTGCCAAGCAGAGCGACTGGCTGCCCCTACCGTGGCGTTTAAATCCTCTGCTGCTCGCGACGGGTGTGTACCAAACACCTGCAGGTGAAATGATAGACCTTGAATCCACACTGCAGCAGTAAACCACTGAGGGCCGTGTGCTCTTTTGTCGTTCTTTATGCCACAGCCACAAACTGCATATCTAAGGCGCAATCTTTTCTACCATCTGCAGCTTCATGTGGAAATGTATCTAGCTTTGACTGGGACGTTACATACAGGGTGCTGTAACTCAAGGACTGGGACTGCGGATACGGTTTAGTACTGGCACTAATTCAAGACAAACGGATCTAAATACAGGAGTTGTTTTTACTCGTAGAAGTTAGTTATAAGTCTGTAGACACCGATCATACACAAACACTGTTAAAGTATTGTTCCCATGCAAATAAACTATAAATTTAACTTTTAAATTAGTCACTCAATGGCTCACACAAAAGCAACATGTCGTAATAGAATCAGGCAGTAAAACAGATCTTCATAATAAGCTAGCTCAGTTTTCATATCCTTCCCAAGGAACCGAATGGTCAGTGGTCAGGGTTGGTCTTTACAGGTAAACAAGGCTTAGTTTGGGATCCTAATCAAACGTTCCATTCCACCTTAAAGACTACAGCTATGATAGCTAGGCTAATGTTAGTTATCTAGAGCTTGCTACTAGCTAACATTACTTATCCTAGTGACTTGCTTTTGCTCTCAGCTCAGTATGAAACTTCCCATTCACAATTATCTGCTTTTAATGTCAGTAAGAGGATAAGATCACCCAGCACGGCTGCTGCTTATGGGTTACAGTTGGGGTTATGGTGCTAATAAAGGTGGAACTGCTCCTCTCTTCAGTCTCTTCAGTCTCAGACAGTTAGCAAGGCCTGCTTAGTATTGTACAGGATTTAGAATACTGTCTGGAGTGAAATGTGCAGAGCAAACTACACATGTGATCACTAGCTTTCTTTGGGAAGTTTTTGTTCTGCCTTAAATGTACTACAGTTACAGGGGCATTTAGTCCACCAATTTCTTTGCTGTTGTTCGACAACGGTGTTTGAGGTTCACAGTATGTCAGTTCTATGCACAAAATTCTCTTTATTTTACAAGATAAGGTAAACAATGTCATCTTTTTAAGTCACATAAATTTTAATTCAGATGGCTAAGGAGAGAGGTCGGTAAAGTTTCATGAATACGTGAATTAAAACTGTTTTTGTTGCATAAATTCGCACAGTCATTTAAAATATAAAGAATAATGTAGGATATAAACTGGCTGGATAATTATTATTGTTTTTTCAGTGTTGACAAATCCTCAGTTTTTTGTAAGCTCTTGTTGTTGTTTGAGACAAATGGGGAAAAATCAAGAGAGCAGACTCACATCTGCTCACGCAGTAAGCATGAATGTAAACGTACCTTATTATATAACTATGGTATTTGAATAGCATAACAAAACAACAACAACAGGAGCTCGAGGCTTCTAAGTAAGACAATCAAAAAAGCATGGACTCAAAATACAAAGTGTGAAAGTAGTTACTTATTTAACTATGTCATTTATTACGGAACTGTGTTATTGCCTTTAAGCAGGATAGCAGCGCAATAAGCTTTAATTTAGAGATCGGAACAAGTGTTAAAAAGACTGAAGTTCTCGGCCTTAAACCTGTAAATACAGAACATACACTGTATGCAAATGAGGCACAAGTGTAGCAGTAATGCTGCATAAAGCTTTCCATTTCCAAACTTCCAGCTTCTGACTATGAAAACACAAAGAAAACAGCTGATCAACTGGCAGTTTATTCTTAATTACATGTCATATGAACATGGCTGCTCACGGTGTCAACAGTAATAAAGTAGCACCCAGTTACTGGTTTGTATATACAGTCAGTGGACTGTGTTGTATGTACTACTGTAGGGTACAATAAGTCCATCCTGAAGGCCGCATAGTAAACGCTGGTTGGTGAGAGGTGTGCGTGCAGCTCTGCAGCCTGTTCAGCACTGAGAGACATCGCGCAGTGCAGGCCCTGAGGAAGGTCCAGCTGCATCAGAGAGGCTGCCACTCCACATCGCCGGCCTGCGCGCTGAAATGTTTGGGAAATGTTCCGAGCCTGTCTCTTTAGCTCTTCTCTTGGCCCTGTCAATGACGCTCACACTGGAGAGGCAGCATTTGGGAGCCTCTATTGGTGGACTGTGTCCTGATCTGGCCTGTCCTCTTGGCAGGATCTTATGCAAAAATTTGGTGTCCCGAAATGTGCCTGAAAAGTCAGTCCAGCTGCACTTGAGTGGAGAAAAGTGTGATAGCAATACTTCACTAACCAAACACTTTAATGCCTCCTATAAGGAGGAGACATTTCTCACCTGTAGCTGATCAGCATGGAAAGTGTGGCTTGTAAACGTAGAGTCCATACTGCAGTATTTGTAGTAGTGAAAGAGAAGATATTGTTGAGGGATGTTATGATTGTGTGTACAGTCTCGTCTTGTGGAAAACAATCCTTTACAAGTTTTATCTTGGGTTGACAGTGCGATGAACAGGGCCGAAGAAAGAGCTCAAGCCTGTAAATTGAATGATGTGTACGTTGTTCCTTAGTTAAATGTAATTAGTTTACATATAAATAATTACACATTGTAATTACAGTACACTGACCCTAGCTGGGCTAAGCAGTTGAGAAGATGGATCAATGGGGGTAATTACAGTACTGTGTTCAATTAGAGTGTCCCCTCTTCATTCATTTAACTGCTAGGCAAAACAGCCTTTAGAACAAGTTCTTCATTCTTTTCAGGAGAGCTGCTTTCAGTGTTTGAAAAAAAAACCTTTGAAGTGTTTTTCCACACCTCCAAAGTTCAGTCTTATATGCTAGTTCATTTCTTTGCTTTCTTATGATCCAGTTATCCCAAATGCATTCAGTGATGTTGAAGACGGGACACTTGGGGGTCCAGTCCACTGTTCTGAGAACAAAGGCATTTTCTTGTTCTCAGTGAGGGCATACTGACAGCTACACATCCTTTCTAACCGGTGCCTTTGAATTGTCTTCCCACAGTGGAATAATAGACAGGAACACCTTTGAATTAGGTCTGCATCATATTGGGAAAAAAATGACATTGCAGTATTTCTGTCCTCTGCAATATATTTTGCGATATCAGATCATGCTCTGTAATTGGTTTTGGTGCACCAAACACAAGAGCATGTGAGCACTGTTAGACTTCTTAGCATGTTGGACTACTCCAAAACTACTCTAAGGCTTTGGAGTCAAAGCCTTAAATCAGAGTCATAGACCCGTGCAGGTTTTTCTTTTGTATCAGGCAGCAAAAATAGTTGATGCATGACACGGTTGATTTCATTTGCCTTACTTAACATTGCACGTCCAGTAGTGTGATTATTGCACATGCACATTTTGCAATGACAGTGTTAAAATCAATATATTGCGCTGCCCCACTCTGGAATTTTTTTGAAGCAGGGCTGATGCTTAATTTTCTCTTCTCTCCCGAATATGAAAGCTTTGGAAAACTGTCCATATGATGGTGGTCGTTCTGGTGGTCTGCTAGATCTGTTTTCATTGTACCCTGTAATCAATTTTGAACTCCAGTTTGGAAAACTTCATTTTGCAAGTGGCTTATCTTGGGTCAGGAGTATCTCCTAAAGAAAGAATGACTGGACTGGAACTATTTCAATCAAGGTGCTATAATGTGGGGCAGTGGCTCTTATGAGCCTGGCACTGGGCCCAAGCTGTTATTAAATCATCACCATGCTGGTTTGTTTTGTTTGTATTTAGTATTTGGAGTAAATAATCAGGTGTTTTGCAGGGCCATTTCATCTGGCTGAAAAGCCAGTGGCTTATCCTTACACTCTGCAAATACCTGCGTGTGGTGATGTGAGTGCAGTAATCCTGACAGCACAGAGTGTGTTCTGATGGGAGCAGTGATGTAAGCTGCCCTCGCATACTCTCTGGAGCTCCGACCTGACGGAGAAGGGACATCACCATTTACTAGGCCACATCACTCAAGTTAGAAGGTCACTACCTTATATTCTCTCTCTCTCTCTCTCTCTCTCTCTCTCTCTCTCTCTCTCTCTCTCTCTTTCTCTCTGTTTCTTTCCTTCTTTCCCTCTGTCTGTCTACCGCTCTCTTCTTTCTCCCCCGCTCTATGTCTTGTTTTCCCTTTCATCTCCTTCAGTTAAAACTCTGGCCTTTGATTTCTTTATGTGTTAAAGTTCTGCGGGTGAACAGACGCATCAGATTCAACAGTCTATTCCTGTCATTCAAAAGAACTGCGCTATGTAAGAAACGCAAACAACTTCTAAAGGGGCTGCCAAAACAACATTTCATGCGGAGCGTTGTAGAAAACAGCGTAGATGCACCCATCATTAAACAAAGTTTCCAAAATGATTTTTACTCCAAGCACATTGTGTTCTTTGTCTCTGGATTTCTGGCATTCTTCCTCTTTAAAGAGAATTGGATGATTTAGGTCATTGTTTGGGCTTGATTATGTAAACAGTCTATAACCCATCTAGGAATAGTCTTCAAATTCAGCCATTAGCTACAGAGGAAATAGGCATGCTAGTTTAAACGAACAGTGGGCCATCTCTGCAAGGCTGTTATGTCAGTAGCAAAGCAGCAACAGGCATCACAGCTGTGAGGTCATTTTAAAACGGAGCAGGTTGGAAAGAGCTGCAGACGGGCCCTATATGAGCTTTTGTGGCCATCCTTTTCCTGCACATTGTGACCGATGACGTGGCAGCAGCCTGCCTAGTCACGGCTAGAGGAGGATTTACATAGTCATGAGTCATGGAGATTAAAAACCATCTAGTGCCTTTATGTTGCATGTGTCATATATAAAATATCCATTTCCCTCAGGGTTGTACTGTGAAGCTTTTAATGTGTTAATAGTGCTGTCCAGTTCCAGCTCACAGTGTTTTCCAAATATATCATGACATATCAGAGATGTCTCAATCAGGATCAGAGCTGGTCCTGGCATATTTTCCTTTTTCAGGTATTGGTTATATTAAGCCTGATCTACTTCCAGTTCTTACTTCTTTGTGTTCCATTTAGGCCATGTTACGTAGAAGCACTAGATAGGAAGATTTTCCACAACCTGCAGCAGTTGGAGACATTTCACAAGTTCACAAGTGAACAAAGCAGTAAGGCACTGTTTTAAAGATGCCCCCAAAGTTGCACAAATAAGACGTAGTTAGCACATATCTAGCTAGCACATCTTTTCAGTAATGTGTAGCTTTGAGATCTATGCAAACAAAAACATTGGACTGGGACCAACTGATAATCAACATTACAGTACTGACAACAGATGGGGACAAAAACCCCAATCTGCAATCTGTGCAGTTGATGAAGTTAGTTATATATTAAAAACAATCTGAAACACATATTACATATATTTGAATGTCCTTAAGTTCGTAACAGGTTATCTAGACAGATCTTATCTCAGACATAACCAGACCTGATGTATTTTTGCCTTTGTACCACGGGGTTCTGTTGTTAAACTAATGGTTGACCTGGTGGTCCTCATCTGTGCAGGTGTGGGATAAAGTGTCAGTTTAAGATTTAGATTACAATTTGGGTGGGATTATTCTGGGTTTAAATATGCTCTCCGTGCCATTTGTTTATGTGGAGATAAGCAGTCCCACTTGGTGTCACATGTGGTGAACTGCTTATGTCGCCCACTGGAAATTGCATTACATTGGAGAATTTCAGACAGCATTAATATGCGTAACAAGGTGGAGCGCGCATGTAATGTCTCATGTCAGATGTAATCAGAGCAGTGATGCATGGTGGTGCAGACGGTCTGCCAGTGGTCTGCTTTTTTTCATACTTGCTTAAGAAGCTCCACATGCTGTTGTTATGAGAATAACATGGCATAGCTTCAGTGCTCTCTATATATAAAGCCTAAAGCATTCTTAACCCCAGATTATTTCATTACAGTTCAAATGTATGCAAAGGACTGTGGACACTAGACATGGTCACAAAGCAACTTTGCAGAAATCAGTGTCCAAACCCTTGACTAGCAAGCTGGTTGCAGCTGGGTGGACAGTAAAGGAATCAGAAGACATTGTCAAACATGGAGACAGAAAAAAAACTGGTATTAAAATAATACTGCTGGCCAATTTAAATCCGAGATGATATTAAACAAACCAGCAAGACTTTCATTTTAAAACCCACACAGTTGAGTCATCCTAGTAACAGTAAAAATATATAGCAGTGCTTGCTTTTTCAGACAAAAGAAAGGAAATTAACAAGATCTGAACCGCTGCTCTTAGTTGCCTTAATAAATAGCACTTGCTATTATTATTTCTCATTACCTCAAATAACAAGCGGACCAGACAAGATAGGTAGCTAAAACCGACCAGGAACCCAGTGTTGTAATAACTAAGCTAGTCATTAGTTAGACTGATTCCAGGTGCATTGTGCAGTGGTTTAGCAATCTAAAGGGTCCTACAGAAAATGAGTGGTCTCTAAAGGTAACTATTAAGCAGATTCCCATCAGACAGCAAAGCCCTTAGGGTTAAATCTGACGCAGTGGTCTGGTTTTTAGCTGGGATGTTTCATTCAAAAACAGAACAGCTGTAGGGGTTGTTCATCAAAAACAGAATAGTGAAGTAAAAATGATTAGGGAAAGTACATATCCAGACGAAAAGCTACCTTTGCACAGTAAGAAAATATTTCTAATTCAGCACCTTACACTTCCTGAGTTTAGAGGCAGTTAGAAACATGAGAACAGGTTAAAGTCAGTAGCTTGCTGGTGACTAGTGCTGAATACTGTTTCTCATGGTGCGTGCCCAGTGCATGTAAACAAAACTAATGCATATAATACATACAACTCAGGCAGGTTTTAGGATAGACAGCCCATGCTTGTTTTAGAATACCGTCGATTTAGCTTCATATTGCTTTTAGGGCTATTGAGACTTCAAAGTGTGTGTTCTACTCTATGGCAATGTGCTGCGAAAATGACTAAGAGCCATTATAGTTGTCATAGATTGTATTTTAATTCTGCATTGTTTAAATTAAGCAGTAAGAAAATCACTTCCGGTTACATATTGTAATTACATGTAGCTGCCCTGGCACTAAATATGAAACCTGCACCAGCAGTCCTGACATGGTTCTGAGAGTATGCTGCTTGTCATCCCTATGACAAGCGTGTTTGCTGTTCCCTCCTGGAGAATGGTGGGGAGATTGTATTTTATAGAATTACTGCTCCCTCAGGGATGATTATTACACCACATAATGGGATTTTGTTTTCGACAGCAAGGCCAACACACGAGCTAGGCGTTTATGAATAGCTGGTCAAGTTGCTAATTCAGTGCTTGATGAAGATCACTTGCCTCAAGTTAGCACATGAGAGAGGCCAAGGCTCTTAGTCTTTATGAGGGAACAGGCCGGTCACCCTTTACTTTCCAGCTACTGTAGAAAAGCTGCTGAATGTTGGTGCAGACTTTTGTGTTGGAAAATTGATGCTGAAGCTGTAGTAAAGAATCTATGATGTTTACTGGCTGTGATGGCTCAGTGTGCAAGAGAAGTTATATAATATCACTTTTACAACACAAACTTTAATCTAAATAAACCCTAATGAGCCTCTCTATACATTAGCACAGTACTAAATATAGAAGTATATGGAATGTACAGCAGCACAGAATTAAGAATGTTCCTTAGAAATGTGTTGAATTAAAAGGTGTATTTCAGTCAGACAAGCAGCCAGGTTAAACCTGATATAAAGGATCAAATTTGGCTTAAAATCAGCATTTAATGTGTCATTTGTTCTTTAATGTAGTGCAAGTATTAGTATAGTAGTTGTATATTTTAGCCTTAATGATTTGACAAAATGCTAAAATTGCCATCAGTGTTCTTTTACCATAATACCCAGTATGCATTGCTCAAATATGCATTACCACCATTGGCTATTCCCACATGGTAATAAAGAAGTGTGCTAATGTAGTTAGCTAGTAAATGCAGATGTAAGATACAACTTCTCAGCAGCAGTGTTAGCTGTCTATGTTCTTTTGCTTTAGCCAAGTAGTTGGAGCATCCTAAACAGCCCACCCCCATGTATCTACTCCAGAGTGTAGTGTTTCTAAACTTCATCCCACCTTAAAGATACATATGATGGTAGATTTTTTTGTGTGTTTTTACTGGGAAAATCTTACGATTGTGACTTTTGTGGCATAGCTGAAGAAGTTGTGGAAGCACCTTGACAGTCAATGAAGTAATGGTTATGTTTTTTTTTTTTTTCATTCTGGCTGGAGCCATATTATCTGTCATAGGCAGTTCACAGACTATAATCGGTTCTTCAGGAAATCTCTGTATCTTCACACAATCATCATTGCTATGTTCTAAGTGTTTTTTAATTTATTTTCACTTTTTGACATATTCACATCATATGCACTATAAACTAGCTGCTGCTGAACAAAGCTTTACAATGAGCAGGTCCAAATCAGGTTGTGCGGAGGCTACAGTAAGGTGACACTGCTCAGTCTAGCTGCAGTTTCATTATAAAATAGCAGCCCACTTCCACCTTTAACAAGAGAGCAAGCAAATCTCACCTTTTAGCACAGGCCCCTTCTTTAGACCACGCTGAGCACCGTATGGCTCTCTTTTACTCCTGCCTGCTGTAGTTCAATACAGAGATCAATACGTCAGCTCCATGCCTTAATGGCCACTTCTCACTTGCTGCTGGGTCCCAGAACCCCCTTTGTCGTGCTTTGTGACACCCAGCTGTGAGTGTGAAGGCAGGCCGGAGATTTCTTTCGCTCTGCAGAGGGGACCCTGAGGTCGCACATGTTGTTTTGAGAAAACGAGTGATTTCTCCACTTTTTTTTTTCATTTGAGAGACAACCCAAAGACAATGACTGCTGATGCAGCTGCTGTAGGCTGGAGATAAAGTCAGTGTGAAAGAGGGAACAGTGAGGAGGTGAATAGCACTCTACAGGCAAATGTAATGGACACATGTACTTTATCTTACTCTGCTTGCTGGTGTGTGTGTGTGTGTGTGTGTGTGTGTGTGTGTGTGTGTGTGTGTGTGTGTGTGTGTCTACATGGAGGGCTCAGAGGACGTTAAATGGCCCAGAAGATGTCAGAAGCTTTTTATGGTCCCTGGGGCCGCTGTATTGCTATGCAGAGGATTAATGTCTGGTCAGAACATGAACTAATTAAAGTTTTTTTAAATTATGGCAGGGATTAGCATAAGGTAAGAGAGGCAGGCAGTAAGGCTTGAGCAGTGTTCATAAACAAGCGCAGTGTAGTCCATGGACTGTGGGCCTGGGGGGAAGGGCTTTCCAGCCTTTAACTGATCTAATAGAACATTTATACTAGATATTTCCAACACTGATGGGAGGATTTGATCGGATGACATTGATGAGGTCACCTAGAGATGTTGGTTAATTATTTCTGGATCACAAACGCCACTCTCTATCACCCTAACACCAGAGAGTGCAGTTCTGCTTCATACTGTTCTTACTGTCATTAAGCGTGATGACCTTAAAATTGTGTTTGGCTGCTCCAGTGTGTTCCATTCAATTACAAATGCTTTTCTATGGAGATGTTTTAAACTGTGCACATGCAGTTGATTGCACATGTCAGCAATAGGTGCACCTTAAAGTAGTATGTAAATCTGTATGTGTTTTTTGGTGGAAATTTGCAGTCCAATTCATTGCTTAATGCCATTTGTAGGCCTATTGGATTTACCTGTATCACAGTCTGTCAACCCAATAAACATTGAAGTTTTATTGATCTCTGCTATTTGACTGATTGGTTTCATTCCGATTTATACATAACCAATACATTCATCTCTATCACAGAATTCTGGGAGAAAATTAAAAAGACTGTGTCTTGGTAGCAACATATGACGCAATGAGTGATTACAATTCATGCAAATGAATAAAATGCTGTAAAACAATAATTGATTTTTGGCTCAATCAGAAGTATTGTTGCTGTTGGAACAAATCCTTTTGTCTTCATAATGGTGCGGTTTATGAAAGGGGATAAACTGAATGTACAATACTAAGCAAAAGTCAGAGACCATGCTGTATGGATTTTTCAGTCAATATGGCCATTAAGTACAAGCTATTTATTTTCCATAGGAGGTATACAACAGTAATGATGAGCTTCTACAATCCATGGTGTAGACAAGAATTTCTCACTACCCCACAGTTTGTAATATTTGCCCTGCTTCCAAGAACCTTGATGCAAACAATCAGCTGATTAACAGTCCAGTAGGTTAGGTAGGTATGTTAAAGCAGATAAAGCCTCAAGGCTGCAGGACAGTGGGCCTAAAGGACCAAGAACGAGAACCACTGGTGTAGGCCATTCTGCAATGATTGTTGGTGGGACGTATGTGAAGATAATAAAGGTTATCAGGGCTGCTCAGAGGTGAGCTCAGCCTTGGAGATTGGCTCCTGTCATCCGCTTAGCGCGATGAGTGCTTAAGTGACAGACGGCCATTTCCTCTTCCCACAACAAGCCTGAACAAGGCGGTGGAACGAATTGCTCTCTGCTTAACTTAAAAACAGCCCGTAAGAAGTAGAGAATGGTGCCCTAGCATACATCAGCGCTCAGCCTGACAGCAGTCTAGCTGAAGCAAAGCCTACCTAAATTTATACTTTTAGTTCCTGGCACGGCTTTAAACAAGCTTCCGAGATAAGCCTAATTAAGCACCTCCACGCAACTCAATATTAAAGGCCCGGGCTCCGTTGTGCATGGCCTGTGCCGGGCACTACTCCGAGGTTAATGCTATTGACCACATTGATCTGTGGGTCACACATTCAAAATAGCTGTTTCATTAGGACTCAGAAATGCAGATCCACTGAGAGAGCCCTCTAGAGAGCAGGTTGATCAGAGACATAGGAAAGCTTTAAGTAACTTCACCTGGACATTTGGCTGGATATTAATTTTGTTCTTTCTATAAGGGTTGTGCTATTGGTATTGTTATACTCCAGCCAAAACTAAATTTGTAAGTATTTTCCACAGTCATTAACTTGAATATTTTTACAGGTGCAGAATTTTTTTTAGATTTTTTAAATCTGTTTTATATTTGAAGACCTTTAGAGGGCAGTGGTGAGTAATGTCTGTTTATTTGGAAGTTACTGTTGGCTATGATTGGAGGTATCAGCACCTAGGAAGTTACTTAAAACTTTAACAGTTAAAGAACAAAAAAGGTATGTAAATTATTAATCTCAATTATTTATATGGCAGTTAATCATCAGACTGAAATTTCATGACTGTGTTTCCATGTACGCTAGAATAAACACACTAGGCCATTGGTTTTGTGAGCTTGTCTTAGATGATTGATTAACCAAGCTGTTTGAAATGTCAAGCAGGGAAAGAAAGCTTGAGCTGAACAAGAAAAATTATCCTGGCATTCATCAACATTCAGTTTCCCAGTTGAGTACAATAACGACGAGTGAAGAATACAAACAGTGCCAGTACCGCTGCTTTATGTATACACTGTTCTTATAGAAACACATATTCAGATTGTAGGTATGTCAGTTTATTTAATTTTGAAATCTAGCCTTATTGTCTTCATCATTTTGTTTACTTTTATTATGAACCATATTAACATACACTTGCCGAAAGTTTCATACTGATTGTGCACTTTTGTTAATGTTTGTTTTAATGTTTTTATATCTTCAGAAAATACCTTGTGCCACTTATACTATTACAAAGCATGTTATGTTTTTGCGGCAACAGAATTCCACAAAATTGTAACTCTGCCAGATAAACAAATAAACAAACAGTGCCTACAGTGACTGTATTTAGTGCTTTTATTAATTTTTTAATTTACATTTCTTGTGTGTATTAGAGATATTTCTACAAAATCTGATGGCTGAGGAGAATAATTAATTACAGTCCTCTTAAATAATTGCGATCAAATAATTGTGGTGAGACAGCTATTCAATAGTTATGTGATAATCTGTGACAGGCCCTAAAAATATTTATACATTTCCTGAACTGTATTGAGAAATGTGTGTATTTTTACACCCCTGGTAACAGGCTAGTTTTGTCCATTTCTGTGAATTCTGTTCTAGTCTTGAATTACAGAACACTTGTCATGAGCTTTTGAACAGACTGTTCCAAACTCCCATCAGTAAAAAAAAAATACAGAATTCATCTTTTGACATGAATGTGTGGAAAAAAGCTGCCAAGCTGTTTTAAAGGCTCTGTTGAAACAGTGTCCACCATGAATTACAACTCTGCTCAGATTCAGAACAGATCATAAACACATTAGTCCTGAATATACAGCATGGTTAGAATGCATGTTCTCGTTAATGTAGAGTAGCTTAATTATGAGCTGTAAACAACTATTCTGTATTTTAGTTCTGGATTCAGACGCGTCTTTTTTGGTTTATTTTGTTGCTTACAACATTAATTAAACAATGTCTTTTACGTAAAATTCTTTTGAGATATTTTGTATTTGCCATTGTATATCAAAACCTAAACAAGACGTGTGTTTGGCCTGTTCGTAGCACAAATATTTAAATAATAGTGCAAATATATACCATCCAGTAATCTTCTCTGGATATGTGGGGTATGTGTGTGTGTGTGGTTGTGTGTTTGGATCTGAGCTCTGCTTTTGCTGCTCTGCTATATTAACTGCAATAAGATCTTGTATTTGACAGAAAAGGAAAAAAAAGAATTGTGAGGACGACAATTGCTAAAAATACTGCACCAGCGCCCGTGGTCCCTGAAGCTGGTTTTGAGCAGTGTGGAGTGGATAGGGGTGCAAGGCGTGTGCAGCAGTGCTCCGCTGCTTGAGGAGCGCACTCTCGGGAGAGGGAATCATTTCCATAATGAGACGCAGCCAAGGCAACAAAGCGCAGGAATAAGCAGCACACCGTCAGTCATCTTCAGAACCCTCACTGCTGTCACAGAGGAGGGGAGGCTGCCGGTGTAAGCTTGCAGTTTGTATCTTCATTTAGCTTAGTGATAACTCTCCGCTCTCTACACTTAATCCTTAGAAGTCAGCAGCAAAAACCAAAGCAGACATGCTATAGAAAGTACAGATTCCACACTTCTAATCGGTATTTGTGTTTGTAAGGGGCAGAGAAGAGACGGCCTTGTTTGCAATAAGACAAAAGACGTTATATTACAGCCAGTCTTTCTTATTTCCTAGAAATATACGGAAAACAGATTTGTGAAATTTCAGCTCGCTAAAAGATACACACTGTTTTAATTATGACAGACTTAAAATAAACCAACAGCTTTTGAGGACATTTGGCCCCAGTGGCACTGGGCCTCATTCATTAATTATTCCTAAGAGGACATTTCTTAAAATTAACTAGTTTTAATAAGTTTCTGACTTTTAACAATATTTTCTTAGAACAATTCTGAAGGTTTAGAAAATGTAAACAATGATGCAGTTTAAGTACATGGCATGAACCTGTTGTAGACTTTTTCTTAGGACCATTCGCAAGAACATACTTAAAAGAGGTACATGTGGCCCATTCTCCTACAGTTTGATATGAGTGTAGCTTGATAGGACTTAAAATTACAAGCCTTTCCCTATAGAAAAACATTTTAGTGTGATGGACAAGATAAGCAATAAGTATGTATACACAATAAATACAGTTTCAATAGAACAATTAGATTAATTTCATTTGCACTGTGATACTGTCACTGGTTTCCATGGGTCTGTTTCCCATACGTTACACCGACTAGGCTTTGGTAGTTAGTTGTTGTTTTGCCATCTAATGTCAACCAGAAGAGGATGGGCTCCTAACATTGAGGCTTAATGGAATTAAAAGAGACAAAAAAAATGAAAGCAGTGTCTACAGTGGATAGGACAGCAGGTGAGTCAGCTATTGCAACAAGTAAATAGCTTTAGCTAAAGTTGTCCTGCAACCTATCCAATGTTTTGGAGACACATCACATTTGTTCACCTTGATTAAGGCTCATCCATTATTTCAAGCTTTTATGCCTTTTTGGTTTAAACGCTACCTGCACTCAGTTCTTTCCTTCAGGCTGTGATGAAAGGCTGATTGTTTGACGCTGTGTTGAACCCTGACAGTTCTTTATGAGGGGCTTGCTTTTGTGAAAGGCGGTGTCTAAAGCTAATAATGAGATTGATGACTTGACTGACTCACAACAAAGATACTTCAGAATCAATTCAGACTTACATGAAGCGGCGTGTGACCATCTCTGTCATTACACAGCGATTTAATTTATTGTGTAATTATGTGTTTACAATCAAACGCTATAGCCAAACAGCAGCTGTAAGGGTTAAACCGGGCATTCAGGGAAGCTGTGCTTTGTGAAGAAGCAGCTAGATATCTATGAATTTTTGCACTACGCCTTAGTTTCATGTCAAAACCAGCTAATTTTCTCTGCCCCTCCCATGCAATTGCATAGCACAGTTGTTTACTTGATCAAAGCCCACCAGCTGTCAGGTGTCTCTGCATAGAGCAGTTCTGAATGCCTCAACTCAGCGGTGTGCTCCACTGTATTATCCCACACCTGTGGCTGCCTATGCATCCCATTTACTTTTTTAATAGGATTTTTGTCTCTTGCTTCTACAGCACTTTACTAATACAATTGTGTGCATTTGATTTTGCTGAGCATGTTTGCATTTGTTGCTTTTGTCAGCCTGAGTGCTGATATATGGTCGAAGGTCATTGGCTTGATGATGTCATCACTTTGTTGAAGAGCCAGCAGTGATGCAAAATGTACTCCTAGTAAATGACAGCTGTGAGAGTTCAGCTTGAAAGCTTAGACAGAACTACCTCAGGCCATCCCTGAAAAACTGGCGTTGGCAACCTGAGAACTGCAGAAATCATTTTCAAAGCAACTTTACTGTTGATGCTGGCACTATCTAGCAAACTGAAGGCCGCAAGGCATTTAGTGTGGACGCTCCTTATAGAGGGATGTGACAGTCCTGAGCAGTTAGCTAGCATCACCACTAATGCTCAGTGACAGAGAAGCAGTAAATCAGGTCTATTGGTTTGTAATGAAGTGCTGGATTTAAAGGCTGGTGTGTGTGTGTCTCTGAACAGTTAGCAAACTGTTCCATCTCAGCCGTTATAGGACAGTATAGCTGCAGTCACTACAAAATAATGGTGTTTGTTGTTGTTTAGGATTTTACATAATCTGAAAACGTTGCATTTAAAGTTGTGTATTAATGTAATTATATATCGTCGCTGTCCAAAGAAAAACATGTATCTCCATTTTTGGTGATTTTTACTTTTATGTCTCATTTGGTCACATGAGCTGCTGTCTACACTATGTGAAAATTTCAACAGAAATGTCCCAAAGCTGCTTGGAAAGACGTCTGGTTCCATTGACTTCCATTCAAATCAAATGAGGTTTTTGTCCTCTCCTATAAAGTTGCGATTTTGGAGATAGCTGTTTTTCTTTGGACAGCGACGATATAGAACATAAGAATGACCCAAACTGATGTGGAAAGAATGTCGGGTTATATTGCATGAGAAGTAAGGTAAATATATTCTGTCTCCTGTAAAGTCATTTTGGAGATACAATGTTTGTTCCCTCAGCAGTAATATATGGAATTCTAGGTGTATTTATGTCTTTCAGTCAGTCAGCCAGTCAGTTTGATTGTTATTTCAGTCAACTTAGCCCCATCAGCTTTGGAGTGGTACCACCCCCATACATAGCCTTTCAAAGATGCATATGTTACTGTGTCGAGTAATCAATGTAGATTCATTGCGAAGATGAATTTGCAAAAACATCAAGATAAGCAAAAGTGTTGAATCGCTAGTAATCTTCACAGCTGTTGACATGAGTTTAGGAGTTCACCGCCTTAACTTGTCCATCAGTTGTTCTGCAGTTCCTGACTGTTCATCTTACTTTGCCTCGTTTGCCCTCCTCACTACATTTTACAAAATGCATTGCACTGTTTGCATGCACAATGTGGTACTGGAGTTATCTTGTAGCGGTAGAGGCAACAAGGTCTCGCCAGTCTGTGTGCCAATCCTCTGGGCATTCATATAATTGAGTTTTCTGTGTGCTGCATCAATCACTGCCTCTTTATACTGCTCTCTTCTGTCTCTCACTGTTAGAGAGAGATGGTAGGCTCGTACTTGGCCCAGCTGGGAAGCTCACGCAGCCTACACAGTGCTGCTCAGTAGAAACCCCTCCATGAGAAGCATCACATGTTTAAAAACAGAGAGAGTACTGTAGAGTCATAGATACATAGTTAAGGAGCCCCACTTATTCTGTTTGTTTGGGTTCTCTTCTGTTTGGGCTGTTTGTGCAGTTTCATATGTGGGCACATTCAGCCTATGTGATTTTAGTCTCCTATTCCCAGTGAGTGTTGCTGCTGTGTTTATAAAGATATTTTGGCATTTCAATTTTCCAATACCAGTTTTGGCACTAATGGTTGATTGTGGCATGAAAGCTCTATCAGAGTAGCCATAGCCTTACTGGTGTTTCTGCTCGTATGGAGGGTGATGGTGGCCACTATTTAATCCTAAAAGAGTTTTAAATGCTGATGTTTCTAATAGTGTGTTTTCATGGAAGACTATGTATATTATATTATATATATTTCACAGGGCAAATACAATATATGGAAGAGCAACATTCATTTAAATTTAACATTCATGTATCCTTTTTATTTAACAACATGATTCAACAACATATATTTTTATCTATATTAATGAATCTTTGGATGCCTGTAGCGAGAGCCTGATGGAGAGCCTGATGGTAGAAGTTGAAACTTTACATTCAAAGGATGGTCTTCTGATACAGTGATTTGTTCGGCCATGTTTACGATGTGCTTCTTGGATTAAGGTTGTTTGCTGACATCCTAAAATCCTACTACTAGTTTTAACAATGCTACTCTAAATATTCATATTCTTAACAGTCAACTTTCCAAACCAGCTGACAAATGCAAATGTCAAAACTATGTATCAATAAAAGCCTGGAACACACCAGATACTTGCCCACTGTGGCAAAAAATTGGGACAGTTGAGTTTTGATTTTGGTACATAAAACCACTCTAATGCTAAATGTGATTTTGAGCAGCAAGGAAAAATATTTGATTAATTAAATGGTTATTGGTTAGACTTTAGCTTGAAGACATCATCTCACCAGTTTGATTTGTTGCTGTCCTCATCTGCCCCTGTGATCTCTGTCATTTTAAATATACAGTGAAAGCTGCAGTAAAGTGCCCATGTCTGTTAGTGGCAGACCACTTGCACCGGCTGTCATGTTATTTGAACCATGCCTGTAATTTTGCAGCACAGGACGGAAAGGGTGTTAACGGCAGAGCAAAAGCGCGAGTGAGCCCCTGCCCTTTGATGTGGCGTGCTGGTTTGGAGGCCGGTGTTCCAGCAGTTCTGCTGTTTATAGTTTAATGACTGAAGGCGCCCTCCGGGGCGTGGGCGGCCTTTGCTAGGGGTGAACACGGCAGACCAGCACATTTCTCGGCTGGAAATTCTCATTAATGCACCTAAGCGCCCAGTTTCAGCTCTCAAACACATTTGTGGACAAATACCAACTTCAGAGCCAAAACTCCTTTCATCTTCAGCATTCGACACATTTCCCTTCGACTGTACTCTCTGTGAACACTGTTGTCACCTATAACAACAATAAATGCTGCATCTATAATCAACAAAGCCAAAACACTGTTCTAGTGATTATCTTGTAGAAGGAGGAACAGATCAAATGCTTTTGTTATTTTCTCCAGGCATGAATAGTGCTGTAGGAAGTGCATATGATAGAAGAGGGAGTTGGAGAATAAAGTGACACAGGAGGAGAGAAAAAGAGAGCTGTAAAAAGGAAAGAGCTAGAGAGAGAATTTGGGTTCATGTGTTGCTGTTTGGTGCAGTCTCTGGCCCTGTCCTGTGTGTTCGGCTCAGGGGACAGATGGCCTCTGCTCCCCTGCTGCTGCTGCTCCCTTCACTTCTTTGCCTCCCTGTTTCCTTCCTGTCCTGTGTAATGAACTGTACTTCTGGGCCAGTCATATAGACTGCATCTCTTTTCTTGTGTTTTGTGTTTATAAGCAGCACTGAATTAGTCCAACCTGAAGTAAATAAATGTAAGCAATGAAATATTCAGATCTTACATTCACTCATCATCAAAAGCATAGTTAGCAACCGACTGTAATGATAATTGGTGGATAGGATTTCTTAATCCTAATTGTGAGAGATACGAATAAATCATGGTTCACTCTGACGTTAGCAAGGACGGGCCTTGTCACTGCACCTGACCCAGCCGCCAACATTGCAGACATTCAACCATCAGTGAGTGGGGTGACGGTAAAATGTCTCTCGGGGTATTAAATAAATTGTTAAGGGGTGTAGGAGAGTGTGAGTAATGTGTAAAATAAAGCGTTATTATTTTTTAAAGATTAGTGGCATTGTTTTTTTTGCCAGGGGTTTTTTAGACTAATGTAATGGATTTTATATAAAAAAATTGGCTGTTACAACACATTGTGTTTAAATTTATGTAAATTATTTTTTATTTATTATTTTGTTGTTGACCGTATTATTATTAACATATTTACCATATTATGCATCGGGGAAGTTGGTGGGAAAAAAAAAAAAGAAATTAAAAATAAAAAGAAAAAAAAAAAAAAATATTTACCATATTTTGAAATACTTAAAAATTTAGCTTTTTTTAAATTTTTATTTTTGGTTGGTTTAGGTTGGGTTTGGAACGTCTGTTTTTGTGTATCAGAAATAATAATCAGAAGTTATTACAAATATATGATGATAAAAATGCTTTTTTATAATAATAATGCTAATAAGTGATAATAATAACACATAATTTTTTATTTTGCATAGACTGCCCTTAAAGTACAACTTGGACAGAGATTTGTATTCAGTGTACTGTGGTGGTGTACCGTCAGTTTACCATGGTAAACTATAGTGCTTGTAAAGGACAAAAATGTAATCTCTGTAGTGTAAATTACAAAGATGGGAATGACTACTTGATTTATGCACTGTCCTCCAGATAATAGTAATAAAACATGTATAAATATTTAGCCTCTTTTCCATTTACCCTGACTTAATCTGTCTTGCTAGTTTATGTGTCTTTAGCATTGCCCAGAGCTTGGGAATTTACAACCAACAGTCATCACTATCAACAACATTGCATAAAAATGTTGTTCTATTATTTTTAATATTCATTGCCAGTATCTGAGATGCAGAGAACACATGCACATGGTTCTTCGGGGGTTCCTGGATGGAACTGATGCCTTCTGAGTACAGTAGAGCTCATGGGCTAACTGGTTTGATGAGCTGGCTGGCTCGATTCTAAATGTTAATGTTCAAATGTTGCATGCATCTAAATATGCCAACATGTAGGACGATAGCTGGTCCTGGCCTCTATGGGGCCGCAAACAAAATTCTGGAACGAGGCCCTAATACCTGACCCGTGAGCCATTTGTAACTGCCACACAGTCACAGCTGGGACCCCAGTGCTCCCACTGCAGTTTTAATTAATTAATTAATTTTTTAATTTATTTTTCTTTTATTTTATTTATTATTATTATTATTATTATTATTATTATTATTATTATTATTATTAATTTATTTATTTTTTTGTATTTGTGCCTGTGCTGTTTTTGTAAAACTGCTACTGGCTGCTAAATTTTCTTCGGGCTCAATAAAGTATCTATCTATACTATATCTATCTATCTATCTATCTATCTATCTATCTATCTATCTATCTATCTATCTATCTATCTATCTACAGTTCTTCCTTTTTGCTGAACTGTTTGCTCAGTTTGATGGTATTAGAGTATGTGGACCTATACAGAACAGAAATAGGCCCAAACAAACTGCATATAAAATGATAGATAATAATTCATTTTTGTTCATACGAGCTTCTTCAGGCCAATCAGACTAACTCCCGTAGACTTCCTCTCATGCATTTTCAAATATCATTTACTGTGATACTATGGCTTGGCGGAAAAATGTACATTCATAATATACTGATAGATGTGCATCCATGTTGTCCAACAAGCCTAACTAATCAACATTTAAAATTCAATATTTAATCATTAGTCAGTGCTAATCCAGTGTTTTACATTTTGTATAAGACTGTGTTAATACAACAGATTCTTGTGAAAGTTTAATGACTGTATAATTATAAAGAGCTTAGACTTTGTTCTGTACCCTGTAGATCAATGAGAAGCAGCAGTTTCATTGTACTATTATATTGGGCCTTTAAATCTAGAGCATGAGTACCGTTCTTGTATTTCTCTGTTGTTACTGTTACTCGAGCACTCCAGCCCCTGGAGACCGGCCTAACCTAAGCCTTTACACCCGCCACACACTGCAACCATGGCCCCCTGGACCCCTCGTGCCGCTGATTCCAGCTCTTCTCTCCCCTCTGGGCTTTTGAACTGCCCACACAACACTTCCACTGCTCCACATGACCTGACCCACATTAGTGCTGCGCTAACAGCACTGACAGGCCACCATTCTAGCATTTTCTCTGCTTGTCTCACCCTTTTCTCTGTCTGTGTGTGTCTCTGTCTCTCTCTTTGCTCCTGTCATGGCTCACAACATACGTCGATGTGTGAGATGTGTAGGTAGAGTGAGGCAATACGGAGTCACTTACTCTGAGGCGGGAGCTTTATGATTTATTCAGATGTGGGGATGGAATGACCAGGCAAAGTTGTGTTCTTAGCTCGTGAATCAACCGAAGACTGCTGCTCACACTTTACTGCACAGGCTGCATCCAGAACAGTCTCAAATCATTTCAGCCAGCACCCTCCAGTGACGACATCCAGCTTATCACATAGTCTCTCTATCAAAGCCCTCCATTTCTCTCTCTCACTGTCTGTCTCTTTCTCACTCTCTGTCTATCTCAGGCTTAAGTGTGGACTGGTTTGTCGCTTTGTGTTTGGTTTCCCTCCTTGTCAATTCTAGCTGTCTCATGCACTGAGCATCTTCCTTCTGGTAGCGTTTTAACACCATTTATACTAGTGGCATAAGCAGTAATATGTTTTTGGGTAGGCCTATGGAAAAGGGGGTTAGGCCAAAATAGTAGACAGACAGCAGAGATGCATAGTGATGAGGGAGAAACACATTCATTCTTTTATTCCTCTTCCAAGACACACATCCCTCATTCCATCCCAGTGCCCACCAACCTAAATCCTATGCATTTTTTCAACTCTGATTTCATGTACTTGAAATGTGAAATCAAACTGGATGTACGCCTTTGTAGATCAACATCCCCATTACTCCTCATTACTCACTAGCAACTTAACACAGTGTCACACTGTTTCACAGACAGGGAGACAATGTTGTGTTAGCTCAGATGTACATGTGTGAGAAGACATCTGTACATGCACATTACAAGTAGCCCTTATGCTACTGAATGGCCACTGGAAACCCCTATGTAGAAATGAAAGGAGAGCCAGCAACCTACTTAAGTAATAAAACAGACCTAAACATCCAGCATGTGAATGGTACTTACCAATATAAGGAATAGGCCAATGAAAATATTCCCACTATGCTTAAAGCAATTGCCTGTTATGTCACTGGTGAATCCTGTAATTGGTTTGTCTGTTTAAATGAGTAATTGGCCTCTCTACAGTCTCGATCGTGCATCTGGTGTCCCCTTAATCACAGTGACCAAGGACTCTTTGTAGCAGTGCTCTGGACCACGGTGCACTCCATGGGGAGGTTCAGTGCTTAATTACGTCCTCCCTTCCAAATATAAATAAGTAGATAAAAAAAGCCTGCTCCCGTAACCCGAACAGGGTGTAATTACATGGTTTATACTGTAATGTTGTAAGCAACATTTTCTATAACTGAGCTTATTAAAGGTTGTGACGACTCTAATTAAGTTGTTTGCCTTTGATAAGCCCGGGCGAGGGCTACAGATGAGCTGATTCTTCCAAACTCTCAGCTGCAATGACCAAATGACCACTCTTAGCAAGCATTGTGTGGTCTACAGTTATATGCTACAGTAAACTGCTTGTACGGCGTCATATCATCGCTTTGTCTATAGAACTGTGCACGAGAGTTGTTGAGTTTTTGAATGAGGTCGCTGCAGTTGTTGGACAGTTCTTGCAGCATGGAGCCCGAAATATCCGAGTTACTATAGTTGTGTTTCCAACTCTCAGACCAGCAGGAGGGAACGCTGCCATACAGCATACATTCTTTCCATCGAGAAAAGCATCTGCATGGTTTAAAGGGGGCATATCCTACATTAGTCTTCTATTTTATCTAGGCCTGTCAGAAAATAGAAATGTATTGGAGTAGTTATTATAAAGGGAGGTAATCACAGTTAATTGCATTTGTCCTATTTACTCAGAATGGGGTCTAAAGAAAGAGTTTCTTCCTTTTTAAAGGCTGTGAATGTAAGCTTCCTCAGCTGTGCAAATAAGCTTCCTCGGGATGCATCTATTGCCTGATTATTACCAATTATTTAATAGTGTTATATTCAGAAGTTTAAAAGAGCTATTTAAAAGCTGTACTTGAAAAGGGGGAATATAGCTGTAGAAATGTAGGTGTATACAGTGGGCAAGCAGCTGGGAACTACTGGGGGCTCAAAAGTTGAACTTTATGCATTGACTGGGTTAAAACAAAACATTAGTGGCATAGATGAATTATCTTGTTAAGACTTTATTAACAGGTTATCAGTGACACCACTAATTCTATCACATTGTAGTGTTGCACTGCCAGTTCGTAAAGAAGTGAACTCACAGGAGGCATTGCCAAACAGAACAAATGTGTGCATTTAAACAGAGACTTAACCATGTAAACTGTTGAGGAATGATGCGTATGTGTTATATGTGATGTTCTGTTTTACTATGCTTTACTATACCATGTATAACATGCTGTTTATGACCTGCCTGCTATCCTGGCTGATAAGTAGTGCTGGTCAGTAGGCTTCAATAAAAGAGCTTTCTTCTAAATTAATATTTCCCATGTATTCTTATCTATACCAACACCACAGTATTTTGGTCATATTTACCATTTTCTAACCTTAAATCGTAATTGCTTATTTACTTGTGTTTTTGCACTCTCACCGAAGTGCTGTGATTGGCCCTGCACTGTGGCTTGTTCAAAAAAGCAATCCAGGCTATAGCAGGTCATACAGACTTTAATGTGAAGGGCTGTTCTAAACTGCTGTAGGCTGGATAGCCATGTTAATGTGCTGTTTTATGTGAAAGCAGTTCATTCAAGTTCATTCATTAAGTCAAATATATGGACTGGGTAGTGAATATGATGAACATTGGTTTTCCAGGATGGAATTCCAATATGGGCCCCTTTGTGCTATTGAACTGTGCTATTACATTACATTCCTAGACTTCCTCCATGGCAAAGTTTACTGTTCACTCTTCATCCAACCATCATCCTGTTAACTCCAGGAATCTCCAGGTGACTTTGAGCATGGAAAGCACACCCTCTGCAGTGTGGTGGCCCTCCGGGACTTGAATGTGACATCCCTGCTATAGAAGGATTTGATGGAGAAAAATTGGCTTAGCCCACCCTTTCCTTTGTAGTGTGAACCTGTCGTGTTTACCCAATAGAGTGGTCTTTATAAGTGTAGTGTAAACCTGATGACACAGGCTTATTCTGAATTTTACATAGTCATCCCTCTTTCCTCTTTAGCACTTCAGAAGAGCTTAGCATAAACACGTCATGAAATGTCAAGCTTAAGATATTCTTCTTGTCTGCAGCTTCCATGAAGTGACTCAGTCTGCTCCGTCTACAAGGTTTTATTGCTGTAGGGAAATGATGTCAGACTTCATTCGTAGAGGGCCACTGCACTGCAGTGTTTAGTGTTTCTCTCTGATTTTACCCTCATGAGGTTTTTCAGAAAGCAGGATTTCTTGGCAAATCGGGTAGATTAAACTTCTGAAAAGTGAACATAGTACGAGAGTTCTTTAGCTCTCCTGCTGTTTGACAGGCCTTGACTTTGGGTTCAAGTTTTCTGGCTAATTAAGTCCTAATTTGGGAGCCTACAGATTGCTGGCAAAAATCCTATTCACCCTAATGAGACAATGTAGCACACAAGTAGTGAACAACAGTTTCTTTTTGGTAGAAAAGCTTATATTTGCTTTACAGATCAAACTTGACCTAATAAGAAGTTTTATTGCTCAGTCCAATTTGTGTAAAAATAACTTCCTTTAGAATGTGTAAGTAATATCAAATTGCATATCGTCGCTGTCCAAAGAAAAACTTTTAGATTTTTACTTTTATGTCTCATTTGATCACATGAGCTGCTGTTTACACTGGGTGTGAATTTCATGAAGAGGGCACCAACAGAAATGACCCAGAAACGCTTGGTAAGACATCGGGTTCTGTTGACTCCCATTCAAAGTAAATGAGGTTTTTGGCCTCTCCTGTAAAGTTGCCATTTTGGAGATACCTGTTTTTCTTTGGACAGCGACGCTATGAAATTTGCATATCTTGGAAAACCTGGACTAGTATCACTAATTTCCAGTCCATGGTTTTGTTTTCATGTTAAACAGGCAGGTCTTACCTTTAATATGTCCATGACTTGTTATGGATTTTAGCTCACGTTAAGAACAGTGATTAGTAAGCTGCTATTCTAAAATCTGATTTCACAAAAGTGTGCTAAAACTCTGTTGGGAACAAAAGGTCTGCTTACAACATGCATTTTCATTTATTGGATTGCGTTTAGATTTTATTTGAGCACATAAAAAGTCAGGTGTAAACATGCCTAAGGCCATGTTGGGTATGGATTACGATCTTATCAATTAAACCACACACAGGCAGATCTTGACCAAATTTAGTACAAATGCAGATTAAATGTGTTCTTGCTGTGCTTCTACAATGACATCAGTAGAAGTATAAGCTTCACATATCTTATTGTAAAAAGTAAAAGAAGTAAAATATTATCAACATATTGTAAAAACAAAGTAGGAAATGCTCAGCTTACACCAGTTTGCCTTGTATGCAGGTAAGGTACTGTCAGATCTCCTCTAATTACACTTTGGAAGCATGAAGTGAAGTATAAATGGAATCCTGATGTATATGCTCATGTATACCCGGATACAATCTGGACATGAAACACATGTTAATGCCGGCATGCTGAAAAAGTGGTTTATGCTTTCTCAGAATGATGAATGGGGTTTTTCGCCAGCATTCCATATAGTTTGTCCTTCCTTCCATCAGTCGCTATGAGGAAAAACAGCCTCACGTATGAGTGGAGGGAGAATGAGCAAGTTATTTGGATGTGATATATCCGAGTGAACACTGAGTGCTGTAACCCTCCAAGACTTGAGTGTGACACTTGTGCTTTAGAGTGTGTCTCTGGTGTCTGACCAGCAAACACTTGGTGCAAAGAATGTTCATGGGGAAGTGAAGAAGGCACGTCCAGTTCTTCTGTCCGTTCGCTTTTGTCATCCCTCCTGTTTGCTGCCAAACTGTGATGTCCAAAGGCTGGTATGGACAACACTCCAGTACAGACCAGTGCAGAACCAGGGGTTTATTTTTAGCTCTGGCCTCATTGGGGTCACAGTGGGAAGTGTCACACAGTGTAAACACTCAGCTCTTTTATACCCCCCCCCAACACACACACACACACACACACACACTAACATTGCCCTTGGCAGCCACAGACCTTCTGTAGGAACACACACGCACACGCTCCTGTTCCACACAAACACAGCTGATGTCAGAAGTGCGTAGATTAAAAGTGACGTCACTTCCATAGCGTGCTGATGGTGCTAGAGGTCCAGCATTGGCAAATCACTGAATGAGAAAGGACAGCAGCCTTCTGGCCATGTTCTTCCCTCTCTCTGTTCTTCAGCCTCAATGGAGGCTCAGCGAGACAGACAGTCCACACAAAGCGTGCTCAGCATTTCCCCCTTTATATATCAGGCAGATAAAAAGTGTGTACATTTACTACAGCCTCATTTACTTTACATTACTGTTGAGAAGATCTTTTATGATGTTTGGTGACATATTGTCCAAATCAGATATTGGCAAAAGATGGATATATGTATCTAAGCTACTGAATATATTCTTTTGCAATTGTATGCTGTTTCATTCAACATTCCATTTGTTTGGTAACCAACAAAACATTGTTAAATAATTAATAATATGCTGTAATTATCTACTTTGCATCACTTCTCAATCTCTTTTAATCAGTGTGGCCATCTATTGCTTTTATATCATTACAACATTGGCATATTTGTGGTATATTATTTATAACATTCTAAAATCTTTAAACAGAAATTCCAAACATTACTCTTGAAGAGCAGTGTGTATGCGGATTGCGAGAGTCTCTTCCTGGGAGTTTCTGCACACTTGACTCACTACTAGGAACACTACTTTTGGTTTTTGCAGACTGTTGTGTCTGTGAGTCTGTGCGTCTGTGTGTCTGCGTGTGTGTGTGCGTGTGTACTCACATCTGTAGTCAGTGAAAGAACACTGCCAGAGACAGAATCAGCTGCTGTTCTGATGATCATCTGCAGCCTACACACGCAAATGCACACATAAACACACACACACAGACCACGCTAATGCTACCTCCTGAGAGCCCCAAATGAATTATGTCTCTTGTGGCCCAATCAGATGTGTAAAGCATGTACCGTGACATTTACAGTGTGGTAATATGATAATGTGCAGTATGACCTGTTTGTTTGATATAGATAGTCGCTCAGTGAACAGAGGCCTGTTAGCTCATCCTGCTCTGTCTTATTAACTCTGAGTGTTATATATATTTACATTAGTCCTGTTCATGTCAAATAATTGTTCAAATCTATATGACGACAACCATAAAGCTTTCTTTACTGTAAACCAAGAACTGCGTTTGAACTTTGAGGTCTGTAAGTGCTATGATGTGAGCGCGGATGAGGTAACGTTAGTGTTTACCAGTTTATGAAGCAGCACAAGGTTGATGGTCCATTTTAGAGTTGAAAACCTGACCTGTGAGGTGACAAGCAGCACATAAAGTCTTGAGGAGAATGAGAGAGGTGTGTAGGCCTTTGATAGAGGTAGAAGTGTGACACAGCTTTACCATTTAAGGTGACAGTGAGCCCACCTTTATTGTAATTTTTGCTGCCAGCTATGTTTCATATACATTGTATGCTTAATGAATAATAAAGAGTTCAATCATCCTGATTCTTTACTCACAGCATTGCTGACTTGTACACACACTTCCCTTTCACGCTCTCTCAGCATCAAACCTCCCAATGCACCCCCATTGCAGTGTCCTGCAGTGTTACCGAGTCATAGTGCACACCTCTGTCCTGACCACTTACTGAGCTTTCCAGCAAAGCACACACGCAGACTTTCAGTCTTGGCCTCTTCCTCCCTGTCTGGCCCAATCTTTCTTATCCCTTCTTTTTCTTTTCTTTCCCTTTGTCACTTACACCCCACACACTTAATAAAGCTTTCCTCCATGTTACGCTTGCCCTCGGACAGACCTCAGTGTCTGATCACCTGCTTTCTCCACTGCTCGTCAAAGGTTTGGTAAAGCGAAAGAAAAGTTTAACTAACACTTTCATTGCTTTTCAATGCTGGAGACAGATCTTGGCAATTTAAAGGTTGAAGCAGCTGTTGAACTCACCTCTTTTCCTGGTAAGGAGTGTGTATATGTTGGCCCTTATTGTTTAGAGTATGATATTAATAGATATATAGGTAATGGACAAAAGTATATTATATAGTTAAAAACAAATACTGCCTTTGTAAACCCTAGTTCTGTTCATTTATTTTCATAGCTGCAATTTGCATGATGCTAATTGGTGGCTATAACTTTCCATTGCTCGTTTGCTACATTAGTCTACTACTTTCAGTGCAAAACTCAAGTAGCACACTTCAGACACCAAAGCATGTTTTGCCTGATTGACTCCATGTGGGGTAAGTGAAAAATTGGTGTTTTGAAATTATTGGCCTTTAAACAGTAGAGAAGTTACTTTAGCCGCTCGGTCTCAGCGACAGTCCCACAACAGCGGGCCCTGCAGACAGCTCCTCCAGGGGTAATTACCAATTAGGTGATGCACTTTAGCAGATCAGGGTGCAGAGAGTGGAGCCAATGAAGCTAATGAGAGAGAGTTGGGTGGTGCTGGGGGGAAGCAGGAGTGGCAGGGGAGGGAGGATTACTCCTGTCAGACTGTGACTGTCTTTACATGCTTCATTAGCCGGGGTTTTATATAGCCTGCTCGTACTCCTCCCTAAAGACGGCATTCACTCTCAGACACCCACATGCTGTAGCTTGTTTATCTCTCGCTCTCCGGAACCATGCAAAAAGGGATTCTAGTTATTGTTAGGAGTGGGCAATGCAATGATAAGTCATTGCTATCATGATAATCATCACAAAGGTACTATCCCAGTCCTTCTAGGCCTACCGAAAAGGTCTAAAGATTTTATTGTTGAGTTTTCGATGAAAAGATGTCAAATTGGTCAATCAGGATTTTTCTTTTGTGTGCAAATATGTACATTTCTCCTATTGGCTGTCACTTTATAAGATAAAGAGAAGGTCTGGATTAAATATCAGTATAATTATACTTGGGACTGGGTTGGTGGGTTAAACATTTTGCTCTTTGTCTTCTGGAGATTCTACGTTTACCACTTGTTGTAGGAGTGGTATTTATCTGTGGCTTGTTGGAAATGTAATATGTCAGGGCCCTCACTTTCACAGTGATACCTATACGATATACAATTTTGGGATACATAAAAACGCCCTGTATCCTTTAGAGGCTTCAGATGTCTGTATTTAATCTGGAACTGCCAGAAATTTTGATTTCCCATTAGCCTTGTGCTAACAAATTACCAGGATCTCATACGGATGCTAGCAGAAGTTAGTGTTATTGTTGAGTTGGTGTTTTTCTGCATGGGCCGGATTGAAAAGCCCATTCATATTCACAATTCTACTCTGATATTGTACTGTATTTCTGTCATATTGCCCACCCTTAGTCCTATACTGTATTGCAATGGTCATGTCGTGCTGGTAGTAGACTTGATCATATCTGACTGGCCTCAGCACTCGTCACTTTATAAAAAACAGCCACAAAGAGCATCTGCTCTAAAATAGGATTAATTATTAATCTTTGAGCAGGGTGTAATGCTGGGTGAAAGTAACCTGCTTTACTGATGTATGACCAGCTATATCAACTGAATCTCTGCACTTAACCTCAAGAAACAGCAGCAACACTGTTGACCTCAGAACAAAAGGTCACTGAAGTTGTATAAGGCATACAGTTTCGGCACGTAATGTGTGTGTATATGTCTGAAAACATGCTCAGGATAACAATACCCTTACCTCTTACAGAGCCAGGACCAACAGAAATGTGTGTGGGGGGGGGGGTTACATTTTTTCTTATTTATTTTAGGTTTTGGTGTTGGGTTAGATTTAGGATTAGGTGTTGGACAATTACTGTGATACACTGTATGTTGGTAGTTACTTATGGTTAGGTGGATCATTGTGGTGGCTGACCGGGTAGGATATGCAATTCAAATGTAAAATGTCTTACATGCTGAACAACATCAGTAGTTGTAACACCACTGACCCAAACAGCACTGACAAGATGACTAAAATACGTTTTATGAGTAACATCACTAACACAATCTATTTTCAAACAGATGAAGCTGTCAGTATTTTATCCAAGTTTATTAGAAAGTATTTTGAAAAATATTCTTTTGTTGTTGTTCTGAAATTCCATACTTGTATGTAATGGCTGTAAAGTTGTGGGGCAATATTTGACTGTAATTGTAGAATTTACCCTAATATTTAATACATTTAAGTCAATTTGGGTTAAATGGCAAAAAATGTAGTCTTCAATACTTTGAAGACATTTTATTTATGCATTACCGTAGTTAGTTTTTCTGAGGTTTGATAAGTTAAAACAGAATAAACAACCAGTAGTGCCACATTTAAATACAAATAAAATCATAAAAAGATTTTCATTTAATGTTTGATACATTACCACTGCACAATTAACACTGCTGATCCCTTTTTTCTAATAAGACATGTATTTTGGCATTGTTCTTTAAGTACTGACAATGTGCTCAGAAAAGTTTTTTGTTAAAACTGCTCTCAGTGATAAAAATGTCAAACATCGATATGTGTGTGAGATAGGTCAAGGGAGCAGAGGAGTCGCTCCTGCCCTTGGTTTTCTTATGACTCTGTGGTTGCTCTGAGATTTTTATTCTGATGAGCTCATGTTTAATCACACCTGTAATCTTCCTACTGAATTATTCATGTCCAGAGATTCAGATCTGGCAGCTGACATGTGCTATTTCAAGACAATCTGAATAAAATAAAGGAAAAAAAGCCCTGCAGGTTTACATATCCCCTGACATTTCAGCAGCACATATTCCCTTTGTCCTTAAAACAGGTTGATAGATAGACTGAGGTGACCATGCGGGGCACTCAAGCAAAATCAAATTAAGAGCTGCTTTCCACAAATTAATTGCTATATGTGTATAAACCATTGCCCATATTCTGTGCCTAATATAAGTGACAGAGGTCAGTAAATTAGGCTTGCAAATCTGAACAATTTTTACCAAATTAACTGTTTGTTTGATTAATATTACTGGAATGACACCCAAAGCTAGCAAAAATGGTTTTCCATTCTGTGACCTTTTGGTTTCTTTAACTGTTTTCATTTAGTTTAGCTTTATGTAATTTAGCTCTCAAGGCAGTCATTTTAATTTTGACATACGCTCCATGTTTCCTGTTCTTTTGCTTTTTTAATATTAGTGTTGTGAAATCGATAATAAAAATCACCAAAATGTTTTGAATCATTTCTACCTTGTGAGCGCATTAGTGGTCATTTTGATCATATATATTAGTCTACATGAGCCTGCTCATCTCCTCTGATTTATCTCCCCAAATATCTGGAAAAAACTGACCAACAGGTTACAATCTACTATCCAGAAAACAATCAAATAATAGCAATACAATAGAACAGGTTAGACACCCTCAGCCATGCCATACAAACTCCTCAGATGCGCACTGTTTGATCAATGTCATGCTTATCGCTACTGTTAGAGCATGCCGACAGATGAATGTCAGGTTATCACTGATTAAGCACATCAAATAGATACATAGCTTTTAATCACTTTTGCGATCACAAAAACATCTGACAGCACTGAAAACAGACTTTTGCTGACCCTTCCTCCGGCCAAATGATCATATGACTTTAGTGATGTGTCCTTGCAGTTCTACTATCATGTGCTCATGCAAATACCTGCAAAGTTTTTTTAAAAAGTCACTAATGTGAATAAATGCAGATATTTGTGTATTTGAATGGCTCATCCTACATTTAATATGCAACACTGTAAGAAAGAAAAAACGTAAGAAACATCTTTCTGCCCACTAAGCATCTTCTAGATGATACCTCATGCCTAGAGTACGAAATGTTTTGGCCTTAGTCTCCGGTTGCTGAAGGATACAGATGTGTTGAAGCTGTAAATAAAACACGCAGCATTGATTGAGCCTCATGCCTGGTGGCTGACTGGCTATGAGTCATCTGCTGAGATGAAGTGCCCTCACTCACTAATCTTGCACACATTTTATTTTAACTGCTGCTCTTTGTACTTTCTCATTGCCTGGTCAGGAAGGCCGCCTCTTAAGGAAAGGTTTTATGGTCAGAAAAAGCTTTCTGAAAAAGAAAGTAACAGAAACAGCATTCTCATTTCCGAAACACACAGAGAAATGTGGAAAACAGTCATTTAAACATTAACATGGACTGTTTTTGGTGCATAAATGTAATCAGTAGAGTTTAATGAAAATATATATCAGAAGAATATAGAGTAAGGGCTTTATAATGGAGTGGAGCTATTTGTCATACAGTCACACAGGCCTTTACTCTTGTAGTACACCTCTCAGCTCTAATTTACAGCAGCAGCCCATCAAGGCCATATCAAACTCAACTATTCCCATCACATGCTTCAGTCGTGTGTGGTGATTTAAAGTTATGTTCAGGAGTGTGTGGACTTTAGATTGGTCTCGTTATCACCTAGCCTTGAGTTGACAGCTCCCAAGCAGGCACTAAGTCACACACACACATGACAAGCATGTTTACAGGGTGGGTCAGCAGTCAAGGCATGGAGGGTATGGGAGGAATGGAAAGAGGCCAACACTGACAGATGTTGCAGGTGTAAGATTTAGGCGGCAGTGGGGCTGCTATATTACACATGAAATTACACACTCTGGTTATATTGCTGCATATTAGGACTGTGCCATATGCCTCATGCAATATATTTAAAAGCCACTAGTGAACTCCCGATGTGACATTCATAAAGGCTGGCTGAAACTGCGTACATGTGTCGACTTTCCCCATTCCCTCAAGAATGAAAATTTTAGGTACTGTTTGTCTGCTCTGTCACATGATCTTTTGACCATTTCTTAAACTCCAGTTTTTGAAACCGCTGTTGTTTTGCCTAACACTCTCCTTCCTTATGCAAGTGGGATTGTCTTATATCTAATCAACTAAGAAACATCTCCTGAAAAATGAAGAACTTGTTTTTAATGGTTGTTTGAACTGGAAGTTAGTAAATGAGTGGTGCTCTCTTATTACTAATGGGGACTTCATTAAAGCTTAATATCAGTTCTGCTGAACAATGACTGGGTGACTGGGTGGTGCATTGGGTAGCGCTGTCGCCTCACAGCATGAACGGCCTGGGCTCCATTCCTGTCCAAGGTCCTTCTGTGTGGAGTTATTCTCCCTGTGTCAGTGCGGGTTTCCTCCCTCAGCCCAAAGACATGCAGTCAGATGAGTTGTATATTCTAAATTACCACATAGGTGTGAACATGTGTGTTTGTGTCTGCCCTGCGATGAATTGGTGGCCTGTCCAGGGTGTTTCCTGTCTTCTGCTCATTGAACATTGGAATAGGTTCCAGCATAAATCAGTTCAGAGGAAGAGTGAGTGAGGGTGAGAGAACAATGGCCTGCCTAAAGATAAAATTCTGCTAATATAATTTAAATACCCGCCTGTTTTCATTTCCTTTTCCCACAATTCCTTAAACAAATCAGCACACAATGCCCAACCATACTGCTCTACCCCACTGTATTCGCTGTTGTCACTTTTCTCTATGGCCGACAGCTGAGAAATGATGAGCCACAAACTGGGTCGCTTATAGCCTGGCATGAAAGTAATGTGCTCACTGAAGCTGCACTGCATCTACCCTCCTCTGTACATCACTCTCTTTTAGGGCCTGTCCACCCCGCCTTTGGCCCAGGAAATGCACTTTGTGAGCATGTGTATGTGTGCACTCTGGCTTAAAGCAAGCCGACACACTACCTATAAACGTGGAGGACAAATGGCTGATTGAAGGAGCAACAGAGAGCTCCAAAATCCATTATCACACTACTGTCATGGTGTTCTTTAACCAATGGCAGATATAGTGTTTCAGTCACCTCTGGTATAACCTCTTACATCATGTATTCGCTTTTGTGGGTCCCACTGGCCACTTAGTGAGGATGATCTTAAAATAGCTTTATATAAAAGGAACAGAAACACTAAAATAGCAGCGAGCTGAGATTTGTCTGAAGGTTTGTCTATTTTTATAGCTGTACAGTGTCAGAAACCGCATGAGGAAGTCTGTTTGAAATGACTTAATAGCCCATGTTCCCATGTTCCCAAAGCTCCTAGGTTTCTCTGATCTGTTCCTGGGACCTGTGTTATTATAAGACTGGGAAAACATAGGATCTTGAGACATTGGGACAGGGAATGAAGTCCTCTGTTTTCCCAAGATTCTATGTGACCAGGGCCTAATGGTCCCCAAAACCCATGTTTTCGAATTTTCTATGCTCCCAATTTCCTATGTTCCCTGGGACCTATGTTGCCAAAATCCCATGTTTCCAAGGTTCTATATTGCTAATATAACTTGCACCCAGGGCTCAATGCTTCCAAGGTCCTATATTTCTATAATGCTTTGGAAATACAGGATCTTGGGAACACTGTGCTACACAGCATGTTACATTACTTGACAATTTGCATTAAATGCTAGTGTTGGGCTGGAATGACCCTTTAACTTGAACACAAAAACTCCAGGATAAAACGTCTTGGCTGATTGACGACATTCAGTGTAAGTAAAAATGACTCTTTTAAGATTTGTCTTGTTTTATATAGGCATTGGTTATTGGGATAAAGCCCTGAGGTGGAGGAATAGCTGTCTCTTTAGTTCTGCAAGGGGTATGTTAGGTCCTTTCCTGCTTCATCTCTTGCTCTCTAGTTAACCTAGAAACAAGTCTGACTCCCTGCTCTTTCAGATTGGATTTGTCACCTGACTGTCAGTTCCTTTCTCTTTCTCTCACTCACACTCTCTTGCTCACTCTGTGTCTTTTGCTTACTCTCTATCTTGCTCTCGCTACTTCTCTCCCTTCATGTCACCCCCCACTTGCACTGCTAAGCTCCTGTCCCCTGTGGAGTGTGTGGCCCGAGGCAGGCACGTTGCATGGAGGTCGTCCATGAGCCCTGCTGCTCGTGTATTTATTTATCTCATCTGTAACTATACATCTCCAGCAGAATGTGCCCCTGTGTTTGTATAACGATTTTTTACCAGATTATGAAATTATCATCAGATATCTTGCGCAGGCGCCCAGGCGCTCTAACAGCGGAATAGAGGTCATAAGTTCGCTAGCTAGCAGTATAAGATTTGAGGAGCTTTTCACTGTTTGACTGCATTAGCCTGCAAGGTACCAGAAAGATATGATGAGCCTCATCTGTGAAGAAATGTGTCTGAGCAGCCTTGCAGTAAAACATACAACTCAGGGGACAAAGAACCTTGTCAGGAAATAGAGAGGGGTCTTTTACTTTTAACTGCAGTAACATATAATGGATATATCCTAGTCTATTTGTCCAATCGTCATGAACTTTAAAAGGCCATATCGTAAATTCCTGAAATAGAAGAACGTAATACAGTTTGTAAACATTAATAAAAGTTTCAACAGCTATCGTTCACTCAGTAGTCCATCCAATCCACATATGAAAACTAATCTGAAAAAAATGCTGTTTCAAATTCATTATTTCTGTGATCATTTCTTACTCAGCTTTAATCAGTCTAGCCCCACCATTTCACATCACATTTTAATGTGACAGAGTACAGGGTGGTCAGTCAGGCTACAGTCACACAGCAAGTAAAAATCCCAAATCAGTTTTTCTGATCAATTCTGATTATCTTGTTTGGCTCATCATATTCGTTTTGAAATGTTAGGTATATCCAACATTAGTCCGAACAGATCTGTCTCCCAAACTGACCTACATGTGCAGGAGAACAATGCTTCCTGTGGCACATTCACACAAAAGTTAAGTAATCATGGCAGCCGATGGATGCAGGTGTGCTGCTGGAGGTTTCAGCTTTATCCTCAGCAGCATCACAGGAGCCATCTCAAAGTTCCAGTGTCTGACAGCTTGCCTTGCTTTTTGGCCAGAACACTTTACCTCCAGACATTCAAGTTTTATTCAAGTTTTTTTTTTTTTTTTACCAAGGCTGCTTTTCTTTCACAACCTCCTACAACATGGGGAGGTTGCCATTAGGCCTTCTATTTACATTTGATACAGAAACATCACCCGGGGTGTTTGAAGTCTGGGTGAGGCGAAACTATGAAGGATGTCGTGCTGGATTGACGTAAAAACCACATTGCCCGATATCAGATATGGATCGCGTTTCAGTACCACATATTTAAGGATCCCAAATCGGAACTGGAAATATCAGATTCAGTTTGTTTATACTGCGGCAAAGACAACACATCTGTGATACATACGGAAAAGGTCGCTTTTACCTGCTGTGTAATTTTAGATTTCGTAGAGATGTCATTAAACATGTATTCAGTTTAATGTTACAGTAACAAACAAAGCCTATTCAACAGCAGGAAAAATGTAGGACATGGATTTTTAATTATGAAAAGCAGTTGCCGTTTTAAATTCAATAAAAAGTATAGAAACAACATAAACAAAGTTTTTGCACGATATGCTATGGATGTCACATCTACAGATTAAGTTCAAAAGGCTGGCACATGCTTTTGATGTACTGCCGATATTTCAAACCTAGCAGGTCTCAGCTGTACTTGTGTTTTTTTAATCTAATTGCATAACTGTGCAGCTCTTTCACCATGACGGAGAGCATAGGACTAAAGCCAATTGCTTGATTGTACTATTGTGCAGTACTTTGTGTAAACAGAGTAATAGCCTCATGCAGCGCTTGGCCTGGTTTCTTTAAACAGTTGTTTGGCTTGATAATGTGTACTCTTGCTGTCTTGGTTAGTGCAAAGCAGTAATCTCCTCTAATCTTCCGGCGTGTGTGCGTGTCTCTCTGTGTGCAAACGTGTCTTCTCTATGACTGACCTAAGGTTTGGAGGACTGACATTAATAGGCCTGATGTTGTAAAGGCTTGACACACATCTGGAGGCGGAAAGCGGAAAACTGCCCCACAGCTGCTGAGAAACAATTTAATGCCTCTCTGACCTTACTGTGCTAGAGGCAGACGTCCAATAAAAGGAGGCCACTTCATTCTCCTCACATGCTGTCCTCAAATCGAACTCCAGCTGGCAGACACAAGTTAGACGACGTTCGGCTGGCTCTCGTCTGTTTGGACAATCCTAAGTCAAAACTTCTGATTTGGCGGTTTACTGGGAGATTAACAGCAACTGGTACATTTTTACAATGCATTTCTGATACAATAGATCTGTGGCATCTCTCAATGCATATATATAAATGAAATAAATATACAGTATATATACAATACAGTACAAATATACAGTATATATACAATCATGACCAAAAGCACCCCTGAAAGTATATCTCTCATATACTTTTATTATACACATGTTTATTTCCGTTGTGTGTATTTGAATAACATAAAAACTGAGAAAAAAGGCAAAAATTTTATCATTTCAAAAATGAAAATAGATAACTTCCTAAGTTATCTATACCTTTTACTTCCTGTAACCATCAACAAACTTCTTACACTTCTTACAACTGGAATTTTGGACCCCTTTTGCAAACTGCTCCAGGTCTCTCATATTTGAAGGGTGCCCTTCCCAACAGTAGATCTCTCCACAAGTGTTCAATGGGATTTAGATCCAGACTCATTTCTGACTACTTCAGAACTCTCCAGCACTTCCATTTTCCATCCATTTCTGGGTGGTTTTTGAAGTATGTTTGGGGTCATTGTCCTGCTGGAATACCCATGACCTAGGACACAAACCCAGCTTTCTGACACTGGGCCCTAAATTGCAACCCAAAATCATTTGGTAATTTTCAAATTTTATGAAAGCCTTGCACACAGTCAAGGCACCCAGTGCCAGAGGCAGCAAAATATTTCCAAAATATCTTTGAACCTCCACCATATTTGACTGTATGTACTGTGTTCTTTTCTTCGAAGACCTCATTCTGTTTTTGGTAAACAGTAGAATGAATTTACCAGTAGAATTTTTTGGTCTCCTCTTTCCACGAGATGTTTTCCCAAAAGGATTTTTGCTTACTCAGATACATTTTGGCAAACTGCACTCTAGCTTTTTTATGTCTCTGTGTCAGCTGTGGCCTCCTCCTGGGTCTCCTGCCATAGCATTTCATTTCGTTCAACAGATAGTGTGTGCTGACACTGATGCACCCTGAGCCTGCAGTACAGCTTAAATTTCTTTGGAACTTGTTTGGGTCCTTGATTGGGGCTGCTTATCCATTGGGGCTGACTATCCTGCATTGCTACCTTTTATAAATTTTTCTCTTCTGTCCACGTCCAGGGAGATTCGCTCCCTGGACATGGACAGAGATGTTGTTCCTGTGCCATTGGTTGTAAACTTCTTGATTATGTTGCGCACCATGGACAAAAGAACATCAACCTTGTAAACTTGAGATTGTTGATATTTTTCACAGTTTTGGTTCTCAAGTCTGCAGACAGTTCTCTTCTCCTCTTTTTGTTCTCCATGCTTAGGGTGGCACACACAGACACATAATGCAATGATTGAGTCAACTGCTCTTCTTTCTGGTTTCAGGTGTGATTTTTATATCGCCCACACCTGTTACTTGCCACAGGTGAGTTTGAACAAGCGTCACATGCTTAAAACAAAGTTATTTACCCACAATTTTGAAAAGGTGCCAATAATTTTTGTAGTTCTGTGTGAAATTTTGTCACAGTTCCAATACACACAAAGGAAATAAACATAAACACATAAACATGTGTAATTGCAACAATTTCCTGGGAGAAATACTTCATTTTCTGGTAAAATTTCAGGGGTGCCAACACTTTTGGCCATGACTGTAATAGAACCCCCGAAGTACAGTTCTTGTAGTAAAGTTGCTTCCAGAGGCAGTTTGCAACTCTGTAGTGAGTGACGCAACAGAGGATAGGCGATTTGTACGCACTACACGCTTCAGCACTTGGCAGCCCCGCTCTGGAGCTGAGCTGTTCAATGCTGCCATTTCACAATAATAGCACTTACAGTTGACGGGGACAAATCTAGCAGGGCAGAAATTTCATGAACTGACTGGTGGCAAAGGTAGCATCATATGATGTGGCACTTTGAAGTCGCTGAGTGACTCTTTCTGCTGCCGCTATTTGTCTATGGAGATTGCATGATGTGCTGGAGATTATACACGTGTTAACAATGGGTGTGCTGAAACACCTGAACTCAGTAAGTAGGAGGGGTGTCCATATGCGTATTAAGTTTACCAGTTCTCTGCTACAGTGCAACCTCCTTATGTCAGACTCTAAAATTTAAAGGTGTACAGAGTACCCTGCTAATGTCAAAGAAATGAATCCTGTCTTAATGTCTAGTCTCTCACTGTCATTCTTTCAGAGATTTTGACTTTCAGAGATTTTTGGTTTGGTAAACACACCAAAGCAGCATAATACGTAATGTAAGCTTTGGTATTTCTTGTTTTGTTATGCTTTTTAAAAAGGGAGCAATGTTTGAAAAAGAAACAGATTTGACATTTGCATCCTGACTAGTGCAACGGTGGCATTTGGCTCTTAACGCTGGCTGCACTGAAGGGTCCCGACATTATTTGTGGAAAGAAATAGAGTAGGCTAACTTGTTTGCTCCATAGAGCACACAAGAAAAGGTGATACTACAGTTTCATTTCTAGACATTGAAATCAGAGCATTATCTAGAATATGTGTAATAAAGTGGAATGCTATGCAGATGTTGTATCAGTGTTTATCTATGGCTTCTGTCTTTCAAGTATGTCAAGCCAAGACAGGTCTGCAAAATTCAAGCTATAGGATGAATTACCTACTGTTTGTAGCTAGGCAACAGTTTATTATTTGGGACCGTACCTGTGTTCTCATCGTTCTGTTTTGCCAGGGCTCTGTCTTCCCACGGTTGGCTTATTTATGTAATACATTGTACCCCGTTTATGATCTATTAGCGAAACCTATAAAAGAAAGGTCATGTTTAACATCATGGGGTCATCAACAGTCATTCAGGGAATAACAAGATGTAGATTTATCAATTGAAATATCCTTAGCTAGGTAGGGGTGTGTGTTGCCAAAAATATGATACAAATTGTGATTCAGGGGTTATGATTTAATATATTGTGATACTGTAGGCACAGTGATATTTTGTGATTACTTTAATTTTAGGAAAACTGTCATACAACAACACACCACTATATGCATAGGTTTTCTAAAGCTAACACATGTGCATCCTTACGCTACTTGTGGAAGAGTCTGATGGCTGAAGATAAATTATAACACAGCTGTCCATTGTCTATGAATTAATACTGTATTTTTATGAATTGAAACATTATTAAAAAACATAATCTTGCGATCGTCATGTATATCCACATTTTCCTACTCCCAAAGAGCTAGGTCAGTCTCAGTGAGCTAAACAAATAGTTCATGAGATAAGAATGTAGAACACAGATTTCTAGATTCACACTCATTTGGGCTGTTTTTTCGAATTCCAATTTGAAAAATAAAAGGCCCTAGGAACATGGCTTGTGGCAAACTTGACCACTATCATGTAGTGTCAGAGAACACATGTGCAGGAGTCCTTTTAATAATTCATGAGCAAGTGATGATTTATGTGTGCAGTTTTCACAATGTTGACAAGTGACTACAAGCTTCTATTACCTGTAGGCGATATTAGTCTTGTAGGTCTGGTGAAGCATTAAGCAACAAACTTGGAATACTAAGCATGTCTTGGCTGATGGGTTGCATTTGGGGGTAATTAGAAAGTTGTAGAGTTGTAAAAAAAAATATTTTTTGTAGAACCGCCTCTTGTAGAACCATGCAGCGGGAAGCTGCATTCATCATTCGCTCTAAAGAAGCAGCTGCAAACTTGGTTTTTCTCATGGCTTTCATTGTTTTTTGCTTCATTCATTCCTCACTGAGAGACGGATGTGGCTGTGCAAGACTGTGATTAAATCCCGCATCACCCCGCTCCAGTTCTCTACTCACTGCTAGTTATTTTGGGGGCATTCAGATGGGCTGTTTTTTTTTCTAGGAGGATTAAAACCTTTGCTGAAGTAAATGCACTGTCATGCTGTAATACACAAATGCTTGTGTGTTGACAGACATAGGGCTTAGGTCTCTGTGGGCCTTTCTGTGAATGCCTGCTTTGTATAATGCACCTTCTCCTGTCTCTCGCTGTTCAGTAATGATCATGCTGTTGGCATTTAGTGAGCTGAGACTGCATTCTAATCAGCTGCAGGCCAGTCGACCAGAAAACGACGATGTAGTGGTTAATTCTGGATTGATGGCATTGCCTCCCACTAAACGGGTATCGACTGCCCTGGCCAGACAGATCATTCCCTTTCCCCCCCATGGTCAGTGATGTCATCATGTCGTGTGGCATTCCAGCAACCATCCACATCCCCTTGTGCTTGTCGTCATGGTGATTGTCTGCAACAACTCCTGTCCTTCGTGCTGCGCTAGTATTGGCCTCGGAAAGAGTAGCTCTGTGACTGTGAACCACACAGAAAGCCAGCATAGATATATTTGCACACAGTTGTTCTTGTGAACACTTTAAAATTACAATATTTCTGCTATAAATAAATACTAAATGTGTCTTGGCTTGGACGTACACTTGCTGTGAGGGAAATCTGGAATTGGTATACATTATTTACAGTATGTGAAGGTTTGTAAATCTTTTTAAAGGTAAATCTTTTTACTGGTTCTTCTCTGACAAAGATCTCTAAAGATTTGTGGTTGGGCACCTTTTTGAACAGTGTAGGATTAAAGTGTGCAGGATTGGTGTGTATCCCTAAGAAATGTCACTAATGAAACTGATGTTTTCTGCAATTCACTGAACTTTTTTATTGTGTTTTAATAAAAATGATTGTGATTTTATGTTTGTACAGATGTTCAAAGTGTTTTCAGATTCAGATTTAACTAAACATAAATTGAATGAGCATAAAGTTCCAATGCAAATCCTAATTGGGCCACACACACACAAAAAAAAAACAGACCACGGATGCATCTAATAGTTTTAATTGTCGACTCTTTAATTATTTATTTTTATGTGCTCTAGCCAGCAACTGGAAAAGGAAAAGTTGGAAATTTCCCATTTATGGACCTATCAAATCCTTATAAATGCTCAACAATAAAACAAAGGGGGAAAAGCAAATCTGGACATGACAGACATTTTGATTAGGCTATTAATGTCCATTGTTAAAAGTGTATTAGTAAAACTGTATTAGATCAGGTTTCCTGTCTTACAGCTTTATAAAACAGTGGCCAATATAAGTCGATGCACTGCAAAATGAAAATGGAGCTGCAAACAAGGAAACACATCAAAATGACTATAACCGCACAAATACGAAAACAAGACAATGCAAATGTTTCCAGACATGCCAAATAAAAATACCAGATATGACTGATAATGCAGCACAGCTATGGCTGCTGTATTGTAACTGACTGTGCAGCGTAGTATTTCAAGAACAACTGTAACATTTAGATGCTGTTGCTGAAATTGTTTTTCAATTTTTTATTGTATGGTGTACTGGATCTGGTCAGTCACCACATTTATTTTATATAAGAAAACCACATGGCTTGACACCTGTGCTTTGTGATCATTCTATGTTTACTACAGCTACCATGAAAGGATGGAGGTGGAGGACTGACACCGCAGGCACAATGGCACAGAATTAAAGCCAATTGTTAATGTGACTGAATTTCAATAGAACATGCCTTGTGAAAAGTAAGCTGATGACAGAATCTGTTTAGGGTCACTCATCAATATTTGAGCATCTAATACACACATATACATGCAAATTAAGTTGCTATGGATGTTAATTAAGTATTTAACAGTGCTTTGTTGTGAATTTAAAAGATTGGTCAAGCACTGTGACGGGGTGATGCAGCAATGCTGTTTGTTGTCAACAAGACACTGGAAAGTGATGAAGGCCATCTCTTTTGACATACAAGCATTTGACTCACATGTTTAACAGTGTGTATTTCCATTCCTTGCATCTCTGGGATGCATCTTAACTCCTCTCGCTGAAGCTGTGAGGAAGTGATGCGAGGATAAGTGCAGGGATCAATGCCAAATGGATTTACCAGCTGAGGTATGTTCAGTGGTCAATCTCAAGCAGCATCATTGTTTAATGAACTGATGACTTGCTGCACGGCTGCCTTAACAAGGTGCTGTTAAACACCTAATTAACATTAATATGAGCTGTGGAATCAACACTTGTATCACATTCATAAGGGCTGAATGTTTTGTGAATGTTTGAACATTCACAAGGTCATGCTTTTGAAGTCCGATCCCATTAAAGTTGAATTAGATCGATACTGTAATAAAATTTCTGCATTCTTCATTTATTCACTTGTAAACAAAAGTTTATTCAAATGTTCTTAAAGGAAACCAGGAGTGTCAAGAAATATTAGCCCAAATTGTATAAACAAAGCAAAATACTTTATTTATTTTTAAAATATTTGTACATTGTCTCTGTCTTGTGCCCTGAGCAAAAAACAGCAAGCTAAATGTCTCATTTATCTCTATCATTCAGGCTTTACAGATTTCACTCTAGTGTGACTCCAGAGATATACTTACTGCATTCATGGGACAATCACGGGGGCTTCGACTATTTGTCATGCTTTTTAAATATACAAAGCTATTAAGTTTATAGTCATTTAATAGTGTACAACTCTTAATCATTAGGATTCTCTTAAAAGATGGCAGACCGCGATTGATTCCCAGGTCATAGGTTAGAGGACTAGTAATGAGAAAAGGAGGAGGACTGAACTATGAGACTATGAAAACTAACTGTGTCATGAGAGAAGAGCTAAGGCATGCAGAAGGCATGAAGTTAAGGAATAACCTTTAGAATACATGCCTAATGAATTCATGTAATCAAACACCTTTAGTGCGGTTTGGTGTGAAATCCATATATTAAAAGTTTTAAAGAAACTTCGCAAGAATTGTTGACAGTACTGCTGATAGGAACCAGACTGAGCTGAAAGGAACAAGAGGAACCTGAGTTGGCTTTAATGCTTCCTAAAGCTCCCTCACAGAAAGTTGTAAGTACATTATATGATGCCTGATGTACTGTTTACAGCAGTTTCGTGAGAAGAGTTTGACCAAAAAGTTTTGTTTATTCTGTTCATGGCAGGGTATGGCAAGGCATATATATATTTTTTTTTATTTACTCAACTTTACATAGCAAAACTCATTTAGAAGATGTTTAGGTGTTTTAGGTAGCAAATGAAATGCTTATTATTGCAGTGCAGATGATTTCAGTCTCGGGATCTTATGACCACTGCTGTAATGAAAATCAAAAAGCCAGCAAATTTCTATAAATCATTACACATCCAACCCACTGGATAACTGTTTACATCTCTACAACTGAATTATGAAGAGCAGCTTACTGGAATTTCACTTTTGAAAAATGAGTTGCAGCCTGTGACAGAAAGATGGAGAGCGGTTCTCCAGAGATAGAGATTTGGTCCTCTCCACATATCATCTTTTTGAGCAAGTTGAGAAATGATGCTGTCTTAAGGGCAAAGTAGTAAAACACCGGCAGTTTCATCCATAACAGGATTGTGCACGCCAATTTTTTTTTAAATGATGCGGCTTTGTCTGCAACATAAATGATTTCCCTTGTGCTGCCATGCAAAGCTGCTAGTTTCACAGTCCCTGGGCTGCCGGGGTTTGCTGGACTGTTCTAGAGAAGTCGAGACGGCCTGCAGGTTCATTGGTGTCCTTTACCTCTTTCACACGGGGATCAGAAACACTGCCCCTGGCCTTGCCAGCGGGACTTTACTTTCCCACACACATACACTCACTCTCCCCTTCTTGTCTCTTCAAGCAGCGGCTGACGTAAATCTGTCTGCGGCCTGTTCTTTTTTTGGGCCGAAAGGTGATCTAGGCACTGTAAATGGAGAGCTGTCTTTAGAAAGAGTGACTTGACTATGAGCCGGACTTCTCCAGCCTTTTTTTCCACCTGCCCGTCAGACATGTCTTGCTAACAGTTCCCATGGTGATGCTTTTGACCACTCAAGGTTATGAAGTGCTTTATAAAAGGTGGCTTATCTTGACTGAGAAAGTTGAAAAATTGATAAAAAAAGAGCTCCTGAAGGACCATAGAGGTAACACAGATATCTGTATCAGCCCCTCGGTCAATTAGATGTCTTTGTCACTCTAAGGGTGAATCCAGGGAGGGAGTGAGGACTGTAGCCTGTGACATCATGGATTTTGACACTTGTAAATTAGGCTTCAAGCAGGAGTGAGTTATTGCGAGTTCAGTACATCATCTGGAATGCTATTTGATATTCTGTTCAGGGCCATTGCTGCAGTATGGCAGCATGATTGAATGCATCCAACGGCCTTGTCCAAAGGATCAGTGCAATCAGAGCCAGTTATCACAACCCAGTGACCAAATCTCTGAGCTTCCTCTATCAAAGCATCTTTGTCCTTCAGCAAGGTGCAAGAAAGAGATACATTGTGAAAGGGAGCAAGAGAGAAAGACATAGGTCTAAAACAGATCCTGTGTGGAAGATGGTGTAAAAATTGTCCTCTAGTGCAGATATGGAGGATTCTCCTGCTGAGCCCTCCTTCATTATTCATCTGCTAAAGAAGAGCTAAATCACATGTTCCAGGATTACTGATGAACTACACACTATATCATAAATCTCTTTCACATCCTTCCTCGCTCTCTCTCTCTCTCTTTCTTACCATGAACCCTTGCAGAAACGAAGATTAAGATTTTTCAAAATTGCCGTGGCACATAAAAATGTTTCAAACCTGTGTAGGTTTGCTGCCGTTGTTTTATTACGTAATGTCAGAATTAGCTCGCATGTAGCGAAAATCATGGTCCGAAATGACCTCATAATTCATGGAACCCTGTCTCATTCCAAGAATATGTCTATCCAGCCCATTTCGAATTTCATGCTGTTGTGATGTCACCAAATCCAGTGCATTTGCACAAATCTAACAGGAGTTAAGCTCTACCCTTGTCTACACATTAGGGACAAAACAGGGCAGCAGGTCAGTGAGGTCATTTATTTACATGTACCAAAGACACCATCTAAATGGTCATGTAAAAATGCATAGCAGTTGTTTCAGTTCATGAAACTACACAAAATCATAAGTGAACATTACCGCAAGATATTTATGAAACGTAAACTGGAAGATGTGGACTAGAAGTTACTAGAATGAAAACAGAGCGGGTTATTCTGTGTCTATTCAAACTTGTGTTTAATAAAACAAGTGGAATAATAATGAGCCTTTGGCAATGAACACCTTTGTTAGCTTCCTTATATAACAATGAAAACCCCATACAGTTGCTAGCAGAAATTAGCATTACTGAGGTGGTGGTAAACAATGGCAGCAAATATAACATTGCTTAATTATTTAGCTCTTTCTCTCTTGTGACAACTTTCTCCTTGTCTAATAAATGTACATATCAGAGAATTTTTACACATCCCTCCTGTCTTTGTGTAGTCTGTATTTTGTGTATATTTGTGTGTTTTGTATTTATTTAATATATCTCTTTTATATTAATATGTTTTGTATGTATATAATGTTGTCCTGCTCTAGAGTATCAACCTGAGCCTCACTACAAGCATCTCAATGCATAAATGTCCTGACATGTTGCGCAAATGACAAATAAACCTAAAACTTAAAGAACATTAGGTGCAACAACAGTTAACTTAAGACAGTGTTCTCACAAAGTGGGCATTGTAGATTCTTACTCTACTCTCTCTAAGCTACATCATGCTTTAAACTGAAACAGAAATTAGTTATTCTGTATGACTTGTTTTTAAAACACATAAACACACATTTTAAAAAATAGCTGCTTGTGATCTTATTAATCATTACTTTTCTCTCTTTACTGCATGTATTTGCATGTTTTAAACATTGTATTTTCAAGTCGAGTAAACGTATCTGCCAGTATAGTGAGATATTCACGTAACTGATCTAAAAAAAATGTGTCGAAATAAAATATATATATAACATTCCTATATTTCTATAATAAGGAATTATTTTCTTATCAACAATCTCAAGATATGGAAAAATATCCTTTCCAGCATTTCCTGCTGATATGTGCCCATTACAGATATCCGTTAATACTACTATGCCCTTTTACTTTTCAACTATGATAGTAAAATGTAGGCCAAGCTGCCTTTCTCCTCTAAACCTTCTGATTTGTCAGGATGTCATTTGTTAGACGTCTAGCCTGAGCATTCTGTACTACTATCAGAGGATGGATCTGAAGAGAAACAGACAGAAAACCTCGGAAACTTACTCTGCATGTCATTGCACAGATGCTTTATGATTTCACCATACACTTTTCAAAGTTCAGTGAAGTTTGTTCTTCTGTAGAGGTGACATGATTCTTCTGACGCCTCTGATGGTGCAGAAGATAAAGGAACTTAAAATGAAGTATCTAAAACAGCAATGGTGTATTTATACAGCTACAAGCTTAGTAGGAGAGTGTGAGGGTGTGCGTTTCTGCCTAGGACAAACACATCCAGCCCTATTTCTGTAAAAGTCACACGCTGCCTGACAGAATGGGGTTGTTATGAAGGGTGCTAAGTCTGTACATTTATTTTGAAGCTTTTCAGAAGGTTTCGCAAATTAGTGACAAATAATGCTAATTTTGTTTTGTCACCTCTATTAACAGACTGTAATTGGTACCACTCGTCTTCTCACTGTAGCGGGCTTTGTGATGGGTGGGCAAATTAACAGCAGTGCCATGCGACGAAGAAAAATGTTCTCTAAACTCAACTCTTACCAACTACTAACACGTCATTGTCCCATGCATACATCAGCCTAAACGACTATTCCTCAGAGGACTCTGTCTTTTCTGAGTCTTGCACAAAGAAGCTAATGTTTCATTTCGCTTACTGTTGTCCCAGTTTAATACCACCAGACAACTAATCAATACCTGCCTAAAGCCTAATACAGAATGGCTAAACCTGCAAATGGAAGAACAAAGGAGCTGAAATGTTGTCTGGGGTTGATGTTAAAGGCTTTCATCCTGCTCTGTAAAGCAGAGCTTGGGTAGGTTGCTGTTATGGATAATCACAGTGGAGACGTCCAATCTACAAGGGATCTGGATGGACAAGTGGGTTTATTACATTTTCCACATGCATGTAGGCAGCCGCAGTATTTGCTGACCGGGCTGTGGTTTTGTCGGGCTCTAGTGAGGAAAGATGTGTTCACTAATTCCAGTCATGCAGTAAGACCCAGTGAGAGTTGAATGAAAGATTCAGGCATGTAGATGCATAGCTTTGTTAGCTGGCACCGGGCAGCTGTTGTTAGCATGCTTCAGTCTGGTCAGGCCTCCCATGTGAGAAGTGTGCGGTTATGGTTAGTCTACAACTCTGGCTGTTTACTCATAGCATGCATACATAATAGGAAATAGACTGGACATGAATCATAAGTGGCAGGATTTGTGTAAGGGGGCAAAAGAGCTGAGTTTTCAACAGAGTTTTGGTTATAAAACTTTGGTTTTATAACTAATCATTTTATAAAAGCTGTTTTTCTTTAAGCATTACCTCTGTTAGACTGTGGTAGTAGGTTTTCCTTGCTATAGCTATAATGAAATATTAAAGTTAAAAAAAGGTAAAATATACATCAACATACCAACAATATGAGGAACACACCTACAGTATTTCTAATGATGAAACAAATAAAATTCTAACTACGACACAGTCTATAATGTGCTAAATGATCACGCAAAAAATTTATATATATATATATGTATATATATATATATATATATATATATATATATATATATATATACATACAGGGGCGTAGCAGCAAATTCTGGGCCCTGTACACTCTCAATGTCAGTGGGCCCCTATCCATGCCAGTACACGAGGAATGTGAGCAAAAAAAATGGGCACCTCTCCCTACTCGGGCCCTGGGTAGTCAGGTCCACTTTTCCCCCCACTACCACGCCCATATATATATATATATATATGTGTGTGTGTGTGATGTATTTGCAATGGCAGGACCCAATATTTAAAGGAATCCAAGTAAAATTGTTATCCTTTACAATGTGTGGAAAATACCTAATAATGGGTGCCAGCCATATATATATATGTTTTTGTGTGTGTGTGTGTGTGTGTGTGTGTGTGTGTGTGTGTGTGGAGTTTGCATGTTTACATGTTCTCTGCATCTGTGTGGCTTTCCTCCGAGTGCTCCCCTTTCCACTCACAGTCCAAAGACATGCAGTCTGGTGAACTGGAGTTGCTAAATTTCCCCCAGGTGTGTGAGTGAATGCATATGTCTGTGATGGATTGTTTCAAATAAATCAAAATATATGTGCATGTATTTGTCCATATTTGGATGTTCAGGCCTATTTAAATGCTAATTTTAGTTTTTCTTCCCAACTTGGTTACCGAGGTTAATGTACCCATTACTGATGTGAATATCTGTCAGCATTATATAGTTGCCGCTTCATTTTCAATAAATTTCCTAAGGTTTGTGTGTGTTTTAAGAAACATGACAACTACTTTACCAATAGATGCTGATTTTAGCAGTAGCCTCTGCTCGTTGAGGTGTAATATGTGTATTGCAGACAAGATTTTGTGTTGTTTCTCTTGTTTTGTTGTACTACAAGTTAAGAAGAGAATATACATTTCTTACTTTTGCGTATGGGGAATCATGTATCTACTTGTGGTTCATATCAGGCAATATCAATTAAAAGGCCACATCATTGCTTTGAAAGTAGCTGAATGGATTAGGCTGCTTTGCTAGACGAAACAAAGCTTGACTAGGTGTTTGTTAGCGAAGAACTGCAGCCCTAGCCCTGTATCATACAGGCAAACGGTCATTGTCTGCTTTATTGTGAAGTTTATGAAGGGGCACGGCACTCTGGGCAAGGCGATCTGCCACCTCAGAGTTGCCTTTCTTTTCCCAGCACCTTAACACAAAAGAGACTTTGGTGTGTTGAGGCAGGCAGATGGGGAAGTGTGTGATCAGTGCGTATCTTCAGATGCCCTGGGGCACCTCGGCCAGATGGACTCTCCAGCCTCAGCACCAAGCCTGCCTCCCCACCCGCCTGCCTCTCTACAGACACACTGTTATGTAAGCCCAGTGAATGCTGCGTGCACACACGTGTGTGCGAGAGTTGCTGATAGAAATGTGCTGAAGGACAGAGGGAGGGTGGGTGGCTGGAGGAGAATACAGGGAGCAAAGATGTCACCTGAGCATGACTTTGTTTTACCTCCTGTGGCTCAAAAACAAACACTCATGCAGAAAGCTTTCCTCAAACAAAACCTCCAGCACCAAAAGAGATGTGGCTTCTGTGAAGGCAGATAGAAAGACTTCAGGTTCTTCAGGTTCAGGTTCTGCTGAACAGTACAGCTCCTTGTCTGTCAGCTTCATGTATTAGTTCAGAGATTTCAAGCTTTACTGTTTGGCCAATATTTTATTTATTTCGCACTGCCTTTCTTTCCCCTGTGATCAACATACTACCCTTATGTAGTTTTAAGTACCACCAACCGTCATTCATTCTCACATTGCCCTTTTCTACTCTCTCAGTCTATCTTAATTAACATGTAATACACAGAAACACAAAACATGGGCTTTGCAAAGGTACATTTTATACTTTGTTTTGTTTACCAATAAAATTAATATTAGTTACCTAGAATTTTAATAAGGAATAAATGTTTGTTCCCAGTATATTCACATAGAACATCAACAAAACAACTTTGACAAGTAATTTGACCAGGTATGACTGTACGGCCTGTGGAAGATTGTTTCTTTATGATAATACGGATGCTTTAAAATCACTTTTAAATCACAAACAAAACACTTTTCTCCTTAACATAAGTAAGTTTAGCAGTCAAGACATTGTTCTGTTTAGCATTAGCTTTTGGGTTGACCTGCAAAGCTAATATAGGTCACAAATATGGAAGGTTATAACTATTGTAAGGGTGAAAACGTTCGGTGCAGGAGCCAGACACACACCCAGAACACACCATGCAGGGTAGAAGTGGTGTTTATTGGCCCAAGCAACCACACATCTCACCATTACTGTCCAGAGTAACTTAGAAGCAGCTGCATCAGACGGGAGGCTAGGCTACAACTAACTCCTTCGTCCTGCGCAGAGAGATACAGTTCAGCGTGCATGCGCAATAGACAAGAGCATGTAATCAGCCGTTACACTATCAATGTGAATCCTGAAAACTGCATTCCTAAACCATCACACATGTCTCAAACGTTGTTGAGTTATCTGATATCAGCCTTGATTAGATGATTTCTCACACACAGTTACTGTTATCGATACAAATTAACAATATTCAGGCTTTCAGCTCTTTTCAGGCTTTTCCCAGGTGGTTGCTACTGTAATATTTAACTATGTAATATACTAAAAAAGTGTCACTATAAGGTACTGGATCACTTGACTATTGATAAAATTTCCATGAAAGCAACTCGCAGCCTGCTGTCAGGCACCCAGCCTTGTGTATGTGGGGCAAGTGATTCTCTGGCAAAAGTCTATGTTAAGCAACATTATGAGGGCATCTAAGGCAGCTCTGCTCTGTCTCTGCTCTGTTGGGTCCTGTCTCCATTCAGCCTTTACTGCACATCGCCACTGTGGGACAGCTCAGTTTCTCCAGTCTGGGACTTAGAGTATGCAAAGGAGGGAAGGAGTGAAAGAAAAAAAGACAGAGAGAGACAGAGAGAGAGAGAACTGTGGCTTGAACGCTGATGAGGTTGGAGTAGAGATGTCTTATGCCTAGCACTGTGGACACCCAACGCTCTCTTTCCTGGCTGTCTAACTCAGCCTCTTCACCTCGCTTGACTGGCTGTGTGTTCTGCCTTTTAATGTTGGGGTTCGGTGAGGAATCAAATTTACACAATTTTCTCTGTATTCCAAGTGGAGCTTATCAGCTAAGACATGTTTGCCATCATGAAGTTTTCTTCGTTAATATTGCACCCAGGCCGTGAGGCTAATGCTGCTAACAAGAAATACTGCACCAAATAGCATGAGACTTGAATTTTTAGTTTTTTTTTTCAAAGAGTCTTTCTCTTTAAATATTCCTTCAGTGAGCTCTGTCATCAGATTCATCCACTTAGCGAAAGGGTCTAAAGCGCAGCTGACTTGTGTATATGTGTGGCATGTGTATATTCGGGTTCTTGTTTGAGGTGTCAGCATTACAGCAATACAGAAATTGTAATAATGTGTGGCTACTCCAGCTGGGCATCTCAAAAACTGATGGTTCATGAAGGTTTATTCCTTTCCTTTCCTCATGAATTCACCGAAACAGCTAGATTGAATGAACAAACAAAAGAAAATACATGTCCGTTTTTGTGCAAGAACAAGCAGAACATTCAATAAGCAGGTTTTAATAAATGCTATTGGAGGACAGTTCTCAGCCTCCCACATAAGAAAGTCCATATAATCGTCCAAATATCTTGTTCACCGTCCAGCTAGGAGCTGAGTGTCATTAGAACCGTTCCGAGTCCGTCTCCACTGTCCGCTTTTCCCTCCGTTATTGTTACACATGCGCAACAACGGGCAGTAGAACAAAAAAGGAAGTCGCCAAAATAAAAGTCCCACATTTTGTATGTGTATATAAAGAAAAGGCTGAATTAAATAAGGAGATTAAATATAAAAAAAATAAAAATATTTTTTTACATTTTACATTCTTTACATAATGTGCCTACAATGACGTCCCCTACGACTTTCAGTGGTACTCCTCCATTTCATCCGTGGGCCTAAGCTTTAAGAGAAGGTGCACAAATGCAAGCTAAATTAACACAGCTACAGACACAAGGCTTCAGCATCCAGTGGATAATGCTACTGACTTTCCAGTTTGCTGTATTCCAGTTGCTTTTTTTTTAGATTATATCTGAAGAGGTAGCCTATATTGCTCATCCAACATAAAACATGTCAACCTTTTGATGCACTTTAATTAACCTGATATCCGTTCAGCAATTACTGAGATATTATTATATATGCACACACCATGCAGTTATACATTTCCATTAGAGGGGCCTCCAAATCCCTAAATCCTCAATAAGCTAAAAGGGTAAATAGTAAGATAATCTTCCGTTACCTATTTAGTTTCAGTGCAAGGCTACACAAATCTTCAAACAGATATATCTACATTTTAGGTTTTCATTTCATTAAATTCATTCATTGTTTGCAAGCTTATTCTTTCAGAGATCCTGCTTCACCTGAAGGAGCTCATTGCTTCCTGGAAACCTCCCAGTACAGTTGTATGTTGCTAAACAAGCATATTAATAATTAATGTCTTTGCTTTGCTTTGGTTCATCAGGATACAAGACCTTTTAATAGACAGGATCTGTGAATAGAGGGAACATTATGAAAGAGCTCCAGTACACAGGACCCATGTGCCTTGTACCCTTTCTCTCTGCACCATGAGCAGGAGTACAAGATGTTTGGCCGTAATCATTTTGCCTGCTTACTGCAAAATACAGCTGCATCATCTATATAATCACATTTCGGTTTGTTCAGTCTCCGCTCCAAATCAAATCACATTTCCATTTGTGGTCCAAAGGAGAATGTAATAACAGCATCGTCGCTGCTTATATGGCCAAATGAAGGGCTTGTTTATGCTGTGTTTGTGGCTCTTAGAATGTTTTTAGTCCTAGGGTGCCATTCTAGTCTCATTCTATTCTAAATCTGCTGTCATCGCGTCTCTTCACCCCTAAGCATTGTTATAAAGGCACGGCGATGCAGCTCTTAGACTCGTTTGCAGTGCTATTTTTACATCCTTTGTTTTTTGGACGTGAACTGGAAGCATTTTGTTGTGTTTTATGCTCATCATGTCTGCGTAATCTGGTCAAAAGTTAATCAGTTGGTATTTATAATTAATCATATTTGAATCAAAAGTGTCAGTCATTCTGTTAATATTTTTAAATAACAACAGACTATGGAAACCAAAACCAGTGTCGGGCTAAAAAAGATAAAAATGATATCTGCTGGGTGACTGGCGGCATAAATATAGACTTCAAAGACTGATTTCAAACTTTACAGGATTATAGTGTCAGGATTAGTATAGCATTCTTTAGCTTCCATGGGATATGGGAGCAGAAAACCCACCAGAGTGCCTCTGTTAACACCAGAACACCGGACACAGTGTCTCACTTGGGCCTGCTAACTGGACCCTAGAGGACTGGCAACATGTGATGGGGTCTGATGAGTCATGGTGCCAGTTGTTTTGGGTTGATGGTTGGGTTCATGTGTGGGGCAGACCCGGACACAATGAGCCCAGTTATCAACAAGGCACAGTTCAGGCTGATGGTGGGTCCGCCCTGGTGTAAGGTGTGTTCTCATGACATGGGTTAATCCACTGGACCCCCTAAACACATCATTGTCCTTTCACTGCTCGGTGACCATTTGCAGCCCTTTATGTACTCCCACAATTACTGGCAGGATAATGCACTGGCCATCAAGCCTAAATTCTCCAGAATTAATTTGAGAAACATTCTAGAGAGTTCGACTGATATGAGCCAAAATGAGATATTTGATTATAATGAAACATTTGAATTCTGATAATTCACATTGCCTTGCCATGAGCACTTTGTCCAGTGTTCAGCCTCACTCATAGGAAAACATCATATAACTTATACCCATGTGGGCGTTCCCAAGTCTTCCCACTGTGGAACTGTACCTTATAATCAATGTACTGCTATCCCATGACTTTTGTTGTGCTTATTATAACACCAGAGCTATCACCTCAAATGGTGACCTTAACGCTTTACGCTATATTTGTCTAAAATGCTAAAATGTTTTGTTTTTGTTTTCTATTGTTTTGGTCAAAAATCTATTTATTAGCTTTAAAAATGAAAGTATGAAATTAAAGTGTGCAAAGTCAGTTTATCACAGCTACTGACTGGTCACCCTGTTCTCACCCTGCATATGATGTGAAAGGAAGAATAGCTGCCATGCGAATAAGGTGAATTACGGCCCCTGGAGGCTCCTGCTCTCCACTGGGGGCTTCTGGCATGCCTTAGCTGTATCTGCCGGCCAGGTGAGCGTCAGGACAGCCGGGTGAAAAGCTGCTGTCACTTTGATGTACCAGGACAGCGGCTTCAGACTCCGGCGGCTAGCGTTGTGTAACAGCCCAATTGCTTCCGGCCCAGTGGTCCAAAGCGGGTCCGGCGAGGAAGTTACTGAGGCCTGCGAGTTCTCTTAGCAAGCGAGTTTCTGTTAGCGAGTTTGGCGTGCGGCACTGTTCTCCAGACTGCACGCAGGTGTCGGGAGATGTTGACTCACCGCATCCTCTGGAGCAAAAAATCAATTACCTCACTTACCTCCGCTTTGTAGCCTCGTCTATCTATTTACCCTCTGCTAGCTCAGCGCTGGCGCAAGGGTGCACTTTTCCTCGCAGCTCCCTCAGTCTGTTTCCAAGCCCTGCTCGCACGCAGGCCTGACAGCTGCAGAAAAGCAGGGCAGAATAAACAGAACTGACACTGGCAGCCGCCAACAAACACTCTTTTGTTGCAGAGCGTGTACCCGTGAAAAAGTACAAGCAGATATAGTGGTGTAACTATTCCTAATTCATCGGCAGTGATGTCAGCACATGGCTCAAACCCCATGGAAGGCGTGCGTTGACATTTCTATTTTGCAGAGCTGAAGTAACACCTCCGATTTACAGTGTGTGAGTTTCTGCATATAAAACAGGTGTGAAATGAGCCTTATGTGCTGCGAGCTTTCAAGTCGTGAGTCTTCTGGTAGCTGCATTGAGTGGAGTCATTGCTTTCCAAACATAGCATGACTGAAAGATCTCTTTAAAAAAAAAGTCTCTTAACAAAATTAAATAATCAGCATTAAATATGCTGAGAATTCAACACTCACACCTTTAAATTTTGGGGGGGATTTAATGTATGTGTGTGGAAATGAGCTTTTTCCACTGTGCTTGCATAAAATACATAGCATGGGTTAAGTTAGTCTTGTGGAGCCCCATATCGTACACCTCTAGGGACAGGATAGTAAATGTTTGAGACAGTAATGATATATAAACCATAAATAACAATGTAAGAGGTTTTATCACCATTGTTTACACTAGGCTGTATATAAATTCATACCATGTGGGCTAGCTCACTCTCTTCCTATTGGCTGAGTGCATATTGAAACATTGTCTGTCACTAACAGATAACAAACAGCTCACATGCCAGCTTCCATTTACGGTTTAGGCTAGGGGTTATGCCATAATATGCTATCCTTTTTTTGAGAGAATGGTCTGGAGAAGTCACTAGCAACTACTAACCTTTTTAGAACCTGTCCACTGTATTGGGATTATGCTCCCTCTAACGCCAGCCCCCATATATTCCTACTGTCCGTGCTTTTTAAATGTCCTGTGTTGCTCAGAATTTCTCATGGTCGTTACAAGACCACATCTGGCCGGCAAGACTTAGGTTGAATACATTATGACGTACGCAGGATGACAAAACTGAAGTGGTTGGCTATTTAATTAATGCATATTGAATTCGTATTCAGGCTCATTTTAGATGTGCACATCTTTCAGCAGTAGAAACAAGGGTTTGTGTTATCATGATAACGGTCATTTATCAGAGCAGGACCTTTGGCTAATGATTCTCTCATTTCTTTCTACTGAGCTGACAAAATGAAGAGTATTTTGAAGCTCTGTAAGGCCTGGAATGACTCCATCTCATTATGTGGTCTGGGAAAGTCTCAGCAGAGCCTTGAGCCAAATCATGATGGAGTTTGAGGTCAGTCCCTCTTTGGCAACCGTCAGACTGACTCAACTCCCTAAAATCCCACCACATTCAGTCAGCCGTAAATGATGCATGTAGAAACAGTGAGCTGTAGTAATAATCAGAAGATTTGTGGGTTCGGCTTCATCTGTGTGTGTTTGGTGTCTGGTTATGCTCAGGGATCGATCTGAATTTGTTTTTAGTGGTGATTAAAGGTCAGTGGAGCTCTGGGGAGGGAAGGCTTCGATTAATGTTCATCATCAAATCATGACTGGACACATCTGCACTGCACATCCTCCACTGTGGATCTGTGCGTACTCTGAATCAATATTTGGTAGTATTCACAGCAGTGGTGCTGGGGTTTAAACATCTCAATGTCACTGCTGAGTTTAGAATAGCTCACCCACCCAAAATATCCAGCTAATAGTGGTCCTGTCCTTAGAATGTGACAACTGATGAAGGACAAGAGGATGACAGTCACAAACTGTGCATGGAGAAGTGAGCTGCACCTACAGTACACCTACAAGGCATATCCACAAAGTTTATAAAGTCATATGCAAAGTCAAAAAGCTGCTAATAAGTATATGCAGTGCTAAAAAATATAACAAATCAAAACTACCATGCTCTATAGCAGGGGCGGTGCTTGCGGTCCTAATTGTTTTCAGTAATACAAACTTCAAACATTGGACAACTGTACTGTTTTCATTTCTATTTAATTCCTGCTGTTTCTTGTTGGTACTGGTCATAAGAAATGTAATTTGTTTAACTGATCTCATTTGTTGATTCCCTCCAGTTGTGGAAAAATAGTTGTTTGCTACATGTAGTAGACTGCTAATGAATAGTTAATTAAAGTGATCTTTTAAAGATACATTCTTTTAAAGCATGTTTTTGTGTTTTTTGGGGGCGTGTGGAGATTATTCTGGGAAACATTTTACCTGTATTCGAAATGTGCTTTTATAAAATGTAATGTGGACTGAATATTCCCATTCCCATTCCCAAACTACTTAGCTAATAAATGTATAGCTTGTAATTGTTATATTGAGGTTTTCTTTATATTATATTGGCTTTTGTCTGACAGAGACCTTTATGAATGTTCCATAGAGTCCTGATTATAAAGTTTATTGGGCGTGTCAGGGACCTGAACCACTGAGGTGACTCTGATTAGGACAAAATCTAAACAATCCTACTTCACTGTGAAGACTGAACTCATTATCACTGCCTAGAAACAGTTCTTGTTCGTGCGGTATGGCAGTATTTCTTGTGAATGTACTTATATTTAAGCTCCAGCAATTTATTTAAAGGATGTGCCTGGAGGATTGTAAAAGAGAAGGAGGAGTTTAGAAAGATTCTGGCTAGTACAGTTTAATGGTCACTTTAATTATACAACAGATAAATTATGAATAATTTAACGTTTCATGTTAGTTTATTATACTCATGCTTGTTTCTTGGGTTGGGTTTGTGTGAGCTGTGTAAATTAGAAGAGAATCTGTTTTACTGCACCCATATGTAACTCAATGCTTGAATATTTAAATTTGTAAGAATGCTCATCCGTACCTTGCTCCACAGTTAGTATGCTGCCATCATAGTGTGGCACAGTCATCATTACATTGCTGTATGACTTTCAATAAAGGGCTGATCTGTGACATTTCCCTAGTGCATTCCTCGTCATACATTCATAACAGCACATGGACGAGTTCCATCTTAAAAGCATTAACGAGAAGTAGTCTCGCTAATATTATGGAGGACGGTACATGGAGCAATGATGCATTGTCCCGGAGGTGAGCTGAGCTGGATAGCTGTACAAGGTTACCGCAAATGGTTCTCCAGTGGGTCTTTGAACTGGGCTGTTCTGAGTGAGACTGATGTGGTGAGATGAAGATGAAGTGCATGATGTGCAAATGAAGCAGCAGTGTAGTGGACAGAGTCTGGTCATCTTTATTTATCATTCATGTATAGTTATGCCATTTATTTATTTATATTTCTAATAGACAAATCTATCTCAATTTTTGGTACCAATATGCACTTAAATATGCTATTATTATAGACAATAGAGAATACCCACACCATGAAGCTATTTCTGATAGTATCTAATGTTTTAACATGTATATCCCCCTACTGTGTAAACAGCTCCTCCAGGATTGTTTGTACATTCAGTTTAACATTTGATGGCCATTTCGCTAGGCCAGTGTCCTCTGTGAATCTCAGGTCAGGTTAGTTTTGAGTCAGCAGCACTTGTAAGCACAGAGCATCACTTTAGCTCAAGATGGTAAGAGAACATCCCACTCTCCATAACACTTTCCATGAACTGCAACCTTGTCCTTTACCACAACTTTAATCCAACATCTCTCTGGTGCATACCCTTTCCACTTTTCTCCCAGTTATCCCACTATTGTCTATTGCACCTTTTAAACAGTGCTGTGTCTTTTTTTTTCTATTGCGCTCAGATGAATGAGCTCGTGAGAATAAAGCTATCTTGAAGAGCAGGGCATCTGGGAGTGGGTTATTGAGAGGTAGTGTGCGCTAGTGAGTGGGGTTTCTACAAGCCCACTCATTCATTCTCTCGCTCACTCAAAGCTGAGAGCATGGATCTCTGAGGAGATCCCACTGTGCAGTAAAGGAGGAGGAGAAAAACGAGTAGGAAGAAGGTACTGCAAAGAGTTGCCAAAAGAGAGTGGATATAGATCAACAAAGCATCACTGTCATATCAAAACCAAACCTGATTTGTTATTGCTTATTTTTAAACACTGTTTGAACACACCAGTTGGCCTTTACCGTGTGAATGGTGAACGGATGGATGGAAATCATGGAATTACACCATGATACATTAATGTTTCCTATACAACATAAAGAACACATACATGTTGGCTCTCTTCAATAAAAGGCAGGGGGCAGGTGATGAAGCGAAAACTGCCGAGGCTGTTGCAGTGCAGTACAGTTATTATGCTACACATTCCAGTGCTTCAGTACAGTAACAGGACTGTAGAGACTTCAATAAGAATACGGGCTGAATATAACCCAACTGATGTTACATACCTTCCCTAAAGCAAGCATCAGCTTGTGACATTCATAACCACAATGCACCCTAAGCCACAGCAGACATGTAAATGTTCAAGGATCATATTTTTTTTCTATTTTACTCTGGGTAGACTTACTAAGAGATGTGCTAGATGGTAAGCTGGTATAGGAGGCCAATTTAGCAATCCATCCAATAAACACAGGCTTAAATTTGATATATTGATTTGAAAATGTACTTTTTATGTTAAAACAAAAGATGTGCTGCACATTCAATGTGTGCCTCAACAGGTGGAAATAGTTATTTTCTTAATAGTGTGGCCTAGTAACTAGAAATAGAAATAAACTAGTACTCTTCCAGAAAGTATCTGATCACGCATAATTCAGCATAGCACAAACACAGTAGAAATGATGGAATGATGTTTTGTTTTCTGTTTTGGAACACTTTCGTTTTGTCTAGAGAGAGAGCTGAACCTAAACTGAAGATTTCTGCAGAGCACAGTTTAATATACCAGCAGGTTGCTGGACACATCCCTGGGTATTGGGATTTGGCTCTTCCCTGGCCATGTCCCCCCACTGATGCTGGTCTTATGTAAAGTTTTTATTTCGGATGTATAAAGTTTTGTTGTGGCAGTGAAGAGCGAAGAAACCAATGACATGGTAGCTATCTCAGGGTGCTGTTAAAAGGGCTTTTTATAAATCCATGGATGATCTATTGCTTGATTAAAAATCTATGAAGGCCAAATGAAACGCTGTCTATCATTGCACGCTGATGTATTAAGATTAGATTTTTCCCTTCATAAACTGTAGCGGGTTTGAAATGGATCCATTACTTTAAAGCGCCTGTAGAAGCATGAGTGTGAATGATGAATGAATTTCTGCCTGATTTAGGTCCAAGTTTTTGGCCAACATCTGATTTATTCATATGTTGAGTCATGTTTGGACCTTTCTCTCACAGATGCAGTTGTAGATTAATCAGGCTTTAAACTCTGCCAGCATTGTCCTCAATCCCATTAGTTTATATCAGCTGTTGATTATGGTAAATACTGTCCCCAGCAGTAATCCGACTTAACATTTACATCTGTTTGCTTTCTGAATCAGCCGTGTGTGTGTGTGTGAATAGCGGAGAGAGAGGTTCTTAATCCTTACTAGTCTCACCTAAGAAGAAAATGACAGTCTTTTGCTGTCTTTTTGCTCCAAACACAAGTAAAGCAGCCATTAAATTAACCAGAGTGAATGTGTCCATAGTTCAGTCCTTTTTAAAGGCAGCAATATCAAAACAGGCTGGACTTCCTTATCATTATTTACATGGTGGTTTTTGATGCTGCCCTTAAAGATGGTGCAGTGTAGGCTTCATTGAAGTTTCATTAATGCGAATGACTCAGTTCCAGTTGAAAAGAATGCTGGAGGAAGGTGCTCATTACTTCTGCACAGGGCAGAAAATTCACAAAAGGAGCTTTTTAGATGATGTTTATACTGCTTAAACACAGTCCTTTTTATATCAAGTGAGCATCACCTCTGTTTTTCTTTCCTCCTACTCCTTTTAACCACCTGGACCCTTGTGTTGCGCTCTAACACAAGGAGAGCAGCTTAATTAGCCTGAATCATTATATTATGCTGATGTGCCATTAAACCACACGTGTATGTATAGCCTGTGGTCTTGACATTAGTCACTCAGCTGTAGATGTGTGTAATTTTACATCAGGGTAATGTTTTATAAGGATTGCTGGGAGTGGAAGGCTACAAAGACTATTGGTACCCAACCTCGCTGCTTTTTGCCAGTGTTTGGTTTAAGACCCATTTCTATACTGGGGCATATAAAATACAGTAGCAGTAACATAATATTTTTATAAGGGGAATATTTCATACAGATGTGATTCTGATGGTTGTTTTTGTTATGGACAATCCATTATCTACAGCTTCAGTCCAGGGTTGTTTACACACTAGTGTGCTGACACACAGGAAGAATGGTGAAATGAACCTTCACATCAAGTATAATGCACTTTTATCTACAAAAGTAAGAATTCCTCTTTAGCCAAAGCTCCAGACCCTGGATAACAGCAGCCCATTCTGTTATATAAGTCATATAAGCAACTATGAGTTCTGGTGTAAAAGACCAGCATTGATGTTAATGTTGATTATCGAGACGTGGTTTAAATGGATATTGTCCAAGACAGACAGATTAAGTAACATTAAAATGGCTTTTATGCTTTTAAATCATAGAAAAAATATCTATATCAATTATTTCACCTCAGTTTACCTTATTAGTGAGTTATGCATGAACTTTTTTCACACTTTTTTACTATACAGAGCTCAGTAATACGTAGATTTTCACTACCAGGCATTGTGGCACATAACATTTTTGGCCTTGTCCTTTATTTACCATGCATATGACATGGTCAGATCATGAAAACTGGATGACAAGGCATGTGAGAGTTGTACTCAGAACTATGCCTCTTGCGCTCTCACTCGAGCACACACAAGTAAGCCTCAAGGGAATGTGGTGGTTATGCTGTATGCCTAAGCAACTGTCATGTTGATAAATTAATGCTGGCAAAGGTAAGGTCACTCTTTGAAGGCATATCAGGACCTTTGCTTTAGCATTTGAATGGTGTTTATCACTGCATCTTAATTAAGGCTGGTCCTCTAAAAAATAAAGGGCTGTAGCGCTAAAAAAACATGCTGGACTTTTATTTAGTCACAAATTGAAAATCTGGGAGAAGTTAATTGAATATTTGTACCGCCTACACTAGGGAGGTCATGGCATACTGTGTTTTGCACACAGTGATATTGAAGTTACTTGCTGCAATGAAACTGGCATGTTTAATTTGGTGATAATTCACTTGTAAGCACCTAGAAGGTGTAAGCGCCATCACTGCAGGTAACGCAACGCAGTGCAATCTCCCTTAGGATGCCCTTGTAGGTTATTTTGTGTGTGCCTTTAGTAGGGTTTCTAAAACTCCAAGAACCCCATGAGTGGGCCCACACTTCTCAAATATGTCCAAACATTTGCAGACACTCAGCATTTTTCCTGAAATCAGCGGTATTTATAGAGAGTTTGTCCCCCTGTCGCTGCAATAACAGCCTTTATTATTTTGGGAAGGCTTTTCTTGTCGATGGGATGCGTAAGGATTTAATTGCATGAGTACTTCTCACTTCAAAATGCCACTTCATATCATACCCAAGATATTGGTAGGAGCTCCGTTATTCCAGAGAGCATGGTCTGACTGCGATACTGCATGATGTCCTTAGGCCTATGGACAGCTGGTCACAAGCATCCTATTCTATTTGTAATGCTTTTCTCTGGGGATTATATAAGATAGATGCCTCTTTAAAGTAGCTGTAGGCTCTCATTATGGGCTGTCTGGATATTGTTGCACACTAACATGCAGTTCTGAGCAAAAGTCAAAGATCTCACTTTTCATTTATTTAATCTCTAGTTCAAACCATTACAAAATGTTTAGCTTTTTTCAGCATCTGGAAAAAAAGCAGAAAACGTATATTTTAAGCGTCATTGCAAAGACGACTCTACTAGTGATTTAAGTTCATTTAACTTCTGCCCTTTTCATGATGCCTTCTTTTAGTTTTCTCCAACAATATTTCTTCTAGACCTCCAAAGTGCTTAGAAGTCGTAGAAGTTGTTTGCATTTTCTGGTTCTCATGATTCGGTCATCCTGTGGATTTTCCCAGCCTTGAAGAAAGAATGGGGCTTAATTGTTTCCTATTTCTCAAAGATGAAAGCATTAAATATGACATACGGCACCCTGGGGTCTCAAAAAAGCAACATGTCAGATGAGGCAGTCTGCCAAATTCAAATTCCTTGCAGTCTTTCCTTCTCTATCCTGACTCCTACCCTCATTTATTTACCTGTACGAAGAATCGTTTTAAGTTTTGCATCACACCTAATCCCTTTATTCATCGAATTAGCTCTTCATGAAACAGCTGCATCATTTAAGGTGAAACTGGGAAATCTGACAGGAAACAGGGAGCACTGGAATGTAATTGCTGCAGCACTTAAACAGGAAATAATAGCGGCTAAAGAACAACTTTAATTAACAGCAGTGTATTAACACCAGCCAAACATGAACACCAAGCAAAACTGAAAACTGCACTGTACCCAGCACAAAAGTAAAATCTCACAACTTGCAAACAGAAAGCACATACAGAGCTGTCAAAGCAAATCATCACTCTGAAAAAGCACATTAGGTGATCAAGATAATGTCTGTTGTACACATTTGTACACATATCGTCCAAATTAATCACATTAGGTGTTCAATGACCTTATCACAGCCTACATAGCATGAAGAGATTTAGTCTCTGTCCCAAATAATTGGATGCTCCAAATCAGTATGCACAAAACTGGTCACAGCATAAAGAAAGTTGCCTTTTTAAACAAGTATTGTAACTTTTGGTTTGTTTGGCTTCCAGCTCTGACTGCTTCTGCCATAGCAGCGTGTCTATGCGTGTGTCTCAGCGACGCAGAGCTACAGTGAAGTGTAGAGGACAGTTTTGTGAACAGAGAAAAAACTGTTTTGTTCTTTTCATTATGGTTTTGTTAAAATAATTCAGCTTCCAGTTGTGTCATGTGGAGGCATCACACCCGACTGGTCTCGACCACAGTTTCCATCCCCACCTTACCATGAGACTGAGACAAGACCAAGTTCAACTGATGTTGAGACCAAGACAGAGAGCAACATTGTCTCTACAGCCAGTAAAATATTTAATTTACTTAGATGTATTTACTTAATGCCAAGTTTAGAAATTGAATAAATGTGGGGTGGTCTCAGACATTCACAAAGTATTAAACATATTATAGTTTATAGTGTTGTTAATATTATTCCTATAACTGTCACTGAGTGGCCATACAACATTATGAAAGTCATTCCGAGGTACGGAGTGTCTAAGTCTAAGCAGCTCTGGCTGCTGAATTGATTTCCTTGGTCTATACAGGCACATTACCCTTACTCTCTTTACCATTCAACTTCAAGATGAAGTCAGAACATGCCCCTTCTCACCTGTTTAAATGAGCACCTGATGGAGGGCTTGATCCTACTTCTGAACAGCTAACAGTGAGAACTACCCAAGCTCCAAGTGCTTTTTGTTCTGTGCGACATTCTCAACGATGCAGTGGGTCATGGATGCTCTTTCATTAGTGTTAGCCGCTTAACCAGAGAGCCATGAGTGGTAATTGCTTTTTTCACTACACTGAACAGCCTTCTGCTTCTCATTTGGAGACACTGGCCTTCCCTTGTCCATTCCCCACCTACCATGATACTTTCTGCTAGAGCAGAACACACAATACACCTGTCCGCAGTGCAGTGTACACACACAGCATCCCTCTGTGTCTAGCTCCATCTATCTCTGATCACATGAACTGCTTTTTCTGTGCGACACCTGGTTTACTTCAGTTTGACAGCCTTGTTCTTTTGGGCTTCTGAAAGTGGCATCATCACCAGCAGTTCATTTGTAGGGAGTTCAGAAATGCCCTCTTAAGGTCTAAGGACTAACCCTTAGAGGAGGTGTCCACTCGGTTGTAACCACGTCCTAGAAATGATGGTGGGAAGTTTTCCCCACTACCTTGTCATTCCTCATTACTCACTAGCAGCTCCACACAGCATCACAACATATCACACATAGACAGCCAGCAGTGTCTTACTTCAGTGGTTCTCACAATGACTCTTAGAAGCCCCAGATTTGCCATGGTAAACATATGAGGACTGGTTTACTAGTGTACTTTTAATTTACTAGTACATTACCAGTGAAAGATGCTGTATTTTAATTGTTTGTATTAGTTTAAATTATCTGATACGATTTCTGTTCTTGTGGTGGGATGGCCACTAGGGGGATCGCAGAAAAAGAATATAGACATAACAACAACAGTAGCCCGTTAAAGCTCATTTTTAAATTTACAGAGTTACAGAGGATTCTAGTTATGACTCGCCAAGACAGTGACTCCTCCTTCGTGCCATGATGCTGTCACCCTCTTGAAGAAGGGTGACCCTTTTGTAGGTTCTAACCTGGGTCTGCTTAATGATTTGGAGAAATGATGACTGTTAAAGAGCTGCCGTTTAGGCACAAGTCTGAGCGGACTTTGATTAGACATGTGGAGGGATCTGAAAGGACCAGGGGGCTCTGAGTGATTGTGAAGAGGGTGGGGTGTATGAGGCATGCGTCATGGTGTGGTTAGTAGTGGAGTTGATTGGAGAGGTAGTGAGAGGAGATGGAGAGGTTAATAAAAAGGCAGCGAGGAGACTGTTAGTCATACTCTGGGTGGGAGGGGGAGAGGGGAGTATGTGGGTCACAATGATGGGGTTGTTCATAGTATGTGTGTGTGCGTTTGTGTGTCTGTGGGCTTTGGTGAGGGGGTTGGTCAAGGTGTGTGGGGGCTCTTGCAAAATGGCCATAGGTTGTATGTGCTGGCTGTGGTGCAGGGAGCGCATAGGGTCCATGTATGAGGTGGTTGTACTGAATGTGTGTGGGCTCTAGGGAGATCTGAGATTATTTTATTTTTTTTATCCCATGAAAAGATATAATAAAACATATATAGCTTGGGAAAATTTTAAGAGACCACCTCAAAGTGATCAGTTTCTCTAGTCTTACAGTTTCTGGGTTTGTGTTTGACCAAAATGAGCAGTTCTGCTTTATACTATACACTACTGGAAACATGTCTCCCTAATCCCAGATATAAATATTTTATTGTAGATCTGTTTATTTAGAAAATGACTAATGACATCTTCAGCAGATTGTTTTTTTAACCATGCTTGCAGTGCATTTCACCCCAGCCACTGCTCGCCAATCTTTCTGTAGGTCACTTAAGGTTATTTTACGGTGGGCAAGTGACATTGGAATGAGGTGGCGCTCATGTAGCTGTAGCTGTGTTGTCCTGTGTGTTTGCTGCTTGACCTTGTTCTTATGAACCAGACACTCTATCTACCAGTAAAGCTAGAACCGAACCTTCTGTTTCTCACTAAGAACCTGCTATACATGTGGAGATGCTGGAGTGGTTTTCAGAGCTGTATATATATATTTGCAAGTAAGGGATTGGAAAATGGTCACATAGAAATTGGGCCTAATTTGGCATATAAACTACAAAAACAATAAGTAGTAAATGAGTACACTCAGATGTTCCCTATGCCATGACACGTGCCTTGCACTATAAATCATTCTGTTGGATTCTGAATGCACATAGGTTATTGCTTGTTGAGTCCTCCGTGTTAGACCTTTAACAGATTCATGAATAAACCACTATTCCAGCAGCACAGGTGATAATAGAAGCCTAGCATCTTATTATTTGAGAAAGCACAAGAATTTTTCCGACATGGACGGAAATTGTATAGACAGCAATTAGTGGCCTTAGTGACATAAACGATGTGATGTTCTCAAGTCTACACTCCCACATTGATATTTCACACAAACTATAGAGTTGGAGCAAGAGTGATTCAGATCTATGAGAATACTCATTGTTTGTTTTGGTCTAATGCCAGCAGCTTGTTTGTGCAGCAGTTTTCCAAAGAGCTTATCAAACAGATCAGACAGCTCATTAGAGTGACCTAAAGCCTTTCTTCTAGCCAATGTGCAGCTCCTCTGTGGATGCATACTTTACTCATAAGCAATTCACTGTGTTGGCTGCTTTCAAGCATGAGAAAGAGTTAAATCTGTGGATTCCTCATGTCCTGCAAGCTCATTTTCTGGAATAAAGCAACTCCAGGATCAGCCCTGCCACTGCAGTCATTCTGGGAATACAGACAACATGCTGCAGAATATCTAAAGTCCTTAGCACTGTCATAAGCAATACATTCATTTATAATTGACGGAAATGTGCATACATGATATCGTTAGCCCACTCATAGAGGGGTAGATATTTTGGCCCTGCTGAGTATTTCATGCTTGTGGTTTCATGCCTTATCTTTATCATATATTCCTGACCATCATTTACCACTAAATCACTCCAATCAACCCACAAACCACCTTGTCTTTTTAGGGCCCTTAGAATCATCGTAACCCGTTCCCCCACCACCACAGTCATAATGGTGCCGTGGAGTAAAAGTAAAGGGCAGCTTTTCATATGATGTGAAATAAAACACTAAAAAATGAAAAACTGAGGTGTATAATGACAGCAACAATGTGTTATGGTTCTTCTTTACATTGTGTAGTTTTCACTGTGTCATGCAAAACACAGTGGTTGGGAAAGTCCTGACTTCAGTAAACTGAGGCACTTTCCTTGTAAATCTTTCATGCCATTTAAACTCAGTAACCTCAATCTTCTGCAGGGCTATTGGTCTGCATGAGTAAACCGCGGTCATCATTCTGAGGCTTGATGTGGGTGTCATTCTCATCCTTGAAGCCCCTCTGGATGGAGGGCACAACGAATTGGCTGTTCTGATCTTTGACACACTATAGCTCATGTACAAGTCCTCGGGAACAAGGAATAAAGTTGCAACTAATTATTTTTATTGACTGACGTCTTTTCTTTCGATTGAGGAATCTGTGATCTGTTTGAAGCAAGACACAGGTTGTCTATCGTTTAACCCCTCCCCGACCTTTGGTGCCTTCTGTAGACTCAGTAAAAAGCTTTCAGCACCACGGACAAGGACATATTTCCACTATCCAGATATGACAGGGACAGTGGCTGTAGATTAAGGCCCATCAGGCTTCAAACTGACAGCTCATTTAAAGAGGCGTGGCTGATAGGGAGTAAAACCTCTGATGAACCGCCCATCCATCAGGCGTCTCATGGCCTCAGCATACGCCCTGTAGTCAGCGTATATACCTGCTGGTCTCTGCCTTGCTGGCTGGCAGGCCATAAAGAACAGCTCCAGCAGGGCCCGAATCAACTTCCATATCTCATTTTTATTGCCACTGATGAGCCTGCAGTTAATGTGGCCATTAATAACCACGACTGGAATTAGGAATTCATTGGGATTCTGGGAAGTGAGAAGACTTAGCTTCTTTTTTTCTCAAAGCAGACCCAGGAGGCTGAAGAAGACAGTGATAGAAAATGCCAACAGGCAGTTCCTGAACTATCGGTTACTCAAAATCTGTGGGGTCATCCATACAGTTGAATTAATATGTTTTGGAAGTCTGCCCGGAATCCTGTTCTATGTAATTGAAGTTGAAAACCCAAACCTCCATGTGTGCCTTTTTTTCGTTAAGGGAAATGTTGATGGTGTACTCTAAAATAGGTCTCTGATGAGCACTGTGGTAAACAAAAGCTGATATATTGTAATTTCTGTATCTATTGTTTTGAATCTTTGCGCATCATTTCAGCTCAGCAGTTATACTGTGTGAAAAGTAATAAAATACAAATATGCCAATATGTGCCCATTTTATAGTTATTTATTTATTAAGACAATATATTTTGTCCTGTTTTAACAAAATTACCTACACATGAATATTAGAGTTATTAGAGTTTATATTTTAAGTTATATGCATGTTATAAGCTTGCCAGACAAATATATATATATATATATATATATATATATATATATATATATATATATATATATATATATATATATATATATATATATATATATATATATATTTGTCACCTGTCAGTGTAACTTCCTGTAATTCCTGTCATGGAATTACTTTGATTATTAGTTGCTCTTAAACAAAAGAAATTGACAAAAAGTGTATTTCTTTACCTTTATGTTACTCTATGTTAGCTTGTTTGAAGTGTATTTTGTAAAGCAAGTAAAAGTGTGTGCTAATAAAGTGATATAATTAAATTTTATCTGATTTTGTTAGTCAGATTATTTACATTCAATGTTTTTTTTGCAGTGTAGACGTGTGTGTGTGACGAGTCTGTCAGAATACTCATATGTACATATGTTTTCACAAATATAAAGGGTATTTTGCATAATAAGGCAGCATAGTCCAAAAAGAAACACAGTTTGTATTGCTTTATTTAAAGAGCAACTAAAAGTGTGTTTTAGAACTGCTAGCTGAGTGCAAGGTAGAGAATGAGCTTATGGTTTAGAGTACCAGGTCAATAGAAAGGCTATAATTTCCAAAATTGTGCTACTAGTACCATTGTTCAGGCCTTAGCAACTGCAAAACACTGTAAAAGAAGTAAACAAATTAATCCCAAAAGCTTGAAGCCCAAAGGTCTTGGAGTGTAAATTGCAACAGGCCTGAGGTGCACAGGTGATGGTCTCTTTAGGATAAAAGATGCTAGAGCTGCTGATTCTGCTGCTTCACCATGAAATTTGGCTTTTCACAGTTTGCAGCACGCTCAGACTCTAACACTCTGTTCACAAGCAGCTCTGGTTCCTTTTAGAAAACATTAGCACATACAGGGTCTGTCACCACCATTCCCAACAAGCATAAGCCAGCACGACGGGGCTGTTTCTAATATTTGTCTTCTTTATTTATTTTAAATAAACTTTCTTATAGCAAACAATGTCTTTTTGTTTGTCTCTGTCTCAACTGAACTTCAGAGAGACTTTAGAGGCTTTAAATAGAATAGGCACCTGCCAAAGCTGTTATATTCACCCAGAGCTAAATTAGTCCCAAAATGTGTCTGTGTGTGTGGCTGGATGTAAGTTTCATTTTTCTCATTGAAGACTGACCCACAGGAAGGTGACATATCTTTTTTTACACCTTCATTGATGTTTTGCGTTTTAAAACCATGTATTTAGTTCATTTGCCACTGCTGAAGAGCAATGTAGCCGCACCTGGTTTCATCCTGAAATGTGCCTAATGGAAAAAGCTACAAAAAGCCGCAGACTTTCTGAATATATTTCATGTCACGAAAGTAGGTTGAGCAAGCTGCAGCTTTCTGATACTATGCTCCGTTAAGCGGATGTAAAAAAGCGAAAATGGACCTGCACTAAATGTCTGTCTGGGTCAAAAACAGTGGTGTAACTGCTCACTGCTGGTGGAGCTATTGCACTAGGCCTCTTTTTTGTTGTGGTCCATTCTATAATATCACTTTTGGACCCTTTATATTATTAGTTACGCAATTTCACCTCATAACTTATTAGCAGACGTGTGGACTCGAGTCACATGACTTGGACTCGAGTCCGACTCGAGTCACTAAACTGATGACTTGTGACTTGACTCGACAACATTACTAAAGACTTGCGACTTGACTTAGACTTTACCTTTACTGACTTGGACTTGGAGTCGGACTTGAGCTTTAAGACTCGAAAAGACTTGACAACCCTACTTTAACATAATGAATAAGTAAAACTGAATCACGTAACTGGATCATTTTATATTAAATGGCGCTGTAACGCTAGGGAGCTGAGCCGCTCAGCCCAAATGATCCGTAACCTAGCAACAAGTAAAGCCGTAACCGTACAGCCAATCACGGGAAGCTTTGAGGGGGGCGCCAGTGTTGAATTTGTGCGGAGAAGACGAGTAACATGATCCCAAAAATAATCCTGTTCAACTACAAAGATTATAATGTAGTAAATAAAAGAAGAACTGCGGTATGCAAGACATGTGGAGTCAAGATCACAGATGGAGGTGCAACCACTTCAAACTCGACATTTGAGGCTGCACAAAGAACAGTAAGTCTGTGCTGTGTATATTTCGCGTATAGCAGTTAGCAAGCTAGCAAAACGTAGCGACATAATAATAAACAACAGCGAATGTAAACAAAGCTGTTGTCCTCTGTTCGTCCCTCTCTCACACCGTTCACTGTGAGAGATTTTACTGAAAATTAAAGTGTTTAGGAACCACAGCATCTCAGCCACGACGTGGTGAATTAGCATAGAGCAGAAAAGTGTCAAACACAGCAGTTCACACATGCTGTTATATATATATATATATATATATATATATATATATATATATATATATATATATATATATATATATATATATATATATATATATATATCGCCTCTGTCCAAGGAAAAACAAGTATCTCCAAAATGGCAACTTTACAAGAGAGGCCAAAAACCTCATTCAATTTTAATGTAAGTCAATGGAACCAGACGTTTTTCTAAGCAATTTTGGGCCATTTCTGTTGGTCTATTCATCATGTAGATCTCACAGTGTAAACGACTGCCGCTGTTTTCAAATTATGCATAAAAGTCAAAATGGACAAAAAATGGAGATACATGTTTTTCATTGGACGGCGACGATATATATATATTACAGGTCCATACATTAACGCTTATGGGTTTAGAATGTGATGTCATTAAAAATTCCTGTAGGTGGAAAGTGTTCTACTACTTCATTATAGTGTGGTGTTCCTCAACCTTGGTCTTCGAGGTCCACTGCCCTGCACATTTTACTGTGTTTTTTTCTGCTTCAACACCTATTTTAACTCAGTAATGGGCTGGCTATGAGGTGATTAGTTGGATCAGATGTGTTGGTAGAAGGGAAAACAATAAAAAGTGCAGGGCAGTGGGCCTCCAGGGCCAGGGTTGAGAAACAATGATGTAGTGTACTTTGTTAGCCTTTTTACAGAAATTTATAGCATACTGAAACAGCTCATATGATATCATGAATCATATGATATTCTTGTCCTTTCCTAATTTTTTTTAATCCATAAACCTTGACTTTTTGTTGCTGTAAACTGTGGTATAATGTCACATTCAATTTTTCATACTGCGTTTAGTACATATCTATTAGAGATTACAGTAAGTACTTTGTTTACTGCACAGTACTTTGCAGGTTATTTAATCCTCAAATTATTTAATTAACGATTTGCACTACTTGTTCCTGTTAAGTAAAATAGCACTTTGTTGTTTGAACTGTTTGAGATGATGCAAGTTGTTTTTGTTATACTAAATACAAACTTTAAAAACATTTATGATTATGTCAGTTTAATATACTATGAATCAGCTGCATCAGTTATGTGAAATATTGAAATGACATCTGGTGACTTGACTAGGACTCGAAGTTTAAGACTTGGGACTTGACTTGAGACTTGCTTGTATTGACTTGGGATTTGACTTGAGACTTGCTTGTATTGACTTGGGACTTGACTCGAGACTTGCTTGTATTGACTTGGGACTTGACTCGTGACTTGATTGTTAAGACTTGAGACTTACTTGTTACTTGCAACTTAGTGACTTGTTCCCATGTCTGCTTATTAGCAACTGCAATAAGGATGTGTTTAGACCTAGCATGTTTGTTTTGATTCTGGTGCAAATGCTCTGTGAATGTGAGACACCCTTGAGGTCTATCTTGGACTCTCTAAAAATTAACAGGCACATTTCTGCTGTGCTTGCGTTTTCTCATGTCTTCATTATCTCTGTTTTAATAATTCTGGTTTGGATTGTTTTGGTTAAAAAAAGCCACTATAGCATAATTACATGCCTAAGTTTGTGATGACATGAGAATGGGTGGAATGCTACATCACAAGGGAGAAAAAACCGAACACAAACACACTAATGCATCATTGCCAAAACTTTGTGGAAAACCATGTGTGTGTATGTGGTGTCTGAAAAAAATTCCTCAATGGGTTGAGGAAAAGCCATTATCTCTGTTGTGCGCGTGTCTGTGTGCGTGTGGAGGACCACAACCAGCACTGTGCACACATGTGTGTGGACCGGTACTGTCTGTGTGTGTGTGTGTGTGTGTGTGCATGTGTTGTGTGTGGTGTCTGTGTCGTAAAAAAACTGTGTGTGTGCTGTGTGTTTTTCTCATGTATGTGTGTGTGTGTCTGTGGCGTGTGCATCATTGCCAAAACTTTGTGGGAAAAAACCATGGTGTGTCTGTGGGTGTGTGCGTGTGCGTGCGTATGTGTGTCTGTGTGTGTGTGTGCGTGCGTATGTGTCTGTGTGCGTGCGTATGTGTGTGTGTGTGTGTCTGTGTGCGTGTCTGTGTGCGTGTCTGTGTGTGTGTGTGCGTGCGTATGTGTCTGTGTGCATGCGTATGTGTGTGTGTGTGTGTCTGTGTGCGTGTCTGTGTGCGTGTCTGTGTGTGTGTGTGTGTGTGTGTGTGTGTTAATAAGGGTTACTGAATTTATTTTATTTCTGCACAATTTATTATCAACCTTTGATGTTAGAGGCACATGTACAGTGAAATGCTTGAATTCAAATTTCCACTACAACTCAGAGAGCTTTGGTTATGAGAAATTAGCAAATGAGACACAAAAACGCATGGAGTAGACTATACAGACTAGTAGATAAGTAGGTTACAGTAAACGTACACATCATACACAAAAAGATAACCATGAACTGACATAGCATGGTATACACTGAACTGATATACTGTTGCAACCCTAAAAAGAGACATACACAAGCCTATAGTCTCAGTTAGGCCAGAGAACAGCGTGCAGAGTATATATATGTATATGTGTGTGTGTATGTTTTAATTGTATAAGTACCCTGTGGGTTGTTCTACAGTGCCCACGGGATTAAAGTATTTGCTTTAGTAAAGACTTACTTACAGGCTTAGTGATAGTTCAGGCAGATAAGCTGTATACTCAAAACTAAACAAGCTTCAAAAGTGCAGTCCCTGCATGAGTCCATTTCAAGTGTATGGCCATGACAGCTGTCTATACGTGCATGAACTACACAGTATCACTCAACACATACGGTTCAGCTCAGAAATCAACTGCTCTGTACAGAATGTGCATGTGAAACGCTCATCAGGTTCTGTAGAAGAGCTCTGTATCTGATTTTGTAGTTGATGCATGCCCTGAATGCCTTTTCTTCTCCTCTGCAAGGTGAACATGATGGAACATGCAGCCTGTCCACAACAGTAAATGCATGGGGAGGGGGGTTAGTGTCCATCCCTGCAGCCATGCTCATAGCCATGCTCCTGAGCCAGAGGATGATGGTGTAAAATGTGGGGCTCTGTGCTGGACAGGCCAGTTTCCCTCTGATCTGCTCAGATTGAGCCCCTTTCTCCCCCTTATACTGACTGCATTGATTAACTAACCACTGTCATTTGGGTTCACTCATCTGTTATTTACTGCAGTTAAGCTTTATGATCTCTCCTCCCTGCCTTTCACTCTTTTGTTCATTTTGCTTTTTTCACCATCTATCTTTCTTTTTATCTATTTCTCTGATTCTTTATTTCACTTTTTCTCTTTATCTCTCTCTTTCTTTTTTTCTCTCCTTTCTTTCTTTCTTTCTTTTTCTTTCTTTCTTTCTTTCTTTCTTTTTCTTTCTTTCTTTCCTTTTCTCTTTCTTTCTTTCTTTCTTTCTTTCTTTCTTTCTTTCTTTCTTTCCTTTTCTCTTTCTTTCTATTCCTAAGTCTTTCTGTTTTACTTTCTCTTTTACTTTCTTAACTCTTTCTTGAATCTAGCTACAGTGAGTGTGTTATTGTTACTGTGGTTACTTATTATGTTGTTGTTTACCTTGTTTGCTTGTTTCACATCTTTAGCCATTTCCCTCTGTTGTGTTTATTTTTTGTTTGTTTGTTTTTGTTTATTTTGTTTTTTGTTTTGTTTTTGTTGCTTTGAGCGCTTTCTGTCCCTTTTTTCTAACCCTGCGTTCATTTTGTTGTGGCCCGGCCGCAGTCCAGGATGACGCTGCCCCAGGTACCCAGGAGTACATTATGTTGCGGCAGGATTCCATCCATTCAGCGGATATAAGGAGTAAAGGCTCCCCCTTTCGTGCTAAGTGTCACGAAATCTTCTGCTGCCCGCTGAAGCAAGCCGTCCTCAAAGAGAGCGCAGAGCCCGAAGGTTTGTCTGCAACTCATCCATGGTTTTGTTTATTTGAATCTTTTTCCCTTTTTGTTTTGCTGATGCCTTATATGCTTTTTTCTTAGACATAAGTTTCTTTTTGGCTTTTGCTCTTTTTTTGCCCTTCTTGAACAGCGTTTGGCTCG